>CM075978.1:175906479-175938130 GCA_038087875.1 Malacoraja senta
ATCACACAGAGAGTTGTGAATAGGTAATGGATGCAGGATTAGGCCATTCGGCCGTTCAAACCATTCAATATGATCATGGCTGATCATCAACAATCAGTACCCGTTCCTGCCTTCTCCCTATATCCCCTGACTCCACTATCTTCAAGAGTGGATTGGCAGTGGAGGCCAATTCTCTGGAGGCTTTCAAGTGAAAGATAGATAGAGCTCTTAAATATAGCAGAGTCAAGGGATATGGGGAGAAGGCAGGAATGGGGTACTGATTGTGGATAATCATAGAAATGTCTATTGTCTATTTCATGAAATATATATATTTTGGGGTTATTTTACTGCTTACGTGTTAGAAATATTCGAAGCTTCTGTTATGTAAACTACTAGCAGAAAGCTTGAGAACCACTTTCAATTTATAGAAAATGCAGGAGCTTCAATGCCGGGGGCCGAGACAGCCTGTCGTGGAACAACCCCATTGAAGAAGATAACAGTGGTTACCCAGACCTCGTCGCTGGTTGCGAAGGGGCCCCCATAACAGTTCAAGCTTCAGGGCCCCAACAATGTAGATCCGCCACTGCTTCCGGCCCCCACCCGTGTCTAATAAAGATTTATTTATCTCAGACAGCTGCCTGCAATTTCTTCCCTAACTTCCTACAGTGTCCTCTGATCAGGCCCGGGAGATTTGTCTACCTTCATACGCTTTAAGAAATCCAGCACCTCCTTGACCATAATAACGATTGTCCACAATACATCTCTATTAATTGTCCAAAATTCCCCACTCTTCATTTCTTTTTCGATAGTCAAACAGAGGAGAAATAGTCAGTGAGGACCTTGCCCATCTCCTGTGCAGAACAAATATGACCAGATCCACTGCCCACATATGCATGATTATCTCTGCAATCCAATCCTACCACTAACCAATGGCTCAATGGACAAGGTATCATCAGACAGCAGCATCTTGTCACCCTGCGCCATTCGGTAACGATTCAGAAAGGTACGGGAAAGAATGGAAATGCGTTCACGTAGTGCAGGATCTCCAGCGCACTCCTGCAAAAAAAACTCTGTCTCTTCCTCTTCCTCACTCTTCAAGTCTGAAAAGAATCTGACAAAAACATCCAGATTAGATGAGGTGCAGATCCTAAAGCTCAAATCACAAACATGGACAGGATTGAGTGCTCTACACATATATCACATCCATCATCCATGAAATGTCTTCTCTTAGAAACTGACAGTAGGACTTCCGGTGGCGCCATGTTAGATTAACAGATGTGCACCTAGCTCCGCTCTCGAATATTTCGCGATTTTTTGTGTAAAAACGGGTCCATAAGTCGGGACTGGATTTAAAACCTTACCGGAGCTTCTGGTCACCGGGCTGATGACGTCATCACTAAGCGTGATGTTTTAAACGGTGGCTTAAAGACTTTTAAATGAGAAAACTGTCTCCTGCCAAAAGCCCTCAGAGATCAGTGAAAAAGCTGCTGAAAAAACAGAAGAAGCCTGAAGGAGAAGTTACCTCTGAAGCTTTTGAAGTGGCTGCAGAAATGGATACAAGATCTAAGACAGTTGGGTAAGGACAAAGAATTTGATGATTTGAAGAAATCAGTGAAGATATGAAAGATGAGATTTTGGATGAAAATAAAACTCTGATGGGAAATATGATGGAAAAATTGAAAAGATGATGCAGGATTCAAATGCTGGTAATCAGAAGGCTATTGATGCTGGTAATCAGAAGGTGATTGATTCACTGGACACTATAAATAAACGAATTGATGATGTGAAAGATGGACTATCGGGGAGAATGGACAAGATGGATGAAACTACTACGGACAGGTTCACGGCTGTGCTAGTATGCGCACAATTACGGAATTGGAGAAAAATATGGCTCGAGTGGTTGGAGACATGGCGAAAATGAGACAAGAACATGATCAAAGGAAGCAAGAATATGAGCAAACTTCAGTACAGATGATGACTCAATTGGGGAAAGTCTCAGACAAATGCATGGACCTGGAAGCTCGCTCTAGACGCCAGAATTTGAGAATTCTTGGAGTCTCAGAGGGAGTCGAGGGGAAGGACGTTCGTGAGTTTGCCATGGACTTACTTAAACAACTGCTTAATCTTTCCAAAGAACCGAAAATTGAAGCGGCTCATCGTGTTCCAAGATTTAAACAGAGATCTGATGCTGGAAAAACCCATCCACGACATATTATTGTGAAATTTCGGGACATTTTAGAACTGGAAGATGTCATGAGCAAAATCAAATACGCAGTGCAGCTGCGGAAGGACAATGATATTATCAAAATATTCAGTATGAAATTGTGCAAAAGAGAAATCAATTCGGGAAGGCTAAAGAGCTTTTAAGAGGGAAACAAGTAATCATATACGGTGTTTTTTATCCAGCTAAAATGCGTATTTCTTTTAAGGGTTCTGAAAAGTAATTTGTAAAACCTGAAGATGCGTACAAATATGCCCAGAGCATCGTTGAAAAATAGAATTAATAGTATGAATTAATTCTAAAACATTAGAATTCCACGTTTAACGGAGGTTTGGCAGATTAGAACCATTCCAAGCTGTGTTTTGTTTGGGATGGCTAGACTGTTATCTATGGAATTTTGAATCAAGGACACTCCCTGTTCAAAACGAGTAAACAGCTGAACTGAAGTGAATGGTATATACCAGAAGCATTATCTGTTTAATAGACGATAATATTAAATCCAATTGTAAGAATTGATCCTAATAATAACCTAATAAGTTATCTATGTTAGATTAGAATAGCTACGGACGCTAATAAAAAAATAACGTACTAACAATACTAATATGAACTTTTAATAAATTCAAACCTTATCTATAACTGGGAGAAGGGGATGAGAAACGAGCACCTGGCTTAGGCCAGGCGCACGTCTCGTTAACCCCTTCAACCAACAGTTGACTATTATTGAAGCCAAAATCATTTGTTTAGTAATTAGTAGCTAAAATTGCGATATATACATGATATGTTATAATGAAATATATAAGGTAAAACTGTATTATATATCTGAATGTGAGACCCCGCTCTAATATGTTATGATTAACCAAGAGAGCGGAGCTATTTGTTTAACATCAACAATGGAAGTCGAAACAAGGTTTTCTCCCACCTACAGGTGGGCCACTTGTTACAGTGTCGACTATTTTAGACACTGTATTTTCACTTTTTAAATTTTTTTTTTATTATCACATAAACTCACATGTTCGTGTTTTGTATTTAGTGACAAGCGTAAAAGGGATATACCAACAAAACTTAGAAATTCAAAAGTTCCCCCAATACCTAAAGACCTGGGATATGGATGCACCACAAGATTTAAAGGTACTATAATTATTCAAAATGCAAGATGCTAAGCAAAAGAACTTAGGAGGAGTCTCATTCTGTAGTTGGAATATAAGAGGTAGTAACAAACCTATTAAAAGGGGTAAGATACTAGCTCAGCTGAAACTGTACAATTCTGACATCATCTTCTTACAAGAAACTCATCTAAAATCCCATGATCAAGCTAGGTTGAGGGCGAAATGGATAGGTCAAACATACCATTCCTCATTTACTTCGAAATCTAGAGGTACGTCAATCATTATAAGAAAAGGTATACCATTTAAAGCAAAGAATATCATAACAGACATCGAAGGGAGATACTTAATAGTTAATGGAGAAATTCATGAAACTCCAATTACCTTGGTAAACATATACGCGCCTAACTTTGACAACCCTCATTTTTCAATAAAATTCTGAACATAATTGCAGAGTCTAACTATCAAAATGTTATAATAGGAGGAGACTTTAACTGTGTTTTAGATCCGTATTTAGATAAATCAAGCCAAAAACAGAGAGGGAATATGAAATCTAAAACCGGTGAATTTTTAAATACTTATATAACAATACTAATATAGCAGATGTTTGGAGAATTGCTAATCCAACTGGCAGGGAATACTCATTTTATTCAATGGTACACAAAACATACTCACGTATAGATTATTTCCTGGTGGACACAAAATTAATCCCTCATATTTTTAACCCAACATACCATACAAACTCGATTTCAGACCATTCACCACTAACTTTCTTTTTAAAACTGGAAGGAATGTCTAAGAATAAACCGTTTTGGAGATTTAATTCCCACATTTTAAAAGATCCACAAGCGAGTATATATTTAAAATAACAAATGGATACCTTTTTTGAAATAAATGACACTCCAGATATATCGTCTACTGTATTATGGGAATCTTTTAAAGCATACATTAGAGGTAATATAATTTCATATCAAGCTTTTCAAAATAAAAAGAATAATAATGAACAAAGACAGTTAGAGGAACTTATTAGACAAATGGATATAGATAATACTAAAGATCCATCAATAGATAAACATAATAAAATAATAATTTTGAAATTTAAATTAAATAAACTATTATCAGCCAAACTAATAAGACTTTTTCAAATTACAAAACAAGAGCACTTTGAATTTGGGGATAAACCGCATAAACTTTTGGCTCGCCAGCTAAAAAAACGAGAAAAAGAACATACGATCCCAAAGCTTAAATCAGATAGAGGGGAATTATTAACCATACCGAACGATATTAATAAAAGATTTGCGCAATTTTATGAGAAATTGTATACATCTAAAACGACAACTGACTCCTATAAAATTACAGAGGTTTTGGATAATTGTAATCTTCCAAAGTTAGAGTTGAAGGAACAAGAGGAATTGGGAGCACAAATCTCAATTAAGGAATTAGAAGATATAATAAACTCATTAAAGAATGGAAAAACACCAGGTCCTGATGGATTTACTAATGAATTTTATAAAAGCTTCTACGACAAAATTATACCACGATTACAAAAAATGTACCAATATGCTTTAAAAAAACAAATATTACCTGACACATTACCTGAATCAACGATCACACTAATACTTAAAAAAGACAAAGATATAGAAGAACCGGGTTCATATAGAGCTATAGCATTGTTAAACACAGATCAACAAATATTAGCGAAAACACTAGCTAGAAGATTAAGTAAATATATTAGTAAACTAATAAATCCAGATCAGACGGGGTTTATCCCTAAAAGATATTCATCTAATAATATGAGACGTCTACTCAATATAATGCATTCACATAAATCTGAAGAACAAGAATTATCAATCATTTCCTTGGACGCTGAAAAAGCATTTGACCAAGTAGAATGGAATTATATGGATAAAGTATTACAAAAATTCCAACTGGGAGAGAATTTTATTTTATGGATTAAACTATTATATAATAAACCTACAGCTAGAATATTAACTAATAACATATTATCCTCGAAATTTCAACTATCAAGGGGAAATAGACAAGGATGCTCATTATCACCACAGTTGTTCGCTCTCATAATTGAACCGTTAGCAGAAAAAATTAGAACACATCCAGATATCCATGGGTATAACACTAAATATTCAAATAATAAAATATCTTTATACGCAGATGATATATTATTGTACATTACAAAACCTCAAATCACTATACCAAATATATTAAACCTAATCGAGGATTTGGGATCCTTTTCTGGATATAGAATAAATTGGAATAAAATTGAAATTATGTCAATAAAACCGAAAGACTCAACACATCTTTTAAAATTCCCTTTTAAAATAGCTACAGAAAAATGTAAATACTTGGGAATCGAAATCACCAGAACATATCAAGGCATGTTTAAAGCAAATTTTGATCGTTTACTTAATAAATTAAATACACTAATTAAATTTTGGAAAACGCTCCCGATGTCTTTAATAGGCCGAATAAACGCAATAAAAATGATTTTCGTACCACAAATTTTATACCTATTTCAATCAATTCCTATATACCTACCAAAGAAGTTTTTTTTTAAACTGGATTCAGACATTACGAATTTTATATGGGACTATAAATCACATAGAATACAAAGAACACACTTGAACAAAGCTAAAGTATTAGGGGGCTTAGCACTCCCTAATTTCATGTATTACTATTGGTCAGTAAATATTAAAAATATGATTCAACTGATGGACAACTCTGCCCAGCAAGTGGACTGGATTGTAATGGAGAGAGAGGACTGCTCCTCTGGAAACATTGGAGCGATCCTTCTCTCACCAATGAAACTGAATAACATAAATTATAACAAAAACCCAATTATACATAGCACAATTAGAACTTGGAAACAAATAAAACAAAATTTAAAATTAAGAAATTTATCGCTTTTATCTCCCATAATTAATAACCCTTCATTCAATCCCTCTATTACAGACAAATCTTTCATTCAATGGGATAGACTAGGAATTAAAACGTTCGGTGACTTGTACGAAACTGGAAAATTACTATCATTCCAACAACTACAAATAAAATATAAACTCGGAAATAATCAATATTTTAAATATTTTCAAATATGTGACTATTTGAAAAAATATACAAAAGATCATCATAATACCTCAACAGATGTATTGGATGAAGCAATGCAGATAAAAGCTGAATCAGCAAACTTAATATCATATTTGTATAATATTATTTTAAATGTAGAAATACCATCTACGGAAGGTATTAGAAGAGACTGGGAACAAGAATTAGCTATTAAAATTTCAAAGGAAAGGTGGAATTAATATTTATTAAACGTGCATAAATGTTCGATTAATGTAAGACATTAATGTAAGGGTTGGACAGGCTAGATACAGGAAGATTGTTCCCGATGTTGGGGAAGTCCAGGACAAGGGGTCACAGCTTAAGGATAAGGGGGAAATCCTTTAAGACCGAGATGAGGAAAAACTTTTTCACACAGAGAGTGGTGAATCTCTGGAACTCTCTGCCACAGAGGGTAGTTGAGGCCAGTTCATTGGCTATATTTAAGAGGGAGTTAGATGTGGCCCTTGTGGCTAAAGGGATCAGGGGTTATGGAGAGAAGGCAGGTACGGGATACTGAGTTGGATGATCAGCCATGATCATATTGAATGGCGGTGCAGGCTCGAAGGGCCGAATGGCCTACTCCTGCACCTATTTTCTATGTATCTATGTAAGACACACTTTAATACAATTTAAAATTTTACATAGATTAAACTATTCTAAAACTAAAATTAATAAAATATTCCCAAATGTATTATCAATTTGTGATAAATGTCAATCTCAAGAAGCTACTATAGCGCACTCATTTGTTTTCTGTACAAAAATTCAAAAATCTTGGATTGAAATTTTTGAAATTTTTACAAAATTATTTAAAATTAATTGATACCCAAAGCAGAATGGATTATCTTCGGAACAACGGAAGATAGTCCAGAACTAAATGTGTTCCAAAAGAAATTAATAGACTATGGGTTAATAACTAGAAAAAGTTAATCCTAAAATTCTGGAAAAACGCTCCAATACCAACTATAAACATGTGGATTTCAAATATGTTCAAAACATTACACCTAGAAGAGATAAGACTCCTCCTGGCAGGTAAACCAGATCACTTCCACCTGACGTGGTCTGCATTTATAGAATTATTACAAGTATAGGGTGCAAAAGTACTAAAAAAAAACTGAGGTCAGGTAAGGGGGGATGAAAGCTGGAGAGTTGGTATGTCCCATTTGCGTGATGCTTACAAAAAAAATATCTGTTTTTCTCTTTTCCCTCTTTCTCTTTTTTCTTATTTTTTAGGGTCTATTTCTTAACTCTTTCCTTTTGTGTTTAATTTCTTTCTTATAGGATCTTTGTCTTTCGTTTTTGTTTTGTTTTTGTCACGTTCTTTACACCTTCACTTTTTTCCTTCACTTTCTTCTTTTTCTCAATCTTATCCTTTCCCTTTATTAGTGTAGAAAATAAATGGAGTACATTAATTGTAATAAGATATATGTGATGAGTACTAGTGTAATTGGTTGTAATGTAATGTACTTCTAATAAATAAAATTAAAAAAAATTAAATTAAAAAAAAATAAACTGACAGTAATAAAAATAAGAATGGTTGAAAATACACAATGTATTAAAAGGACACGCTGAGTCACCTGAGTGGAACTCTACACCTGCCAATTGTTTTCTCTTCTGGCAATTATGAGCCTTTTATTTTCTGTATTTATTACAAATATCACCATTCTTGCATGATTGCAACATCACAGTGTAATTGAAGCAAAATATGAAACTCTTTACTGATGTGCAAATCAGGCAGGATCTTATGGCAAGCAGAAGACACCTTATAAATTACCATTTGTTGGTGCATAATTTGAACTGTTCAATTGATTTCAGAATAATGGCCTCCCTTGGTGAGGATTGTGAAACCTCTGCATTTGCACATTAATTGCCCATTAAAGTTCGAAATAAAGAAAACATTTAGAATAATTAATGCATTTTAATTATGTGATATTTGTCAATCTCTTGCAATGTTTCTCTGCCCCAGAAAATTTGCTATTTAAATTCCATGTCTTCCTTCAGGTTGTGAATTTTAGTTGAGACAGGCCAAGGCCACAGATGTCCCATTCCTTTCACCATCAAACATCAAATCTCATGCATATGAAAAAAGTACTGAACTAAAGAATACAGGCAAAAATCCATCAAACTGGCTTGCAGAAAAGAAGGAGGCACGAGAAAAAATATCCATGGGTGGAATGAAGCAGATGAAGTAATCAGAACAAAATATCAAAAGGAGAAATGAGAGATTAGGACAAAGAAAGATGATCTTGAAGTGGGCCACATCTTGCAATGATTGGCAAGCTGCGCAAGCCAAGACATTAGTTTAGTTTAGAGGTACAATGTGGAAGCTGGACCTTCAGTCCACTGAGTCCATGCTGACCGACCATCACCCACTCACTAGTTCTATCCTATACACGGAGGACAATTTACAGAAGCCAATTAACCAACAAACCTATACGTCTATGGAATGTGGGAAGAAACCGGATCAGTCGAGAAAACCCACGTGTCACAAGGAGAATGTACAGATTCTGTACAGACAGCACCCGTAGTCAGGATCAAACCTGGGTCTCTGGCGCTGTAAAGCAGCAACTCTACCACTGCACCACTGTGCCGCCCTGTCATGTTGAGTTTGGTGTCATATCTCCAAGTGCAGCGCGACACAGGTAAATTGAACATCGGCACCACAGACACACTACACACAAACTCACACAACACACAAAAACAAATTATATGTAAATTATATATAAATTACACAAATTATACATAATTCTAAATAACAGTGCAACTCGTTGTCACAAGGCATGAGGAGCGCAGTCTTCTTTCAGTGCCCTTCAGACTTCCAAGGTTCATCCAGCTGTTGAATGGCCTTTATACATGCCACATCAAATGGTTGTTGCACTCGGGATGTAGCCCTCTGTCTTCATACCAGTTTATCTCCTTGCTAATATCTCCTGTCAATTTCCAAGTCAGATCCATTTGTCATGTTTTGAATAAACATCCTTCTGCCCTGCAACTAGTATGTCATTCTACCAGGTTCTCCAACTCTGCCATATCTGTTCCGATGACAAGACTTTCCACGGAAGAGCCATAAAGATGGCTTATTTTTCTCTTTCCCAAGGTTTTTCCTCTTGCATAGTTGAAATGGATCCCAAAATGCATGTTCCACACATCTGTTCTGCTCCCAACCACAATAAGATTAGGGTTTCCACTGTCCACATTTTGGCCACCATTTGCCCCCTCCATTGTCAGAGTGAGGTCTCATATAAATTAGAGGAACAGCACCTCGTGTTTTGCTTGGGCAGCTTACAACCCAGCGGTATGAATATTGATTTATCTAATTACAAGTAATCATTGTATTCCCTTTTTCTCTCCGTCCCTATCTAACCCTCGTTGTCCTGTTAGTTTTACTGTTTGCATTCCCTCGTTATCACCTCCTCCACAGCCATCTCTGGCCATCGGCTCTGTTCTGTTCTGTACTTTTTCATACCTCTAGTTTCCCGCTCCCCTGACTCTCAGTCTGAGAAAGGGTCTTGACCCGAAACATCACCTATTCCTTTTCTCCAGAAATGCTGCTTGCCCCGCTGAGTAACACAGCACTTTGTGTCTATCTTTGGTGTCCCACTTCCTATTCAGCTAATGCCTCTTAAGTTTCTACCACATCCAGCATGATTCCACTACCGTAGGTATATTTCCCTTCCTTCCTCTTTCAGCATTTCCATTACTTCCTGTAATTATTTTCCCCTTCTTGCAGCCCCTCTCTCTGCAAACATGAGAACATAAAACATAGAACATAGCACAGTACAGAAACAGGCCCACTGGCTCATAAACACCATGACGAACAGGAAGCCAAATTAAACTAATCTTCTTTGCCTGGATATGTTTCATACCCCTCCATTCCCTGTATATACATGTGCTTAACTGAAAGCCTCTTAAATATCACCATTGCATCTGCCTCCACCAATAATCCAGGATGATCTTGGTCAGCATGGACGAGTAGGGCCGTCATTTGTGTACTGTATGACTCTACGACAATGATTTAAAAGAGGGGGCTGTAGAGAAATCACACGCATCAACTACAATTAACCTGATTAGACAATATGGCACAGTGGTACAACAATTAGTAATGCTACCACCATAACCCAGTGACCCACGTTTGAACAGACCAGGTGTTGTCTTTGTGGAGTTTGCATGTTCTCGCTGTGACCTCATGGGGTTTCCACAGGACCTCCACTTCACTTCCACGCCCCAAAACGGTGCTAGTGTGTTTATTGGGTGCTCTAAGTTATCTTCAGTATAGATGGTTGTTAGATGAATCAATGGGGAATTGGTGCTCAGGTAAGAGAGAATAAGTTACAGCGTGAATAAATTGGTGGGATTATTCTGAGAAATGGCACAGACTCCGTAGCCTCCTTCCATGTTATAAAAAGTATGCTAAAGAATATGATTTACCATATGTGGTAAGAGGATGTGGAGGTGGCAGTGGAGAAAGATGAAGACAATTTAGACAAGGAGGAACAAACCGTGCCTACACAACCAAGCACCAGCTTACATATTGGCATCGCAAAGACAGTAGAGGCGAGAAATAGAGAACCTGTTTCACAGAAAGAGACATCTCGCATTAGCGAGATGCAACTTGGCAAGAGGGAAGAGCAGGTTGATGTGCCAGCTCACCAGATGGAGAATGTAAACATCAGTAATGACAGAGGATTCAGATGAAGCCTACAATAAGGAAGCATACGTGGGGAGTCTGGAGTAGGTGTCAGAAGTGGCAAGGAGCATGGGCCATTTAATCGTCACATGCAGCCAGGAATACATCATTTCCAATATCTACCATATGCATTGGCTGTGCATTATAGATATTAAATTTTACATTGTAGTCGGATACTCTTATTACTTCACACAGAGCTCCACATAAAATAAACTTAAAATGTTGAATAATGCAGACATGGCAGGAAATAAAACAGGAATAGGGGAATAATTAAAAAGTAACAAGCAAAAGGAACAATCTTTCTTAAATAGTAACATTCTAGTAAGAATACTGAAAAGGAAGATGATGCTGGAAAGGAATACCATAAATAGTTACGACAAGGTGATCCTGTGCGTTCTGAGCAGAAGCACACTAGGCATGTCCCTGGAGTTGATAATTAAACAAGGAGAGAGAACGTAGATCATAATATTGATATACAAAAACCGATTCCATAGGCTCACTTGAGATCTTCTGTCAAGAGTACGAGCAGCAACATGCGACCCAGCCTGGGATATCTTGAATTTAGGAAGCTGCAATAACCCTACAGCACAACTTATTTTGTACACTTTCTAGTTTTATTTCAGATCCACAACATGTTCAATATATTCCTTTTGAAATATTTGTCCTTACCTAATTTTCTGCTGATCCTCCTCCTCTGGGGTTGCAAAAGCTTTCCACTGGAAGTGTACAATTATATTGCTTCTGTTGCAAATGGACACAATTCTCTGGTTGGCCAATGATATGTAGGTTTTCTCTATCATTACTGAGCTTTTATCCAACCTTACATTTATATCCACTGCAGCTCCGTATAGATTGACAAAGATGTTTTCGTCTGAAATGGAGCATAATGAACATTTGAATTTTTTTTAAACAATAGTCCCATTTCTACTCTATTTTACTGTTTCGATTCACAAACAATGAAGTGCAATGTCTGTTTTGTTAGGAACTCCAATTGATGCGGAGTAATGTTCCAGTGCAGCAATTCAATCTTGCTAAAATCAGTTTCTGAGATCACAAAAGGTGCAAAATGATTTATTTTTAATCCCTATAACAATAAAGAGAATAGGGATGAAGGTCAGGAAGTGCGTATAACATTGCAATATAGAACATAGAACAGTATAGCACAGGAACGGGACCTTTGGCTCACCATGTTTATGCCGAACATGATGCCAAGTTAAACTGATCTCATTTAACTGTACATGATCCATATCCCAAAAGGACACAAGGTGCTGGAGTAACTCAGTGGGTCAGGCACCTTTCCTCACAGAGACGACCCCAGGAAGCAGCACTTACTACAATGCAAGCAACACTCTCCAAGCTGCAGGATAGTGTAGGCAAGAAATAAGTGCACGCTCCTGTGGTGACAGTTGGCAGAAGATTCTACACAGTCTGATGAAGAACAATTGCACAAGGAAATTTCTGATAGGAGGTCACCACGAAGGCAACTTTCTGAATGTCTGCATTATAACCAAATATTCCTGCCACCTCAGAATGATAAAGTTACATTAAACAAAAACTGATGGTTCCCCAAGATGATAGGTTAGCTTTTTTTTTTATTTCAACAGCAGTGAATAGGTAATGTTATATGTGGTACATTCCATCATGGAAAGATAGAGAAAGGTCCTAGCCTTGAAAACAAGACAGACACCTTGTGTGAGTTTATACTTTAGGTTTTCTGAGGTCATGTAGTGAGCAAGGACTATCTTGTACAAGAGATACCCACATAGACATTGCTTTCCCAACAAGCATTAGAATAAAGGATGTACACTTTGAAGCCTGAGTGGATGAGGAGTAAGGTGGCACCCCTTTTGTACTATGTCTTTCGGTTTCATTAGTTATTTCTCAGCAGATTAACATGGAACCACTTCACAACATGCAGGATGCTAAGCATTATATATTGTGGGGGAAAACTTGTAGAAATCACCAGGTGCTGTGGGGTCACAGTTTCTTTACCTTGAGTAAACTAAAGGTTGCTTTGCAGAGCAAGTGTAGCATTCTTTCTATGAATGCAGGAAAAAATGTGGGCGCCTCGAGGGCGACACGGAGGCACAGCTGGTAGAGTTGTGGCCTCATAGTGCTGGAGACCCAGGTTCGATCTGACCCTGGGTGATGTCTGTGTGGAGTTTGTATGTTCTCCCTGAGACATGTGTGTTTCCTGTGGGTGCGACAATCTCCTCCCACATCCCAAAGATTTGCAAGTTTGTAGGTTAATTAGCTTCCATAAATTTGCCCTCGTGGGCAGGGAATGGATGTGAAAGTAAGATAACAGAACTTTTTTCAGGGTGGAAATGTCCAACACTTGAAGGCATAGTTATAAGGGGAGAGAGGGTAAGTTTAATTGAGATCTACGGGGCAATGTTTTTTTACACGGTGGAGGCCTGAAACGCATTGCCATGGGTGGCGGTGGAGGCAGATACGATAATGGTTTTAAGAGGTTTATAGATAGACACATAGATGTGCAGGGAATAGAGGGATAAGGATCATGTAATAACAAGGAACTTCAGTTTATCCTGTTAGCTGTTTTTTCTAATATGTTTTATTGTAGTGATGGTGTGCAATCAGTGAGGGCACCCATAGCAGGTGTTGAGGTATATTGGTGTTTTTCAGCCAGTGCGGGGCACTTTCATGAACGTAGAGACTGCAGAAAGTGGTGGATATTGCCGGTTCATCACAGGTACTGACTTCCCCACCATCAACAGGGTACGAAGGAAGCGCTGCCTCAAGAAAGAGGCTTATATCTTCAAAGACCACCCTGGCTTCACTCTTGTCTTACTGCTGCTATCGGGAGGAAGGTAAAGAAGCCTCCATGCTCAAGAACAGCTTATCCCATCAACCATCAGGTTTTTGAACCCACCCTGCACAACCCTAACTACAACCCGACTTCATCATTGAAACACAACGGACTTTGCACTACTCTGGTTGCTTGACATGTTTTGGTTTTTGCACTGTCACAACCTGGATTACTTAGAATAACAGATAATTTATTGCATATATATTTTTATTGTTGCATTTAACAGCCCTGTAAAGCTGCAGCAAATATGAACTTGATTATTCCAGTTAATATCCAGTGCATATGACAAATAAACACTCAGATCTATCTTGAACAACTGAGAAGACAAGTAGACTGTTGGACCATATTGCAAGAATAGAGTACAAGAATAAAGAAGTCTTATTAATTCAAATGTGTTTGAATCAATGCTGTGAGTATTCAGAGTTAGAGTCAGAGTCAGATTTAAACTGCAGAGAAACTTGTTCTCGACCACCATGTCTATGCCAATCACCATGTCTTTTATACTAATCCCACTTGCCTGCATTGATCCACATCTCTCTATGCCCTAAAAAAAGACACAAAGTGCTGGAGTAACTCAGCAGGTCAGGCAGCGTCTTTGGAGAATATAAAGAAAGGGGATCTTCCGTGCAAACTTTATCTCCGATAATTGTTCAAACGCAACTTTTCCACCAGAATCCTTGCAAAGAACATTATATGAGGTATCTGCACATAATGAAACACTGACTGAAACCTTCCACCTGCTACAGTGACAATTTAATCATCACAAAAGGACTGGTTGCTGATGACTGTCAAGGTTACTCCAGGATTGAAATGTTATGCATCTACTGCCTTCATCTTTGCAGCATTCCTACAAGAAGAATAAAGCTGTATACTGTATTCTACATGCATAGTCATTAGGGTCTTATCTAACTACAATAAGACTTCCTTACTCTCCTATAGTCCAACCTTCTTGAGATAAAAACAAAATGCTGGAGGAACACAGGGAACTAGGTAGCATCAGTGGAGGGAATGGACGTGACGTTTTGGGTCGGAATTTTCTTCAGACTCTGTAGTCTGACCCACTGTGTTCCTCCAGCACTTTGTGTATTGCTCAAGATTCCAGCATCTGCAGTTCCTTCTGTCCCCTTGAGACCGCCCTCTTGATCTCTTGATGACCCTGCACACTAGTCTTCAGTGAATTCTGCACAAACACCTCAAGATCCTTTGGAATATTAACACCACCTAATTCCTCACTTTTGACTACTACCTTGCTTTTGTGTTATTTGCACCAGAGTGGATAACTTTGCTTTTACCACATAATCTAACATGTCTGCCATGTTGTTGCCCACTCACTCAGCTTGTTCATTTCCTCCTTAAGCCTCTGTGCATCTTATCTGTATTCATAATTCCGCCCAGTTTTGTATCATCAGCAAACCTAGAAATATGGCATTTCTTCACCTCAACCAAATCAGAGACATAGATCATGAACAGCCAGAGTGAAGTATTAATCCTTCCTGTACCCTACTATTCCGACCGGATCGGAATAGTAGGGTACAGGGTCGGAATAGTAGGGTACAGGAAGGATTAATACTTCACTCTGGCTGTTCATGATCTATGTTCCTCGTCACAAATAATTAATTCTCAATGCACATTGGTTTTTTACCCCCATTTCCTGTGATTTTGTAGTTATCAAAAACTTTCTGGGATCCAAGTACAACACATCCACTGACCATCCCTTAACCTACTAATCGAATTCTCAAAGAAAACCAGCAGACTAGTCAAAATGATTTCACTTCATAAATCAGATTGCTTTGGAAAATGTCTTTAAATAGAAAATTATAAGGATGGGAAAACTATGAGTAAGTGCATTTTAAAGGAAGGAAACATTTCATGGTATCTGATCTGAAAATGGGGATTTAGATAAACAGTATAAGTGGAGTGTGGTACTGTAATACCTTTGATAGGTTTTTCACAGCCTGTGATGCTGTTTGCATAGTGATTAAATAAATTGCCTCACACAGATAATTTCCCACAATAACAATCCAAGAACACCATGTGGCATGCCTCAGCTGCCTCGACAATATCTTTAATGATCTAAAGATCCTGCCCACACTTCAAGTCACAGTGGCCTACTGAATATGACTCAATATAAGTGATCTATTAAATCTGCCAGTCTCTGATCATATCTGAATATGTTCTGTGCAGCACACAATTTAATGCAACTGATGTATTTAATGATAGAAATTACAAGACAGTTGGTGCTACATTAGACGTTGAACTAACCTGTATCCAAATGTAACATTAGATCCTCGCAATGATCCCCAATACATTGTGGAATGAATTCTATCGTCACTTGCATGCTCTCCCCAATGTCCAAGTTTCCATGGATGGGTGCCACATTGAATGGCCTGTAAGAAATAACAAATAACAAATTGCAAATAATGTATGGCACAGACTTGCAGCTGATTAGATGCACATAATAACTATTGTCATCTTACTTTTGTTTAAAAGGTGCAAAGACCACTACTCACTTGCAAGTTAGACAAAAATGCTGGAGAAATTCAGCGGGTGAGGCAGCATCTATGGAGCGAAGGAATAGGCAAAGTTTTGGGTCGAGACCCTTCTTCACTTGCAATATCACTTTAATGTATATGTCCTTTGTCACAGTACCAGTTTAATTTGATAAAAATACAAATTCTCCTATTTAATATAATGCATCCCCACTCAGTTTACATTTCCCTGGAAATCATAAATGTTATAATTTGTGTATATCCAAAACAGTTTTCGCTCAGTGATTCTACAGTATCCACAAGGCTTCAAGGGGATATCTGATTCAACAAGGACGTGTAGATGGAACATGCAATGTCATACAATTTGGTAGAAAAAACAGAAAAGCAGATTGAAAGGTGTTGAGGGACCATAGTTTACTGGCACGCTCTGCCCTCATCAACCTTTTTTGTCACATCTTCAAAAAACGAAATCAGGTTCATGAGATACGACGCCAACGTACAAAACCACGCTGACTATCCCTAATCAGCCCTAGTCCATCTAAATGCATGTATATCTTATGCCTTAGAATATTCTCTAGTAACTTTCTGACCACAATTGTTCGGCTTACTGCTCTATAGATCCCTAGCTTTTCCCTGCAGCCCTTCTTCAATCGAGGCTCAACATTTGCCACCCTCCAGTCTTCTGGCACCTCACCTGTGTTTAATGATGATTCATAAATCTCAGCCAGGCACCTGCAATCTCCTCTCTTGCTTCTCACAGTATCCTTGGATATATCTGATTAGGCCCAGGAGATTTGTCTACCTTCATAAGAGTCAGGACCATCAGCACCTCCTCAACCATAATATTAACTGCTTTCAAGATGCTTCCATTGACCACCCTAAGTTCCCCAGTCGTCATGTCTTTCTCCACAGTAAAAACAGAGGTGAAATACTCATTCAGGACCTTGACAATCCCCTGTGGCTCTACACAGAGTTGACCACTTTGATTCCTTAGCTGTCCTATTCTCTCCCTGGTTACCCTTTTTTCCTTTATGTACTTATAAAATCTCTTGGGATTATTCTTAATGTTACCTGCTAGAGCTATCTCCTGTCCTGTGTTTGCTTCCTTCCTACTACTGACCAGAACCTCAATTTCCCTCGTCATCCAAGCTTCCTTACACTCACCTGCCTTGCCCTTAACTCAAACAGGAACATGCATGTCCTGGACTCTTGTTACCACACTTTTAAAACACATCCAACTTTCCTGATATCCCTTTTCTTTTTGAAACAACCTGTTCCAATCAACTTGAGCAAGTTTCTGTCTTATACCTTCAAAGTTCCCCTTGCCCCAATTTAGAATTTTAACTTGTGGGCCTGCCCTGTCTCTATCATAACTATGCTAAACCTAATAGAACAGTGGACGCTGGTCCCAAATGGCTCATCCATGAACACTAGGTCCAACAGCCCCTCCCAAATTCGGAAGACCAGATCAAGCATTGGCCTCTGCAGTGTGGAGCACTCTACATATTGCGGGAGGAAACTCTCCAGAACACATTTGACAAATTCCACCCCGTCTTAACCTTTAGTGCTATGACATTCCCATTCAATATTGAGAAAGTTAAAATCTCTACCACAACAACCCTATTAGACCTATGACTGCCTGCAATCTCCTGGCATATGTGCTCTCCTAATCCCCGTCACCTATTTGGTACCTGTAGTACACTCCCAACAGGGTGATGTGTCTGAACAAGGGACTCGACCCGAAATGCCACTCATTCCTTCTCTCCAGAGGTGCTGCCTGTCCTGCTGAGTTACTCCATCATTTTGTGTCTATCTTCGGTTTAAACCAGCATCTGCAGTTCCTTCCTACACAGGGTGATCATCCCTTTCTTGTTCCGCAGCTCCACCAATATAGCCCACAAAGTGCTGGACTAACTCAGTGGGTCAGTCAGCATCTCTGGAGAAAAAGGATGGGTGACATTTCAGGTTGGGACCCTTCCTCAGAGTGAAAGTAGGAGGTGGTGGGGGGGGGGGGGTGAAGAGCTGGAGGCAAGACAAGATTCGAAAAAGTTAGTGTCCCTGTCTAACACGATCAAAGTTGGCTTTGTCCCAATGCAGAATTTTAACTGGTGGGCCTGCCCTATCCTTATCCATAATCATTTTAAAGCTAATAGAACTGTGGCTGATAGTCCCAAAAGGCTCATCCACAAACACTTCAGTCACTTGCCTCTCCCAAATTTCTTAGAGTATGTGAAGCTTTGCCATTTTCCTTATAGGGACCTCTTTTTTACTGACTAAAGAAACCTTCCTGAACAATTTTGACAAATTCCACTCTTTCTGAGCCTCTAACATAGTGGCATTCCCACCCTACTGTATATTTGGAAAGTTAAAATCCCCTACTATAACAACCCTATTAGTCTTGCAGCTGCCTGTAATCTCCTGGAATATTTATTTGTTCTTCTAATTCCCATTGACTATTTGGGCCCCTATAGTACACTCCCATCAAGGTAATCACTGATCATCCTCTTTTTATTTTTCATCTCCATCCATATAGCCTCTCGGGACGAATGATCAGTAATGTCATCTCGGACTGCTTCTGCGACATTCTCCTAACAGATTAGATCCTGCTTTCCTCATACAGTTTTCCCCCAAGTTCTGATTCATCAGTTAAACTTGGTAGTAATCAACAAGATATTTTATTTGCTTGTTTAATGTATTCCCATGAAACTTTTGCCTACCAATGTACATTCCCTCACAACAGTATACCTGCTGTATATTCAGCTGGTCCGTCCCCAATATCAATGGTGTTGGAGGAGACAGTCTGTATTCCAATGGGTCATGAATTACCAAAAGATAGTGATGAAGGAGTGCGAGGAAAAAGCTGAAAGATATTGTTCCATGGGTATGATTGTGTCGGTGGGAGTTATTTCAATTTTGATACATCTCCCAGTATTGGTGGGGAAAGGTTTACCGAACAATAGGATGGGATATGCGTTATCCTGGTCTTTATCTAAACAAGACATACTGTATACTTTTGAGCTTTCTACTATTTTTAGTGGTGACTTGATACAATTGCCTGGTTTGCTAAGCCATTTCGAAGGCCAGTCACAGCCATTCCATTGCTAGGAGCCTTTGGTTACATAACCAAACTGAGTAGGGGCAGAATTCACAGTAATGAAATGTTAGTGTTTTCATGCTTGTCAAACGTATTAATTTTACTCCATATTTATTATCAAAATAGAAATTCCCCAACTGTGGGATTTGAATTTCTGTCAGCAGAACATTAGTCAGGCCCTTGACACTTCCAGCAATGCAAGCACTTTTTTCACAAACATCAAATTTTAACCAATGCCCTTGCTATTTCTACTGCTTTTTCTGCAAGATGTAATGCTAATCTTTTCAAACAGCTTACATTTGCAGAATACCTTGTGATTAAATTTAATATTACCTGATCTCTGCATGTAACCATATTGTAAGTTGCCTGTTTGAATGTTTTTCAATGTCCTTGGTTTCTTTGATTAATCAACCCAATCAACTTTGTGCCCCAGGGGCGACTCCCCCAGTTGACTTTGAGGCCAGACCGCGATACACACACCTCGCATCCGTTGTCGCCAGCTCCCTTCTCTCCGATCTCTGGTCTTCGGGTGACGAGCAAGGGCCGACTTAGCGGCGTCCCCCCCTACAGGCCACGCGGTCAGCTGGGTCCTTGTGTTTCCGGCCACGCAGCCCACCAGGTCCTTGTGCATCAGCTGTGCAGCCCACCTGGTACTTATGCATTTTCTTGGAGGATGTCAAGCACACAGAAGTTCTGCTTCTCTTGAGCTATCCTTCCGTTGAAGTAACCAGTTTATCCCTGCAGACCATTCGCCTTATTCATTATGCTATAAACTTAGATGCACTTTCAATTTAATGTCTCTTGCATCAGTTTTCACCACGCTGCTCAAATGGAAACCTGCACTTCTTGCAATATTTTTAATCATCTGTATTTGGCATTCTGTCCTAAAATTCCATTTTCACTTCCAATGGTTCTTCCCATGAGATGTGACTGCAGTTCAGACTTTTACATCAGAGTGAAAGTTAAAAAGTATGGTAACAGGCCCCTTGGTCTAATTCGACAATGCCAATCAAGATGTCCCAATCTATCTAGTCCCATTTGCATGCTTTTGGTCTATATCATTCTAAACCTTTTTGATATTGTACCTGTCAAAATATCTTTGAAATAATGTTATCAACAATATTGATATCAATATTGTTATCAAATATTGCCTCAACTACTTCCTCTGGCAAGTTGTTCCATATACCCACCACCCTCCGTGTGAAAAAGTTGTCCCTCAGGTTCCTATTAAATCATTCCCCTCTCAGTTAAACCAATGTTCTCTAGTTCTTGATTTCCGTACCCTTGGAAAAAGACCAAGGTCACCCTATCTTTTAGAACAAAGAACATGCAGCACAGGACAAGGCCCTTCAGCCTGCAATGTCCATGCTAAAAATGATGTCAGATTAAACCAATCTCCTCTGCCTGCTCGTAATCCTTATTCCAGGAGTCCCACCATATCCATATGTCTATCTAAAAACTCTTAAATGCCACTATCATATCTGCCTCAACCACCACCCATTTAAATGTTACCCTCTCACGTTAAAGCTATGCCCTCCAGTCATAAACATTTCTAAGGTACACAAAAATGCTGGAGAAACTCAGCGGGTGCAGCAGCATCTATGGAGCGAAGGAAATAGGTAACGTTTCGGGCCGAAACCCTTCTTCAGTCTGAAGAAGGGTTTCGGCCCGAAACGTTACCTATTTCCTTCGCTCCATAGATGCTGCTGCACCCGCTGAGTTTCTCCAGCATTTTTGTGTACCTTCGATTTTCCAGCATCTGCAGTTCCTTCTTTAACACATAAACATTTCTACATTGGGGGAAAAGCTTCTGACTGTCTCTCCTATCTGTGCCTCTCATAATTATATATATGTCTCATCAGGTCTCCCCTCAACCTCGACACTTCAAGTGTTAGAAATCTATCTATGACCTTTGCAGAGCCATTAAGGATTACAAGAGGGAATTCCAGACCACGCTAGAGCCCCAAGGCAATCACAAGACACCTGTAAATTGTGGCAAGGCTATATCAGGCTACTACATGTCCCTCCCCAATGAGGTCACTATATTCTACACTTGTTTTGAACAGCACGTCAGTGATGGAACATCCAGTTAGCCTCGGGTGCGCCTGTACTAACGGTTACAGTGGCAGACGTAAATTCGGCCTTCCTAAGAGTGTATCCATGGAAAGCAACTGACCCGGATGGAGTCCCTGGCCGCATCCTCAGGACCTGTGTGGACCAGCTGGCAGAGGTATCATTGACATCTTTAACCTCTCACTACCCAATTCTGAAGGCCCCACCTGCTTCAAGATAATAATAATAATAATAATAATGGATGGGATTTATATAGCGCCTTTCTAATACTCAAGGCGCTTTACATCGCATTATTCATTCACTCCTCAGTCACACTCGGTGGTGGTAAGCTACTTCTGTAGCCACAGCTGCCCTGGGGCAGACTGACGGAAGCGTGGCTGCTAATTTGCGCCTACGGCCCCTCCGACCACCACCAATCACTCACACACATTCACACACATTCACAAGATGATCCCGGTGCCAAAGAAAAATAAGGTAGCTTGCCTTAATGACTACTGTCCATGACTCTGGCATTCACGATCATGTGCTTCGAGACACTAGTGATGGCACACAATAACTTCAGCTTCCCAGACAAGCTTGATCCACTGCAGTTTGCAAACTGTTGCAACAGGTCCACAGCATGCGCCCTCGCATAAACACACCTCCACAACACCCAGACAGTAAGGACACCTACATCAGACACTTATTTATAGCTCCACCTTCAACACAATAATCCCATCCAAACACATCTCCAAACTCCTGGACCTTAGAGTCAGCCCCGCCCACTCCCACCCCCCTACCATTGGATCCCTGACTTTCTGACCCATGAGCCACAATCAGTGAGAATAAATGGCAAGACTTCCTCCACAATGCTTATCAATGTCAGTCACCCACAGGCATGTGTTCACAGTACCCTAGAATACAATTCTCTGAAGAAGGGTTTCGGCCCGAAACGTTGCCTATTTCCTTCGATCCATAGATGCTGCTGCACCCGCTGAGTTTCTCCAGCATTTTTGTGTACATACAATACTCTCAACTGTGTCGCCAAATTTGGATCCAACTTCATCTATATGTTTGCAGATGACACCACTGTGCTGGGCTGGATCATGAATAATAACAAGACGGAGTGCAGGAAGGAGATAGAGAAGTTAGTAGCATGGAACAAACTACCAGAGGAGGTAGTTGAGGCAGGTACTATAATAACCTTTAAAAGACATTTGGACAGGTACACGGATAGGAAAGGTTTACAGAGATATGTGCCAAATTCGGGCAGGTGGGACGAGTGTAGATGGGGCATTTTGGTTGGTATGGGCAAGTTGGGCCGGAGGCCCTGTTTCTGTGCTTTATGACTATGACTAACCATCTTGATTACTTCTTCAAAACCTCAATCAAATTTGTGAAATACGATCATCCACGCACAAAGCTACGCTGACTATCCTAATCTTCTTAAATGGATGCACAACATTAGTCACTCTCCAGTCTTCGGGCACCTCACCCCCTTCTACAATGATTCCTATATCTCAGCCAGGACCTCTACATTTTTGTCTCCAGTTTCCCACAGTGTCCTTGTATATATGTGATTAGGCCCAGGAGATTGATCTACCTTCAAACATTTTAGGACGTCCAGCACCTTCTTGGCTGTAATACAGCCTGTCCTCAAGACATCTCAATTAACTTTCTCAAGTTACCCATGTCTTTCTCCACAGTAAAAAAAAAGAGAAATATTCCGTGAAGACCTAATCCATCTTGGACAACTCCACACATGGATGGCCAATTTGGTTTCTGAGGGGCCCCATTCTCTCTCAACTTTGACGTTTTCACCTAATTTACATAAAATCATTTTAAATTCACCTTAGTCTTCTCTGCCAGAGCTATTTCATCCCCCTTTTTGCCTTCCAGATTTCCCTCTTAAGTATGTTTCTTGCTTAAGTATGTTCCTTGAGCTTGTCTAGTGCAACTGAGATTCTTGCTCCCTGAGCAGATGAGTGTGCGGGTTGTAGGAGGATTAGCATCCTAACCATGGCACTGTGGATCAGTGAGCCATTGAAGAGGAGAGAGAAATAAGACATGTAGTTGTCTTTGGGGATAGTATAGTAAGGGGAATAGACATGATTCTCTGTTGCAAGGATTGAGGGAAGCAAAGGCTGTGTTGCCTGCCTTCTGCCCAGGGTCAGTACATCTCGTCTGACCTGCAGAGGAATTTGGAGTGGTAGGGAAAAGAACCAATCGTCGTGGTCCATATTGGTACCAATGACATAGGTAGAGCAAGGAAGAAGGTTCTCCTGAGGGAATTTGAGGAGCTAGGGACTAAATTAAAAAGCTGAACCAATAAATTAATAATCCCTGAATTCCTACCTGAGCCACGAGCAAATTGACATAGGGTCAAGAAGATTAAAGAGTTGGAAGCATGGCTCAAAGATGGTGTGGTAGAAGTGGGTATGAATTTGTGGGCCATTGGCATCAGAATCATGGAAGGAGGGAGCTGTTCCGATGGGACAGACTCCACCTGAACCCTACTGGGTCCAGGGTTTTGGTGAATTGCATAACTAGGGTTGCAAATGTGGCTTTAAACTAAATAGTGGGAGAGGGTGGGTTCAACAAATTGGAAATGTATGCATGGTTAAAGGAGAGGAGAATGCAGGAGAGGTAACTTATGTCTCTAGTAGCATAAGACAGAACATTTAAAAAGGGATAAGAGTCTAAGGTCAGGCAAAACAGCCTCAATACCTCTTGTCATCCAAGCTTCCATAATCCTGTCAGCCTTAACCTTCACTCTAATAGGAACATGCTGCCCCTGAACTCTCACTATCTTGTATTTGAACCCTAGGTTTCAGTATTAGAACAATTAACAACATGACAATAAATTACAGTGAGCAGAACAAGATATACAAAATATGAAACATAATTGCCCCAACATTATAGTGGCAAGCCATTGCAAAGCATCCACTATTGGAACAATTCATTCTTGCCTCTTTTAAGGTTGTCCACTGCAAGCTGGTGGAAGTGTGAGTTGAAACACCACAGTGCCCTCTATAGATACTGGGTTCCAAGTGAACTCGGCATCAATCAAATTGAAAGATTCTAAAACTAGCAAGGTGAAACCAGAAGGAAGTGTATATGGTAAATTTAATGCTAAATTCTGTACTGGAAGGTATAAACAAGAGAAAATGAAAAACTGGATTGAACAAATGTGGTTGTATTACTAAAACTCCAGAAGTAAACACTGCACTGCAAGAATATTTCAGTAGGTTAACTCTCTCTTTTACCAGACATAGTGTCTTTTTCATTTTCTGTTTTAATTATTAATAAAAAACAATACATTTGATTTGTTTATGCAACACATTTACTTGACTTTCCTGTAATAATTCAAACTCTCAGTAGGCTAGTTAGCAATGTTATGTGGGAAAATAATAGCACTGTTGTTTTTGTCAAAAAATGTTGCAAATAAAATGTGCAGCCATTTTTTCATAATTCACTAGCACATCCATGAACCTAGCTAGAACCTAGATGAATGGGTCCTGGTGAGGATTCTAGGAATTCCTACATTACGAGGAGTAGGGTTGGTAGAGGAAAAATATGCTCGAAAGGTAGACTAATCAAGTCCTTAAAAAGAAAAATCAGCAAATGTGCATATACCCAACACCATGCAGTAATGTCAATCTTGGTACAAATGAGACTAAAGATCTGAACCTGCAAAAATGAAAACCTGTATTTTAAAGTGGACTTGGAATGGAGATGGAAATATTGTAATTTCTCTCTGGGTCGTAGTACCTTTTCCCACTATTCACCTGAGTTTCTGCCTGCAGCTCCCTATACACATGGGGGAAAGCACAGAGAGGTACTTGAAACATGTGACAATTGCAGAATCTTTCCAGAACTTGACAATTCCAATGGATCAGGACATTTCTAGATTTAGTATGGCACAGAATGGCACAGAAATAGTCCATTGATCCATATGCCTTTGCCGACATGATGCCAAATAAATTAATCTCATCTGCCTGCACATGATCCATAACCTTCCATACCCTGCATATCCATGCACCTATGTAAAGGCTGCTTAAATCCCACTCTCGTATCTGTCTCCACCACTAACCCTGGCAGCGGATTCTTGGCATCCACCACCCTTTGCATAAAAGCTTGCCCGCACATTTCCTTAAACTTTGCCCCTCACACCTAAAAACGATGCCCTCCAGTCTTTGACATTTCTCTCCTGAATAAAAGATGGTGATTGTCTACATCTATCTATGCCTCTAATAATTTTATGTGCTTCTATCAGTCTTCCTCAACCTACGCAAGTGATAACTTATACATTTTCTTTTGTTTGGTGAATATTCTCTAAATGCAAGATCCAATTCAGAAACATTGCAGTATAGACTATTCTTCTTCAGCTTGTGACAACCAAAGCCTCACAATTAACATGGAGAGTGATGCACAAACCCACACATAGAAAAGTGATCTTCTTTCAAGTGACTGGCAGCACAATTTCAGTGCAATACAGATCAGTGATGAAATACATTTTTACATTATTGAAGCAAGTCTTAAAAACATGTGGGGATGGACAGAGACTTCAGCCAGTAAGCACAAATCTACAAACCCAATGTCTTGTTAGCTCGGTTGTGAGCATGCAGATCAATCCATGCTATAAAGCTGACCCACACTCACGTGAGACTTTTAGGGAAATTGAAAAGGATAGGATGATAGATTTGATCCAGACACTGTGCCCTTCACAAAGGCAAGCAGCAGAGACATCCACATTATTTTAATGCAATTAAATATAAGAAAGAAGGCCTAGTCAGCTTTGACGTTTTCTGCACTGAACAAATTGAGGAAGCATACAAGAAGGAAGATTAGAATAAGTGCTTCCAGTGCTACAGCCCATTGATTCAGACTTTTGGAAAATCTTTATTAAAATGGTTCCATCCAGTAACACTTCATCCACAGTGAGGGCTCGCAGAATATGAGTCAAGGGGAACTGCTGTAGAATAAGCCAACCAGCTCAGATAAACATATTGGTTGCATGGACGAGCTGGGCCAAAGAGCCTACTTCAAGTGCTGTATGACTATTTCTCTATGATATTAATTTTCTAAAATAACAGCAGTGTGTTGGAAGAGGAGCACTTTCAAATGTTTTAGGAGTCATTTCATAACATTCAAGCTAGGTACACTGAATCTCCAGTAATTATTCTATTCTTTCCTTAATACATCAAATATTCATAAAGACAGAGCAACAGCTCTTACTTATTGGTCTGCAGGATGAACCTGGCTGCCCTGTTACCAATGTTCCGAACCAGAAGAGTTTTCTGAGAGTTGTATTTGACTGGACACACTGAAAAGTTGATTTGGTCAGGAAAATCCAAAATAGCACGTGCTCCAATAGCTTTTACAGGCACCAAAAACTTCTCCCTCTCGGTTATACACATCAATTCCATGGAAATAGTCCTGAAAAAAAAGATAGAATGAAGCAGTAGTTACTGAATTGATTATTTAATTCTTATCCACATGAGGCATAGAATTCAGAAACTGAGTTTAACTCAGAAAACAGGACCAGTACAATATTTCTCGCTTATTCAAATGAATACTGTCAAATCATCCATATGGCAACAAAAAAAATCTTGGATAAATGAAAACCAGTCTTTAAGAAAGTAAGAAGGTACACAAAAATGCTGGAGAAACTCAGGCGGGTGCAGCAGCATCTATGGAGCGAAGGAAATAGGTAACGTTTCGGGCCGAAACCTTCTTCAGACTGATAGGGGGTGGGGAGAAGAAAGGAAAAAAGGAAAAGGAGGAGAGGAGCCCGAGGCTGGGGGAGGGGAGGAGACAACCAGATGGCTGATGAAGGGGAGGGGACAGCCAGGGCTAGCAGAATTGGGAGAATTCAACGTTCAGGCCACCAGGATGTAGACTGCCCAAGCGGAATATGAGGTGCATTCCTCCAATTTACGGTGTTGCTCGCTGTGGCCATGGAGGAGAAAGTAATGCTGGAATAAATTGGCAGCACTGCTCTTAGGCTTTATGGAATTTTTAAACAACATCTTTATATTGTTCATTTATTTGCCACTGTTACTAATGGAAATATGGAAATTCCACCAATCAGCTTGATTTATGAGTGCATTTGGTTCTTAAAATTAAGCTAGATGTTTAATTAATGCCAGAAACATTCTTAGCCAATGTAGATAATACATAAACTTTAAATTTCAAATTAAATTTTAATGAGAGAAATATGTGCTCCAATTTGGGTAAGTGGTTTAAAAACAGCAAACACTAAAGGGCCTGTCCCACGGCCGTCATTTCCGCGCCATTTACGCGAACTGGCAGCGTGTGGGAAGCGTGTGAGTACCGTGAGGGTAGCGCGGGACAGGAGCATGGAGTGGCGTGGAGGAGTGTGAGTTGCGTGCGGCACCGTGCAGCGTGCCAGGATTTCGTGCTGCACGAAATATTCGCGCGCCACCGGCCTGTCGCGTAAATGATGGCCAAGTGGGACCGGGTGACGTTTCGGGTCGAATGGGTGACGTTTCGGGTTGAGACCCTTCTTCAGACTGAAACATCATCCCATTCCTTCTCTCCAGAGATGCTGCCGATCCCGCTGAGTTACTCCTGCATTTTGTGTCTATCTTCAATTTAAACCAGCATCTGCAGTTCCTTCCACAGATTAATTTGGTCTGCAGCTTGCTACTTTTCATTCACCTCTTTTTTTGAATAGGGGCATTACATCTGCAGTTTTTCCAATTGCTAGCAACCACTCAAGAAACTGGAACATTTTAGAAAATCACCATCAATATCATAAACTGGGTAAATATCATAACTGGGTATTCAAATGACGTCATGCACTCCAGACGGCTGTGCGGATGCATGATGACGCGCGCGACCGTCGTTCGTCAGTCACTACCTGCCTGTCGCGTAAATGACGGCCAAGTGGGACAGGCCCTGTAAGCACTGGGTCCAGAACAATGTTTGCACCAGCATCTAAGCCTGTGAAGTCAGCAATAAGCCATATAGGATGCGAAGAAAATTATGGAAGAGGGGTCTTCAAGATCTATAAAGCACATCAGCCTCAGGAGCAGCCTCCAAGAATTATTCCTAGCATTCTGAGCAATTATTCAGATAGCTCAACATGTAGCACCCAATAGAAGCAAGCCAAACTCCCAGATGTTAACCTAAGCATGTTGCCGAACATACAGTATTTAACAGATCATCTCATTATGGACCAATATCCTACTCTATTAGTGGGATCTGAAGCCCAGCGTCAGATAATTCCACTCTAGCTATTTTGGAGATTATGGGTCAT
This sequence comes from Malacoraja senta, assembly GCA_038087875.1. NCBI lineage: Eukaryota > Metazoa > Chordata > Chondrichthyes > Rajiformes > Rajidae > Malacoraja > Malacoraja senta. The sequence goes on from CM075978.1 coordinate 175,935,334, forward strand.
TACTGTTCAATTACTTTTGAGCAATGATCCATATTTCCAGCTAATGGTAGCTATTTTTAAAAACAGAAACAACTCCTGGTACTAAAGAATAAACTCCTTGGGTTAACTCCAAGATTATAGTGTTCTAATCTAGGCTAAGTTCCACATGACCATTTGACATAACATTAATTAAGGTTTTCAATAATTTTACATGAACATTATTTATCATTTCCAGCATTATTTTGTAATTCACAAAACGTGATGTACATAAATTATTGATCAATACTCCTTTACTTCATCAGCAAGTAGCTGCATTCACAATAGGTTTCTGTGTTATATACACCAAGCACTGTCTTTTAACGGTGATTCTAACAACGAGTTTATTTAAGTATAAAGGTCTTCTGCTATACCATATTTTATATAGTGCCAGAGATCCAGATTATACCCTGATCTTGGATGCTGTATGTGTGGACTTTGAATGTTCTCCAAGACTGTGTAGGTTAAATCTCATATACATGGGTTGTAAGCTAATTAGCCTCTGTAAAAGTCCCCTAGTGTGTAGGAGGTGCAAGAGAATATGGGATAACATAAAACAAGTGTGAACTGGGATCGATGGTCAGAGTAAACCCCATGGGCCGAAGGGCATGTTTCCATACTGAATCTCTAAACTAAACTAAATCCCAATATCCCATGTCTTCTGCTTAGGTACAAGGTACAAAACCACATCTTGTTAATAAATATTTTTGTGCTTTACATACAATAATATTGCATAACAAAGTGATTTTCAAGAATATACCCCCTTCGTAATAAGAGGTTTAAGTGCAGAAGTTTATTGTCTTTAGTATGGAAACCTGGCCAAGAAATGTGTTTCGCCATCAAATGCAACATCACCTTTAATGAACCATGATGAAATGCGAGGTCCACTCTCAGGTGAAGTCTAAGTCTGTAGTATTCAAGTCAAACTATCCCTAGGAAATCTATCTACGACCTTGGCACAGCCAATAAGGATGCCAAGAGGGAATTCCGGGCTAAAATGGTGTCCCTAGACAATGGCATGAATTCCTGTTGATTGTGGCAAGGCTTGCACGCTATAACGGGCTACAAAGCGAAGGTGGACAGTTTCGCTGGCAACATGGGTCCCTCCCAAATGAGCTCATTGCATCAGGGCTGCCAACTCTCACGCTTTGTGCGTGAGAATCACGCACTCAAGCAAACTCTCACGCCCTCACGCTGATCAGAAATTTCTCACGCTCTGTGGTGAGAAATTCTGTGATCAACGAAAATGTCAAAACTCGGATAAACTGCATGGTCTGCGGGTGTTGGAGAGCCGGGACTGAGGGAGAGATGGGAGCAGAACAGGCGGCGGGGACAGATGCGGGGAGCCGGGACTGGCGAGTGTTTGCCGGGCTGCGAGTTTTTGCGGAGCTGGCGAGTCGCTCGCTGCAGTTCCGGCAACGGAGCAGTGCAAGCGTCCCGGGCCGTCGGAGGCGTTGGAAGCGTTGCGCCGCTGCCGTGAGAGTCTCTGTGCCGAAGGGACTGACTCTCAAAGGGAGGTGGAGAGAGAGAGAGGGGAAGGAGACAGGGAGACAGGGGGGAGAGAGAGGGGGTGAGAGGAGATAGACAGAGGGGGCATGAATGGAGAGAGAGAGAAGAGGGAGGTAGGGAAGAGAGATGGGGCAGAGTGAGGTGGGAGAGGGGGGGAGAGAGAGAGGGGTGAGAGGGAAGAAAGAGGGAAGAGAGAGAGGGGGTGGAGAGGGAGGAGAGGGTAGGAGAGAATGGGAGAGAGAGGGGGAAGAGAGAGGGGTGAAAAAGAGAGAGGGAAGAGGGAGAGAGGGGGAAAGAGAAACGGGGGAAAGAGAGAGAGATGGTGGGCAAAGAGAAAGAGATAGAGACAGAGGAGAAAGAGAAAGGGGAGAGAGAGCAAGGGTGAGAGTGAGGTGGGAGGGAGAAATGGGGGAGAGAGAGGAGAGAGAGGGGGGGAGAGAGAGAGAGGTGAGAGGAGAGACAGAGAGAGAGGGAGAGGAGAGAGAGGAGGGAGAGTGTGGAGAGGGAGAGGGAGGGAGAGGGGGAGATAGAGAGGGAGCGAGAAAGAGAGAGAGAGAGGAAGGTGCTCTGGTCAGATGAGACCAAAATTGAAGTTTTTGGCCTAAATGCAAACGCTATGTGTGGCGGAAACCTAACACTGCACATCACCCTGAACACACCATCCCCACTGTGAAACATGGTGGTGGCAGCATCATGCTGTGGGGATGCTTTTCTTCAGCAGGGACAGGGAAGCTGGTCAGAGTTGATGGGAAGATGGATGGAGCCAAATACAGGGCAATCTTGGAAGAAAACCTGTTAGAGTCTGCAAAAGACTTGAGACTGGGGCGGAGGTTCACCTTCCAGCAGGACAACGACCCTAAACATACAGCCAGAGCTACAATGGAATGGTTTAGATCAAAGCATATTCATGTGTTAGAATGGCCCAGTCAAAGTCCAGACCTAAATCCAATTGAGAATCTCTGGCAAGACTTGAAAATTGCTGTTCACAGATGCTCTCCATCCAATCTGACTGAGCTTGAGCTATTTTGCAAAGAAGAATGGGCAAAATTTCAGTCTCTAGATGTGCAAAGCTGGTAGAGACATACCTCAAAAGACTTGCAGCTGTAATTGCAGCGAAAGGTAATTCTACAAAGTATTGACTCAGGGGGGCTGAATACTTTTGCACGCGACACTTTTCAGTTTTTTATTTGTAAAAAAATTTGAAAACCATCTATCATTTTCCTTCCACTTCACAATTATGCACCACTTTGTGTTGTCTATCACATAAAATCCC
>CM075978.1:175938330-176044078 GCA_038087875.1 Malacoraja senta
CCCCCCTCCCCTCTTCTCTCCCCACCCCGTCTCCCCCTCCCCCCGCCTGTTTGTTTGGGAGGTGGTTAGTGTGAGTGTGATGCCGCAGCTTCCCCCCCCTACAAACGCACGTTGGGGAAACAGCCCGCCAACAGTCTCTCTGTCTTTAAGAAGGAACTGCACCCACCCCTCCCTTCCCTCTCCCTCCCCAATCTTCCCCCTCTCTCCACTCTCCCCTCCCTCCACTCTTCCCCCTCTCTCCTCACCCCTCTCCCTCCTCCCACCCCCTCTCTTCCACCTCCCCCACCCCGCTTCACCCCCTTCTCACCCATCTCCCCCCACCCCCTTCCCCTCTCTCTTGCACCACTCCCCGCTACCCTCTGCCCCTCACTCTTCCCCTCTCCCTCCCCCACCTCTCTCCCTCCCCCCTCCCTCTCTCCCTCTCTTCCCGCTACTCCTCTCCCCTTCCCCTCATCCCCTCTCTCCACCTCTAACATCCCCTCCCCCCCTCTCCCCCTTCCTGCCCTCCCCGCTCTCCTCCCACTCCCCACTCTCCTCCCCCTCCCTCACCCTGCTCTCCTCTCACTCCCCAATCTCTCCCCTTTCCTCCTCTCCCTCTCCCCTCCCTCCCCCTCCCCCCCTCCCCCTCCCCCTCCCCCTCCCCCTCTCCTCTTCTCTCCCCACCACATCTCCCTCTCCCCTCTTCTCTCCCCAACCCGTCTCCCCCCGCCTGTGTGTTTGGGGGGCGGTTAGTGTGAGTGTGATGCCGCAGCCCCCCCCATCCCCGCAAACGCGCGTTGGGGAAACAGCCCGCCAACAGTCTCTCTGTCGTTAAGAAGGAACTGCAGATGCTGGAAAATCGAAGGTACACAAAAAAAAGCTGGACAATCTCAGCGGGTGCAGCAGCATCTATGGATCAAAGGAAATAGGCAACGTTTCGGGGCAAAACCCGTCTGGGTTTCGCTATCTCGGCGTTTTTATCACAATACCCTTATCTGATATGTTCCGCACAAACTTTCTGCCTCTGGTTGAGACAGCCGAAAGAGATTTTGACTGCTGGTCAGTTTTACCGCTATCCCTCGTGGGCCGGATAAATCTGGTTAAGATGGTTGTCCTACCCAAATTCCTGTATCTTTTCCAGCACGTCCCTATACTTATCACTAAATCTTTTTTTGATAAATTAGAAAGGACAATATCTAAATTTTTATGGGGTAACAAACCGGCTAGAATCCGAAAGACGATACTGCAGTCTCCTAAGAGTGATGGCGGTTTGGCACTTCCTAACTTTAGGCGATACTATTGGGCAGCTAACTTGCAAAAACTCCTGTATTGGATGAATGATGACTGCGACCACCTACCGACCTGGGTATACATGGAAAAGGCGAGTTCACATCTCCCGTTGCGGTCTGTCCTATGCTCCCAACTCCCCCTTTCTATAACATCTGTGGGTGCAGGCCCAATTGCGTCCCTTTCGCTCAAGATATGGCGTCAATTCAGGAAAAACCTCGGTTTACAAGGCCCTTCCATCTTGACCCCATTGCTTAATAATCACATTTTTAAACCTTCAAATACAGACCACGCATTCAAAACCTGGCATAGCAACGGTATCAGTAGTATCAAAAACCTATACAAGGATGGCATCTTTTCGTCTTTCGCGGAGCTCTCGTCTAACTACAACCTCCCAAACTCCCACCTTTTTCGGTTTTTCCAGATTAAGGATTTTGTGAAGAAGACATTCCCCTATTTCCCAAATCGCCCTCCTGAAATCCTGACTGATACCATCTTAGCTTTAGATGCCAGCGGAAGAAATGCATCTATATTTTGTATAATTTGCTAGGGTCGGTTTTATTGAAACCTCATACCTCATTAAAAGCTGCGTGGGAGGGAGAGCTGAATACGAAACTAACAGACCAGCAATGGGACTCTGCCTTGGATTTGATCCATTCTTCCTCCATATGTGCTCGTCATGGCCTAATCCAATGCAAAGTCCTTTACAAAGTCCACTACACAAATGCAAGATTAGCTAGAATGTACCCAGCTGTTAGGGACACCTGCAACAGATGTAATCAATCTCCCGCCAACCATAGCCATATGTTTTGGTCTTGCCCTAAGCTAGCAGCCTTTTGGAGGAGTGCTTTCGAATTGATAAGCAGAGCTTACGACCAGACTATTCCTCCAAACCCAATGTCAGCCATTTTCGGTACCCCTCCTAACACCAACCTCTCTGTTGCGGTGAAACATGTCCTAGCTTTTACAAGCTTGTTAGCCCGGAGACTGATCTTGCTTAACTGGAGGCTCACCTGTCCCCCGACACACGCCCGTTGGATTAAAGAGGTGCTTTACAATTTGAAACTTGAAAAACTTAGGTTCTCTCTCAAAGGCTCTACCAAGACATTCCTAGATACATGGAACCCTTTCTTTGAACTGGTTAACTCTCTTAACTTGTCCCCGGACTCGGAAGAGGACTGAGTGTTCTCCACCATTGTTTTGTTCTACAGCAGCTGCTTTCCCCTTAATCCCCCCCTCCCCACAATTATTTATTTAAATATTTTTGTATTTATTTTTTTATTTTTTTATTTTTATTTTTTATAGCACATTTTGTTTCGTTTATTTTACCATTTGTGTGTGTACGTGTACGTATGTGAGTGTTGTTTGTCCCCGTTTGGTTCCGACCTGACTTGGGTGGGTTGAAGGTGGGTAAGGGTAAGGGTTTTGAGGATCGCTTACATACTGTTGCACAATTATGCCTTGACTGTCACTGTCTGTTATTATAATATGTATGCAAATTGCTGTGAAATTCAAATAAAAAGATTTAAATACAAAACCCGTCTGAGGATGGATTTCGGACCAAAGCATTGCCTATTTCCTTCAATCCATAGATGCTGCTGCACCCACTTAGTTACTCCAGCTTTTTTTTGTGTACCAGTCTCTCTGTCTCTCCCCTCTCTCTCTCTCTCTCTCTGCCCTTCTCTCTTCACAGCCCGCGGCTCTACTCATGCACGCCCGCTCCAACCAGCCCCCTTCACCTCTCTCCCCATCCTCTCCTTCCTCTCTCCCCCCCTCTCCTCTCTCCCCCTCCTCTCTTCCCCCCTTCCTCTCCCCCCTTCCTCTCCACCCTCCTCCTCACAAAATTATCTTTTCTAACATTAAATTTTCTCTCTCTGCCCACCCCCCCTCCCTCGAGACGCACCTGAGAGGTGAGGGCTATTCATCAGTGGATAGGGTGGAGATGGGATTAAAGAAGCCAATTAAAAAATTAAAATATTATCAAGGGGTGTGATGAGTGTGTGTGTTTGTGGGTGCCAGATTCCCACCCCGCAAACGTGCTTTGGAGGAACAGACCCAACGGGTGGGTGGTTAGTGTGACGCTGCAGCCCCCCCCCCCCGCAAACGCACGTTGGGGAAACAGTTGGGGAAACACTTGGTCTAGTATTCTCTAAATGCTGACTTCTGCCATCGCTCAGTATTCTTCAAACATTTTCCTCAGCAAGAACATGCAGATGACTGGACTGATGTTAGTCTGCCCCCCTCACATTTTTTTTAAAGACAAGTTCCACATCAGCAACCTTTTAATCTCTGACATCACCTTGTTGTTGAATGGTCTAGATCTAATTTTAATATATTCGCCTTTCCCTTGAAGGTTCCCACTGGATATTTAGTAGGCTAGAAATTCTAACATTTAGTACATCACCTTTGCGCTCACTGAAACTGTATCTATTTCTCTAGTTAGGATACAGTGTGGGTCACTCATGGGAAGCATATATTTGGCAATAGCTCATAAACAGCACCTGCTCTATTGCAGAAGACACTTAAAGCATACCAAACAATGTAGGAAATAGGATAGCAAATGGAGGATGAGATTAATTTTAAATCATCAAAGCATCAATCTCCACTAGCTCACAGCTAAATCGCAGCATTATTTGGCTACTTTTGAGAAACAATATAACCACTGACTGCAACGTTCCCCTATTTATTATTTTTGCAGCATATGTTTAATCAATTCTGGATTTACTTGCTCATCATTATGTTCAAGATTTTTCCTTGTATCGGGAAAATAACCTGTGTTGCCTAATTTGGTCGATATTAATTGCATATTTGTGTGGCTGAGGAACAGATGCTTCTTCTATATTTCATTAACATAAATCATTGCTGGACTTTATTAAGTAATTACATAATAATCCCCCAATTTTTTTTTAATAGTCCATAGGACCATTACTACTATTTCTACTCATGGAAACAGTAACTTTTCAACAAGTTAAGGTCTGATATTATTTTTTTAATTTATTCCTTCAGTCACTGATACTCTCTTACTAAAATTAAATAATCATGTCAGCTAAACAAGAATAATAAACCAGTTGAATATATCTAAAAGACAAAAATCTGGCCATACAACAAGTACCTAGCTGCACGAGGCATGTTTACCTTGACTTGTAGGGGAAAGCACTGCTGACCGAGCCAAGCAGGCCCAGTTCTGAAGCTTAAAAAATGCTAGTAAATTAACTGCTCTTAATAACTCAATTATGCATGTCATTATTCATTAAGTTGAGCCAAGTCTAGAAAAATTGCACGATCAAACAAAAATCACATCTGTGAGCGCCCATTGGCAGCAGACATGCACCAAGATCAAAAATGACATTTCAACTTATGAGAATTTATTTTGCAGCCAAACTGCAACAGCTGTCTAGGGCCAAAGCAATCAGCTCAGTCCTATTACCAGAGCGCCAGGTTTCTTGATGTAACATAAGAATACTGGACATTTGGAACAGATTCTAACTTCAGTGTTGAGCCTATTAATTTTAATCATATATATATTGCCCTTTTCATCTTTTTAAAGTTATTTGATTTTGTATTTAGTTTTCTGAGAGTCATTGTGTGATTTTTCATCTTCAATTAGAGTCATAGAGCACAGAAACAAGTCCTTCATCCCATCTTGCCCATGCTGAACTATCTATGCTAGTTCCTCCTTTCCACATTTGGCCAATATCCCTCTAAATTAAATATTTTTATTCTCACCTTAAACCCATGTCATCTGGTCCTTGATTACGCTAATCTGGGTAAAAGACTCTCAGCACTCAACCTATCTACTTCCCTCGTGATTTTATACCCCATCTGCAGGATCACCTCTCAGCCTCCTGTGCTCCAAGGAATTAAGTCCTAGCCTGCCCAAACTCTCCCTACCCAACCTCTCCCTACAACCTCTCCCTCTCAAGTCCTGACAACCTCATGATAAATATTTGCACTCTTTCTTATAGCAGAATGACCAAAACTGAACATAATACTCCAAATGCAGCCTCAACAACATCTTGTACACTTGTAACATACCAACTCAACTTCTATACTCAATGCCCTTTGCTGTCCAACTCCCACATGTTCTAATCATGGCTTACTGATTTGATGCCCTGGACATCTAAATTCTTACAATCTCTAGACTTTTTTAGATTCATCTCATTGTTTGCGACTCGGTGATTCCCTGTCTTTAACATGAGCCTTGAAGAATGTTAAAAAAAATGTCCTAGAGTTGCAAAACTACAATTTCCAAATGGTGAGCTTTGCAATGTAGTGAATAGTGCAGAGTACCATGGAACTACATAGAATATTCAATGCAAAAAGCAAATTAATGACTGCATCAATCACAGCATTGAAATGCAGAGGAGATTCACCATGACATTGCCTGGATTGGAGGACTTGAGTTACGGGGAGAGATTGAACCGGCTGGGTGATTTTTCCCTGAGGCACGGGAGAGATTGGAGAAGCTGAAAGCAGTTAACATCCTAGAGTGATTGCTCCTATTGCACGCATAAAAGAATGATAGATACATCTAGGTCACATCTAGGGTACAGGCTGTAAGTAGTGGGTGACCACTAGGAAAGGGACTATGCAGAGAGTGATGGGGTCCTCTGTGGCCATTCCTCTCAACAATAGGTGTATTGCCTCCCTGGTGCCAAGCAGAAGATGCTCAAGAAGGAGTGTGAGCAGCTAGAGGTCATTGTGTACATTAGCACAAATGACATAATGTCAAATGAAATGGGATGAAGTTTTGCTGAGTGAATACATGGAGCTGGGCATAAGGTTAAAGTACAGGACCTCAAGATTAGTAATCCCTGGATTGCTCCCGGTGCCATGTGCTAGTGAGGGTAAAACAGTAAGATAGGACAGCTGGATGTGTGGCTGAGTTGGTGCAGGGGGGCAAGGATACTGATTTTTGGACCATTGGGAATTCTTTTGGAACAGAGGTGACATTTGCAAGAGGGACGGTTTGCAACTGAACTGGAGGGGAATCCAATATACAGGCAGACAGGTTTGCTGGTGATACCTGGGAAGATATAAACTAGATTTTCACGGAGACGTTATTCAAAGCAATGCGGTAGGTGAGAGGCTGGAAGTCTGTGAAAGCAAGGTCCGCAGATAGACAAAACAGGAGCACATGAAGAGTAAGGAAGGACGGTTCCATTAACTGGCATCTATTTACATGAGAAATGACGACTAATGTGGATGAACTCAGGGTGTGGATAGGTACATGCGACTGGAACGTTTTTGCTGTTACAGAAACCTGGCTAGAGAAGGGAAGGACTAGCATCTTAACAATCCAGGATATGGATACAGCAGGCTAGATAGAGTTGGGGTTAAAAGAGGAGGGGGAGTTGCTTACAGAGATGGCAACAGCTGTAAAGATGGCAGCGGCAGACGCAGGAAATGAATGGTGCCGGTATGTGGGGTGGGGTCGTACCTCCTGCCCTCAGAGGCGCTATGGGCGTTCCAAGATCAGCTGCGGGAGGAGCCACGGAGGCAGAACGTTGGCCGTTTGAGCCAAGGACGGGTCGATGCGTCTGGAGCAAAGTGCCGATGGAGTGGGCTGCTGGAGGCCCTGCAGCAGCCTGTGGCTCAAATGGATCAGATATAGCCCCAAGAGGCTGAGTGTGTGGATCGAACGCAGCCTGCAGTGGCACGGAGCAGCACCTCCATCTAGCCTGCAGTGGTGGAGGACATCCACACCATCACCTGGCCATTTTAACTCCCCCTCCCATTCCCATACTGACCTTTCTGTCTTGGCATCCTCCATTTCCTGAGTGAGGCCACACATAAACTGGGGTACAGCATCTCACTGTAGGCAGCTTGCAATCTAACAGTATGAACATTGAACTTTCCAAGTTTAGGTGACTAACGTACAAACAACCTTTTTCTTTCTTGTTTCCCTTCCTCCCCTCTTCCTGGCTTACCCCTTCCCTTCCACCTGTATTCCTTCCTCTGGCTTCACAATTCACCCCTCTACAATGCTTATTTCTCATATTTTGTCTTTTCATCTCTGTCCTTTCTCCATCCATCAGCCTATCAAAAATCCCCCTCATCTGTGTCCACCGATCATTGAGCAGGCTTTGGCAGGCAGACAAGTGTGAGGTGTTGTATTTTGGGAAGTCAAACGAGGGCAGGAGCCTCACAGTGAATGGTTGGGCCCTGGTGAGGGTTGCAGAGGGTTCCTGGAGCACAGTTGCATGGTTCCCTGTAAGTGGCATTACTGGTAGATGGGCTGGTTAAAAAAGCTTTATCAGTCAGGGTATTGAGTTTTGAAGATGGATGGTTATGTTACAGTTGTACGAGATGCTGGTGAGATTGGCTCTTCCAGCTCCAATGAGCACATGCATGCCCGACTGTGGCTGCACATGCAACAACTAGAATTTCCAGCTTGCTACGTCAAAGATCTCAAGGTTACTTACTTGATTCTCAACTTTGGGCCACGATCAAGATAAATTCAGGTACTTTGTGCAATTGAAATGCTATAATATTTGTTGTAAACCATGAATAAAATAGTGAAACCAGATATTAATATCTAAAATTGATCAATTTCATGATATAATCCTATGATTCAGGACTAAGAGGCCATGTTTATTCTAACATGTACATAAGAAATGTTAAGTTTCTCATACTACATTTCTATTAAACCATCAGCTCGTTTCAGTCAAGACACAGAATGTGTCCACATTGTGAAAGATAGGCTCACCTCCCACTTTATGCATCCACTGCTCTCCTCTCGGAAGGGCTGACGGGCCGTGCGGCCAGAAGGAAGGGCTCACTGGCTGCATGACCAGAAGGAAGTGCCATGAACTATTGAGAAAACCCACCTGGCCCAGCCCTGCTCTTCCCCCGTATGAAGAACCAGAAATTAGGATGGTGGGAGCCGGCAACGGCAAACGCAAGAGCAAGGCCCAGTAAGAGAGTAAACTGACGTCTTGCCTTCCACGACCTCAAGGCAGGACACAAATGCTGAAGGTGACCGGGTGAGGACAGGGACAATGGTTCTCTGGACAATCTGGATTCAGAACTGCTGTAGATTTGGGAGCAACAGCAGCAGGAGATTAGCAAGAGATACGACTGATTGGCTCTAGCCCGAGTGGGAGGAGAGAAGTGAGTCAGAGGGGGGAAAAACAGTTGAAAAGTAGAAGCCAAGCACAGGCAGACTTTATTCTTAATAGGACCAGTTAATTACTTATATAAGATGGGTGGCCAGGAGATGTGCCAATACTGTGAGATGTGGGAAATTGTCGACACCATTGATGTAGATGATCCCTACAGCTGCAGTAAGTGTTTGAAGCTAGCGGAACTCGAGCTCCGCATTGATGAGCTGGAGACCCAACTTCATACGCTGCGGTGCATCAGGGAGGGGGAGTATTACCTGGATGTTTTGTGCCAGGGGATGGTCACACCGACCAGTTTAACTAATTCAGTAGTTAGTGAGCAGGGAAAGGAAGGTGTGGCCATAAGCGAGGCAGGTAGGGGGAACCAGGAGGAGATGCGGCAGGAGCCACAGCCCTTGTCCCTGACGAGCATGACCGAGGCTCTTACTCAATGTGAGGACGGGATCAGGGGCTGTGGGAGGGATGAGCAACCTGGCTGCAGCACCGTGGATCAGGGGGCCATTCAAGAGGGGGGAGTTAGAAGAAATGCCGTGGTGATAGGGGATAGTATTATTCGGGGGGTAGATAAGGTTCTCTGCGGCCAGCAGAACATGTCCCGAAGGCTGTGTTGCCTACCCGGTGCTAGGGTTAAGGATATCTCTGCGATGCTGGAGAGAAATTTGCAGAGTGAGGGGGAGGATCCAGTGGTCGTGGTCCATGTGGGGACCAATGACATAGGAAGGACGAGGAAGGAGGATCTGCTGAACGAGTTTGAGCAGTTAGGGAATAAATTAAAAAGCAGAACCTCGAGGGTACTGATCTCCGGATTGCTACCTGAGCCACGGGCCAAATCGGCGAGGGTACGAAAAATTAAAAAGCTGAATGCGTGGCTCAAAGACTGGTGTGGGAAAAATGGGTTTGGTTTCTTGGGCCACTGGCACCAGTACTGGGACAGGGGGGATCTGTTCTGTAAGGACGGACTTCACCTGAACGGTGCTGGGACTGGGGTCCTGGCAAATCATATAACTAGGGCAGTAGAGAGGTCTTTAAACTAAGTAGCGGGGGGGAGGTATCAAGGGGGGTAATAACGGCAGGGGTAGAGGAAATAGAGCAGGGTATCAGTGGGGAAACGGAAAATCAAAATGTGACAGGAGGATCCAGAATGTGTGAAGATAAAGCTCTAGATGTAAAAGGGGCAAAAACAGAAAGGAAGGGTAGTAAAAATCATCTGAAAGTGCTGTATCTAAATGCACGGAGTATTCGAAATAAGATAAATGAATTAACGGTGCAATTAAGTACATATAGTTATGATATCGTGGCCATTACGGAGACATGGCTGCAAGGGGATCAGGATTGGGAGTTAAATATAGAGGGGTACTCGACAATTAGAAAAGATAGACAGGAAAGAAAGGGAGGAGGGGTGGCCCTTTTAATAAGGGAGGGAATAACGGCAATAGAGAGGAAGGATATTGCGTTGAAGGATCAGGATAGTGAAACAGCTTGGGTACAGATAGAGAATAACAAGGGGAAAAAAACACTAGTGGGTGTAATTTATAGACCTCCAAATAGCTGTGACGCTGTTAGTCAGAACATAAATCTGCAAATAGTTGACGCATGTAAAAAGGGAACTGCTGTAATCATGGGGGACTTCAATTTTCATATTAATTGGGCAAACCAAACTGGGCAGGGTAGACTAGAGGAAGAGTTTATAGAATGTATTAGAGACGGGTTCCTAGAACAGTATGTCACAGAACCGACAAGGAGGGAGGCAATCTTGGATCTGGTCCTGTGTAATGAAGCAGGATTAATTAAAAATGTCATAGTTAGGGACTCGTTGGGAACAAGTGACCACAATATGGTCGAATTCCATATTCAAATAGAAGGAGAGCAGGTTGAAACTCAGGCTAGGGTACTTAGTCTAAATAAAGGGGATTATGAAGGTATGAGGACTGAGCTGATCAAAGTTGACTGGGATAGCAGACTCAAGAATAAGACGGTACATGAGCAGTGGTGTACGTTTAAGGATCTACTGTATAACCTTCAAGAAAAATTTATTCCTATGAAGAAAAAAAGGGGTAAGGGAAAGAACAGTCAGCCATGGCTCAGTAAAACTATAAAGGATAGTATTCGGCTGAAGGCAAGGGCATATAAGGTAGCTAGAGATAGTGGGAGGGTAGAGGATTGGGAAGCATTTAAAGGTCAGCAAAAAATAACTAAGAGATTAATTAAGACGGGGAAAATAGACTATGAAAGGAATTTAGCGAACAACATAAAAACTAATAGTAAGAGTTTTTATAGCTATATAAAAAGAAAAAGGGTGGCTAAGGTGAACGTTGGTCCATTGGAGGGTGAGACTGGAGAGTTGTTGGTGGGGAACATGGAAATAGCAAAGGCATTAAATGAGTATTTTGTATCAGTCTTCACCATAGAAGACACAAAAAATATTCCAACGCTGGATAAACAGGGGGCGATAGGAATGGAGGAGCTAAATACTATTAAGATCACCAAGGAGGTGGTATTAGGGAAATTAATGAGACTGAAGGAGGATAAATCCCCTGGGCCTGATGGATTACATCCAAGGGTCTTGAGGGAGATAGCGGTGGGGATTGTGGATGCATTGGTGATAATTTTCCAAAACTCCCTGGAGGCAGGAACGGTCCCAGTGGATTGGAAAATGGCCAATGTAACACCTATATTTAAAAAAGGAAGTAAACAGAAGGCGGGTAACTATAGTTAGTCTAACATCGGTGGTGGGTAAAATGTTAGAGACAATTATTAAAGAAACACTAACGGGGCACTTGGATAAACATGACTTCATCGGACAGAACCAGCATGGTTTTGTGAAGGGGAAGTCCTGTTTAACGAATCTGCTCGAATTCTTTGAGGAAGTAACAACCCGGGTGGATAAAGGGGAACCGGTGGATGTGGTATACTTGGACTTCCAAAAGGCTTTTGACAAGGTGCCACATAAGAGACTATTGCTAAAAATAAAAAATTATGGGATTGGGGGTAATATATTAGCATGGGTAGAGGATTGGCTAACAAATAGGAAGCAGAGAGTGGGGATAAATGGTTCATACTCGGGATGGCAACCGGTAACTAGCGGGGTTCCGCAAGGGTCGGTGCTGGGACCCCAGTTGTTCACAATTTATATAAATGATTTGGAGGAGGGAACCAAGTGTAATATATCAAAATTTGCGGACGATACAAAAATGGGAGGAAAAGTAGGGGATGAGGAGGATAGGAAGAGTCTGCAAAAGGATATAGATAAGCTAGGTGAGTGGGCAACAACTTGGCAGATGAAATTTAATACTAATAAATGTGAAGTCATTCACTTTGGGAAAAAAAATGATAGGGCAAGTTATTTTCTAAATGAGGTGGAGCTGCGTTGTAATGCAACGCAAAGGGATCTAGGGGTAGTAGTACATGAATCACTAAAAGTTAGTATGCAGGTGCAGCAAGCAATCAGGAAGGCCAATGGAGTTTTGGCCTTTATTGCTAGGGGGATTGAGTATAAAAACACGGAGGTCTTGCTGCAGCTGTACACAGTATTAGTGAGACCACATTTGGAATACTGTGTACAGTTCTGGGGTCCATACTTAAGAAAGGATGTACTGGCCCTGGAGGCAGTGCAGCGAAGGTTTACAAGATTAATTCCTGCAATGAGGGGATTGACATATGAGGAAAGGTTAAGTAGGCTGGAACTCTACTCTTTGGAGTTTAGAAGAATGAGAGGCGATCTCATTGAAACATATAAGATCGTGAGGGGCCTTGATCGGGTGGATGCACCGAGGATGTTCCCAATGATCGGGGAAACTAGAACTAGGGGACATAGTTATAGAATAAGAGGGGGCTCTTTTAAAACTGAGATGAGGAAGAACTTCTTCACCCAGAGGGTGGTTAATTTATGGAATTCACTGCCCCAGGGAGCAGTGGAAGCAGAAACATTAAATATATTTAAGTCTAAAATAGATGGTTTTTTAGCTGCCAAGGGGATAAGGGGCTACGGGGAGAGGGCAGGGATATGGACCTAGGTATGGTTAGTATAGTAAGACCTGAGTGATCTCCTGGACAAGTGTCGATCGCCTGGATTGGGGTCGGAGAGGAATTTCCCGGATTTTTTTCCCGAATTGGACCTGGGTTTTTATCCGGTTTTTTGCCTCCCCCAGGAGATCACGCGGTTCTTGGGGTGGAGAGGGGTGATAGCGATATAAAGGGGAGGGTAGTGTCTTGTGTTCTGTGTCTTGTGTCTACTGTTTGTGGGTAAGGGTGTCTGTTTAGTGTTCAGCCATGAGCGAATGGCGGTGCGGGCTCGATGGGCCTGGTGGTCTACTCTCGCACCTACTTTCTATGTTTCTATGTTTCTAGTAGACAGCTGGAGGCCCTGCAGCAACCTGGGGCTCGCCTGGATCGGGCGCCACTCCAGAAGATCGAGCACGTGGACTTTGAAAATGCCAAAACCTGGAGACTCTTGCATGTGGTCTCAGTGGATTATTTCTATACAGTTTGTACTAATTGGAGATTGTCCTTGAGTAAACTGATATTTTATTGAATGGTGTGCAAAAAAAAAGAATTTCACTGTACGTGTATGTGTGATAATAAAGAACCATTCAAAAGCACTGCAACTAATTTGCTTAATTAAACTTTTTCCTTTCTGGCTCACTTGGAAGTCCTCTTGCATTTGAGTTATGAGGTTTTGTGGGTCATGTTTCACCATCACAAGTTGAGCACAAAATTCTAGGCTGACATTCCAGTTTCAAAGAAGTACTGTACTGTCCAAGCTGTCACTTTTCAGATAAAATGTAAAATGAGGCCCTTTCAATGTTCTCAGCCCAGTTTAAAATATCCCACTGCAACATTTCAAAAAGGAGACATGTTATCTACTGTATTATTGCCATATTGATCCATCAATCAATATCACATAAACAGATAATATGGTCATTGCAATGCTATTTGTGATGGCCACATTACTTATATTTACAAATGCTCTTCGATTTCCTAAGTATTTCACTGGCTGTGGAAAACACTATGACCTTCCAAATGGAATACAAAAAGTACAAGGCTTTATTTCTTTGGCATCTGTTTCAAGGCACCACTACTTAGTGCACTGTATGAATAAATCCAAGATAACCAGGCTTACCACAGGTGTGGGCAAAGTATAATTTTATAATAAAATTAGCTATGTACAAGGATTTCACAATGAAAAACAGCAAACATAACATTATAAAGAAGATTCTGTAAAATCCCATCTAATTTAGTTTATTTGCACCCAAAAAATGCGCTGAGAATAATGAACTGTACCTTCTGCAGTGTGGTATCAGTCATATCAAGAAGTTCAACAATTGGAGGAAGATACATCTCATGAGTATCTGCTAACTTCTGTTTTGTGTCAAGGGACATCTCTCTCATGAATGCTGATGGAGTTAGCTGAAAAATAAAAATCAGAAAGTGTGCTTAGAAAGATAAGCTATTGGCAACATTACAGCTGTTACCCCGAGAATTCATCTTGTTTGTGACAAGTGAAGATCGATTGATGCTTAAAACTTGCCATGTGCAAGAAATCAATTTTAGGCCCAAGTCAGAAAATAGACAACAGCTGGTTCTTCAAGAGCATCCCTACAGCTAAAAGAAAACATGGCGTTATGATCTTGTGAAAACAAAATAACAAGGTCATAACCTTTCATTACTGAAAAGTTGGTGTCAGGTGCAAAATCAGAAAAAAATTCTCAACACAATTTTTTTTAACATTGTGCAAGGATTGTTCATCAAAATGTATGATATTTAATAATATAAAACATCAATGGTACCGAATACCGTAAGAACAAAGGTTTATATAGGATCCGAAGCAGGGAAACCTAGAAGGCCAATATTTCAACAGCTCAAATCTTCTTGCATCTTAATCTCAGCAGATATGTATCAAATTATCTCTACACTATCTTCAAGGATCCCTTATGGACAATTTAATTGCCTTTTGCACAATTAAAAATCTGCCAATTATTCATCTCTATAAACTTTTGAAATTGCAGATGCAATCTTGTACTGGTAGTTGAGTACATGCAAGGCATTTTTTAAAGTCAATACACTAGATGAAAAATCAGATGAGTGTAAACAAAGGTTATTGTAACTCAGAGTGTCTCATAAACATAGGTAATTGAAGAGAATCTTCAGTAAATCAAACTGCTGATTTTCCACAGACGACACATATACAAACAATGCCTTGTTCAAACATTTGCTAACAAGCAACACAGCGCTGCATAAAAACAATTAGGGAGTAAACCATACCAAGGGATGCAAAGAGCATATCACAATTCTACTAAATTTTGGAATGATACACAATGATTAGGCACAACTGTAACACTTTGCCATCAATAATAATATTGAGTGAATGTGCAAACTCAAATATTGGGATTGCTGAAACCAAGAGAGATTTTAAAGATGATAGGTACACAAAAATGCTGGAGAAACTCAGCGGGTGCAGCAGCATCTATGGAGCGAAGGAAACAGGTAACGTTTCGGGCCGAAACCCTTCTTCAGACTGAAGAAGGGTTTCGGCCCGAAACGTTACCTGTTTCCTTCGCTCCATAGATGCTGCTGCACCCGCTGAGTTTCTCCAGCATTTTTGTGTACCTTCGATTTTCCAGCATCTGCAGTTCCTTCTTTAACACTTTTAAAGATGATAGATTGGTCCGAATTTTTGAATGTCATTAATTTGCAATTAATATAAGCAACTACATGTTCAGTTTTTTATGGAAAACTGTTCCAAATCAAGTAACTTGATAGAGATTTTTAAAACATTGTTTCATCAGAGGTGAATGCCAGCACTGGAGGACAGCAAATATAGTACTCTTATCCAAATGGGAAGCAGGTATAAACCAGGTAATTACAGAACAATAAGTTTATTAACTGAGGTAGGAATGTGTAGTGTAAGGGTCACACAGACCATGTCAGCTAAAATGGAGTTGTCAGCTAAATTAGCAGCACAGCATTCCAAACTCTTCAAGAACAAGTTGATGTTTTGAAGATGTTCCCAAAGAAGAAGATGTTTCAACATGTTCCCAAACAATTCTGGCTATTAGTTTAGTTTAGTTTAGTTTAGAGATACAGCGTGGAATCAGGCCCTTCGGCCCACCTGATCCACGCTGACCAGCGATCCTCACACATTAACACTATCTTACACACATTAGGGACAATTTACACATACAACAAGTCAAAGGTTCAAACTTATTTGTCACATACACCATAAGGTGCAGTGAAATGAATTTACCATGCAGCGTTACAATTTAAAAAGAACATAATACACAACATAATTCAACACAGACATCCACCACAGCATTCTTCACTGTGGTGGAAGGCAATACAGTACAGTCCTCCTCCTCCTCCCTTTTTTACCCGTGAATTAACCTACAAGCGCTGTAAGGCAGCAACTCTACCGCTGTGCCACCATGCCGCCCATGTGTGGAATTGCTGAGCAAAACACTGCAATAACTGGGCCGACCACTGCCGCAAGTAGTGCAGAAACAATTGGTGTCTAATAAGGTGTGGGCTAACACAGTGAATAGTAGGACCCAAGGAGCATCAAGAAGTTGACAGCATAGGTAGATAAAGTAGTGAAGAAGTCATTGAAGATATTTGCCTTCATTAGCCTGGATGAAGAATCAAAGACTGCCTACCCCCCACATTGGATCCCTATCAGTTTGCCTACCGCAAGAACAGGAGTACGGAGGATGCCATCTCAACGGCACTTCACTCCGCCCTCTCCCACCTCGACAACAGAGACACTTACGTAAGAATGCTGTTCATCGATTACAGCTCAGCATTCAACACCATCATACCCTCTAAACTGATCACCCAACTCGGTGACCTGGGCATCGACCCCTCCCTCTGCAACTGGATACTGGACTTTCTAACCAACAGACGCCAGTCTGTTAGGTTAGACAAGCACACCTCTTCAACCCTCACCCTGAACACCGGCGTTCCACAGGGCTGTGTGCTGAGCCCCCTCCTCTACTCCCTCTTCACCTACGACTGCACACCTGTACATGGTACTAACACCATCATCAAGTATGCAGATGATACAATGGTGATTGGCCTCATCAGCAACAACGATGAGTCGGCCTATAGGGAGGAGGTCCAGCTCTTAGCAGCATGGTGCGCTGACAACAACCTGGCCCTTAACTCCAAGATGACCAAGGAGCTCATTGTAGACTTCAGGAAGTCTAGGGGCGGCACGCACACCCCCATCCACATTAACGGGACGGAGGTGGAACGTGTTTCCAGCTTCAGGTTCCTGGGGGTCAACATCTCCGATGACCTCTCTTGGACCCACAATACCTCAACTCTGGTCAAGAAGGCTCACCAGCGTCTCTTCTTCCTGAGGAGACTAAAGAAGGTCCATCTGTCTCCTCAGATTCTGGTGAACTTCTACCGCTGCACCATCGAGAGCATCCTTACCAACTGCATCACAGTATGGTATGGCAACTGCTTTGTCTCCGACCGGAAAGTACTGCAGAGGGTGGTGAAAATTGCCCAACGCATCACTGGTTCCTCACTCCCCACCATTGAGTCTGTCCAAAGCAAGCGTTGTCTGCGAAGGGCGCTCAGCATCGCCAAGGACTGCTCTCACCTCAACCACAGACTGTTTACCCTCCTACCATCCGGGAGGCGCTACAGGTCTCTCCGTTGCCGGACCAGCAGGTCCAGGAACAGCTTGTTCCCTGCGGCTGTTACACTACTCAACACTGTACCTCGGTGACTGCCAATTACCCCCCCCCCCCCCCCCGGACACTCCTCCCACCAGGATTTATTAGATGTATTTATTTACTGCTCATATTTATGTCGCTCTTCTAGGGAGATGCTGACTGCATTTCGTTGTCTCTGTACTGTACACTGCACAATGACAATAAAGTTGAATCTGAATCTGAATCTGATCTGTAAGTGCAGGGAGATTATGGTACATCTTTATAGAACTTTGCTTAGACCATAGCTGGAGTATTCTACACTGTTCAATTGCTAGAAGGACATTATTGCACTAGAGTGGGTGCAGATGAGTTTCACCTGGATATTGTCTGGATGGGAGTGTTCCAGATATGAGAGACTGCATTTGTTTTCAGATAAAGTTATACCAAATATGAGAGGCATTCAGGTAGATAAGAAGAAACATGTCCCCATAGCCAAAGTATCTGAAGGGCATAGCTTTAGGTCAAGGGGTAAGATGGGAACTGAAAGGGAACCTTTGCACTCAAATGATGGGTGTAATCTGAAATGCACTGCATGGGTGGGTGGTGAAGGCTGGCATTCTCACAATGATAAAGAAGCATCAAATAAACAATTGGATCGCAGAATCATAGAAGGCTGCAAACCAAGTGCTGATAACTGCCATTACTACAGATTGGTACAATGATCAGAATGAACATGGAATAAAGGGCCTGTTTCTGCACTGTTCCATGGATTCCATGGATTATGGATTCATGACAGGAAATGAAAATTGGTAGAAGCAGGAATGAATGCTGCAGAGAGAGTTTGAAGTAAAATGCAGGGGATTGTGGAGGAAATTGAGATGCAAGGACAATAATGAGGAATGATCTTGGCTCAGAAGGAGGCAGAATCGGTATGTCTGCAGTTAATGAATAACAAGGGATTGGTTATATGAGTAATTTACAGGGCTAGAGATAATGGTAATATTGTTAAATACAGTATTAAATCAAGGAAAACTTTGTAGATCAGAAAATAAACATTTTCACTTAGACCAGGAAAATCAAACTGGCACATGTGGTTTGAAAGATGAGTTCACATAATTATTTGAAATGATTTCTAGTAGAAATGCATCAAGGAATCAAGTACGAAACAGCCAAAAAAAAGACACTAAGTGCCGGAGTAACTCAGCGGATCAGGCAGCATCTCTGGAGAACATGGATAAGTGATGTTTTCATTTGGAACCATTCTTCAGACTGATTGCGGTTGAGAGGGGTGAGTGGGGAAAGGGGTGGTGGCGAAGCAGCTGGAACAGAGGAAGACAGGTCAAAATCTGGCAAATAGTAGATGGATACAGGCGAGGGGAGTTATTGATAGGCAGATGGTTGGACAAAGGCCAGAGATGAAAAGACAGATGGTGTGAGCGAAAATACCTGTTTGCTACCCATCTGTAAAAAGTTAGCACTTGATAAGCAATATGGTAAAATCAATGGGAAGTAAAATGAATGTCTCAGCAAGGACTCTTTAAATCACCTGTAGTTCCTGATTTGCAGCAGAAAGTGCTTGTTTTGCCGTGATACAAGGCTAATAACAACAGTACACCGTAGGTCACAACCTATCGATCCAATTTCTGTCAGTGTCAGAAATGCTGCCCAAGCATACTGATGACATAATTATGTGTCCAAAATACAATAGGTAAGTAACACTAGCATCAGGAAGAATACCGACAAATAGTACCCAGCACAATTTTACAATAGGTAAGACTTCTGCTGGAAATGGCCACAACTAGAACATAGAGCAGTACAGCCCTGGAATAGGCACTTTAGTCCACAATGTTTATGCCCAACATAATGCAAAGACCAACTCTTACTGCCTCCACATAACCAAATACCGACATTCCCTGCATATCCATGTATCTATCCACAAGCCTTATAAATGCCACTATCGTATCTACCTCCAACACTACCCCGCCGCATGTTCCAAGCACTCACCACCCTCTGTGTAAAAACATGCCCCACATACCTCCTTTAAACTTTATCCCTCTCACCTTAAAGTTGTGCCCTTTAGTATTTGATATTTCCATCCTGGGGAAAAAAGTTATTATTTAAGATAGATAGAGAGGCTATCTATGCCTCTCATAATTTTATATATTTTTATCAGGTCTCAAACTTTCAACCTTCAACGTTAGGAGAGAACAAATCCAAATTGGTCCAACTGCTTCTTGTAGCCAATTTGCTCTAATCCAGGCATCATTCTGGTAAACCTTCTCTGCATCCTTTGCAAAGACACCAGACCTTTCCTGTACTGAGGCGACCAGAACTGCATGCAATACTCCAAAAGTAGTTTGTTTTCGTTTAGTTTATTGTCACATGTACCAAGGTACAGTGAAAAGCTTTTGTTGCATGCTAAGTAGCTTTCCAAAGTCCAATAAAGCTGTTTTATGACTACCTGACTCTTAGACTCAATGCCTCAACCA
Source organism: Malacoraja senta (assembly GCA_038087875.1). Taxonomy (NCBI): domain Eukaryota; kingdom Metazoa; phylum Chordata; class Chondrichthyes; order Rajiformes; family Rajidae; genus Malacoraja; species Malacoraja senta. The sequence continues at coordinate 175,957,867 of CM075978.1, forward strand.
ATGAAGGCAAGCATACCGTATGCCTCAACCAATGAAGGCAAGCATGCCGTATGTGTGGGGTGGGGGATGAAACATGATTTTTGTCTCTTCCTTCGGGGGAATGCGACTTTTTCTTGTCGTATCCCCCTTCTCTGCCTCCGTCTGCGCCGAGACCTAATGGCGGAGCTGCAGGCCTCCAACTCCAACTGCTAGCGACCGACCTCGAGGCTCCGGAGGCAGAGCCAGGACTTACCAGCACAGGGCTGGCCTGCTTCGGGGCTGCGGTGGCGTTCTGGCAGTGGCGACCGAGGACACTGGTGGCAACCTGAATCCAGAGGCTCGGCCGCGGGCCCGGTGGCCGACATCGTCGGGAGCTTGCAGGTCACAGGTGGGTGACCTGTTTTTCTGGAGCTCCCGCAACTACAGCTGCGTCCGCTGGACTGGAGGGCGGCAGCTTCGGCAGCTTCGGCCACCCCGGGCCGCGGAGTTTGAACCGGCCCGTCGCGGAGCACGGATTCAGCCGCGGGATTCACTTACCATCACCCGGCGGGGTCACAACATCAGAAGCCTGGATCGCCTCAGCACAGAGGAAGAACAAAGCGGGAAGAGACAGAGACTTTAAGACTTTTGCCTCCATTACAGTGAGGAGGTGCCTGGTGAACTCACTGTGGTGGATGTTAATTTGTGTTTATTGTGTGTTTTGTTATTTATTATTATATGTATGACTGCAGGCAACGAAATTTCGTTCAGACCGAAAGGTCTGAATGACAAATAAAGGAATCTCTCTCTCTAATGCCTTCTTTACCACTCGATCTACTTGTGTTGCCACTTTAAGGAATTTAAGAACTTGGACCCCAAGATCCTCTGTATATCAATGCTGTTAAGGGTCTTGCCATCAATTGTATATTTTTCCCTTGCATCTGACCTCCCAAAGTGCAACACTTCACATTTGCCATTTCCATCTGCCATTTCTCTACCCATTTCTGTACTTGATCTACATCGCACTGTATACATTGAGAGTCTTCCTCACAGTGTGCGACCCCTCATTCCTCGACCCCAACAAATGTGACGGCATCTGCAAACTTCCTAACCAACCTATCTACATATATGTCCGCAGCATTTATATATATCACAAACAGCAGAGGTTCCAGCACATATCCTTGCAGTACTTCACTGCTGATCTTCACTGGTCACATACCTCCAGCCTGAATATCGTCCATCATAACACAATGTCCTCTGCCAGTAATCCAGTTATGAATCCATATGACCAAGTCACTGTTAATCCTGTGCATCTTTATCTTCTGGATCAGCCTACCATGGGGGACTTTATCAAATGCCTCAATAAAATACCTGTAAACAACATCCAGGACCCTATCCTCATCAATCACCTTTGTTGTCACCTCAAAAAACCTCAAGCAAGTTAGTAAGCCATGATGACCATCCCTAATTAATCCATTCTCTTCCAAATGGGAGCAAATCCTATCCCAAAGAATCCTCTCCATTAGCTTGAAGTGAAGCTCAGTGGCATATAATTTACTGGATTATCTCTACTTCAATGGTGCTTAATTGTCACATGTGCAAAGTGCAACCACACAGTGAATTTTTTTCTTACAAACAGTCCAGTAGAATATCACCATATGGCAGTTGTACAGAAATAGTCTACTGAGCCGCATACAAGAGGCACTATGTTTGACACCATCTTCCCTTCTTAACCAAAGGAACAGCATTAGCACATACCTTCTCCTTGGTTACCCTCACAGTTTAATGGTCTAAAAGCCTTGATATTTTCTTTAATGCGACTCGCCAAAGTCATTGTGTGGCCCAATTTGGCCCTTTTAATTGCATGTTTGAGTTCTTTCATTTTATATTTCTCAAAGGCCCTGTCTGATTTCATCTTCTTAAACCTTGCACAAGCTTCCTTTTTCTTTTTGACCAAATCTACAATTTCTTTGGTCATCAAAGGCTCCCTTACTTTGCTATCCTTGTCCCTCCTCCTTACTGGAACATGCCAGTCCTGAACTTTGATCAACTGGCCCTTTAAACTACTCCTACGACAGATGTGGAAACCAGGAACTACAAAAGAAAAGACACAAAGTGCTGGAGTGACTCAGCGGGTCAGCATCTCTGGAAAACACGGTTAAAGGATCTGAAGAAGTGTCCCAGCACGAAACATCACCTATCCATGTTCTTTGTGTCATTTTTCCCCACATAAGCGATGGACACCCAATAACAACTGCTCCCAATGTACCCTCTTGAGCTCTTGCCAAATAACATTGAAATTTACCTTACTCCAATTTAGTACATGTTGGACACCAATTTCACAGCACCCTCAGTTCCAGAGCCTTTCTGGATTATCCATTTTTCTGGACCAACAAAAGTCATGTGATAATGAAACAACAATACACCCCCTGGTCCGCTAAAAACACCCCTCCCATGTCAAAAGTACCACGAAGTGACAGAAATGTGAATAAAACAAATATAAAATGTAAACTGAATGTGAGTGGAATGACCTGCCGACCCATCCCCATCTACTACCATCTCCCTGGCAATTTAGAGCCTCGGCTTTTGACCCTCCTCCTGACTCACAAATTACACCAGCAAGCCCTTTGTAACGTTTGACATGGTTGTTATTATGGCTCACGTTGTAGCACCTACCGACAGCCTTTACTTCAGGTCGCCGACCCTCCAACCCCTTCCGCCCCCTCCTCTCCCCCACCGCCCTCTCCCTCATCCTCTACTCCAGTTCACAGGGGCATGGATAAGCTAAATACCATCGTCTTTTTCCCAGGGTTTGGGAATCATGAACTAGAGAGCACCAGTTTTTACATAAGAGAAACATTTAATAGGAAGCTAACAGGCAACTTTTTCAATACATAGGGCAATGTGAATATGGAATGAACTAAGGAACTAAGGTAGTGGTTGAGAGAAGAACAATAGCAACAGGTAAAATATATTTGGACAAGTAGATCATCCTATGACACTTCTGTCACCTTCAATGTGATCCCACCGCTAATCACATCTCCCCATCTCCACCGCTTTCCACCTTCCAAAGAGACCACCCCCTCCACAACTCTTTGGTTCACTCATCCGTTCCTACCCAAACCACCCCTTCCCCACGTATTTTCCCCTGTAACCACAAGACATGCAAAACCTGCACTTATAACTCCTCACTCGACTACATCCAGGGACCCTGAGCGTCCTTCCTGGTGAGACAGAGGATCACATACACCTTCTCTTACCTCACCTATTGCACCTGGTGTTCCCAATGTGGGCTCCTGTACTTCGGTGAGACTAAGTGTAGGCCCAGCGACCATTTTGCTGAACACTTACACACGATGCGCCAAGGCCTACTGGACCTCCCAGTCGATAATCATTTTAATTCCCCTTACCATTCCCATACTGACCTTTTTGTCCTCAACCTCCTTACCTAATTTTAGGTAACATCTACAAACACACCCTTCCCCTTGCCTCCCCTTCTCTCTCCTCCCCCCCCCGCCCCCTTTAATGTCTCCCTACTTCCGCCATTAAAAGTCAGTTAACCAGTTCCACATTTCAGAACGATGCATCTTTCTTGGGATCAGAACAGGATACAGAATTGGCTTCAAGGTACAAAGCACAGTGTGTTGGTGGAAAGTTGTTCTTCAGACTGAAGGCCTGTGCCTAGTGGTGGGATTCAAGGATCAGTACTGCATACCTGCCAACATGTGAAAATGAAAAATCTTACTCTGAGTACGCGGGTTGACGGAGTGCGAGCGCCAAAGGCGGGGTTCAGGGGCCTGCCCTAGCTCCTGGACTTTAAGTTTTTTTTAGTAGTTTGCCGATATCGCGATATATTCAGAGCTGTCAAGTTTTGTCAGAACATTTCAGTATTCTAGTACCTGAAAATCAGTATTTTGCTGAGGAAATCAGTATTTTTACGTGGTCACTGTGCCATTATGCTGAAATTCTTTTTAGTTTTTATGTGTGGTCATACCCATGTATGAGTACAAGAATGCATAACTTGTTTATTGTGTATTTGTAATATGGTTTATTGTGTATTATATGTCATAGCTGCTTTCTTGCATTTGTCCAGAAGTTTATAATTGAAAATCATACGTTTCCCCATGGCCTGGGGAAACATTAAGGGGCTGGATGGAAGGAAGGAAGGAAGGAAGGAAGGAAGGAATCTCTCTCTCTCTCTCTCTCTCTCTCTCCCCCCCCCCCCTCCTCTCTCTCCCCGCCCCCCCTCCTCTCTCTTCCCCCCCTCCTCTCTCTCCCCCCTCCTCTCTCTCCCCCCCTCCTCTCTCTCCCTCCCCTCCTCTCTCTCCCCACCCCTCCTCCTCTCTCTCCCCCCCTCCCTCTCTCTCCCCCCCTCCCTCTCTCTCCCCCCCTCCCTCTCTCTCCCCCCCTCCCTCTCTCTCCCCCGTCCCTCCTCTCTCTCTCTCCCCCTCTCTTCCCCCCCTCCCTCTTCCCCCCCTCTCTCCCCCCCTCCTCTCCCCCCCTCCCCACCTCTCTCTCCCCCTCTCTCTTCCTCCTCCTCTCTCTCCCCCCTCTCTCCCCCCTCTCTCCCTCCCCTCTCTCTCTCTCTCTATCTCTCTCTCTCTTCACCCTCTCTCCCTCTCCCCCTCTCTCTCCCCTCCCCCCTCTCCCCTCCCCCCTCCCCCCTCCCCCCTCCCCCCTCCCTCTCTCTCCTCCCCCCCCCTCTCCATCCCTCCACAACCACACACCTACACCTTTACACCTGAAATGTCTCTTTGCCTAGCACTGTGTGCATACAGCAGAGACAAAGTGTTGGGGGCAGCCATCTTCTGCTTCAGTAAGGGAAGCTGGTCGGTGATTGGCCGCAACGCCCCTCGGAGACAGCGTCTGATTGGCCGCCGAGTGACCAGCGTATTATGTGATTAGACACGAAGGTACACAAAAATGCTGGAGAAACTCAGCGGGTGCAGCAGCATCTATGGAGCGAAGGAAACAGGTAACGTTTCGGGCCGAAATCCTTCTTCAGACTGATAGGGGGTGGGATTAGACACAATGCATTTGAAGACAGCGGCTGATTGGACGGGAATTTTATGGGAAGCTGGTCAGTGATTGGACGCAACCCCCTTAGAGACAGCGTTGATTGGCCGATTGGGCAAGTGGGTGAGGAATAGCAAATGGAGTTTCATTCAGATAAGTGTGTGGAGTTGCATTTTGGGAAGCCAAACCATGCAGGACCTTCACAGGTCAACAGGACCTTAGGGTGTGTTGTAGAGCAGAGGGATTGTGGAGTACAAGTATATAGTTCTGTGAAAGTAGCATCACAAGTAGATGTTGATGAAGACGGCTTTTGCCGTCCTGGCCTTCATCAGTCAGGGAATTGAGTATAGAGGTTAGGACATACTGTATGTTAAAGTTGGTGAGGCTGCACCTTGAGTATTGTGTTCAGTTGTGGTCAATCCGCTATAGGAAATATGCTATTAAGCTGGAAAGAGTGCAGAGATTATTTACAAATCTGTCACTGGGATTCTATAGGGAGAAATCAGGCAGGCTAGGACTTTATTCCTTCAAGAGCAGGAGACTGAGGGGTGATCTTATAGAAGTATAAAATCATGAGGGGAATAGATAGGATGAATGCATAGAGTCTTTCTCCCAGGGTAGTGAATCAAAAACTAGAGGGCATAAATTTAACATGAGAGGGGAAATATTTAATAGGAACACGAGGTACAACTTTTTCAACATAGTGTGGGTATATGGAACAAGCTGTCAGAGGAAGGCAGATACAATAACAATTTATCTCTGAAAGATAATTGGATGTGTACACGGATAGGAAGGGTTTATATGTATATATGGGCCAAATGCGGGCAAATATGACTGGCTTTAATGGGGTGTCTTGTTTGGCATGGAGAGAATGACTTTTGGCAATTTCAATTAAAGTTGTCAAAGTTTGGTAGCCCAGACAGCTGCCTCTGAAGAATTAGAGACAAATTGGTTGTGCTGTGTTGCAAAGATTGACACCAATGGCACAGCAGAAACTAACTACTCTGAGGCCAACATCAGATCTCTCCTATGAATTTGCAATCCCCTTAATTCAAATGAACCTAGTAAGATAACAAAATGCATTGCCAAACTCATGAGCTGTAGCATGTCCGGAATTTTAATTCAGCACAGGCACTTTTTTGACCTGGAAAAAGTCCTCACTTTTAGTCGTACCTTAAGATTTGTTGCCTTTTTAACAAGCTTTGGATTGATCAGTTCCACCGCCTTCCTTTTAAATCCATCCGACAACTTGAGAATGGTGCCATTCATGGCTTGATCAGTTGGTTCAACGCTGTCTGTATCCATTTCACAATTGTTTAACTGTAAGAGTATGAAAAAAGTTAAGCAGACTGCAGGTCAATGATCATACTGTACAAGAGCAAGAATCATTATGTGGCGTTTCCCTGCACACTATCAAAATCACAGATACATTTTGGCATCCTCTGCTTAGGCTGCTTGCTGTTCATGGGTACTGCTATGTATTTCCCCTCCACCCCCCAAATGGAATCCGGTTGTGGTCAGAAATATTTAATTAAGAATGCACAATAAATAGTTATAATTCTATCCATAGTGCTGGTGAGCAATGAGTGCTCTGCAGATAATGTAGCATGGCTATTGAATGGATTTGCATCATAACCCAATGACTCGGGCTGCTGTATACCAGCATGACTTAAAACAAAACAACGGAGTCCTATTCTCCATTTTAGTTAACCCAATCCATCAGACCACTCATCAGATAAGACAGCTTTAAAGCATCTTTAAAGTCATAAATATTTACAGAAGGAAAGCACTGGGCCTACCCCCTTTCTTAGAAGATTAAAATTAATCTCTTTGAGTTACTTTGAAAATGTATCCTTTTAAAAATCGCAATAGTTTCTATTTCAACCATTTCTCATCAAAATTCCATATTCCATCAACTTTGCCCTTTATTTTTTCAATATATATTACCCATAATTAGCGTTATATTAATGAAAGCAAAACATCTCAAGTTCTTCAGAATTCTATTTCCCTGTAGTAGATAACATCATAAGTCTATGTGTACCCTCTATAACTCTGTACAGAATACAGCTTACTGATAAGATTTATATGCCTCACTATTCCTTATTTTATGTTGTATGTATTAAAACTAGTTTAATGTTACTCTTGTGAACCTTAAGTGTTGCCATTAACATGCTGTGAACCTATCACTCAAAATTCCTGCAGCTCCTCAACAACACCAAGGTGGTTCCAGTCAGACTACAATTAATTTTATGTTATTTTGTTAAAGCCAAAATGTACACATTTGCACTTACTGATGCAGAATTCTTTGGTTTATTTGTCCCATTCTACCATTATCTTTTTGCAGCTTCATTTGGATTTCTCAAGAATTCTCTTGGATTTAATTTAATTGGCTTTCACCTCATTCAGCTATATCATTTTGCCATATCAAATGACTATAAGAACAAAACCAGAGGATCTACATAGTATTAACAGAATGAAGATTCAGAACTATCCAGTAAAGTCCATCCTGTAAATATCTGGCGACTTCTGTCTAAATTGGGAGAATAGATTTTTCGATGGGTCAAGTGGAATCAATAGGAAATAAGCATGGAAATAGGCCCTTCGGCCCACCAAGTCCGTGCTGACCAACAACCACCTATTTATACTAATCCTACATTAATCCCACATTTTCAACAACTCCCCAGAATCTACCATCCATCTGCACAAAGAACAATTTACAGAGGTTAATTAACCTACCAACCCATACCTATTTGGGATGTAGAGGAAACCCCAAAGAAACCAAGTTGCAAGGAGAACATGCAAACTCCACATAGGCAACAACCTCAGATCAGGATTGAATCTGGATCTCAGGCACTGTGAGGTAGTGACATTCCTAGCTATGCCACTATGCTGCCCTCAATTAACAACCTGTCAGGAAAACACCTATCTTTCCACTCCCCCCACCCAATTCCCATCCCCTCCTCTACTTCCTCCATCTGCTGATGATTCACTCTTCCAGGCTCCCACTTTTCTTCCACACCCTTGTTCCCTTCTATCCACCAGACCTCCCTCGGGTTCTACACTGCTCTCTCTAATTTCCTGCTGAACAGATTCCACCTCTTTGTTTCCTCCACTTAAAACCTCCAGCCTTAGTTACTATCTTCACCCTTCTCCCTTTCCAAAGAGTTTGAGGGGGAAACGTGATAGAAGTATACAAAATTATGATGGAATACATGGAATATTGGGAAAGTTTTTCCTACAACAGAATGTCATAAACTATAGGACATACTGTATATGTAGGGTAAGAAGTAGAGCTTTACAGGGAATCCAAGGAGGATTTTTTTCACCCAGAGGATGGTTGGAATCTGAAACACACTGCCTGGTTGGGTAGTGGAAATGGGTGATGTTACAAATTTTTAAAAGTATCGAGACGAGCACTGAATTGCCAATGCATCAACGTTTACAGACCAAGTATTGGCCAATGGGATAAGTGAAGATTGATGATCTTGAGCCAAAACACACATTTCTGTTCTCTGACTATGAGTATGATGATGGACGCAGGGTTGGAGATTTAATTTCCATCAGCAATGATAGTAGTAGCATTACCAATAATGGAGTTGACAGTGCCACAAAGAACATAGTTATCTAACCAAATCAGCAACAGATGGTGGACATCTAACACATGTGATAACTGTGTTCTCACATTCTCCGTGCCAGCAGTGTAATGGAGAATACATTTTATTTAAAGCATGTACATCAATTCAAAACTAGTCAATCATGAGTTGATGGCAACCATTGAAAACAGCAGAATTACATTTCACCATGATCAAAAATGGTGTATTAAGCACTTTACATTCAATCTAAGGGACTGACTCTCGATGAGAACAAAAAAGGCATAACTGATGAGTAACAGGCGTACTTAAAGATGAAGACATGAGGGACTGTAGATGCTATTTTACAAAAAAATAAACGAAGTGCTGAAAGAACATAAAAATTAGATGCCAATCTGGTGAAGCGTCACAGGACTAAATGCACGCTAAGCACCCAAGGCAGTATGCAATGGGCAGAATAAGTGAAACCACAATCAAATGGTTAGATCAGAATTCTGCAATTGTATCACATAATAGGTATGTTACAAAACTTAACTTCAGCGGTGCTGCAGTTCTGTCACTGCCCGTGTGCGCGACTTTGGCGCCTTTGAGAGAGGGGCGGGTTTAAAATGCGATATTTCAGTAGCCTATTCAAATCGATGTCTGTCAGGTAAATTAGCTGCTAAAGAAAAATCGCTTCGACTGCCGTTTTATTAAGTTTATTAAAATTAGCGCTGGATAATTAAATTGTTGGAGTAAAATTAAAATCATCTTCAAATGGCGTCAACGTCGACAACGGGGATGGATTTCACGCACGGGACAAGGCAAGGTACGCCGTTTATTTTTTCATATAAACTTGCTTCTTAGGATGCCCTTAATCAAAATTTCACGTTGCGAAAATGTGACTATGTAAATATACGAACCGGCAGTATTTTTCTTGCCGATATTGGGGTTTAATTCACTGCAACCGCAACGTTCCAAACCAGCACGTTCCACAAAATCCCACTCGCAAGATGATTTAAATGCCCATTAATTTAAAGGAATTAATTTAATTCCTTACATTTGGCCTATAAATTAATGACAATGAGATTTTAAAAATCATGTTATATTGTGAATTCTTGTGTGAATGTTATTTGCACACTTAGGCTTTTTTTAAATGTTAACTTTTTCTTAAGAAATGGATAGATGTTTGGATCTAGTAATTTAATTTTGTAATTAGCTACAATTGGGTAACTAACTAATTATATGCTTTAATTTCAGGTCATCCAAGTAAGATTGTTTCATATTTGTTTCAGAATGCTTCAATCTATAATAACTGAACATTTCATTAAGTTCTCTACATTTTTAAGAAAGATGGGCTTTTGACTGTCCTTGATCACAGCTTTTGTGTTAAGTCAATGGAAAAGCAATAGGGAACAAGATGCTAATTTCCGAGTATGAAAATGGCCATAACTTTTTTAATACTGAAGATATGAAAGTGAATTAGGTGTCAAATTAAACTTTTTATGCTTTATCTGATGGGATAAATTGCAGACTTGATTTTTAAAATCTCAAAATTTTGTAACATTCCTACACATAGGTTTTTGGTGGAGAATTAAACTGTTAACATGAGAAAACTCTGTGATCAACTTATATCATCAATAAAAGTACAACCCAGAATGTGAGTGTCAAAAACAAGGCCAGAGCTTTTGCAAATTTCAGCCAAAATTGCTGAGTGGATGATTCATTTCAGCCTTCTTCTGAGGTCACAAAGTCTTCAGTCAATTCAATTCACTTTCTGCTATATCAGGAAATGCCTGAGAAAACTGAATACACCAAAGGTTATGGGAGTTGATGACATCCTGGCTGTAGCGCTGATAAATTGTGCCCTAGAACTCATTACAGCCTTTGCCCAATCGTGAATAAAAATTGCTAAATTCCAGAAGTAAAATTATAACAACTGTCCTTCACGCAACAGAGCATTTGACAAGTTCCCTCAAGCCCGCTGGTAAACCTATAGCCAATAACAATTATGAAGTAACCATTGCATTGGCTGGTTATACCTAATGTATAAAACAGTAGTTGTGTTTAATGGAGGCCTCAGAGCAATTAAATAGCCCTGAGGCTGGTGTAATTGCAGCAATCAGACATGGCTAGACACAAAATGCTGGAGTAATTGAGCTGGACAGACAGCATCTTTAGAGACAAGGAATGGGTGACGTCACTCCAGCATTTTATGCGTATCTTCAGTGTAAACCAGCATCTGCAGTTTCTTCCTACACAATCAGACATGGCTAGTCAGAACCACCTCCCTTTATGTTCTAAGGCATTACTGAGTCCCTTAGGATCAACATTCTAGGTTCCACCTTCAACCAGCCCTTCAGTGCACCAACCAAATAAAATATTTTAGCTGAGGGAAGGTCTGAGCTAGGCTATCCTGCAATACATAAATCACTTCTCAAGTTAGAGTCAAAGAGCTATACAGCATGGAAGCAAGCCTTTTGCCCCACCTTCTGCATGCTAGCCGAGTTGGGATCTTTCTGGGCTAGTCCCATTTACCTGCTTTTGGCACATAGCCCACTTCCCCTTCCAATCAATACATCTGTACAAATATCCTTAAAAAGTCATAATTGTATCCACATCTATAGCTCCCTCAGGTAGCTCATTCCACATCTGGACTAACCTCTTAAATCTCCCTCTCACAGCATAGGTCTATGCTCTCTTGCTTTACAATCTTCTACCCTGGGAAAGAGACTGCAAGCATTCATTTTAACCATGCCCCTCATGATATTGTACACCTCAATAAGGGCATTCCCAGCAAAACTAACCTCTCCCTCAAAATTCAAGCCCACAAGTCCAGGAAACATCCTGGTGAATTTCATCTGCGCCCTTTCCAACGTTACGGCATTCTTCCTACAGCCGGGCAACTACAACTGCATACAGCACTCCAGGTAGGGTCCTACCAATGGCTTGTACAGTTACATCATGGTGTCCCAACTTTCGTACTCAATACCTTCTGAATGAAGGCAAGCATGCCAAACAACTTCTTCACTACACTTTCCATTTGACTCACCACTTTCAGAGAACCATGCACCTGTATCATGTAACACTATCCAGGGCTCTACCATTTACTATAAGATCAATAACTTGTTAAGAATATAACCCACGTGTTCCCATGAGTAGAGTTCCAACAATGTTCAATAACCAAAAAATGTACTTTTGATAAAACAACCTGCTTGTTTGGCAGACTCTCATCCAGCCTAAATATTCTCTGCCTCCATCAGCATCACATTATAAGTACAAAGTGTGCCATTTTCATTTGCACTGCAGCAATTCATGAAGGTCTCTCTGGCAGCTTCTCCCCAGATCAAAACTCTGACCGCAGAAGTGCACAGACAGCAAAAGAGCAACACTCGCTCCAAATCACACACTATCCTGAGTTGGAAATACAGGTCCACCACCAATTTTCCGGCACCCTTGGTTCCAGAGCTTTGCTGGATTATCCATTTTGCCAGACCAAGAGGGGTCATGGCCTCTGAGAGGAGTCAAACGGTACTGGAAAAGTCTGCCTATGCCACCGGGGAGGGCTGAGATACCAGCTCGCGGCCTCAGCCTCAGAAGTTGGCAATGGGAACATATCTACCAGCTTCAGCTAGGCCGCAGTTCCAGAAGCCCGGCTGCAGGAGACAAATTCAACCCGCCAATTGGCCGCAGACATCAACTAAGGGAACGGATCTGTCGACTCCCACCAGGCAGGAGTTCCAGAGCCCCAGCCGCAAGGGGCACATTCAACCCGCTGATCAGCTACAGAAGTCCCGATGAGGTTGAGATCGGTCACCTCACCCGGCCTAGAAGCCACATTTTCGGGAGGACTTTCAAGAGAGATTTCAAGTGCATTCTCGTAATTTTGTGCAGATGAAAAGAGGTGCAGGACCACCAGTTGCCGGAAAAGCGGTGGTGGACCTGTATTTAATTGTTGGCACTCCTTGCTTTAAAAGCACTGTGGGTAATCCTTCATCCCCAAGGACTGTAACTGTCAACAAAGACATTTCCACACTGTTTTCTCAAAGCCAATTTAGAAAGGCAATAATTGCTAGTCTGCTAATAGTGTCATACATTTTTTTAAACTGAAAATCTAACTACTCTTTCTACTTAATACAAATTTCAAATTTCAATACCTCTTCTACATGCATCTTGTATATGATTTCTATTAACAACCAGGAATGCAGCTTTTCAGAGCATGGCAGTTTTACACAATTCCGAAAACCGCTTCTTCATCAGCATCAAACTCAACATCCCTCTGGTTGTTATTGCACCCAAATGGTGCCAAGCACCATTTCTTCTTATTTGCGATTAACACATATTTGACAAATGCCTTCAGCGTAAATCCTATATTAGTCTTCACACAATTCAAGGATCCTCGTATCCTGTTCCTCATGTTCCCAAATATCAAAGCCCAAATACAGTTACAAATCCTTCAAAATATTTCCTCCATCTTTCAGAACACTGTACCCTCTGCTACTCTTCCAAAACATGGCCTCCATTGCCAAAGGTCAGAGAATATGGAGACTAATATTAACAAATTCTATACATTCTCCCCAATATCCCATAACCCAACAGAGTATCTGCCATTACAGAAATGTTCAAACCTAGGATCAAACTTACCAACCTTCATTGCATTCACACAATGATCAACTTAATATTCCCAGAATGTAACAGCTAGAGTGATTTCTGGCATAGAGGAAATTGGTTGTGTTTGATGGAGATCATTCACCTTAGGTTATGGCTACAGGTGCTCTTCAACCATCACCAACTGTTTCCTCAACATTCTACACATTACTACAACTTCAAAAGAAGGATTTGTTTGCCATTGATTGCACACTTTTTAATTCTATACACGACTCCTAAATGATGCAGTCTGTGCCCACATGCAGCAGAAATTCCTACCAGAGAAGAAGCAATGCTGGACTTGATCTTAGGGAATACAGCCAGGCAAGTGGTTAAAATGTTTGTGGGAGAACGTGATCATAACTCCGAGTTTCAAGGTAGCTTTGGAAGCGAATAAGGATCATCTGCAAATTAAGGTTCAGAATTGGGTGGCTGCATATTTCATTATCATATAACAAGACCTGGCAAACAGTTGGGGAAAAGCTACTTGCAGCTAGGTCTACATCCAACATGTGGGAGTCATTCAAATGTGAAATAATGAGAGTTCATGACCAACACTTTCCCAAAAGAGTGGAAAGTACAGAACCAGGTCTAGGAAATCCAAGATAAAGAAACAAATAGAAGAAATAGAACAAATAGAAGCATATGGAAAGTATAGGGAACTGTAAACAGGGCAGACCCTTCACGGGAAAATTAAATCTAGCACGGTGCTTATAGGCAATAGACAATAGACAATAGGTGCAAGAGTGGGCCATTCGGCCCTTCGAGCCAGCAATGTGATCATGGCCGATCATCCACAATCAGTACTCCGTTCCTGCCTTCTCCCCATATACCCTGACTCCGCTATCTATCTAGCTCTCTCTTGAAAGTATCCAGAGAACCAGCCTCTGAGGCAGAGAATTCCACAGTTCCACAGACTCACAACTCTCTGTGTGAAAACGTGTTTCCTCATCTCCGTTCTAAATGGCTTACCCCTAATTCTTAAACTGTGGTCCCTGGTTCTGGACTCCCCCAACATCGGGAACATGCTTGAAAATAAACTAAGAGGGCATAAAAGATTAAGGAAAATCAAAAGGCACTTTATAACTGCATTTTCTAACTAAGAAAGTAACCAAGGAAAGTAGGGACCAAAATGGTTATCTGTGCATGGAGCTAGAGGTCATGAGTGTGATTTGAAACGGATATTTCTCATCTGTATTTGTGAAGGAAATTGTAGACCAAAAGATCAAGAAGAATACATTAACATTCAAGAACATGTTATCATTAAAAAGGTATTAAACGTCTTAAAAAGTTTAAAGGTGAATAAAGCTCCAAGGCTTGATGAGATATATCCTGTGCAAGGCAAGGGAGAAGGTTGCTGGGGTTCTGACAGCTTTTTAAATCTTTGTTGATAACAGAAGAGTACCAGATGAGTGGACTACAGCAATTGTGATACTTTATAGATGGTTAGCAAGGTTAGAGGGTGAACCCATGCAAAGGAACTGGCCCGGATGGAGTCCTGAGGTGTATTTTCTGCGTCCTTAGGAACTGGGCGAGCCAACAAGCGGGAGTGTTCACAAACACCTTTAATCACTCCCTACTCCATTCTGAGGTATCCACCAGCTTCAAGAAGACCACTATTATCCAGGTGCCAAAGGAACACAAGATCTCATGCCTTATGATTACCAACCAGTGGTCTTGACTTCCACCATCATTAGGTGTTTCGAGAGTGTTAATAGCATTTTCTACATTATTTATTCATTTTTCAGAATATGGAAATTGCTACCAAGCCCAGAATTTTTTGCCATGCAGAAATGCCCGAGAGAAATTAGTAGTGAGCCATTTTATGCAATTTCTGCATTATTTTTGCGAAAGGTATTCTAACAATACTGAAGGGGACTGCGTTCCAGGAATTTGACCTAGCAATAAGGACGAGTGATAATTTTCAAATCACGATGGTGTGTGATTTGGAGGGAAACATGGAATGGCAGTGCTTCCATGTATCTCCTGCCCTAGTCCTTGGTGGCAGATGTTGTGGGTTTGCGAGACGCTGCTAATGTTTCAAGAAGCTGAAGGCTAATTGAAGATGCTCTGCAAAGCGATAACGCACATGCATTTGGTTTCTCCAATGTAGAGCACTGAGAACACCAATGAAAGCTACAGAACTGGAAGAAGTGCTTCCAGTTACCTGTCACTTTATTTCTCCGCCCTATTTCTATTTTCTCTTTGACTATATTGCGTTGTTCCAACAATGCCCAGTGTAAGCCCAAGGAACAACATCTCATCTTCCAAACAGGAATGTTACATCCCTTGGGACATAATAATGTATTCAACAATTTCAAGTCCCTCACCATCCCTCACCTTTCCTCCCACAGATATAACCATATAACAATTACAGCACGGAAACAGGCCATCTCGGCCCTTCTAGTCTGTGCCGAACACTTACTCTCACCTAGTCCCATCTACCTGCACTCAGACCATAACCCGCCATTCCTTTCCCGTACATATACCTATCCAATTTATTTTTAAATGATAAAATCGAACCTGCCTCCACCACTTTCACTGGAAGCTCATTCCACACAGCTACCACTCTCTGAGTAAAGAAGTTCCCCCTCATGTTACCCCTAAACTTTTGTCCCTTAATTCTCAAATCATGTCCTCTTGTTTGAATCTTCCCTACTCTCAATGAAAAAAGCTTATCCACGTCAACTCTGTCTATCCCTCTCATAATTTTAAAGACCTCTATCAAGTCCCCCCTTAACCTTCTGCGCTCCAAAGAATAAAGACCTATCTTGTTCTACCTTTCTCTGTAACTTAGGTGCTGAAACCCAGGCAACATTCGAGTAAATCTCCTCTGTACTCTCCCTATTTTGTTGACATCTTTCCTATAATTTGGTGACCAGTTGTACACCATATTCCAGAATTGGCCTCACCAATGCCCTGTACAATTTTAACATTACATCCCAACTTCTATACTCAATGCTCTGATTTATAAAGGCCAGCACACCAAAAGCTTTCTTTACCACCCTATCTACATGAGATTCCACCTTCAGGGAACTATGCACAGTTATTCCTAGATCCCTCTGTTCTAACTTAGTTACTTTTCTGCTACAACTAGAATTCTGTATATATTTACTGTACTTCAATCTACCAGCACTTATTTGCATCAAGCAACATGAATTTTAGCTGCATTAAAGAGATTTGAGCCCCGGTTTTAGGCAATCTAAAGTTAGATTGTGCCTTTTTCTTGTAGTGATATTCTGCATTTTCTATTCTAGTGACTTCAGTATTTTGTGGGTTGAATAACATAAACATTAAGAAATGAGTTAATTTATGTTTTTTGCTCATGTGACAAAATAAATTATATATTAAATTATACATACGGGAGAATAAGACAAAAATTACCCCCAAAAATAAGAAAATTTAGCTGAGGGTGAATTAAATTTTGTGATAAAGGGTGAATAACACTGTAATAGTTTAAGAAGCACTGGCTTAACATATCACCTATGTTTAGTCCTCAGGGACTGCCCTGAAGTTTCCAGCACCCGTTACTTTAATTGTCCATCCCACAACTCCAAACCACCCCTGACCTTCCTGACTGTGACCCCCCCCCCCCCCCCCCCTACAATGAGGCCCAAAGTAAACATGGGGAACAAGTCCTCATCTTCCGTCTGGGCATGTTGCAGCCTTCTGGACCCAATGACTTCCACAACTTTAGGTAGCTTGACTTCTATTGACTCAATTTGTTTGTTACATTTTTTCCCACAAATTCTCCTTTTTTCCCCCTCGGAGTGGAAGACGTACCCAGCCTTGCCGGGCAGGCATGTCTACCTTCCCTGCATTTTGTAACTCATACATTCTTCTGTCTATGTTTTCACTCTCTAACTACTCCCAATGATTTATTGGCAAGATCACCTTGTTTACAGCTTATCCCCATGGTCACCCACTACCCTATCAGAGACATCCACTCCCCCACCCTCCCTACACTTTAATTAGTTCCTTTTGTCTCCTTTCCAGTTCTGACAAAGGGCCTTCTGACCTAAACCATTAATTCTGCTTCTCCTTCCCCAGATGCAGCCTAACTTGCTGAATATTAACAGCATTTTCTATTATCTCAGGCAAATCATTCCTTCTGATACTAGTTGTGTATCTACGTTATATCATTACGTTGTGACATTTACGGTAGTGGTGACTTCTCTGTGAACCAATAAATTGCCACTTTTACCTACCCCAATAATAAAGTGATTCCTACATCCTGCATTTTTTTAATCAATCCTTGAACTTGAGCAAAAAACTAACAACTGGAGGAACTCTGGATCCCCTAGCATCTCTGAAAGGCAATGAATAGATGACGCTTCAGGTCAGAACTTATTTTCTAAAGTCTGAAGAATAGTCCCAAACCGAAATGCCGCCTTGTCCATTTCGCTCCACAGATGCAGCCTGACCTACCGAGTTCCTCTAACAGTTTGATTTTTTTGCTCACGATTCCAGCATCTGCAGCCTTCAGTGTCTCCATTCTGCCCCTTGTAGTATTCACATCGCGCAACATTTCCGGAAAGGGTACAGTCTTTCACCGTAAAGTTTCTTCTCCGACAATTATACTTTTCACAGACAACCCGCACAAAAAAAAAACAATTAAAAAGTTTCAAAAGTGAAAAGAGAATGAGGCATACGTAATTAGATCTGGGGGGAGATAAACATTGGCGGCCGGACCCAGCACCACAATTACCTAACCCTGACTACACTCACACCGTCGGGAGATCATGCGGACTCGGGGAGGCAGCCGCTCCGGCGGCACGGCCCTTTTCCACCGGCTAACCTTGCTCGCCGCGTCCCCTCTTGCCCGTAGTCTCCGGCATCGGCTGCTGTGTTTCTCGTCACCATGGCAACGTCGCCCAGCCGCTGTTGGCCGACGCGTTTCCTCCCCGGCCCTCACCATGGCAACCGATCTGGGCTCAGGGATAACGGGAGCCGTCGACCCAGGACCCCGCTTCTCGCCGTTTCCACTCGAGTCGAGCCCCAGCCGCGAGTAGTCACTTCAGATTCCTCTTCCTGTGAATTTCTGAGGAGCACATTTCTATCAACGAGTTCTGCAGGCAGTCCCGATGCAGTTGTTGCAGCAGAAAAAGAGTTGAGGGATGGTGCCTGTGTACATTTGAGTTAGCACCATGGACTAGGGTTGGTATATGTGTGGAGTACTCTGTTGGTACTTGTGTGGAGTTTGAATGTAGAGCTGAAAAATAAGAAAATAGAGCTCAAAATAAGAAAAATGCCATCAGTCTGATGGGATTATACTATTGGCCTCCTAACAGCCAGCAGGAGGTAGAGGAACAGATATAAAAGGCAGATTACAGATTACAGAAAGATGTAAGAGCAAGTGTTGTCATAGTGGGCGACTTTACCTTCCCCAGTATTGACTGGAACATGCTCAGTGCAAAATGGCAAAGAATTTTTGTTTGGTATGTCCAAAAGTGTTTCTTGATACATAGCCCAACTGGAGGAGGTGCCATACTGGACCTTGTATTGGGAAACGTTCCTGGATAGGTGACTGGTGTTTCAATAGATGAGTATTTTGGGAACAGTGATCACAGGTCCATACATTTTAAGATAATTATTATATACAAGGATAATTCTGGACCTTGGGGTAAAGTACTAAATTGGGGAAGGGAAAACAACAATTGGAGTGCAGAGAAGATTTACAAGGATGTTGCCAGGATTTGAGGGCTGTGCTATAGGGAGAGGTTGGGCAGGCCTCTTTATTCTTTGGAGCACAGGAGGGTGAGGGGTGATCTTATAGAGGAGTATAAGATCACAAGGGGAATAGATAGGGTGAATGCACAGAGTATTTTACCCAAAGCAAGGGAAACAAGATCCAGAGAACATAGGTTAAGGTGAGATGGGAAAGATTTAATAGGAACCTGAGGGGCAACTTTTTCACACAAGGAGTGGTGGGTACCTGGAATGAGCTGCCGAAGGAGATAGTTGAGGCAGATAATATAACAACTTTTAAAAGACATTTGGACAGGTACGTGGATAGGAATGGTTTAGAGGGATGTGGGCCAAACGCAAGCTGATGGGACAAGTGCAGATGGAGCGTTTTGGTCGGCATAAGCAAGTTGGCCTAAAAGGCCTGTTTCCATGCCTGTGTGACTCTATGACTCCAAAGCTTTTTAACCAGGTGCCAGGAAGCGCAAGTTGGGACCAGCTATTTTGGGGCAATTCCACTTCAGACATTTAAAGGCTAGATAAGGAAACTTTGGATGACAAGAGCGGTTGTAAATTTGGTCAAAAAGAAAAAGGAAGCTTATGCAAGGTTTACGAAAATGACATCAGACAGGGCCTTTGAAGAATGTAAAACAAGCAGGGAAGAACTCAAACAGGCTATTAGAAGGGCCAAAGGGGCCCATGAAATAAGAAAATCCCAAGGCTTTTTGTACATGCATTAAAACCAAGGAGGTAACCAGGGAAAAGATGGACCACTTAAAGATAAAAATGGGAATTTATGCTTGGAGTCAAACGATGTAGGTAAGATACTAAATAAGTACTTTGCATCAGTATTCACCAAGGAGACCAGTGTAGGAAATATTAATATCCAAGGGGAGTATGAGATCAAGAAAGATATGGTGTTGGGGCTCTTGAAGAGCATTAAGGTGGATAAATCCCCAGGGTCTGATGGGGTATATCCCAGTTTATTGCGAGAGGCAAGAGAGGAAATTTCAGGAGCCTTGAATAAGCTCTTTGTATCTTCTCCAGCCAAAGGTGGGGTCTCAGATGACTGAAGAGTAACTAAGAAGGGAATTGGAGATTTTAGTCCCTCACATCTGTGGCAGGGTTCTTCAGAATAGGATTTACATTTGGAAGAGGATAGATAATTACAATCAGTCAGCATGGCTTTGGCTGCAGCAGGTCCTGTCTAACTAACTTGATTGAGTTGTTTTGAAGAGGTGATCAAAGAGGCTACCCTGAGGCAGTGCTTGTTGTTTGAATGGATTTTTGTAGGGCCTTTGATAAAGTCCCTCATGGTAGGCTGATCCAGAAGATTATGATACATGGGAACTATGATAAAATTGTCATTTGGAGTTATAACTGGGGTTACACCTTGAAGACATAGGGTAGTGGTGGAAGGGAGTTATGCTGACTCTTCTGTGATTAGTAGAGTTCCACAGGGTTCTATGCTACATTTTTCAAACTTGTAAACAAATTGTTACAACCATACAAAAAGCACTATTTTTAATTTCCCATCACTGACCTGCAATGCAGACACTCCACATATTACTGCTTAACCCTCGAGTTTCTGATTTCTTACTCTTACCCCACCTCACTTTACACCATTCATGACCTTTTTCCACCTATTTATTGCACACTTGCATGCGTTATGTAATTTCTAGACCTGTCCTCAATAATAATATCAATATTATTTTTTTAAATCTAAGTATAAAGGTAATTAGTTCAATACGCCTATTTCTGCATAATCAAAGATTGTGATCCGCTGATGAAGAAGAAAGGTAATTAAATATTATTATTCTTCCTTAGCTGCTTCTGTTTCACTTTATTTTTAACATTGGTAGCAATATAAATCAGTGAAGGGGAGTTGCCACTTCTCATCATATCACATACTATGTGGGAAATGTATTCCAAACTGTAATAGTTAGGAAGATGCAGAAAGTTAGAGGAGGATGCCATTCAACCCAGAGTCCCATGTGTTCCTTTGGATCAAAGCTGTTCTGTTCCACAGCTATGCTTTCTCAAAGCCCTTGATATTCTAAATTAAAATTTTGGAATACCATTACAATTTCTGTTATGCAAACTCTAGACATTTGGTATAACAAATGCTTCCAGATTTCACTCCCAGTTGGCCCAACCATCCTATCATAAATCCCCTTTCAGTGTGAGAAATTGTTTTACCCACTCTTTCAAATCCTTTCATCATTTGAAATATGACACATGTTATAGGTTATAGTATAGGTTATGTATTTATATTATATTTATATTATACCTATAGGTTATATAACACAACCTTCAAACTCAAAGGGAATATAATCACAGTTATTTGTTTTCAAGGCAGTATATCTTTCCTCAGGTACAAAATCTGAAAATGAATTTTGTGGTCTAATCGAGTATCTGAACAAGCATCAATTCAGTGTTTTATCATTTTAAAGAAACTGGGTCACTAATGTGGTTTACTGATGGGAACTGATGGGACTCCACACACGTAGCAATGCAGTTGTCTTTTCACCAATCTCTGAAATGGTCAACTAGCTGCTCAGTGCAAGGGCAACTAGGGATGGGCAATAAATACTGTATCAGTCAATGACATCTACATCCTGCGAATGAATAAAAATCAATTCCAGGACCATTGTGTTTAAACACCTTTTTTACAACGTGTTTTCTTTTTCTTCCTTGCTTTGGCACTGTTCATTCTTTTAGTGATTTGTTGACAGGTATAAGTAGATATTTCTGCTCCACCACATTCTTAGTGTCTCTCCTTTTAGAAAAACACAGATTTATCTTTCTCAGTTCTATGATGTACAACATCACACTTCCCCACAGTGAGCACCATATGCCATGGTTTTGCCCACTCACAGCAGTGATGCCAACCTTTAATTAATATAAAGCTGCCAAGGTAAATGTTCCTGTTTCAGAGGAAATCTGATTAAAACAGAAATTCTCTTCAAGCAAAGCACAAAGTGCTGGAGTAAATCAGCGGATCAGTCTATGGAGAGAATTGACAGGCGGTGTTGGGTCAGGACCCTCCTTCAGATTGATTGTTGCAGGGAACAAATGCTGGAAAAGAGTTGGGGGAAGGACAAAGCTTCACAAATGGATGGATACAGGTAAGGAGGATTTGATTGGAAGAATGGGCAGAGTAAGTGATAAAGGCTAGAGATAAAAGGGTCCCGATTCCAACACTTTGTGTCTTTTTATACAGCATTATTAGGCCAATGCTGGGGAGAGTTAATTGGGAGCAGTTGTTATTGGTTAAATTCACATCTGACATGGGAGTTCTTTAAAGGACAGCTGATCGGTGTTCAGGTTCCAGTTACGAGGAAGGATAAGCATGACAAAGTAAGGAAATAATGACCAAAATGGTTGTAAATTTGGTCAAAAACAAAATGGAAGCATATCGGATTTTTTTTTTAATTCCAAGGCTTTTATTTACATACATTAAAATTAAGAGAAGGTAGGGCTTCTGAAGAATAAAGAAGGAAATTTATGTTTGGATTCAGAGTATGTGGGTGTGGTATTGAATGAACACTTTACATTTCTATTCACAAAGAAGAAGGACATGAAGGACAGTGAGATCTGTGGAAAATATGTTAGGGCAGTTTGAGATCAAGAAGGAGGTAAGCCTCACATCACTGGTTGGGAAGCTATTGGAGAGGATTCTTTGGGATAGGATTTGGAAGAGAATGGGCTAATTAGGGACAATCAGCATGGATTTGTATGCGGCAGGTAATGAGTTTTTTGAGGTGTTGACATAGATGATTAATGAGGGTAGGGCAGTTAATGCTGTCCAGATTAATTTTATAAAGACATTTAATAAATGGTATCATAGATACATAGATACATAGAAAATAGGTGCAGGAGTAGGCCATTCGGCCCTTCGAGCCTGCACCGCCATTCAATATGATCATGGCTGATCATCCAACTCAGTATCCCGTACCTGCCTTCTCTCCATACCCCCTGATCCCTTTAGCCACAAGGGCCACATCTAACTCCCTCTTAAATATAGCCAATGAACTGGCATCAACTACCCTCTGTGGCAGAGAGTTCCAGAGATTCACCACTCCCTGTGTGAAAAAGTTTTTCCTCATCTCGGTCTTAAAGGATTTCCCCCTTATCCTTAAGCTGTGACCCCTTGTCCTGGACTTCCCCAACATCGGGAACAATCTTCCTGCATCTAGCCTGTCCAACCCCATAAGAATTTTGTACGTTTCTATAAGATCCCCTCTCAATCTCCTAAATTCTAGCGAGTATAAGCCAAGTCTATCCAGTCTTTCTTCATATGAAAGTCCTGACATCCCAGGAATCAGTCTGGTGAACCTTCTCTGCACTTCCTCTATGGCTATAATGTCCTTCCTCAGATTTGGAGACCAAAACTGTACGCAATACTCCAGGTGTGGTCTCACCAAGACCCTGTACAAATGCAGTAGAACCTCCCTGCTCCTATACTCAAATCCTCTTGCTATGAAGGCCAACATACCATTCGCTTTCTTCACTGCCTGCTGCACCTGCATGCCTACTTTCAATGACTGGTGTACCATGACACCCAGGTCTCGCTGCACCTCCCCATTTCCTAATCGGCCACCATTTAGATAATAGTCTGCCTTCCCGTTTTTGCCACCAAAGTGGATAACCTCACATTTATCCACATTATACTGCATCTGCCAAACATTTGCCCACTCCCCCGGCCTATCCAAGTCACCTTGCAGTCTCCTAGCATCCTCCTCACAGCTAACACTGCCCCCCAGCTTAGTGTCATCCGCAAACTTGGAGATGTTGCTTTCAATTCCCTCGTCCAGATCATTAATATAAATTGTAAATAGCTGGGGTCCCAGCACTGAGCCTTGCGGTACCCCACTAGTCACTGCCTGCCATTGTGAAAAGGACCCGTTTACTCCTACTCTTTGCTTCCTGTTTGCCAACCAGTTCTCTATCCACATCAATACTGAACCCCCAATACCGTGTGATTTAAGCTTGTATCCTAATCTCTTATGTGGTACCTTGTCGAAAGCCTTCTGAAAGTCCAGATACAACACATCCACTGGTTCTCCCCTATCCACTCTACTAGTTACATCCTCGAAAAATTCTATAAGATTCGTCAGACACGATTTACCTTTCGTAAATCCATGCTGACTTTGTCCAATGATTTCACCACTTTCCAAATGTGCTGCTATCCCATCTTTAATAACTGACTCTAGCAGTTTCCCCACTACCGATGTTAGACTAACTGGTCTGTAATTCCCCGTTTTCTCTCTCCCTCCCTTCTTAAAAAGTGGGGTTACGTTTGCTACCCTCCAATCCTCAGGAACTACTCCAGAATCTAAAGAATTTTGAAAAATTATCACTAATGCATCCACTATTTCTGGAGCTACTTCCTTAAGTACTCTGGGATGCAGCCTATCTGGCCCTGGTGATTTATCGGCCTTTAATCCATTCAATTTACCCAACACCACTTCCCGACTAACCTGGATTTCACTCAGTTCCTCCATCTCCTTTGACCCGCGGCCCCCTGCTATTTCCGGCAGATTATTTATGTCTTCCTTAGTGAAGACGGAACCAAAGTAGTTATTCAATTGGTCCGCCATATCCTTGTTCCCCATGATCAATTCACCTGTTTCTGACTGCAAGGGACCTACATTTGTTTTAACTAATCTCTTTCTCTTCACATATCTATAAAAACTTTTGCAGTCAGTTTTTATGTTCCCTGCCAGTTTCCTTTCATAATCTATTTTCCCTTTCCTAATTAAGCCCTTTGTCCTCCTCTGCTGGTCTCTGAATTTCTCCCAGTCCTCTGGTATGCTGCTTTTTCTGGCTAATTTGTACGCAACATCTTTTGCTTTGATACTATCCCTGATTTCCCTTGTTATCCACGGATGCACTACCTTCCCTGATTTATTCTTTTGCCAAACTGGGATGAACATTTTTTGTAGTTCATCCATGCAGTCTTTAAATGCCTTCCATGGTAGATTGATATAGAATATTAAGATGCATGGGATCCACTGGTTGTGGTAGAAGGTTGTTAGTCTGCCTACTGATCTGTGACCAGTGGAGTTCCATGGGGATCTGTGCTGGATCCTCTGTTATTTATGACATACATACAAATGCTTTGGACGTTAATGTAGTTGGATTGCAGATGACAGCAAAATTGGTGGATTTGCGGACAGTGAGTAAGACTGTCAAAATATGTCAGACACAGACTGTCAAAATGTCAGACACAGGTATGGACAGAGAATTGGCAGATTGAATTTAATCCAGGTAAGTGTGTGTTGCACTTTAGAAGGTCAAATGTAAGGGGAAAGTATACAATTAACGGCAAGACCCTTAACAACATTGATGTATAGGGGGATCTTGAGGTCCAAGTCCATAACACCCTGAAGATGGCAACACAAGTAGATAGAATGGTAAAGAAGACAAATGGAGGCATTGAGTCTGTCAGAAAGTTATATAGGACTTTGGTTATGCCGCATTTGGACTATTGTGTGCATTTCTGTTAGTCTTATTACAGGAAGGAAGGGAAATCTTTGCAGAGGGTGCAGAAGAGGTTTACCAGAATGCTGCCTGTGTTAGAGGGTACTAGCTATATTGAGAGGTTGGACAAATTTGCATTATTTCATCGGGATCTATCGGGAGACTGGATAGAACTATATACAATTATGAGGCATAGATAAGGTAGACAGTCAGAACCTTTTTTTTCCAGGGCAGAAATGTCAAAGACTAGAGGACATAGCTTTAACAAGATCAGGGCAAAGTTTAAGGAGATATGTGGGCAAGTTTCTTTACTTGGAGAATGGTAGGTGCCTGGAGCTTGCTGCCAGGATTGTGGTGGAAGTAGATATGAACGTGGCATTTAGGAAGCTTATACACAGACACATGGATATGGAGGGGTGTGGATCACGTGTAGACAGAGGAGATTAGTTTAACCTGAGATTGTGTTCGGTGCAGACATTGTGTACTGAGGGGCCTGCACCTATGTTGTACTGTTCTATGTTCTTGAACAACTTTTTATACTTTGTTTATAATTTAGCAAAAAAAATGAATGGGGTGGTAATGGAAATGCAGAAAAATATGCATGTTCTTCAATTTACTGATGTTCTATTTATGAGTTTCTGCTGTGGCATCATTGCTACTTTAGGATATGTCCTTCATTTACAAAGCTATTTTTTTTAATTATAAAATTTTGCTCAACAAAATATTTTGCAGGAATGCAACCGTTTTGAAAATTATAGAAAACCTGCAAATCTCTGTGAAGCTGGAGGATGCAAACCTCTGCTTTGGTCTGAGTTAGTCCCAATTAGAAGGCTGTTTTCCATGGTGTTGCAAATCAGATTTTACTTCGGAGTCACGTTAGTGACTGCGTGAAGAAGACCCGTCAGGGCGCATGCGCGTCATTACGTCGGTCGCATTGGCGAACGGACAGCGGGAGGACAGAGCTCCTCCCGTGGTAAGTACTTTTAGAGTACTTTTAAAGAGTTTTAAGGCTCCAGCTAAGTGAGAAACTTAGCTGGAGTAAAAGAGTCTCCTTTACTGTGGTGCTGTGCTCTGTGTTTTGTCACAGGCAGCACCATGGTGAAGACGAGCAGGGGAGGACAGAGCTCCTCCTGTAGCAAGTACTTTTAAAGTACTTTTATAGTTTTAACGCTCTGGGGAAAGTTCCTTTTTTGTGGTGCTCTGTGTTTTTTATTGCAGGCAGCACCATGATTGACGCTGCTTTGAAGATTTGAAGATTTGAAGATTGACGCGCATGCGCCCTGATGGGTCTTCTTCACGTAATCACCAACGTAACTCCTCATAAAATAAAGATCAAACTTCAAACTTGGTAAGTTCTCGTTTAATCTTACTATTCTGTTCTTCTTGATCAAAACTCCTACTCATATACTGTTTCAGATTAGATAAATCTATTTTGCCAAAGTTCTGTTGGTATGCCAACCATATTGATCATTCAAGCAAAATCATTAACTAGATGATCTGTTCCTCAGTGCTAAGTTTAGGAACATAGTGCACACATGTCATTTTCTCACATTATAATGGGACTTCATTGGCTGTGAAGCACTTAGTGATGTCCTGAGGTTGTGAAAAGCAAGGGTCTCGACCCAAAACGTTGCCTGTTTCCTTCGTTCCATAGATGCTGCCTCACCCGCTGAGTTTCTCCAGCATTTTTGTCTACCTTCAAAAATATAAAATGTCATTAGATTCAGAAAGGGCAGAGTTGAGTGGACAGAAGCCCAGCTGTGTTAATTATTCACTTCCATATTTCTAGGGCCTGATGATTCAATTTGATTGAGTTTCCGCCACTTGGTTCTTCATTTACATTTTAGAACAAATAAACATATGCGCCAACTAAGAGAATATAAAATTGACATTTACAGCAGGTCACTCCTGCAGCTGAAAAATGACAAACCATTAGCATGATCTTTTCTCTGGAACCATTAACACAACTGACATTTACTAAAATGAGATATGTGACTGGTGACAGGTACACTGTTTGTTGAAAAGGGCAAGTGTGCTTTCCATTGACTCAGCTCAGCAGTGGAAGCATCAGGCAACTGTAGATTGTGCCTTTGGCACTGCTGATGAGATTCGTCTCTGCTCCCTCCCTTTTGCCACAGCTGAGAGTCAAAATACACATTCTGGAGGTGGCACATTCAGTGCTAGAGCGATGATATCCTTGAGAAACTGGGCCAACATAGGAACTTTGTAAAATTATCTTCCTTCAGTATTTACCAGTGAGGCTAACAACGTAGAGATATCTCTAGAAGTCGGCATTGGAAACGATATCTGCCCTGATTTTGCTGGATTCTGCTGGCATCCATACATATAACTGCTGAGTTTCCCAGTGTGAGTATACAAAGGTTTCCGGATACCCAAGCTAGCAGACAACTCCAAAGATACCAGCAGAGCTTCACTATTCATTTCCCAACTCTGCTCCAAAACTGGACTTGGAGCATAGAGTCATAGAATCATACAACATGGAAATAGGTTGACCAAGATGGCCCATCTAAACTGCTCCCATTTGCCTGCATTTGGTTCATATCCTCTAAACTTTTCCTATCCATGTAGCTGTACAAATGTCTTTCAAATGTTTTTATTGTACTTGCCTTCACGACTTCCTCTGGCACATCGTTCCATATACTCACTTCCTTCTGTATGAAATAATTATCCCTCGGGTTCCTATTAAATCTTTCCCCTCTCAACTTTAACCTATGCTCTCAAGTTCTTAATTGCCCTACCCTGGGAAAAATACTTGAACACAATATATTCTAAGTGTGACCTCAGCAACAACCGTAACATAAGTTCCAACTTTTATACACAGTTCCCTGAATGATGAAGGCCAGTGTGCCAAAAGCCTTCTTCAACACCCAATCCACCTGCAATTCCACTTTCATGGAACTGTACTCCCAGATCCATCTGCTCTACAACGCTCCCCAGGGCCCTACCATTCACTATGAAGGTCCTGCTATCATTTGACCTCCCAAAATGCAATACCTCACACTTCTCTGAATTAAACTCCATTAACCATTCCTCAGCCTCTTGCCCAGCAGATCAATGTTCCACTTCACTATCTACTGGAACTGAACAGGAAGTTGCTGTTATTCATTTGGTTTTGCACCAGGCATTCAGGTGGATCTGACACAGGATCTGTCACTCCATTTATTCGAATGGAGATCTTAAGGTTGCAGAAAAGAGGAGGAAGAAACATTTACATGTTTTATTTCATTAAAAAAAATATTTTAAATGGTTTTGTTGTTTATGTTCAATAGCTTAAAATCATTTTGTTATTTATTTCCACTTTAATTATTTTCATGAGTCTTTGCACGTGACATTCCCAATGCCTGAGAAACCTTGAAAATAAACAAACCTCAGTGTAAAACTGTATTTTGTCAAATCTTCCAGAAGGGTCTAAGGGGAGATGCTTATTTTCATCTGTTCATGTCATCACGTTGAGACGCTTACACTCTAGAGTCTTGCTTCAGAACTCCAGCACCATCACGGCCAGCAAGGATGGATGTTTTGGATCCAAATAAGATAAGTTCAGTGAAATGACCATATTCAGCAAAATTAAAACATTGAGATGATTAAGATAGAAAGGAGAGGGATTAGTCTCTGAAGAAGGGTCTCGACCCGAAACGTCATCCATTCCTTCTCTCCAGAGATGCTATCTGTCCTGCTGCGTTACTCCAGCATTTTGTGTCTATCGTCGATTTAAACCAGCATATGCAGTTCTTTCCTACACACATAGAGGGATTAATAACGTACTTAAATTTGAAGTACATCCAGAAAGATAACTTCCACATGTACAAAGGGATAGTAGAAATATGACTAAATATCACATAATTAAATGCTCATTGGCAAAAAGAGTAGTGTCAAAGCATTTGCTGGGGGTTGGTGCAGGTGGGAGTTAATCTTAGTCCTACAATTAAAAACTGACATAAAACAAATCTAATGAACTATAGAAAAGTTAGATTAAAATTAGTAACAATGATAATAGAACATTACGCAAATAAGTTATAGAAAATAACCTAGAATTGGAGAGACAGATGCCAAAAACCAAGGTGCTTGGTTGTACTAAGCTTGTTGAGTTCTTTCAAATAAATTACAAGAGCACTGGGTAATGTAGTAGATACAAAATGCTTGAACTTTCAAAAGGTCTTTAAGGTTTAATGAAGTCATATATATCAGAACATGTGGAGTGAGGGGGCAAGTTATTATTATTCTTTTGAGAATGACATGACATCTGGTCTAAAATGTTGTGATATGACTGATTAAATCACACGGGTGACAGAGGTGTGATATTCCAGATTCTTTTTTCTGCTTTGCTTCTTTCATTCTAGCTTCCTGATATGAGCAATCAGCACTTTGTTTTATAGTGTTATGCCAAACAGCACAATACCATGCCTGTTGTTCCCAGTGGGGGGTGGCAATTTTGGGGTGTGCTACGAGAGCCTTTGAGTCTCTTTTTTAGTCCACCATGTAACAAAGGATGGAAAGCTGGCTCCTAAAAAAGACAGATAGCATAGAATTATACTGTAAATAATAAGAATACTCTGCAGGTTAGGCAGGAATTACAGAAACAGACTACGGAGAGTTAACATTGCAAGTCAATGGACTTGGATATTGTAGACTAACATGCAAAAGGCCAAAGGTGATATTTCACCAAAGTGATATTTCACAAGAAATATCAGTGATATTTCATAACAAATATTATTGGGGGTCAAGGAAAGAGTGTTCACGTCGCGGCCCTGTTTCCACCAATCTTTCCACCACCACGCACAAGAAGCGACAAGACAGACACCATTGTATGCAGATGCCGAGAAGTGTGTTCAGCTCTGGCTGAACAACTTCTAATCTTGTATGTGGACTCGATAAGAAGACGACAAATATTATTCACCACTGACCTTACTAATTTGGACACACTAATTTGGACACATTAATTTTTAGGAAAGCTGAATACAATCGGATGTTAATGTAGCAAGTAAGCAAGATGTTAATGTTGGTGTGTAAGTAGCAAATTAATTTCAATGTGGATAAATAAGAACTTCCGCAGATGTACAGTAGAGGGTACACTAATTGGTGGCATCACAACCTGGTTCGGGAACTCAAATACCCAGGAATGAAGGAGACTACGAAGAACGACAGACACTGCCTGCTGTGTAACATGGGTACCAACCTCCCCATCATCGAAGGATTCTTTCAGAGGCACTGCCTCAAAAAGGCAGCGAATATCATAAAAAACCCTCACCACCCTGGCCACACTCTCATTTTGTGACTACTATCAAGAAGGTACAAGAGCATGAAAAACATGAACTGGGTTCAAGAACAGCTTTTTTCCAGCAACCATCAGTCTCTTGAACATTGCATAATACTAATCCTCCTCAGCCACTATGATCTTCTATGGACGGTGCCTTTGGTTGCATTATGGACTTTGGTTTTGCACTATTATGGTTATATGTTTATGTGGTATTCCGTTGACAGGCCTGTTAAGCTGCAGCAAGTAAGAATTTCAGTGTTCTGTTGCTCATACATAAGGCATTTAAACGCTCAAGATTGAGGGGTCGCACATCTTAGAAGGCAGGCAAGGACATCTAGGACGAAAATGCGGATAGCATTCTTCTCTCAGGGTGGTGAATCTGCAGAATTTGATAACATACAATTATACAGTCATACAGCACAAAAACAGGCCCTTCTGTCCACCATGTCCACGCTGACCATCAAGTCCCCATCTGTACTAATCTATTTACCAGCACTTGGTCTGTAGTCTTCTATGCCTTGGTGGTGAAAGTACTTGTCCCGATGCCTCTTAAATGTGAGAATACCAGCCTTGTGGATTACAAATCACTGATTTCTTCTAAGAAAGATATGGGTAAATGTTTGGAAAGTAAAAGCATCAGGGAGTTTGGGGAGAAAGCAGGAATGTGGTAATGAGAAGGGTCATCAACCATGATCATATTGACGGACGGATAACTTACTCCTGCTCCTATAGTCAATGATTGGTTCCATCATGGCCTGATTTGCACAGGAACACAAGAGACCGCAGAGAGTGGTGTACTCAGCCCATCACACACAAAGCCATTTCCTCTATTGAAATCTACACGTGGTGCTACTTCAAGAAGATAACACTATCATCAAGGATTAACAACACCCGGGCTACATCCATTTTCTGCTGCTATTATCTGGCAGGATGTACAAAAGCCTGAAGTCCCACATCACCAGGTTAAGGAACAGCTACTTACTTCAACTTTTCAGTTTCCTGATCTGAAGTGTACAACCCTAGACTTTTCTCAGCAACAGCACACTACAAACCACCTCTTGCATTAGATGGACTTGTTTCCTCATTGCATTTTGCACTGACGCCTTGTCTTTTGCAGTCCTTTTCCTTTTACTGTCTTGCAGAGTTACAATAGTTTTCGTCATCAGTGTGTAAAGCTGTGCAGTGTGATTAGTGAAGACAATCACAGTATCTAAAATTTCTTATGATGCATAAGTAATCATTCTAAGGAGCTACTAAACTGTGAAAGACAGCCAGATATCCAGATGAGTTTAGCACCATTAATATGGATTTTTTAAATATTGCAATCAAATTGAAAAAACAACTTACCTTGGCTTGTGTAAATGTCTCGTAGATGGTTAATATTTCCTTCCAGGGACTAAATCCTATGTTCTCTTAATTTTCAGCGAATTAAATGGTGGCCAATATGATCCATCGAGTTACTGAGGGCCATGAAATGTTTTGGATGAGGAAAGATGGATTAATAGAAATCACTGGGGGCAGTTATTATTCGGTAAGTCCCAGATGACATGTGCGAGTTATTTAAAGGCCAGCTGCTAAGGGAACCATGGATGACCAGGAGGTTGTAAACCTGGTCAGGAAGAAAAAGGATATGTCAGCTTTAAGAAGGTAGCATCAGACCAGGCTTACGAGGAATATAAAGCAAGTAGGAAATAACTCAAGCGGGAGATTAGAAGGGCCAAAAGAGGCCATGAGGTCATTGGATAAGGAAAATCCCAAAGTGCTTTATACATATGTTAAAAATAAGTGGGTAACCAAGGAGAAGTTAGGACCACTCAAAGAAAAAGGAGCGAATCTGTGCTTGGAGTCGAATTATGTAGATGAGTTGATAACAGGTACTTTGCACTGTATTCACCGAGGGGAAGGACTTGAAGGACAGTGAGATCAGTGTGGAGAAGGCCAATATGCTTGGGCGGTTTGAGATTGAGAAGGAGGTGATGCTGAGGCTCTTGAGGAACATTATGGTGGATATATCACTAGGACCAGATGGGATCTATTCCAGTTAATTGAGGGAGGAAAGTGAGAAGATCGCGAGGGGCTTCTTTGTTCTTTCTCTAGCAACAGGCAAGTTCCTAGATGACTGGAGAGTGGAGAATGTTGTTCCTTTATTTTAAGAAAGGAGGTAGAGAGAAATCTAGGGAACTATGGGTCAGCGAGGTTCATGTCACTGGTAGGGAAATCATTGGAGAGAATTGTGCCTGTGTATGAGATTATAATTTCCTTATCAAGAGTCAAGAGTTTGAAACGGAACAATGAAATTCTTGCAGCAGCACAACAGATATGTAATCAATGGACTCCCTGGTCTATTTCTTGATCATTTGAAGTTTGTTTTGGTTTTCCCAATACTGTATACTTCTGTCCTAACCTTTGGTGACCCTACCTTTTGTTGTCCATGGTATTTTTGCATGGTATTTGTTGTGCACTTTCTTGTTTTGTTTTTAACTAGTTTGATTCTGTTTTGTAATAGCAAATCCTGTCCTATTAGGTTGTCTACCCATTATCTTAACTTGACTGCCCTTCTACTGTAATCGATAGGGCTCTTAAATGTGTCGTGCCTACCTTCCCATAATCCTGCTCTCGCCTCCTTTCTTCCAAGAAGAATAAAGATAGGATTTTCCTTTTCCACCAGACTCTACATCCACCACCTTCAATGGTATTCCACACATCCCACCCATTCCCTTCCCACTGGATTCAGCATTCCGAGAGGCCATTCTCTCCACAACTCCCTGGTCCATTCTTCCATCACCACCAACCATTCCTCTTCTCACATCACTATCCCAGGCATTCAGAGGACACCTGCTCTTTTACCTCTTCCGTTCCCAGCATCCAGGGACCAAAACTGCCTTTCCAGATGGAGGAATCTTTCACTTACACCTTTCCTAATTACATATACTGCAAGTGTTCCATCTTAACTACCTTTTCACTGCATAAAATGACCAAGCCCCTGTGTTTAAATAAAGGGTTAAGTGAGATAAACACTCCGCATCCCCTCTGTGGGGCGTAGTCAGTCTCAGAGCTTCTTTCCATTTTACTTGTCCCATGCTGAAAAAAATATACACAATCATTCACAGGTCTCTGTGGTTTTCAGTTGATTGCAGTGAGTGTTTTTATAAAGTGTTTGCCAAACCAGGTGCAGTAGATTGATGGTCGAGAGACCATTCCCCACCGCAGGACATCTCAAACCAATGATTTACCTCTTATAATAAATGCCATAATGTAGGAAACACATCAGCCAGCTAATGCAAAATGTGATTCTGTAAACATTCACTTAATAAAACATAATATTATTTGTTTATAGTGATATTGTACAAGATAAATATTGTCGGCTCAATTGTAAAGAACGTTTAATTGTTATATGCGAGACGCGAAGAATGAAATTCTTACTTGGTGCAGCTTCACAGGCATATTAACACAACAACATAACAAATAAGTAAACAATAAATTATCAGTTATTCTCAGTAACTGTGATAGTACGAATCAAAGTACGCAGTGCAACCTTAGTACACATAATTGTTCAGTGCTGAGGTAGGGTTGTGGTTAGGGATCTGCAGAGTGGTTCAAGAGTCTGATGGTTGATGGGAAGAAGCTGAACCTGGAGGTAATGGTTTTCAGGCTCCTGTACCTTCATCCCAATGGTAGCAGTGAGATGAAAGCGTGCCTATGGTCGTGTGGGTCTTTGATGAAGACACAAGGAAGTGCAGATGTGAAATCTGGTGTAGAACACAAAGTGCTCAGCGGATCAGGCAGCATCTCTGGAGGGCATGGATAGGCGAATGGATGTAAGAAGGGTCCCAAAGCAAAACGTCGTCTTTTCATGTCCTCCAGAGATGCTGCCTAACCCGCTGAGTTATTCCGGTATTTTTGGTCTTTTGATGATATTAACTGCCTACTTAAGACACCATTTCCTGTTGATCTCTTCAACATTGGGGATGTCAGTAATCATAGGATCATACAGTGTACAGCACAAATACAGGCCCAGGCTGACCAAGATGTCTCATCAATGCTACTCTAGCCTGGCCTCATTTGGACATATCCCTCTAAACCTTTCCTATCCATCTACCTGTCCAAATGTCTGTCACTGTAAATGGTGTTATAGTACCAATTACTTCCTCTAGCAACTTGTTCCATATACCCACCACTTTCTGTGTGAAAAAGTTGCCCATCAGGTTCCTATTAAATCTTTCCCCTCTCACCTTAACCTATGTCCCCTGATTCTTGATTCTCCTACTCTGGGTAAAAGACTCTGTGCATTCACCTTATCTATCCCCCTCATGATTTTATATACCTCTACACGATCACCCCTCAGCCTCCTGCATTCCAAGGAATTATGTCCAGGCCTGCCCAACATCTCCTTATAGATCAGCCACTCAAGTCGTGGTACAACCTTGAAAATCTTCTCTGCACTCTTTTCAGCTTAACTGAACACAATGCTCCAAAAGTGGTCTCCAAAATGGCGGTGGAAGCGGGCGGAAGAGAAGAACGATGCCAGTGAGTGGGCAGGAGGCTCACCTCCTGGCCCTCTGAGGCATTCTGCGTCGGCTGCAGAAGGTGCACAGAAGCTGAGGGATGGCCGTCTGAAGCGACAATCGGTGCGTTCATGGGCCAATATTGAGGAGGTGGCCAAGTGGTTGAGTCGGCGAGTGGGGCACTGAAGCAGCCTGAGATTCCATTAGATCAGGCGCCATTCTAAATGACAGAGCAAGTGGAAAGGGTGTGGCCTACAGCAGCACAGAGCGGCGGAGGACATCGAAACGTTATGTAGAAAGGACAACCCTTACAACTCTGACCCAGTGCTGCTGCAAGGACAACAAGCCTTTTTGGCCAAATGCAGGTTCCAACATTTAAAAAAAATAAGGACTTGAAGGGTACAAGATGGCGCCTGAAACATGGCAACTCTTGTTCATTGACTCAGTGTGATCTATTGTCTTATCATACATGAACTTAATACAATTGTGCCTCATGTATAGTAGGATTGTAACTGAACTATTTGCAAACCAATTTTCACCGTACTTAGGTACAAGTGACAATAAAGTACAATTGAACCATTGAAACAATGCCTTGAACAGCTTTAAAATAACATCTCTATCTCTATACTCAGTACCCTGACTGATGAAGACCAATGTACCAAAAGCCTTCTTAACCACCCTATCTACCCATGTATGGTACGATTTGATCACACAAAACAAAGTTTTTCACTATATCTCAGTACATGTGACAATAATAACGAACCAATGCCAATTCCACATACCATCTAGCCACTGGTCGTGAGCCATGAAACACTAAGATGTTCTTTAGGCCTAAACAGAAACACTGGCCTAGAAGAACTCGGCAACATCTGGCAAAGGAATCGACAGATGACTTTTCAGTCCAGGACCTTTTTCAGACCGATTGGAGTAAGGGGAGGGGGGGGGCGGAAGCTGGAAAAGAGAGGTGGGGCAAGACAAAGCCTGACATGTGATAGGTGGATACATGTGAGGGTCAGCAAATGGGTGGAGTAAGTGACAAAGACTAGAGAAGAGGGTGTTTTTATCTCCACTCTTTCTCCTACCCCATCCCTTTCCACCCACATCCCTCTCTGCAAGCTTATATTTCATTCTTCCTCTCCACTCATTATCTGACACAATTTTCACCTCTTGCCTTTGTCAATGAAAAAAAGAACATTTAGTTTAGTTTATTGTCACGTGTACCGAGGTACAGTGAAAAGCTTTTGTTGCATATTAACTAGTCAATCAAGCCTTTTTTTCCCCCAATCACATTGGAAAATACAATCCTATCCCTGACTAATAGTCTTGATGATATTCTGTGCTGTGCTTAGTGTTTAAATCCAACATTATTCAGCAATCAAATTAGATATTTAATCTTGTATCAATCTCAGTGGCGCTATCTTTGGTCAAAGTTAAAACTAATAATATGGCTATTTCTCTCAGTATAGAAGTAAATTATTTTTGTAAGATATAGCACATTTTAGAAGCAGCTGAAAGCACAGATCTGTCCTCGGTTTCACTTCTCATCCAGACATAGCAACTTTGATAATGGAGTAACTCTGGGGTGTCACATCCAATTATGTGCCTGCATCTCTGGAGTGCAATAGGAATGACTCCAAGAAGGAAGATGTTGGTAACACCAGGGATGATAATGTCCCTTGTGCATACAAGCTCAGACTTTAGTGAGTGCCAACCCGCAGCTTTCATCTCAAAGAGTTAATCGTCCTAAGATCAAAGCATGAAGGGAAAGAAAAACAGCAAGAAGGACTGTGAACAATTTTGCATAAACGCCAGGAGAAGCAACATACAGATGACAAACGCATTTCACATGTGTGATATTGTACATAGCTGAAAAAATAAATGAAATAATTCACAATCGCTAGAACCATCACAAGCTCTGGAAGCTTCTGTGCTTTAATTTGAGCCTCTTTTGCAACCGGCATTTACCTTCATGCTACCATGGACATATTGTCTTTTGCATAGCTTGTCCCAAACCTCCCTACTCCCATCTTACTCTCTTGATTAAAGTTGCCCATCAAAAACATCCTCTCTGACCAAAGTTATCGACATCCTGATGCAGTGTGTCGACCCAAATGGGTCGACAGTTTCTTTCCTCCTATAGTTGCTGCTCGACTCACTGAGTTCCTGCAGCAGTTTGTTTTGCTGCAGATTCCAGCATCTGCTGTCTTTTGTGCCTCCAATACTCATGTAAACAATTTTGATTGATAGTGACCTTCCAAAGCACCTTGGAACATTTATGACCAAATTAAGGCTGGGATATAAATGCAAGTTGTTTCAGGGAACAGACAAAGAGATTAGGTGTTTCATTAATCTTCAATGCCGATCGATAAGGCCACAAAATAAAATGAATGACAACCACCATTTTGGCTTTTCTATGTAGAAGAAATAATGCCAGGAGGTAAGAATAAATTTATGCATGAAGATGGTAAAGCCACAGTTAGGGCATTGTGCAAAGATTTGGACATTGCATTATGGAAAGAAAATGGAAATTATAAAGAATGAACAACAGAAATTGACCAGAATATAAAAAGGCATGAAGGAGAATCCTGCGATATGGCAATCATCTACACACAAGCACAAGAGGTGAGCAGATCTCTTGACTTCCTGCAGCATGGAAGGAGGCTATCCATTCAATCGTGCGTTGTCGGCTCTTTGTAGGAACTGTCCAATTACTGTCATGACATTACTCTTTTCCCATGACCTTGCAATTTTAATATTTTCAAGTACATACTTAATGAAAACTTTTTAATGTGTTCATCCCTATTTTCCAAAGGCTAAATAAGGAAACTCTATTTCCCTAGTTAGGGAGTTGGTAAAAGAGGTCATCAATTTAAATGTGTCATCGGGAGGAATTTATATACATGTAGAGCTGTTGGATTTTGCACTGCTTTGCCGCAGGGGATGGTTCATGGAGAGGCCATCTGGTGTGAGAACACAAATAGAAACTTGAAACAGAGGAGCACAGAGAGTCCAACACAGAAATTGGGGTTAAATAGTGAGTGGGATTGGTTCTGGAATTGTTCCAACAAACAACCAGTCCTGTAAATAACTTTCTTCTGCAGTGAGGCCCTATAATTTGACCTCAAAGGCTGCAAAGAAAAACAAACAAAAAAAAGTGTTTCCTATGGACTTTGCAATAAACTGAGCTTTAAAAAAAGTACTTTTGTACCTCAATGCTGATAACAGTATACATTTAGTCAGAAAGCAAATGCCTGCTCATCCACTAATGATATCTTTGAGATCTCATCCTTGGGAATGACGGCTCTCAAACTGACAAGTCCCAAAATATGAAGACCTGGAGATTTCCACACAGTTTGACGGCATACGTTCCAGTATTGGGTATCAGCTCAATAGGTCTCCTTTAATTTACCAAAGTGCCAATTACAAAATTTCACGATTTTGCAATTGACTCTTTAGGGTCCTTTGTCTTTGATTTACAATGCTTTTTAATGCTACGATGAACAATGATCAATGTTGGCAATAAATGGATTTGAGCAAGGAGTGATCTTGGCACAACTGCTCAGATCACTATCTGCTGAATGCACAGCTGTCTGAAAGTTGGAGAGTTGGAGTGAGGTATGGGAGCAACAGATGGGGCTGTATGGTGCTGGAGGAAAAGAGAGCTGGAGGCGAGTAAGAGAGATGTAATGTGGTGAGGTAGAGAAGATAGAATTCAGGAGGGGGGGTGGGGGAGATGAGATGGGGTGGTGTGGGGAAAAGAGAACTGGAAGTGGTGGAGATATAGGGAAAGGAGAGTTGAGATGAGCTGAGGGTGATGAGGGGAAGGGAGAGTTGGGCGTAGGGCGAGGTATGATATGGTGGACTGGATTGGAGAAGAGATTATTGGGCTTGTGCAGTTGTTGTGGGGAAATGATTGTTGGGGAGGTGGGGGTAATGAGGGAAATCGAGTTTAGGGATGGAAATGGTGTAGGAAGAGACAGTTGAACGGAGGGGGTGATGTGGGAAGAGAGAGTTGGGGGTGGGTTTGGTGTGAGAAAGAGAGTTGAGGGGTAGGGGTTTGTGGGGTAGAGATTGTTGGGTAGGTAATTATGGTTTGGGGAGGAGAGATGCAGGGCTTTGTGTGACGTGGGGATGTTAGAGTTGGCCATATCATAAGATGCAGATGAGATTGTTGATAGTCTGAGATTGTGTGCAAGAGATTGTTGGGGATGGGGGGGGGGGGTTGAATGGGGAGAGATTGTTGAGGATATGGGGATGGTGTGAGGGAGAGGTTGTTGGGGAGGTGTGGGGGAGAGAATGATGAGCATGTTGGAGTGGTGTGGTGAAGAGAGAGTTGGGAAGGGGTACACAGGATACATGACAGGATCAGGAAGAACAGGTTGGGAGAAGAGGAATGGCGCGAGTCAGGGGAAGACACCCTTGCTGGCAAGTGCCAATA
This sequence comes from Malacoraja senta, assembly GCA_038087875.1. NCBI lineage: Eukaryota > Metazoa > Chordata > Chondrichthyes > Rajiformes > Rajidae > Malacoraja > Malacoraja senta. Next base: position 175,997,449 of record CM075978.1, read on the forward strand.
GAGTTAGAGCAAGACCCGGCAAGAGCCAAGCGAGGAAGGGTGCCTGAATGAACGTGAGTGAGCATTATGGGCAAGGAAGAGCCACCAAGAGAGCACAGGAGACGGGGGGGGGGGGGGGGGGGGGGGGGGAGAGACATCTTGCAGGTATCATTTTGTGAGTATCCTGAAAGGTTATGTAATTAATGAATATTCTTAGTTATTAAATGAATTGATGTATTTTTTAAACTTTTGGGGCTAAAATCCTTGATATCTAGAAACACAACCAGTTTTTTGGGGGAACATTATTTTGATTCATGAGTTTTTGATTAGAGCAATGATTTCTCGGAATGCAACTCCCTTGTTAGTCAAAGGAAACCTATACACTTGTAGAATTTAATGTGAAAATTCAAACCTTGCTTTCAATCACTCAGTGCTCATCCTCAGTGTGTGGTTTGCAATGCATCCTCACCACAATCAATCCAAATTACATAAAATAGCGTCAATTTAAATTATTAATGAATTAATCCTGCTATATAAAGTACCCCACTTTGAAACATATTGTCTGAACAAATATTTAATAGCATATATTGAAAAAATATCTGCCCTGAAACACTAACTTTATATAAGTATGCTGTTATTCCCCACAGATAAGTGTTTCGAAATACAAGTAATTTTATTTTTTGTTCACTTATTCGTGTTCTTTGACATTCATTTAACAAGAGGCAGCACAGTGGAGCAGGGTAGAGTTGCTGCCTTACATAGCCAAAGATTCAGGTTCTATCCTGACTACGGGTGCTGTCTGTACAAAGTTTGTACGTTCCCTCTGGGTGCTCTAGTTCCCTCCCATACTCCAAAGATGTACAGGTTTGTAGATTAATTGGCATCTGTAAATGGGAAAATGTCCCTCATTTGTAAGATAGTGCTATTGTATGGGGTGATTGCTGACTGGCGTGGACTTGGTGGGCTGAAGGGCCTGTTTACACACTGCATCTCTAAAGTCTAAAGTATCGGGTTTCATCAATATATACGATTCTAATCTTTTGTTTGCATTTAAACACTAAAACCTCCACACACACATACTCATACAATTCAAAACATTGAAATCAAATAATTAAATAAATTCCACTGACATTTATCCTGCCAATTGATGGCTCCCATTCATTTGAACTGGACTACTGTTCTTTCTGTTGAAAATGAGCCCTTAGACTCTATGAAGGCACCCGGTGCTGCAGTGGGAGAGCCGAAACACAAGCAACCATCTTGGAAATTGGGATTTGCAGGGAATATAGGCATCAATGTAATCATAAAGAAAGCCTCTACATCCTTAGAAGGTTGAGGAGATTCAGTATGTAGTCGAATGCTCTCTTGAGGTTCTATAAGTGTACCTTAGAGAGCATATTGACTTCTTGTACTGGTTCAGCAACTCGAATGTTAAGGAACGAAGAAGATTACAGAAGGTGAACACTGCCCAGTCCACCCCAGTACTGACCTCTCAATCATTGATGGGATCTACAGGAGTCGCTGCCTCAGAAAGGCAGCCAGCATCACCACGGACCAACAACATCCTGACCACACTCTCATTTCACTCCTGCCATTGGGATGAAAGTGTAGGAAACTGAAACTGTAATGTCCAGGTTCAACAGTAGCTTCTTCCCTACAAACATTAGGTTATTAAACATTACAACCTCCAAACTACATAGACTTGGGGGCACAAAGTTCTGGAGTAACTCAGCAGATCATGCAGCATCTCGGAAGAACGTGGATAGGTGACGTTTCGGGTCGAGACCCTTCTTGTAGGGGGTAGAAGAAAGCTGGAAAGGGGAGAGGCAGGATAAAGAGTGGCAGGTGATGGGTTGACAGGCGAGGGGCATTGTTTTTATCTTTGCACTATTATTGTTTGTTTAACATACTGAACTTTTTTGGTTGTTTATAATGGTGTTTACAGAGTACAATTTTTACATATCTGTTGAGTTCCTGCAAGAAAGAATTTCATTGTTCCATTTCAGGATGTATGACAATAAAACAATTGACTCTTGACATTGATTACTGGCATGGGATCAGAATATGTGCAGAAGGAACTGCAGATAGACTCAAAATGCTGGAGTAACTCAGCAAGACAGACAGCATCTCTGGATAGGATTGGGTGATGTTCCGGGTCAAGACCCTTCTTCATTCTGAAGAAACGTCACCCATTCCTTCTATCCAGAGATGCTGTCTGTCCCGCTGAGTTACTTCAGCATTTTGCAACTGTCTATGGGATCAGAATATCAGGCTAACCCAGAAAAGCCAGTGAAGTGAAATGATTCAGGTAGTCTTATGATAGGATATAAATGTACAGAGAACATCCTTCATAGTCGGGTAGACAACCAAAATACATAGAAACACAGAGAAATGTGCTTGTTAGTGCACATAATTATTCAAAAGCAGGAATATGAGCATAGAAACACATGCAGGATAAATTCTTGCATGCCTCTTGTGTTGGAGTTCAATGACTCAGATATGTATGATAGAAAAAGTGTGCAGAAGTAAAACAAAAATGACACCTTCCTTGCCTGAAGCACCCTCAACATTGTAAAACATCCAAAGAGATTTCAGAGGAATGTTATCACAAAAATAATGTGATAGTGAAATAGTGAATCATAAATTTTCAATTTTTCTTTTGATGGCCAATCAACTCGAATTTGTTTAATTACTTAAAAGTAGAGAGCTTTACGGAGACCGTTCATCTTCCAGTGTTGAGGCAATGACAATCAGATATGCATAAAATGTAAGTGCTGCAGTTTGGAGGATTGTAAGATGTAACTGAGGGAGGGAGAAGAAAGGAAAGCATTCAGGTACAAAAGTATGTTTTCAAGTAAGAGACGCTTGCAGAAAAGTTGCAGGAGCATATGCACCGAAGTACAGGTGGATTAACAGAAGTGGAAATATGTTATTTAGGTGTTAGAGAAGATATTTGTTTGGAAACTCACATTGAGGATTGGGGCGATATTGATCTTGTTCAGGCTCTGGGATCAGCCACAAAAAGGATTGGGTCAATGACTGACAAACAGAGTTTGTACTTCAAATCAAAGGAAATTGTTTTGGTCTTCCCAGAGTTTGATGGGAAGAAATTTCGGCTCAACCAAAACAGAATGCAGGATAAATAATTTGGCATTAAAATTAGAGATTTTCAGGAACAGAGGGCATCGAGGATAATTTGCTTCAAGGGAAGCAGTGGATGGCAGTATCGGAAGGAACAGTTAACAGCATTTACAAACTGGATGGAGCAGGATGGAATTTTGTAATCAACAGCAATCAGTATCATGAAAAATATGAGTTTGAATAGGACATGAGAGGAGACCAAGGAAAAAAAATCTGCATTAGTTATTATTATATTTTTTGATTAAAAAAAAATCTTCTAGAGAGGATTCCATTATGTTTCTTTCAATTTGACTGGTCACTAGTTGCCCAGACTTGGTTTATAATCCTTCTTAAGATGTGTTATGTTAGCTTTCTACAGCTGTCCTGCTTTGCACCTTTGTCTCATGAATTATTAAATATGTCTCATCAATATCCTGGATTCCTTTAAAATGCATGGATGTAATTTGTTCAGATCAGAGGTTTTGTCCTTTTTGAGTTTGATTAATTTGTTTAATATTTCTCCTATTTTTAGCTAGGTTAAATAATTTCTAATCTCATCTAATGTAATGTTAACTCCTGTCTCCCTGCCAAATGTTGAAGCAAGTAATTATTTAATATATCTGCTATTTCGACATAGTTGCTTGTGATTTTATCTTGTCCATCCCTTTGTAGTCAAGGAGCATCTCTATCTTCTTATGTTGGTGGAATATTTCACTTTTTGCTGACCAGTGAGATGACAATGATTTTAAAAAGGAACGAGTTGCAGGATAGTTTCAGATCAAATCAGGCAGCTCAGAATTATAGCTGCATCAGACACTAGGGGCCATCCACAACAGAATGGCACTCCACCACAATATGTAACCTCACCACTTGGCATATGCCTCGCTCTACGTTTAATCCAACACTATCCCAAAATTTAAGAAACAGTAAGACATGCATTGGAGGGATATGGATCAAATGCAGGCAGGTGGAACTAGTGTAGCTGAGACGCACATTGGCCGGTGTGGGCAAGTTGGGCCAAAGGGCCTGTTTCCACACTGCATCACTCTATGACTCAATCATAATTCTCAAGTCTGCATCCAAGGTAGAGGAGTGTAGAAGAGTGCAACAACAGACAAAGTTCCAAACCGTGAATAACAACACAAACTCCAACAACATTGAAGTGAGTTGTAGATAGTGAAGATGGTTATCAAAATTTACAACATGCTCTTGATCAGCGAGGCAATTGGGCTGTGGAATGGCTAATTGAGTTTAATGCAGATAAGTGTGAGGTGTTACATTTTGGGAAGTCAAACTGGGCTGGACTTTCACAGTGAATGGTAGAGGTTTGGGAAGTGTTGCAGAGGGATCTAGGAGTGCAGATCATTCCTTGAAAGTGGTGTAGGAAGGAACTGCAGATGTGGTTTACACCAAAGATAGACACAAAATGCTGGAATAACACCGCAGGTCAGACAGCCAAAGAAAAGCAAAATCTCATGTCTTAACGACTACAGCACAGCCTTGACATTTACCATCATGACATACTTCGAGAGGCTGGTTATGGAATGCATTAAATCCATCTACCAAGCAACCTTGATCCACTGCAGTTCACCTACCGCCTCAACAGGTCCACAGCTGATGCCATCTCTTAAACCTATACCTGGAACACCTGAATAAGGACACCTACGTCAGACTTTGGCTCTGCTTTCAATACCATTATCCCAGCCAAGATCATCTCCAAACACATGGAACTTAGAGTCAACACTCCCCTCTGCAACTGGATCTTTTACTTCCTGACCCACAGATCGCATTCAGTGAGGTGAGGTGACAAATCATCCTCGATCATAATTCTCCACACTGGTGCCTCACAAGGATGTGTTGTCGGCCCCCCGCTTATACATTTACGACTGCAGCCAAATACAAATACAACACAATCTTTAAATTTGCAGATGACACCATCGCAATGGGCTGGATATTGAATAATGATGAGGCGGAGTATAGAAAGAGATTGAGATCCTTGTAACTAAGTGCTAAGACAACCTCTCACTCAATTTCAGCAAGACAAAGGAGATAGTGCTCGACTTCAGAAGGTAAAACAGTACACACTCCACCCTGCAGATGGGGCCGAAGTAGAGATGGTCAAAAGCTTCAAGTACCTAATCCATCCATCCAGCTCCATTCCAAGACTGCAAGAAATTGCAGAGAATTGTGGACGTAGCCCAGACCAACACACAAACCAGCCTCCCTTCCATTGACTCATCTATACTTCACACAAGGCAGCCAGCATAATCAAGGACCAGTCTAGTTTAGTTTATTACTAGACTAAGTGGGACCCGTTGGGTCCCAGCTTCACACGGGAGGGCTGGTCCCCCAACGCAATATTCCACCTCTCCACCAATTCCAATAAACACACACACGCAGACTCACACACACATACACACCCTCCACCTCACACACACTCACACACTGACTCACACACCATATATGACAGTAAAATCTTGAATCTACTCACATGGCTGAGCACGGCCTCTCCACTGTGGGGCTTCTGCAGTCAGCGGCACTTCCGCAATCAGCGTGACCTCTGCACTTACCGGAAATTACACAATCAGCGCGACCTCTGCATTTACCGGAAATTACCTAATCTGCACAACCCGTCCACTAAGCGGAAGTCACGAAATGAGCGGGACTTTTGGACTAAACACAGTCGGAACGAATAAAGCATTTATTCCTTCCAAACACAGTCGGACCTAATAAAGCATTTATTCCTTCCAAACACAGTCGGACCTAATAAAGCATTGCAGTTTCAAGCACAGGCAGGGCAGTAGGCCAAACAACTCATGGCATTGGCATTAAGGGCTAACAAAATCATTTATTGCAAGTACATTGCAGACTCACAGTTCAATTGATTCCCAGCTTAGAATGACAGTCGTGGCCTCTCCCTCGCGATCTTGCAGAGTGACTGACTCGCGTCCAGGCATCCAGGGTTTTATAGTCCAGCCCCCCCCCATCCCCCTCCCCGGAAGGGGCGTTACCTTCATTGCAGTGATTGACGGCGAGAGGACCAATCAGCTGTTCAAGGTTTTTTTGGGGGGGTTTTAAACACTCACAACTCTTTTTTTACTTTTCATCGAAGGGAAAATCCTCAGGACTGTGAGTAAGATGGCCAAAAATCACAGCAATACAGGGTAGCTTTTTTCCCTAAAATCAATATACAGCGCAGACAGGAAGTGGTCAAGATGAGACTTTTAATTATATAGGTTGTCAAGTGTACGGAGGTACAATTAAAAGTTTTCTTGTTGTGTGGGGCACAAGGGGAAAGATTGTAGATTACAAGGCAAGATTTTTATTCAGCAGATATTGTAACAAGAAGTTGGGATGTTATGTTACAATTGAACATTGTGAAGCTGCATTTAGAATATTGTGTTCAGTTTTGGTCACCTGTTATAGGAAGGATGTTGTTAAGCTGGAAAGAATGCAGCGAAAATTTATGAAGATATTGCCAGGACTTGAGGTATACGCTGAAGTTGGGCAGACGCAAGAGGATGAGGGATGATCTTAGAGCTGTAAGAGATCATGAGATGAATAGATAGGGTTAATGCACAGACTCGTTTACCCAGAGTTTGAGAAATCGAGAACCAGAGGACATAAATTTAAATTGAGAGGGAAAACATTTAATAGGAACCAGATAGGTAACTTTATCTGCACAATGGTGCTGGCTACATGGAACGAGTTTCCAAAGGAGCTAGTTGAGGCAGACAATATTACATTCTAGAGACATTTGGACAGGTCCATGGAAAATAAAAGTTTAGAGGGATATGTCCTAAACACAGGTAAGTGGGACTAGTGTAGATGATGCATCTTGGTCACCTAGCTTGTGCCTGGTACAACTCTATGACTTGTATTACCGTTCATCTACACCAGCAGTTTGTCAACCAACAACCTTCCAAAAAATATGTACCTGCTGTGGTTGTATACTATTAGGTGCTGGAGAGTATACTTAGTTGATACTTAGTTGATATATTACCTGCTCTGGGAGTGTTCGTTGGGACAGTACAGGGAGGATTTTACTCAGCATCAAAATGTGTGCTGTCACTGCCAGATAGCTTCATTGTGGAGCAGCAAGGTGATTAAACCATTAATCATCAATAGAAATGCCACCCCAGTCAAGGGAGCAACAAAAAATCAAATCAAACTTGTCTTGTGTAAATCTGAAGACATTTAATGGTTCTCCATACAAACAAAACTAGTTGTACATGGTTATTTCAATCTCTGATTATAGAGCCATTTTTATTTCAAATGAAAACATTCTCCAACCAATAACATTAACGTCAAAACAGGAATATTTATCTCCCACAGGCCTTGGGATTTATTGATTTCTTTTTCAGCTCCAAAGGGTGTGTACGTTAAAGTGCACTTTTGAAAAATTATTTAACATAAAACAAATGAAATTAATAAACAATAAGAAGTGGTCCCTTATCATTCACAGAATGCATTTCCCATGTAGTCAAGAGGTATCATGGTGCTACCAAGCCATATCCAGGGCCAGACACATCCCAACCATTACTGGACATCAATATCTTCTTGGACACTTTGGGATCAATCTTTATATGGTTCATCAGTAATCACTGGCTATTCAAACCCAAAAACAACCCCCCAGTTACTGAGTATTTTGATTTGAAGTTCCTGGGAAACACAGCAGGTCAGACTGCATCCATGCAGATAGGAAAAATTGAGCTAATATCACCATTTGATGCTTCTATCATAATTATCCCTTCTAACCCAAACTGGAAGGGCTGGTTATCTGACACTGTCGTTCTCTATAAAGTGCTCAGTATCCCAATAGAATCCCCATGCACTGGCCTGGCAGATTACCCTTACAACCAGCAATTCAGGCAGCACTGATATGGGCTGCAGGAAAACAAATTAGTGGTCTTTCACAGAGTTGACTAAGGACCGACAGTCTAATTGGTTTTCATCTGTGCTACACAATCCAAACTCTGCACCAAGAAAGCTCTCTTACAGACTCAAAGAAGCAAACACTACTCTGTTCTTCTATTTATCTCTCACCCAAGGATCACAAGCTTCAGATACGTGCAACCGAACAAGTGTTTTAGTCTCTACCACCCTTGAGCATCATCCTTTTCTCACCACCAGTATTCCCTGCCAAAACATTGTCCATTTCTCCTGCCTCTTTGGATCGCAGATAAACTCAAACTGGCTCCAAAGAATCCCCAGCCCTGTGGCCAAAATGTATTTCTCAATCATAAAACCAGTTCCTCCATTTGGCCTGAAGCAATTTGTATGGTTTTGGTGTTCATATAATTGCAGTTGCATGTCCTACACAACACGTCATGACGTGGCCTTGAAGAACGGCCCGACATCCTGAAATAGTTATGCTTCCTCTCTCAAAGCTTCATTATTCTGTTCTGAGTTATAGTTCTGATTAAACATCTAGCTTCTGAAAATCAAAGTAGCATTTTTCAGTGTTCTCACAAGGTCAGCACAACAGTACGAGACGTGGCTCTTATTCCAACTCCTGCCATGGCCCTCTCTATATGCTACAGATTAACATTATGCACCTTAAGTTTAGCACAGACATTGTCTGGCTAGACAATAAACTGTTACACCGGATGCTGTTACACCAGATGCTGGGATGAAGATAATAAAGTTTTCTAAAATAATTATTTGTTTTAAACATAGAAATGTTTTAAATGTTATATTGTGGGAGTATTGTGAGCAGTTTTGGGCCCCATGTTCGAGGAAGGATCTACTGGCATTGGCGAGGGTCCAGAGGTTTACAAAAATGGTCCCAAGAATGATTGGGTTAACACATGATGAGCGTTTGACAACACTGGGCCTGTACTCGCTGGAGTTTAGAAGGATGAGGGGGGGAACCGCATTGAAATTTACCTAATACTAAAAGACCTGGAAGAGTGGTTGTGGAGAGGATGATTGTACTAGTGGGAGAGTCTGGGACCAGCGGCCACAGCTTCAGAATAAAAGGACATACATTTGGAAAGATGAGGAATTTCTTTAGTAGAGGTTGGTGAATCTGTAGAATTCATTGCCACTGAAGGCTGTGGATGTCATATCGATAGATCCTTGATTAGCATATGTCAGCAGTTATGGGGAGAAGGCACGAGAATGCAGTTGAGAGGAAAAGATAGATCAGCCATGATTGAATGGCAGGGTAGACTGGATGGGCTGAATGGTTTAATATGCTCCTATAACTTATGATTATGAATATCACTGCTATACAACTAATCATGGGAGTTGTAGTGTCCACAGCGTGGAAACAGGCCCTTCGGCCCAACTTGCCCACATCAACCAACATGTCCTATCTACATTAGTCCCACCTACCTGCGTTTGGCTCACATCCTGCAGAGAAATGTTTAACAATACTCACACAGTGAAGAGGAACCATCCTGACTTTTGGTATGCACCTCAGACCTCACCAGCCCCACTAAACTGCAAAAATAACAGCTGCTACTACTGAGGTACAAATAGTTGGAATGGGATGGTGCTGCATAGCCAGGACACTGCTCTCCAGTAGGAGTGCACACTAAGCATCTGTGTTGTACTGGAACCAAGGATAATGAGAGACAGGACAGTAATTTCACTGCTACAAGGGTTGTAATTCATACCATAGATTCTATCATTTGGTTAAACACAGACTCAATTCCTATAAAGTCATTTCCTAATCCATTGGAGTAATGAGGGAAAGGAAGTCAGATAAATCGAACCAGTGATTCCCAACTAGTGGCCGAGTTGAATTCCTAGAGACAGCGGTACACAACTTTCCAACATTACTTGCCCTTCACATATCTGCTTGACTTGAAACACGACAAAAATAAATGAATTCCAAAATGTAATCGCTCATTTGTGGAAGAGAGTCCCGGGCAAGTTTACAGCAGTCCCTGCTCCTAACACCATCACCAAGTCACACCTGGCTCATGAGCCACATTGTGGTGCAATGTGGTCCCCTGTGTGTGAAATAATTATTTACACAAACACGATGACTGATCAGACTGCTCATTCCACAGGGCAAACAGCACAGAGCTCAACATCTCCAGACTGACCCCACACATCATCGCATTTTCCATGCAATTCCCAGGCATCACACCCATCACAAGGTGGAACACGCCCCACTCCCTCCCAATGTCTTTCGGCTAAATATCTCACAGCTTGGATCAGAGCCCTACGATGACGCCCAGCTCTGTGATCTTAGTCAGCCTGCATTCACACCTTGCATGCTGCACTCTGAGCTCTTCAGGTGAGTCTGCCCCATGAAGCCAACACTGGGCCATAGGGCCATTGCGGGCTCTGACCCCCTTTGGTCGAAGCTGCAGTGCAACTCCCTTGTGACTGGACGCCTCTGGAGAATTCCCTTGCCTGCGGTGAATGCTGGCGGACAAGCTGTTCCAGCGGACCAATGCTGCTGTGTAGTCGCCTCGTGCAGTCCGGAACACGCTGATCTACGTGGTGGTCTGGAGCGCCAGGTGAAGTCTCTGCTTGGTGATGGCGAGGTTGACCGCAATCAGGAACTCCGGCAGGGGCCCGTTGAGTAGCAGCTCCATGGGCACAAACTGCAGCACCTGCCGGGACTGCTCGCTCCCGGACTCTGGCCTCTCGCTCAGCTGGCCCCGCATCCTCCTTAGGAACTCCACCAGCTGGCTCGGGGGACGGCGAAAGCCTACGCACAGGAGGGCGGCCAGGTGCCCCAGGGCATCTGAGGAGGTAGGGCTGGCAAAGGACAGGGCACGAAAGCAGTGTTGGAGCACGAACACCAAACCCGCCGTAAAGCGGGTGAAGCAGGAAAGGAGGGGAAGGACCAGGGCGCCGCTCTCAGTGCTCTCTGTGACTGCCTCCAGGACGGCCTCCAGTAGCCACCGCTGGTAGCCAGGGTCCCCATCCTGGAGCTCAGTGCAGCGGGCAGGGGGTGGGGGCACAGACAGGCATTGCTGTAGCCGGACGCCACTGGACTGCCTTGGGGCTGGATAGTGCTCCAGACTCCCCATCACCAGGCACTCCCAGGGCGGGCACGGCATCACCGTGAGGTCGCCCAGCTGCTCCCTCATGAGGGCCAGCTGTGTGAGCACTTGCTGCCCAGTGTAGAAGCAGCAGGAGGGGCAGTGGGCAACGGGAGCAGCCTGGCATGTGACCAGCGCCTCGTTTAGATCCCGCAGCAGCCACGACTGGCAGAAGGGGGAGCTGGCCAGGCGGCTCAGACCACGGCCCTCCAACACGTACCAGGACAGTGGGTCGGGGTGCCCTTCCGCTCCCTGCAGGATGTAGGGATTCTCCAGGGGACGCTGGCAATGCCCGTCCACATCAGGCCCGAGAAACCCTCTGCGCACCCGCTGCTGCCAGCCCTGACGAGCCAGCTCCTGCCTCTCGTTGTAGGAGCCGGTGTGCTGCTTCCTGCCCTGGGCCAAGAGCCTGCTGGACAGTCCCCGGACGGCACCTGGCCCCTTCAACACCCAGGCATCCCGGGACAGAGGGCGCAGGCAGAACCGGTTCAGGTAGAAGCTGGCGGCGCAGTCCCGTCTCTCCGCCAGCAGACTGGCCACCTGGGAGTCTGTCCTCCCAAAGAGCCGCAGATTCTCCCGGATGGTGCCGGTCTGGAGCTGGTGGAAAAAGTGGCAGCAATCCTCCAGCTGGCTCAGGAAGGAGGGCGGGACAGGGACACGGGCCGCCACGGCCTCCCCCACCACCTCCGGCCCGAAGCTCTGCACCAGCTGCTCAAAGTGGCCCCCCAGCGATCTTTGTCCTGCGTACTCCAGGCAGACAGCGTAGACTTCGGAGTTGCCCGCCTTGCTGGTGCCCGGCTTGAAGACGTGGACCGTGTGGAAGCAGCAGTTTGAGCAGGTAGAGCAGGCAGACTGAGGAGCGCTCAAATAAGGTGAACATCTTCAGCACCAGCGAGCCGCCAGGGCTCAGCAGCCTCAGGGCGGAGATGGCTTCACAGTAGTGCAAGGGGGCCACCAGAGCCTCCTGCTCACCAGGGTTGTCCTGGCAATCCACGCTGCCGTCCGCCGTCACCAGGTGGATGCTCTTCATGTTCCGCGTGAACTCTGTCAGACCCTGGAGATACTGCGGGTCCATAATGTCACCAGTGTCATCAGGACCAAAGTACCACCAAGGCAGGGTGCCTGCGATCAGCCGGTCATCCGTTATCATCATACCGGTGTCGTTGCCTTCGTGGTAGGGGTTGAGAGTGTTCGCCACCCAGCTCCAGTCACAGGGTATGTGGTTGGACCTCAGATAGTGGTTGAGGCTGGTGATGAAAGCTCCAGGAGCCTCACAGAGGTGCACAGAGTTTAGCTCCCCGTTGCGAAGGGCCTCCACTGGGAGCAGGGGGAATGTGCACAAGATCTCGTGAAACTTACACCAGGCCTGCGTGCACAGTTCAGCATTCATGGTCCTCCTGACATGAGGAACCACCTTCCCAGACCAGTTCGTGAAGCTGGTGTGCTCATGCCACTTCTCCAGCTCCTTGTCACTCAGCTCATTCTTCACCTGGTTGAGCGACTCCTTCAGGGACTCCAGCCTCTTGGACCGCTGGCACTGCCCTGTCTGGACATCTCGGACATCAGGCAGAGTCCACTCATTGCCCTGCGGCTTCTGAAAAGTTATTTTTTTATTAAACAGCTCCTCAATCTCATTGAGAACAGGACGACTGAACTCGGAGAGATCTGCCACAGAGTCTCCACGCGGCCTTTTCCTATTGGTCTTGCAATGCTCCATGGATCTGCAAGAGAACAGAAAACTTTTGGTTATTTATTTCCCTTATTCAAACAAGAAATGTCAACATTCTGTGCCTCACCATCAGTGAAAGGCATTGAACGCAAGCAGATCTTTCGCAATATCACTCCTATTTGCTTCAACTCCCAACTTGGTTTAGAAACCTGTCGACTGACCATTTTGTTTTTGTGCAAGGCAAGACTACAAGCAACAAAAGAGTGCCTCACCAAGTCGGATATCAACTGGTCAGTCCCAATGGATCACCCAACCCCCTTTTTCCCCATTCAGGATTTCTGGGGTCTCACTCTGGTGGCACCTGATTCTCACCCCACACACCTATGTGATGGTTGGTGCTCAACATACAGGGTTTTCAAAACACCACTCTGGCCACATCCAAGCAAGCTGGAGGGGCAGTGGGGGAGGGGGGGGGGGTAATGGTACGGTGGTTAACAAACAAAAGCCTCCAATCCTGCTGCAGGCAAGACCCACAGACCCTGCTCTGGATTTGGGGCAGAGGGGCAACTGTAACCGGCCAGCAGACTCTCGTCATTTGGACAGAGGGTGGGTGAGGAGCTGGAAAACTTGGCTTTATGGGAGAGGGGCAAGAACAGTTACAGCAGGGCAAGGTCTTGACAAGTGGGGTGAGAGGCTGCTGGGATTAGGTCTGGAGCCTGTGGTAAGGAGGGGCCGGGCCGGGCCGGGCACCGGGTGAGGGGAGGAGAGGAGTCGGAAGGAGGGGGGGGGGTGAAGGGGACCCGGGGTGGGGAAGGAGGAGAAGGACCCGTACTGGTTGCGGGGAGTTGGGGGGGAAGAGGGCGAGCTCCGTCCTCACTCATCGGCACACAACGGCGATCGGTGCCGGGGGGCGGCGGCGAATCCGAGCGAAAGCTGCTCACCTGCCTGCAACTTCCGGCAACTCCGACCTCCAGTGGCTTGGTGCGCCGAGTAAAACATCCGGAGGGCAACAGGTTCTCGGGCGACGAATGGGTGTGGACAGGGCCCGGTTTTATTCAAAGATCATAGGTTTTATTTGAGGTACAAAATCTATGAAAATCTTGCCTGTAGTAGCACAAGCACGTAGACACAATCAAGCACATGAAAACATACGGAAAATACACTTAAATTCTACAAGTCTGTTACAAGAAAAAAAAGTGCATTAGGCAAAAAAATATTAAAAAATCAACTCCCTGGTGCAAGAGGTGGCCTGCGGCGTTCCATTACCGAGATAGGTTTAGGGTTGTGCAGGTCAGTTATAGAAGCTGACAGTTGCTGGAAAGCAGCAGTTTCTGCACCTGCTGGTGTGGGGCTTCAGGTTTCTGTACCTTTTGCCCGATAGTAGCAGAATGAAGAGGTGATGGTGGGGGTCTGTGATGATACAGTGCCCTCCATGGGGTGGAAGATTGCAACCTTCACGTGGTCCGCCCTGTTTCAACGAATGCAATCAACCTGGCGTGCACAATCAGATCAAATAGAACAAGTTGTCCTACAACTTTAGGCTACGCAAGAAGAAGAAGTGCCCTCCATAATCTTTGAGACAAAGACCCATCATTTATTTATTTGTCTCTGTACTCCACAATTTGAGATTTGTAATAGAAGAAAAAAATCACGTTTTACCAAATCTGACAATCTGCACATTGTCAGATTTCAATAAAGGCCATTTTTATACATTTTTGTTTCACCATGTAGAAATTACAGCAGTGTTTATACATAGTCCCCCACATTTCAGAGCAGCATAATGTTTGGGACACAGCAATGTCATGTAAATGAAATTAGCCATGTTTAGTACTTTGTTGCATATCCTATGCATGCAATGACTGCTTGAAGTCTGCGATTCATGGACATCATCAGTTGCTGGGTATCTTATCTGGTGATGGTCTGTATTGCAGTCATCTTATCTTATCAGGTCTGTATTGCAGTCATCTTTAGCTTATGCTTGTTTTGGGGGCTAGTCCCCTTCAGTTTTATCTTCAGCATATAAAAGGCATGCTCAGTTGGGTTCAGATCAGGTAATTGACTTGGCCACTCAAGCATTGACCATTTTTTAGCTTTGAAAAACTCCTTTGTTGCTTTAGCAGTATGTTTGAAACATTTGTTTGAACATGAGCAGGTGTTTCACAGATGAGGTGGTATGCTTTGGATCTTGGTCAGTTCCTTCTCTTCTCCATACTTTGCTCTTGCCATCACTCTGATATAAGTTTTACTTCGGAGTCACGTGAGTGACTACGTGAAGAACCCCGCCAGTGCGCCTGCGCGTCATTACGTCAGACGCCTTGACGCAAACGGACGTGACTAGTGGATTTGTAGTTTTTTAACTACAAGGTAAGTAGAAACTTTTTTCATGTTTTCCAGGTCCGTTTACTGTGGGTCTGTGGGGATTTTTTCCCCAGACGCCATGGAAAAAACGGGCAAGGGGAAGAGGCGAGCGACTCAGCCGACAGAAAGTCGGGAGGCTGCGGGTAGCGACCAACCGCCTCTAACCCCGGTACAGTCACCAGCGGTGAGCATAGCGACTGTGGACCTGGGGCTGATTAAAACACAGTCAGCGCCTGTCGGGCGAAAGGCGAAGTTTAAATCCCGACGGCCCACGGAGGAGGAGTCTCAGGCAATGGAAGTAGCTCCAGGGCTAGATACTGCTTTTGAGCGTATTGCCCAAATGGAAAGCCTTTTACATAGGCTGTTGGAGCAAAGTACACTCAGGGAGGAGTGTACTGAAATCCAAGCTGCTGGAAGCAGCTCAACAGCTCCTGGTACAGGGCTGATGGAATGCACCCTCAGGGATGAGGAGCGTGCTATGGGTCATGAGAGTTCTGACCCCGACTCTGACGGTGAGGCTATACAAGGTGAAGAACTGGCAGATATTCCACCACTGGCAGTACGATTCGCTGCCCCGTCAGGATCAGGAGAGCCGTTAGGAGAAGAACTGGCCTCCTTAATGAATTACTTGGTTTCCCATCAGCTGGAACAGCAGGAGATGGATGAGACTGCAAGAAAGCATGAGACCCCCAAGTAACTGTGTGTTGCTGAAAGCACCAGCAGTGAATCAAATCATCTGGAATCAGTTGAGTATGACTATGAGAACTCAAGAATTAAAATTGCAGAGAATATTAAAGCTGCTGGGTTCTGGAATAACTGCTTTTGCCAGAATAGCGGATAAAAGCCAAGAGTTGACGGAGTTGCATCAGGAAGCACTGGGGTTGCTATGCAGCACCCACTTCGAGATCAATTGTCTGAGGAAAGGTGCTATACGGCCTACTATGAATCCGAAATTCGCAGCACTCTGCAAACCAAGTAATATACAATTACCCAACTTGCTCTTTGGAGAGGATCTCGGGAGACGTATTAACGAGTTGGAAGATGAAGCGAAAACAGGATTGATGAAAACATCAATGGTTGTAAAGTCTGTAAAGAGGAAGTATACTTTCAGACGTCATACGGATCCTGGACCAGGACCAAGTCGCTCATCAATGCAGGGACGTAGTTGGCGACCTGCAGCGGGAGCAAGAACCGGTGGGGGTGCTTCCGGGAGAACCCAGGGATCTCAGGGTACTCAAATGACTCAAGAGGTAGGTGGACCTGGTTCTAATGGGAACATACTAACTGGATTAAGTCCAAAAGTTTTGGAGGCAGATTACATCTCTTCTATAACAATTGGAAGAAGATTACTTCAGATGTGGTAATTCTGAATAGTATACAAGGATTTCGAATTGAATTCAATCCAAATTATGATTTGCCTGTCCAACATGTTCCTAGCAGAACTCTCCACTTTGCACAAAAAGAAGTGATGGAGGTTCAAGTTGCACTTGAAACCCTATATATAAAACGTGTTATTGAAGAATCAGTCTACCAAATTCACCAATTTGTGTCAAATGTATTCCCTCGATCAAAAAAGGATGGAGGATGTAGGATTATTCTAGACTTGACAAGTCTGAATCCTTTTGTTCAATTTAGACATTTTAAAATGGAGACATTTGTGACTGCCAAACAACTTATTTCAGAAGCATGTTATATGGCAACTATAGATTTAAAAGATGCATATTATTCAGTGTCTGTTCACTCGGAAGATAGGAAGTATCTTAAATTTAAATGGATGAACCAGTTATGGCAGTTCAAAGCCCTGCCTAATGGGTTAACGTCCGCTCCCAGAATATTCACAACATTGTTAAAACCAATTCTGGGGTTCCTGAGAAGCCAGGGGCATGTACTAATGGCATACTTGGATGATGTCTTGATTATAGGAAAGACAAAACAGTCAACAGAAGCATCTGTTGCAGTTGTGAAATCAACTTTTGAAAATTTGGGGTTTCTAATTCATCCAAAGAAATCAAGGTTAACACCATGTACCTCAATTGATTATTTGGGGTTCACAATTGATTCAGTCCAAATGAAAATTACTTTGCCCAGGGAAAAAAGGGTGGAGTTGATTAAAGATTGCAGTAATCTGTTAAACGAGCAAAAACCCTCAATCAGACAGGTGGCTCGAGTACTGGGAAAATTAGTAGCAGCATTCCCAGCAGTCCAATACGGACCATTACATTATCAACAGCTGCAGAGAGTTAAAGAACAGGCACTGAGAATGCATGTTGGTCATTTTGATGAACCATGCAACTAACAACAAATGCTGTTTCTGATCTACAGTGGTGGATTCTACATGTCTCAAGCAGTTCCAGCAAAGTGCTGATTGAACAACCTTCCATGATATTACAAACTGATGCCAGTGCACTAGGATGGGGTGCAACTGACTTAGCATCTAGCTGCGGAGGCAGATGGAATCAGGAAGAGTCATTGTTACTGCAGACATGGTGAATTGACTATTTGGAGCTTTTAGGATGTTTCTATGGACTCCAAGCTTACTGTTCTAACACAACTAATAAGCATGTTCAAATTCAAATTGATAACACAACGGCAGTTGCCTATATTAATCATATGGGTGGAATCAAGTCGCTGTCATGTGACAAAATGGCTAATCAAATTTGGTCTTGGTGTATTGAAAAGAACATTTGGATTTCAGCTATCCATCTACCAGGTAGAATGAATACGATAGCAGACACCAGGTCACGAATGTTCCATGATAATAAAGAATGGATGTTGAATCAAGAGGTATTCAATGACATAGTAATCAGATTTGGAATACCAGACATCGACTTGTTCTGGTAGCTGAATCATCAGCTATCGAGATATGTCTCATGGGAACCAGATCCAGGAGCAGTGGCGATTGATGCTTTCTCGCTACATTGGGGTGGTATGTTTCATATATATTTCCACCTTTCTGCCTCATAAGCCGATGTTTGCTTAAAATCAGGCAAGATGCTGCTTCAGGGGTATTAGTAGTACCAGATTGGCCTACACAGCCATGGTATCCGTTGGTATTGGAATTAACAACACAAAAGTTGATGAAAGTCCCAAAAAGAAGTAATCTATTGCTGCACCCTGTAACAGGGGAACAACATCCATTATATGATCATTTGGATTTGTTGATTTGCAGGTTTTAAGAAGGCCTTTTCTGGGGCGAGGACTGTCTGAGCGTACTGTGGACATGCTTACGCCAGCCTGGAGGAAGAGCACTCAAAAACAGTACCTTTCTTATATTAAGAAATGGGAAGCGTTCTGTGTACAAAAGAATGTGGAATATAGTACTGCAGATATTTCAAATGTTTTAGAATTTCTGTCAAAACTTTATTATGATGAAGGTTTGAGTTATAGTGCAATTAATTCAGCCAGAAGTGCATTGTCCTCATATTTGGTTCTGGATTCAGAAAGAAACCCAATTGGGTCACACCCACTTGTTTCCAGACTAATGAAAGGAATCTTTAATTCCAAACCTCCGAAACCTAGGTACATGACAATCTGGGATGTAAGTGTGGTACTGAAACTACTTCGTGAATGGTCACCAAGTGTGTCTTTACCTTTGGCCAAGCTCAGTATGAAAGTAGTCATGCTTATGGCATTAGTGACAGCACAACGAGTACAAACACTTGGAAAATAGACAGGATGGAAGTAACTGAAGACAAGGTTACATTCTATATCTATGACCTACTAAAGCAAAGTAGGCCAGGTGTGACAGGATTTAAAATTATGCTAGCAGCATATCCAAATGATCCTTGTCTCTGTGTTAAGACATATTTGTTACAATACATTGAGATCACAAAGAATTTGAGAAATACGGAAACTGGGTTGTTGATCACACACAAGAAACCACACAAGAGAGTTTCAGTACAGACCATTTCCAGATGGATAAAAGAAGTCTTAACAGCTGCTGGTATTAACACTGATGTTTTTACGTCTCACCTGACTAGGGCAGCAGCAACGTCGGCGGCCAGGGCGAAAGACGTCCCCGTCAACCATATCCTCGCAGCCGCCGGGTGGTCCAATGAGTTGATGTTTCAACATTTTTAGCATCGGCCTATTGTTAATGCGGGATTGTTTGCAGAAACTATTTTAAGTTCTGTGTAAATTCCTCTGGTTTAAAGGGGATCTGATTAATTTCATTATTAAAATGAATTACTGCATTTGTAGTACAAATGTTATTATGAATGCATGATTGATTAGTCTCGTTCCGAGTCAATCAATGCAGTGAGAAGCCGGGATTGATCTACGGCATGAAATCACAAAGCTTTAAAATCTTCACGTAGTCACTCACGTGACTCCGAAGTAAAATAGTAAGATTAAACGAGAACTTAACTAAGTTTGAAGTTTGATCTTTATTTTATGAGGAGTTACGTAGGTGATTACGTGCCCACCACGACCCTACCCTCTATCATAAAGGTCAGATGGAAGTTCTTGTATTACTCGTTTTATTATGAGACTATATTACTTCGCTTGTTGTTTTTTGTGATTTCACACCGCTGCTTGGAAGATTGATGCGCAGGCGCACTGGCGGGGTTCTTCACGTAATCACCTACGTAACTCCTCATAAAATAAAGATCAAACTTCAAACTTAGGTAAGTTCTCGTTTAATCTTACTATTAAACTTTGTCTCATCTGTCCACAAGACCTTTTTCTCCAGAACTGTGGTTGCTCTTTTAAGTACTTCTTGGCAAACTGTAACCCGGCCATCCTATTTTTGCAGCTAAACAGTGGCTTGCATCTTGCAGTATAGCCTCTGTATTTCTGTGCATGATGTCTTCTGCGGACAGTGGTCATTGACAAATCCACACCTGACTCTTGATGAGTGTTTCTGTTCTGTTGGACAGGTGTTTGTTTTTTTTTTCTTTATTATAGAGATAATTCTTCTGACATCAGCTGTGGAGGTCTTCCTTGGCCTGCCAGTCCCTTTGCAATTAGTAAGCTCACCAGTGCTCTCTTTCCTCTTAATGATGTTCCAGAACAGTTGATTTTGATAAGCCTAGGGGTTGGCTGATGTCTCTAACATTTTTATTCTTGTTTCTCAGTCTCATAATGGCTTCTTTGACTTTCATTGACACAACTTTGGTCCTCATGTTGATAAACAGCAATAAAAGTTTCCAAAGGTAATGGAAAGACTGGAGGAAAGACTAGGTGCTGAAAGCTCTCTTATACCTGCATTAAGGAAGCAATTAAACACACCTGAGCTATTACAAACTTTCATTTACATGACATTACTGTGATCCAAACTTTATGGTGCCCTGAAATGGGGGGGACTATGTATAAACACAGCTGTAATTTCTACATGGTGAAATCAAAATGTATAAAAATGGACTTTAATAAAATCTGACAATGTGCACTTCAACCACATGTGATTTTTTTCTATGACAGATCTCAAATTGTGGAGTACAGAGGCAAATAAATAAATGATGGGTCTTTGTCCCAAACATTATGGAGGGCACTGTAGATGCCACCTTCTTGAGGTAGTGCCCCGTGTAGATGCTTTCGATAATGAGGATTGCTGTGCTTGTGATGGACTGGGCTGAGTCCGTCACTCTGCAGCCTCTTATGTTCCTGTGTGAATTGCCATACCAGGCCATGATTCAACCTGTCAGGATATTTTCTGCAGTGCATTTGTATCAGTTTGTTAGAGTATTTGGTGACATGCCGAATCTGGTTAAATTTCTCAGTAAGTAGAGGTGTTGGTGCACCTTCTTCGTGATTACATCTATGTACTGGGCCCAGGGAAGGTCATCGAGATTTTTGCCCCAGGGATTTCGAAGCTGCTAACTCTCTGCATCGCCCACCACCAATGCAAACTGGCATTTGTCTCCCGACTTCCCATTTCTGAAGTTAACAATGAATTCCTAGGTTTCATTTAGAGATACAGCACGGAAACAGGCTCTACGGACCACCGAGGCCGCACCGATCAGTGATCCCCGAACATTAACACTACCCTAAACTAGAGACAATTTTTACATTAATACCAAGTCAATTAAAGTACAAACCTGTACGTCTTTGGAGTGTGGGAGGAAACTACATACAAGTCACGGGGAGAACGTACAAACTCCGTACAGACAAGCACCTGTAGCCAGGATCAAACCCTGGCTGTTAACGCTGTAAGGCAGCAACTCTACCGCTGTGCCACTGTGCTACCTTATTAATTCCTTGGGCTTGATTGACATTGAGCGAGAGGTTGGTGTTGCAGCACTATTCATCTGGTTGTTCTTTCTTTCTTCTGTAAGTGGTCTCATCACCATCCATGATTTGGCCAACTACTATTGTGTTGTCAGTGAATTTGTAGATGGCATTGGAGCTGTTCTTAACAACACAGTCTTGGAGATGCTAAGCACACAGTGCATCTTTGTTGGTGGTCTGTGAGGAGGCAATGTTGTTATTGATCTACCCTGATTGAGATCTGCCGATGAGGAAGTCAAGAATCCAGTTGCAATGGGAGGTACAGAGGCTCAGGACTTAGAGTTTGGCGATGCATTTAGAGGGGTTGATGAACACCATGTTGTAGTTGATAAATTGTGTTCCAGTTATCTAGATGGTCCAAGCAGAGTAAGGTCCAGCGCGATAGCATCTGCTGTTGACCTATTGGGATGAAAGGCAAATTGAAGCGGATCCAGGTCATATCTGAGGCAGGAGTTCGCTTGCACCATCACCAACTTCTCAAAAGCTTCTTGGTGAATTTAAGTGCTAGTGGACGGTAGACATTGAGGCAGGTCACCCTGCTCTGTCTGCGTACCAGTACAACAAATATCCTTTTGAGGTGGGTGGGAATCTGAGCTCGCAGAAGTGAGAGGTCAAAGATGTCCTTGAATACTCCAGCCAGGTGGAGTCTTTAGTAGACACAAGAGATGACAGATGCTGGAAGTCTGAGTATAACACAGTGTTGTGTGTGCAGGGCTCATATAGGTGTTCCCCCTTTTAAAACGTGCATAAAAGATGAGGAGAACAGGAGGGAGAACAGCACGGTGGCACAGTGGTAGTGTTGCTGCCTTACAGCACCAGAGACCTGGATCGAATCCTGACTCTGGTTGCTGTCAATATGGAGGTGATACGTTCTCCCTGTGACCGTGTGGGTTTTCCCCGAGTGCTCCAGTTTCCTCCCACACTCCAAAGATGTACAGGTTTGTAGGTTAATTGGCATTAGTAAAAAATTGAGAATTTCCCTAGTGTGTAGGAAAGTGTCAATGTACAGGGTGATCACTGCTCGCTGCAGACTCGGGGGGCTGAAGGGCCTGTTTCTGCGCTGCATGTTTAAAGTCTAAAGGTGTACAGAGTGGGGTGTATAGCAGAGGTCTGTACACGAGGGAGGTGTATGGGAGATGGGTGTACAGCAGAACAGGAGGGAGGTGTACAGGAGGGAGGTGTACAGGAGGGGCGTGTACAGCAGAGAGGTGTACAGCAGGGGTGTACATGGGAGCAAGGTGCACAAGAGCAAGGTGTATAGCAGGGACAAGTACAGGAGGAAGGTGTTCAAGAGAGGGGTGTATGGCAGGAATGTGTCCAGGAGCAAGCTGTACAGGATGGGGATGCACAGATTACCTGAGACAGCTGCTCTACTTGTAATATATTCATGACATGGGTGCACATATTTGCAGACGTCACAGATCTTAGAGAAGCAATGAAGTGTGAGGCAGGTAGTTCCAAAGTTCAGGACATGGAGACTGGCTGCAGAAAGGTCAGGAAGATGACAGATGGAATTTAATGCTGAGAAATGTCATATGCTATATTCAGGTAGTCAACATAGGACATAGAACAGTATAACATATGAACAGGCCCTTTGGCCCACAATGTGTCTGTGTTGAACATAATGCCAAGACCATCTCTTATTTGCCGGCACATAATCCATATCCCTCCATTCCCTGCACATACATGTGCCTATCCAAGAGTCTCGTAAATGCCGCTATTGTATCTGCCTCAACCACCACACCTGGCAAGCGTGTTCCAGGCACTCGCCACCCTCTGTGTAATCAAACTTGAACAGAGCATGAACTGGGTAGGTGGACTGAGGCATTGGTGTGTAAGTTAACACGGTCTGTGGACTGTGTAGATGGATTGGGTAGATGCACTAGATAGGTAACTGGGGAGATGCGCTGGGTAAATGATTGGGGGGTGGACTGCGTAAGTACAGTGGGTTGGTGGATTGGTAGATGGGCTATGTAGGTGGACCCGATATGTGGACAGGGTAGATGGATGGGGTAGATGGACAGTGCAGATCATCACAGTCTTTTTCCCAGGGTATGTCTAAAATTAGATGGCATAAGTTTATGGTTAAAGGGGAAGAATTTAAAGACGATATGAGGGACAACTTTTTTCACATGGCTATGGATTTATAAAAAAACGAGCTGCCTGAGGAGATGGTTGAGGCATGTGCAATTACAACATTTAAGAAACATTTGGACAAGTACATTGTTAGGAAATGTTTAGTGGGATATGGGCAAATGTGATTGGTTGTTTGAAAACAGCAGGACAGGGTCTCGACGAGAAATGTCACGACGAGAAACGTCACATATTCCTTCGCTCCATAGATGCTGCCTCACCCGCTGAGTTTCCCCAGCATTTTTGTCTACCTAGGACATATTGAAAGAGTGGTTTAAAAAAACATACAGGACTTATGCAGAAGGTTCAAAAGTGAGGAAGTCATGGTGTACCTTTATAAACACTGGGTTCGCTTTGTTTGGAGTCCACACCTGAGGAAAAGTGTGAAGGGTTTGGAGAGGATGCAGCAAGACTGACTGAAGTGATTCTATGGATGAGGGCAGTTGTTCTGTGGATGGACAGGAGAGGCTGGGGAAGTTCTCCTTGGAGATCTGATCTGATCGAGGGGTTTAAAATTGGGAAAGAGATAAATAGAGAGAAATTGTTCCCATTGGTGGAAAGATCGTGGAATAGTGAGCTTAGAATGTAGGTTATTGGCAAAGAGCCAGAAGTGGCATGTGAAAAATGTTTCCATGCAGCGAGTGATTGTGGTCTGAAATACATGGTCAGGGGTGTTGTGGAGGCAGGTTCAGTTGTAAGCACCCAGAGGGAATTGAATACTTGTCTGACAGTAAAGACTACAACAAATGGGAAGGTTAGAGGAGTGGGCTTGATTTACATGGAGCCGGTACAAACATGACGGGATGAGTTGCATCCTTTCTCACTCGCCATTCTGTGACCTGCACGTGACTTGGAGGGAACATCTAAGTGCTGGTAGTCCCGTGCACGCAGCCCTTGTCCTCCTTGATGAATGAGGCTGATGTTTGCGAGGTGTTAGGGTAACACGAGGAAATAACTGCAGTCCACTTTGTTAAAGGTACACATTGCAATCACTGTGCACCGAGGGTAGAGGAATTGAATGTTTAGGACGGTGGATGAGCTGAGCATGATGTTAACAGTTGAGCGGGCTGCTTTGTCCTAGATGGTGTCGAGCATTTATTATCATTGCAGCTGCACTCACGCAGGCAAATGGAGAATGCTCCATTATGTTCCTCACTTGCCCAGTCGACCCAGAAGGTGGATAGGCTTTGGGGTATCAGGAGTTTATAAAGCTATTCTAGATAGCAATATTATCCTATTCTTCAATATTGGTATTGGTTTATTATTGTCATGTGTACCAAGATACAGTGAAAAAATATTTTAGGTGCTGTAGATTGGCTATTTCCTACTAGCCAATTATAGTGCTTGTTAGTAGTGACTCCGCCTATTATGCACTTTATATTATCAAGAGCTTGCCTACACTAGTTGGTACGAGTAGCTGCTAGGATATGTAATGTCCTGCAGATCTATGCTGTAAGTAGATTTAATAAACATGTGTTGTATCTTGATATGTGTTCGACTCAACTCATTACATGGTGTCAGAGAGTGAATCTTGCCCACCGCGTTCATGTTTATCGGGTTTTGTTTTTTTAATTAGTTTATGTGCCTACTATATCCATCATGGCAAATTCCTGTCGCCGTCCTAGTCCTCTGATCTTTGACTCTGACATTGCTGAACGCTGGCGTCTTTTCGAGCGCGACTACACTCATTATGCTCGTATCGTTCATCGCAACAACCCCCAATGTGCATGTTTCTGTATTGCTCAACTTAGCGGGACCTGAGGCAATGACTCGTGCCAACAATTTCACATTTGAGCCTGCTGTTCTGGATGCTAATGGTCAGGTCCTGGTGCCTGCTGAGACGATTGACGACCCTGCCGTCTTACTTGCAAGGTTCAGACGGTTGTGTGACCTGCCCTCGAACTACATTATTGAACGGACCAAGTTTTATGCTCGTATGCAACAGATCGATGAACCGATTGAACGTTTTATTAGTGACTTAAAACACATGGCTGCACGCTGCCAATTTCGAGATCCGTGCGATGAACTCATCCATGACAAACTTGTCAGAGGAATGCTTGATAGCAAGTTACGGGGTGAACTCCTTCATAATACTGACCTAACCCTTAACCAAGCAAAGCATGCCTGAGATAACATCTTCCCACACTGAGTCTGTGCCCTCCGGTCACCGTTCGCTGCATAGTGTTAACCTTACAGACTCTTCCTCTCGTAACACCCGTACAAGGTCTGTTCGATGTCAAAATTGCAACAATTTTCATGCTACGGGTCGGCAGTTCTGCGTTGCTTATGGTAAAGCCTGTAATTTCTGCAAGAAGTTAAACCACTTTGCTCGATGCTGCAATACCCGTGTGACTCGAGCAGCTTCAAGGACGAGCCTGCACCTGCTACAACATGAGCTTGCTGATAATGACTTCCAAGAGCCTGACTTGCCATACCCCGCTCCACTCTCAGAAAGTACAGATACCAGTTCTGCCATCCACTCTCTCCTCCCTTCGTCTAACGAGCAACTTAACTCTGAGGTAACCATGTTTGTGAATAACAGGCCTTTGATCGCAAAGGTTGATACTGGCGCGAAATGCAAGGTCACCTCGTTTAAAAACATTCGTAATGCTGAACGTATTGAAAAGGCCTCGGCCACGCTTCGGGCTTACGGGAAAGATGTTCTACACCCTCTTGGACAAACTGATTTAAAGTGCACCATGGATGAGCAGACCCGCACCTTAAAGTTTTATGCTGTTAAGGGGGATTCAGAGACTTTGCTCGGTATCAATGCATGCCACGATCTAGGCCTAGTATACATTGGCTGCGCCGTCCATCAACTCTTTCTCACTGACGAACCCACTCAACAGGTACTCTCTCAATACAAAGATCTGTTTAACAACAAGCTTGGCAAGTTGCCTATCAAATACCACATTGTTGTCAATCCTAACGTCACTCCTGTGGTCTGAGCACCACATTGTGTTCCGCATGCCATGCATGACAGAGTACACAATTAACTCAAGCGGATGGGTGTTATTGCTGAAGTTACTGCACCCATCTGACAACTTCGCGACAAAGAAAAACAAGGAGGAGATCCGTATCTGCATAAACCCCAGATATCTTAACACTGCCATCAAACGCCCGCATTACCCTATGCGAACATTAGAGAAAGTTGCTGCTCAGATAGGCAATGCATCAGTATTCTCTGTTCTGGATGCCAAGAGCTCGTTTTAGCAGATTCCACTGGACCCAGACTCATCCAATTTCACTACGTTCGACACCCCTTTGGTCGATACAAATTTCTGAGAATGCCCTTTGGCATCAAGTCCGCCAGCGAAGTTTTCCAGCGCATGATGGAAAAATTGTTTGCTGGGTACCCATGCGCCCATTGTTGATGACATTCTCGTCTACGGACGTGATTTGGCTGAACATGATGCCAACCTGAAGAAAGGACTAGACTGTGCCAAAGATATTCAGCTCAAACTCAATCCCCTGAAGTGCAAATTTCGAGTTCCAGAAGTTACTTGCGTTGGACATCTCTTCACAAGTACACAAAAATGCTGGAGAAACTCAGCGGGTGCAGCAGCATCTATGGAGCGAAGGAAATAGGTAACGTTTCGGGCCGAAACCCTTCTTCAGACTGATAGGGGGTGGGGAGAAGAAAGGAAAAAAGGAAAAGGCGGAGGAGGAGCCCGAGGGCTGGGGGAGGGGAGGAGACAACCAGATGGCTGATGAAGGGGAGGGGACAGCCAGGGCTAGCAGAATTGGGAGAATTCAATGTTCAGGCCACCAGGATGTAGACTGCCCAAGCGGAATATGAGGTGCATTTCCTCCAATTTACGGTGTTGCTCTCTGTGGCCATGGAGGAGACCCAGGACAGAGAGGTCAGATACGGAATGGGAGGGGGAGTTGAAGTGCTGAGCCACCGGGAGTTCAGGTCGGTTATTGCGGACCGACCGGAGGTGTTCGGCGAAACGATCGCCAAGCCTCCGCTTGGTCTCACCGATGTAGATCAGCTGGCATCTAGAGCAGCGAATGCAATAGATGAGGTTGGAGGAGATGCAGGTGAACCTCTGTCGCACCTGGAATGACTGCTTGGGTCCTTGAATGGAGTGGAGGGGGGAGGTGAAGGGACAAGTGTTGCATCTCTTGCGGTTGCAAGGGAAAGTACCAGGGGAGGGGGTGGTATGGGAGGGAAGGGAAGAATTGACAAGGGAGTTACGGAGGGAGCGGTCTTTGCGGAAGGCAGACATGGGGGGAGATGGGAAGATGTGGCGAGTGGTGGGGTCACGTTGGAGGTGGCGAAACTGATGGAGGATCACTTGTTGTATGTGACGGCTGGTGGGGTGAAAGGTGAGGACTAGGGGGACTCTGCCTTTGTTGTGAGTGGGGGGATGGGGAGAGAGAGCAGTGTTGCGGGGTATGGCAGAGACCCTGGTGCGAGCCTCATCTATGGTGGAGGAGGGGAACCCCCGTTCCCTGAAGAATGAAGACATTTCAGATGCCCTGGTGTGGAACGCCTCATCCTGGGAGCAGATGCGGCGTAGACGGAGGAATTGGGAGTGGGGGATGGAGTCCTTACAGGAAGCAGGGTGGGAAGAAGTGTAGTCCAGATAGCCATGGGAGTCGGTAGGTTTGTAGTGCATGTCGGCAAGGAGTCTATCACCTGCGATGGAGATAGTGAGGTCAAGGAATGGTAGGGAAGTGTCGGAAATGGTCCAGGTGTATTTGAGTGCCGGATGGAAGTTGGTGGTGAAGCGGATGAAGTCAGTCAGTTGTGTGTGGGTGCAGGATGTGGCACCAAAACAATCATCGATGTAGCGGAGGTAGAGGTCGGGGATGGGGCCCTGGTACGCATTGAACAAGGATTGTTCTACGTACCCGACAAAGAGGCAGGCGTAGCTGGGGCCCATGCGTGTGCCCATAGCTACGCCTTGTATTTGGAGGAAATGGGAGGAGTCAAATGAAAAGTTATTAAGTGTAAGTACCAGCTCCGCTAGGCGGAGGAGGGGTCAGTGGCCGGGTATAGATTGCTTCTACGGTCGAGGAAAAAACGGAGGGCTTCGAGACCATCCTGGTGGGGGATGGAGGTGTACAGTGACTGGACGTCCATGGTGAAGATGAGGGGGTGTGGGCCTCTTCACAAGTGATGGTCTCAGATCAGACCCATCAAAAACTGCAGCTATCAACAAAATGCCGGTTCCTGCTGATGTCGTAAGCCTACAAAGGTTCCTTGGAATGGTCAACTACCTGGGGAAATTCATTCCCAACCTCAGCAACATATCTGCCCCCCTGCGAGAACTGACACACAAGGATGCTGCATGGTCCTGGTATCCGCAGCACCAAAGAGCTTTTGACACTCTCAAATTGCAACTGGCTAGCGCACCTACTCTCGCATACTTTGCTCTGGAGTTACCAGTAACGCTCACCTGCGATGCGTCCCAGTACGGACTTGGCACTGCTTTCTTGCATACCACTACCGATGACGACTGCAAGCCCATTTCTTACGCCTCTCGCACACTAACTGACACTGAACAACGTTATGCCCAGATCAAAAAGAATTGCTCGCAGTGGTTTTTGCCTGCACGAAATTCAAGGACTTTATCTTTGGGAAGTCTGTGACTACAGAAACTGACCACCAGCCGCTGGGCACTATTTTGAACAAACCCATCCACGCTGTCCCAGCACGACTACAACGAATGATGATGCAGCTGCAGCGGTTTGATTTCAACATGGTCTATAAGAAAGGCAAGGACATGCACATAGCTGCTATGCCATCGAGCCCCACGCAAAACCAACAAACAACAACTCTCTGAACAGGATCAGTTCTCAGTAATGAAGGTATCGTATGTTCCGACTGATTGCCTGAGCAGCCCAGCAGAACATACAGCTGCTGATGAGACTTTACAATTGCTGTCTGCAGTCATCCGGCGTGGCTGGGCAGATAAACAACACAACATCACGCTCGCAATCCATCCATACTTCCTGGTTCGCGACCCATTGGTATTACAGGACGGGATTATAGGGCCCGGAGCGGTGGGCCCGGTGCAGTGCAGGGCCTGGAGCCGTGTTCGTGGTGCGAGGCCGGGCCCTGGTCCGTTGTCGGGAGCGGGACAGCGGCAGGTACTATCTCGCTGCTCCCAGGGCCGTCGGGCATGCGTCGGTGATGCTGGGGCTGCTGCACAAGCAGCCCCTGCAGCAGCTGGTGGGGGAGTGTCGGCAGACGCGGTCTCTCAGCCCCGCTGGGCAGCTCCAGGCAGGTCCTGCGGGAGGGAGAGTGAGGGCTGAGGCTGCAGCGCTGTTGGCTGCTGCGGTAGGCCAGGGACGCGGCCGGGCGCCCCTGGCAGCCTGCGGTCTGCTAGGCCAGGCATAGTTGGGAGGCGGCAGGGCCCAAGGCGGCGTCCGGTTGCCGCGGAGAGTTGATGGCTAGATACATAGCTTTAATTACCGTAGAGCTGGGCTGGGCTCGGCTGTCGGCTGTAGACATCAGGTCACCACCAATTTGAAATCAAAAAAACGTTTTGGAACGTCGAGGTCACCAGTGTAGAGGTGCAAACGTCATGAATAACAGGATGCTTTATTCAGGCATTGTAGGTTGACAATACATGGACGTTTAACACTCTAACATAACAGTTGTAGTTGTTGAGAGGCTGTTGCCTCGTGGGCTCGGTTGTGCTCCTGCTGCGGTGGCAGGACACTCTCAGGAAGTGAGAGGAGGAGCAAGAGAAAGAGAAAGAGAAGGTCAGGACTTATATACTGGGACACACCCAATATATCTCGTGACTCTTTCCCAGGTTTGCCGAGGGTTCGCATAGGAGGAGTGGCCTAACTATTAGGTGCCGCTACAGGGCCACAAGGCAGTGGTCCCAGCTGTCCTCCGGGACAAATACTTCGACAGCGTCCACAGGGGCCACCCCGGCGTGGAGCCAACCCTACAAAGGGCACAAAGCATGTTTTACTGGCCTGGTATGACCAAGTACATAAGCGAAAAAAACAAGGTTTGCGCCGTCTGTAAAAGCCTGACACCACATCAGCAGAAGCAGCTTTTACTGCCACACCCGGTCCCTCCTCTCCCGTGGTCCACGTTAGCCACTGACATATTCGAATGGCATGGGAAACACTATCTGGTTCTTGTTGACTCTTACTCGGGCTGGTTCGAAATTGACTTACTTCAAACCATTACTTCTGAAGCGGTTAAGTTGCAGCGTCACCTCTCCGTGCACTGCTCCCTTGCACATCTTCTGTCCGACAACGGCAGACAGTTCACCAGCCAAGCTTTCAAAAACTTTGCAAAATGATGGGACTTTCGACATATTAATTTACCACCAGGGGCGCCGGGGGAGATGGCAGCTTTGCCGGCAGTCTGTTCGTTTTTTCTTTCTTTTTGTTATTTTTAGTTTGTTAAAAGTTTTGTTTTTAATGTTCTTTGGTATGTTTTATGTGGGGGGAGGGGGGAGGGGGGAGGGGACGGGGGAAACTTTTTTTTTCAAGTTCCTACCTTCGCGGAGATGTGATCAATTTTCGGTACCCGGACGTGGCGCCAACAGAAAAGAAACCGAAGCAAAAAAGTCGAACCAAAGAACGGAATGGAAATGAGGCCAAAACGCCAATAAACTGAAAGCGTCCGAAGACGAAACGCCTACTAACTGAAAGGATGGAACGCCTAAATGCAAACTAACCAAAAGGGCGGGACGCCTAAAAGCCAACGAACCGAAAAGCTGCGTCACCTAAAAGCAAACTTACCGAATGGCCGCTCTGTCGAAACGCCACCTACCCGAAAGGCGGCGTCGACTACAAGCCAAAGGACCGACTGCCGCTCAAAAGAAAAGTCCAATAACGGACATGACATTGCCGGGGGGCAGGACTTGTCAGCGATTTGTCCAGACCCCCGCGTCCATCACATCACTGTGAAGGCATGAACATTGTCCCAAACCTTCGCTCCATCCAACCCGCAGCCGTGGGTGGCCGTGGGAGAGTGGGGGCTGCACATGTTCGGCCGCTTTCAGCCTGGTGCTTGGGTTCAGATTGCCCAATCACCTATGGCTTGTGTGGGAAAATGAACCCCACTCTCCCGTCTCCCCCTTCTCTCTCCCCTCTTCCCTCTCTCCCCCCCTCTCTCTCTCTCCCTTCTCTCTCCTCCTCTCCCTCTCGTCTCTCTCTCCTCCTCTCTCTCCACTCTTCTCTCTCTCCTCTCTCTTCACCCCCCCTCTCCCTTCTCTCTCCCTTCCTTCTCTCTCTCCCCCTTCTCTCTCCCCCCCTCTCCCTTCTCTCTCGCCTCTTCTCTCCCCCTTCTCTCTCTCCTCCGTTTCCACCCGCGGGAGCGTCCCACAGTCACTGACCGCGGTCGAAAGGAGGGGGGAGGGGGGGGGGAAATCACCCTGGTGTGGAGGTTGGGGTCCGATGGCGGTGCATTGCGGTCAGTGACTGTGGGATGCTCCCGTGGGTGGTGAAGGGGGAGAGAAGGGGAGAGAGAGAAAGGAGAGAGAGGGGGGGATGGAAATCACCCTGGTGTGGGGGTTGGGGTCCGATGGCGGTGCATCGCGGTCAGTGACTGTGGGAGCTCCAATGGGAAGGCTCGACCAGGCCAGTCGCGAGGTTCGATCGTCCGGCAAGGGGGAGCTGACAATCCGCCCGATGCAGGAGCTGAACGTCTCGATGCGGAGGGCCCGTTCGCCGCTGGCTACCGGAGTCAAGATCATCCCGTCAACGGAGAGCTTGAGGCCCCCGACCGAGGAAGAACACAAGGAAGGAGTTGAACTTTATTTCACCTTCCATCACAGTGAGGAATGTGTAGGAGCCACTGTGGTGGATGTTCATATTAAAATGTGTTTTTGACTGATCTGTTACTTTTAATTGTATGACTGACCAATGAATTTCCTTGAGGGGATTAATAAAGTATCTATCTATCCTTCCTTCCTTCCTTCCTTCCTTCCTTCCTCCCTCCCTCCCCCCCTCCCTCTCTCTCCCTTCCTCCCTCCCTCCCTCCCGCAGTCCAGAAACAACCACAATTCAAACGTGACACAGAACAAGCCACTTAAACCTCTCGCAGGTGGACAGGTGGTTTGTCTCCAGACCAACAAGGGCCATGCCCGTCTGGGTCACATCCACGGCCCTGCCAAAGAATCGCGCTCTTATCTGGTTGAAGCGGACGGAGCCATATACAGACGCAACCATCAACATATCCTTCCAGTGAAGGAACCGCGTCCTGCGACTCCGTATCCAGACGTCTCACGTTTTGTATACCCTCCCACGATCGGTCCCGCGGTCCCACTATCAACGAACGTTTCCACCGCGGTCTCCCCAGTGTCTTCTCCGGTGAAAGGAGGCGAGGCGGATTCGTAGCGCACACGCGCCGGACGGGTTTGCAGGCCACCCATTAGATACGGTGATTTTGTGTAATTTTACAAACTTTCCCAAATGTGTTATTAACGTTCCACCTATATTGCGTAGCCACCGATGATTCTTTTGTTCCTACAAGGAAAGATTGGATTGGCTATTTCCTACTAGCCAATTATAGAGCTTGTTAGTAATGACTCCGCCTATTATGAGCTTTATATTATCAAGAGCTTGCCTACACTAGTTGGTACGAGTAGCTGCTAGGAAATGTAATGTCCTGCAGATCTATGCTGTAAGTAGATTTAATAAACATGTGTTGTATCTTGATATGTGTTCAGCTCATTACAGGTGCTATCCAGGCAAATCATACTATCCACGTGCAAAGAAAATAAACAAAATACAGAATATACTATCACAGCTGCAGAGAAAGAGCAGATAACTAAAAAAGTCCATAACGGGGTAGATTGGTAAATCAGGACTACACTCTTGGCTCATGAGAGGGCCGTCTGTAGTCTGATACCGCGGGAGAGAGGTGTTCTTGAATCTGGTGATGTGTACTTTCAAGCATTTGCATCTTCTGCTCAACGGGACAGGAGAGAAGAGAGAATGCCCAGAGTGTGGATGGTCCTTAATTATGTTACATGGAAACATAGAAAATAGGTGCTGGAGTAGGCCATTCGTCCCATTGAGCCAGCACCGCCATTCAATATGATCATGGCTGATCATCCAAAATCAGTACCACGTTCTGGCTTTTTCCCCTAGATCCCTTGATTCCCCTAGCCCTTAGAGCTAAATCTAACTCTCTCTTGAAAACATACAGTGAATTGGCCTCCACTGCCTTCTGTGGCAGAGAATTCCACAGATTCACAACTCTCTGGGTGAAAAGGTTTTTTCCTCATCTCAATCCTAAATGGCCTACCTCTTATTGTTAAACTGTGACCCCTGGTTCTGGACCCCCCAACATCGGGAACATTTTTCCTGCATATACCCTGTCCAATCGTCTAAGAATTTTATATGTTTCTAGAAGATCCCCTCTCATCCTTCTAAATTCCAGCGAATACAAGCCCAGTCGACCCATTCTTTCATCATACATCAGTCCTGCCATCCTGTGAATTAACCTGGTGAACTACGCTGCACTTTCTCAATGGCAATAATGCCCTTCCTCAAATTAGGAGACCAAAATTGCACACAATATTCCAGGTGCGGTCTCACCAGGACCCTGCACAACTGCAGTAGGACCTCCTTGCTTCTAAACTCAAATTCTCTCGCAATGCCTGCTGTACCTGCATGCTTCCTTTCAGTGACTGATGTACAAGCACATCCAGGTCTCGTTGTACCTCCCCTTCTCCTAATCTTACACCATTCAGATAATAATCTGCCCTCCTGTTCTTGCCACCAAAGTGGATAACCACATCTATCCACATTATACTGCATCTGCCATGCCTCAGCCCACTCACCCAACATTTCCGTCACCCTGCAGCCTCATAACATTCTCCTCGCAGCTCACAATGCCATCCAGCTTTGTGTCATCCGCGAACTTAGAGATGTTACATTTAATTCCCTCATCTAAATCG
The DNA here is from genome assembly GCA_038087875.1 of Malacoraja senta. Taxonomy (NCBI): domain Eukaryota; kingdom Metazoa; phylum Chordata; class Chondrichthyes; order Rajiformes; family Rajidae; genus Malacoraja; species Malacoraja senta. The sequence continues at coordinate 176,031,831 of CM075978.1, forward strand.
TTGATATATACAGTATTGTAAACAACTGGGGTCCCAGCACTGAGCCTTGCGGTATCCCACTAGTCACTGCCTGCCATTCTGAAAAGGACCCGTTAATTCCTACACTTTGCTTCCTGTCTGCCAACCAGTTCTCTATCCATGTCAATACCCTACTCCCAATACCATGTGCTCTAATTTTGCACACTAATCTCTTGTGTGGAACCTTGTCAAAGGATTTTTGAAAGTCCAGATACACCACATCCACTGGCTCTCCCTTATCCATTCTACTTGTTACATCCATAAAAAATTCCAAAAGATTAATCAAGCATGATTTCCCCTTCATAAATCCATGCTGACTTTGACTGATCCCATCACTGCTTTCCAAATGCGCTGCTATAACATCTTTAATAATCGACTCCAGCATCTTCCCCACTACCAATGTAAACCTAACTGGTCTATAATGCTCAATTTTCTCTCTCCCTCCTTTCTTTAAAAGTGTAGTTACATTGGATACACTCTAGTCCACAGGAACTGATCCAGAGTTGAGAGAACATTGGAAAATGATCACCAATGCATCCACGATTTCTAGGGCCACCTCCTTGAGTATTCTGGGATGCAGGCCATGTTGCCCTGGGGATTTATCTGCCTTCTGTCCCAACACTTTACCCAACACCACTTTCTGACTAATGTGGATTCCCTTCAGTTCCTCCCTCCCACTAGATCCTCGGTCCCCTAGTATTTCTGGGAGATTGTTTGTGTCTTCCTTAGTGAAGACAGAACCAAAGTACTCGTTTAACTGTTCTGCCATTTCCTTGTTTCCCATTATAAATTCTATTGGCTGCTTTCCCGAAGCAACGTGTAGATGGAGTTAATGGGGCGGAGGCTTGACTGTGTGATGGACTGGGCTGCGTCCACAACTCTGCAAATATTTGCAATCTCAGGCAGACCAGTTGCCAAACCCAGCTGTGATGCATATTTTGGTACTTCAGTCTGCAATTCACTGTTGCCAGAAGAGAAAGAAGTTGCATTTATGTACTCGCTATCATGGCACAGGATATGATGTCCAGGAGGAGTCTAATATACAAAACTCCTTGTGTTTGGAAACTCTTATTGAAGAAACTTGTATCTTCCAGGGAAGTATTACGGATGAACTCAGGCTGAGGCTGAGCCTTTATGGCTACATGGTTCAGCCACCACTGCAACAGCTGGAATGTGTTGTGTCCAGAAGCCGAATGCCAAAAACAGTCAGCATTTCAGGTGGCATCTATGGAGAGAGAAATTAACCCTGTTTTTTCCCTCTAAGGATGCTCATCTGCTGAGTATTTTCTGTCTTCATGCATTAATGGAGTACGGTGTTCTTGACCTGTTTCACCACAGTCGCTTAGTAAGCAATCTGATCAAATGTTGCCTCATTGCCGAGGGAAGACACTCTCACCTTTCACCTTGTGGTCAACCAAAAAAGGTGAAGGAGTTATGGAGGAGAATTGCACAGCTCAGGGTTCCAGGCCTGGGTTGAAGGGATGGAATCGTAATTGAGTGTCTCGGTTACAGGGCTGAATGAGGTGTGGGTGATTACAGAGTGCGGGTGATCAAAACATAGGTGAGAATTTTAATATTGAGGAATTCCAATAATCAGGAGCCAGTGGACGTGCGAGCACGAGATTGATGCCTGATTGGGGAAACAATGCCAGTGGAATTGTGATGATCTTTATTTATACAGTGTTGAATAAGGGTGGATCTGGCTGGGAGACACATGGAATAGTTATGGCAGATATGGAAGAGGCTATTGCAGCAGAAAACCTGAGTCAGTGCCTGAGGCGGGCTCTATTCCAGGGGGGAAACAGGCAGGCTTAGTCATACCTTGGTCATGTGCTCTGAACCTCAGGTCAAATGCAGAACCACAGTGTTAAGCTGGTTCAGTAGCAGCAATGCCATGGAGCAGGACCAACAATAACCAAAGACCATGAGGAGAGGAGACTTCACCAGTGCCCACAGTCTCATTGATGAAGGAGTCACCACATTGTGAAATACAAGGTCAAAGCATTTTCAACATTTTCGGTTAGAAGTGCCAGGTGGATGAACTCTTCCCGATGTTCTCATCACACTTTTGCCAAGATTCATCCCATGATTGCAGGAAACCGCCAAGTGCACTGGTGCAGCAGGGGCTGTGGCTCCCCACAATGTACTGGCTGTGGGCTACAGAACTAGCTGCCTCTCTGGCCAAGCTGATCAGGTTTCTGCACTGTGGAAAATTATCCAAGTGTGTCTACACTATCTGAGAGAGGAGAGTGGTGGAAGCAGACTCACTAACCATTTTTGAGAACTGTTTAGATATGCGACTTGATCAGGACTAGAAGGCCAAATGCTGGAAGACGGGATTATTACAGGTGGGTGCTGCATGAACTGGACAGTGTGGACATGATCGGCTAAATTGACTATAACTCCCGTGGTCAACACTTGCAACATTCAATACCATGATGTCTTCCTTGATTGTCTTCCCTTAGCCATCTGTAGCATTCACTCATTCCATCAGCAACATACGAGATGACCACAGGCCATCTACAAGATGTCTTGGATCAACTCATCGAGTGCAAGGGGAAGTGTAGCTGGCTCTTATGAGAAATATCACCTCCAAGCTCCCCTTCAGATCATAGTCCACTCTCAGTGCTGATGCAGGATCTCAATCTGAAACGTCAACAATTCACCCTTCACCCTTCCGCCCCCTTCCACCCCCTTCACCCCCCCCCACCCCAACAGATGTTGCTTGACCCTCTCAGTTCCTCCAGCAGTTTTTTCTTCCTTTAGACCACCTTGAGGACCACATCAGCCTCAGGATGTGATTCAGGATGTTAATCACCACTCTGCGAAGGTGTCATGGCCTTTTAAGAACAACTGACTTTTAGATTTGCTGGAAGCTTCCAGAAGCTGAGATCAGAATATTATTAGTCTTAATGGGTTTTGTCTGTTTTGCATCTCTAAGGATTTCTGTCAGACGAGCAGATGGCATTCATGTTTTAAACATTACAGAACTCACAGAGGAAGCCCAGACTTGCATTGACAGGAGGCAGGTATAATCGGTGTCAGAATAATGTTTCTCAAAATCAAAACACCTCACCAGAAAAGTTAGTAAATAGGGATTCCTCAAGGAAACACTTTAGGGCTTTTGGAGCATTCTTGGTTGCATTTTGGTTGCCCTCATCAGAGCCTAGTTTGCCAGGGACTATGGAGACGCTGTGAGTGGGAATGGCAACTCAGCTGCTTTCCTCCTTACCAAAGCAGAGTCTGAGGCTCATCAGCAGAGAGATTTTTTGCCCAATCTCTAACCCAACAGGCGACTGTGGAGCCTTTCCTTCCAACCGATCCCTCGTCGTCATTGTGTAGATGACCGACTGCAGCTATAAGGTACATTTGTGAATTAGACCAGTTTATTCTGTGGATCTACCGTGTGATTGAGCTTGGTTTATATCTGTATGTTGTAGAAGCATCTTCTTGCTGTTGTTTCAAGGTTAATTCCTGGGATGGCGGGACTGTCATATGCTGAGAGAATGGAGCAGCTGGGCTTGTACACTCTGGAGTTTAGAAGGATGAGAAGGGGTCTCATTGAAACATATAAGATTGTTAAGGGCTTGGACACACTAGAGGCAGCAAACATGTTCCCAATGTTGGGGGAGTCCAGAACCAGGGGCCACAGTTTAAGAATAAGGAGTAAGCCATTTAGAACGGTGACGAGGAAACACTTTTTCTCACAGAGAGTGGTGAGTCTGTGGAATTCTCTGCCTCAGAGGGCGACGGAGGCAGGTTCTCTGGATGCTTTCAAGAGAGAGCTAGATAGGGCTCTTAAAAATAGCGGAGTTAGGGGATATGGGGAGAAGGCAGGAACGGGGTACTGATTGGGGATGATCAACCATGATCACATTGAAACATTACAGAACTCACAGAGGAAGCCCAGACTTGCATTGACAGGAGGCACGTATAATCGCTGGCTCGAAGGGCCAAATTTTATTTTATTTATTTATTTATCTATCATTACACTTATGGGCGCCTTTCAAAGACTCTCAAGGACGCCTTGCAGATAAGCAGATTACAAAACATATAAGCAGAATAAAAAATAAAAAATAGTAGGGACATCAACAACATCACTATACACAAATTAAGGACAGAATTCATTCCAAAGGCACAAAAAAGAAAATCATGGCCTACTCCTGCACCTATTGTCTATTGTCTATTGTTTCCTTGCAGCTTGAATGGACCCATTTAATCTGCATCTTTGCCTCAATATTCCCAGAGTCATTCTTGGTGTCAGGTGGATATTTTTCCTTTTGTTTCTCCTGTAGAGATCATAGAGTCAGGAAACTCTATGAGAAACAAGCCCCTTCAGCCCACTGGGTCCAAGTTTTAAGTCCGATTCAAAAACACTTCTTCTCAGCAACTCAGTTATTGCACAAATGTGTTAGCTTAAATGATGTGCTCTTGTCAGTTTTATGAAAGCATATAGAAAACCTAAAACCCTCCAATAACCCTCATTCTAAGCACCTGCTTCAATCTTGAATCACAAGTCATTCTCTTCCACTGGAGAATCAATCATTTTCAACAGCTCGGTTGCCAGGGCCTAGATTGGCAGCACTGAATACACAAAGGGGGGTTGGTGCATCTGGCTTTGGCATCTCCCTCAAATCCTGAACCAAAGGATCAGAATATCATCACTATGTGATTCGACAGGCTTGGGCAGGTGCACAGAAATAATGGCAGCATCTTACTGGAATGTAAATGAACAAGAGAAACTGGGAAGTGATGGATCAAGTAGAAAGGCATGGATAGAGAGAGAGAGAAATGTAAAGAAAAAGGATGAAGCTGACAGAGATAATCAATCTAGGCTAATCCTAGTTTCAAATTCCACGAGGCTGTCTGCCTTGAGAAAGAGACAGTTTAATCCACCCTGGTAACATCGCCTGTGCTTGTAAGTTGTGGAAACAACAACTTCTGAACACTCCAGGGGATGTTGAACCAACTCTCCTCCACCTTGTGAAACCACTGTTTTAAAAATCATTTTATAACATATAACATCACTTTACAAAAACAGCACTTCTTAGGACTTTACAAACCTGCTTGCTGCCAAAGAAAGTATGTTTCAACCCTTATCATTGTCGCAATGCTAGAAACTCGCAGACAGCAAGATCCCATGAACTGTGATGTGATAAAATAAAATGCTTTGCAATTATACTAGTACATCTGGTTTACTATTGCCACGTGTACTAAGATACAGTGAAAAAACTTTATTCTGTGTGTTATCCAGGCAGATTATACCATACATGAGTACACCAGGTAGTGCAAAAGAGAAAATAAGCAGAATGCAGAATGTAGTGTTAAAGCTACAGAGAAAGTGAAGATATTAAAAAATTGCCAGGGGCTCAACTAGATAGATTGGAATATCAGGAAATTCATTCTTAGCTTGTGAGAAGTCTAGTCAACAGATAAGTAACAGCGAGAAGAAGTTGTTCTTAAATCTGGTGGAATGTGCTTTAAAACTCTTGTATCTCCGCCTAATAGGAGAGAGGAGAAGAAAGAAGGATGAGGTATAAGTGGTCCTTGATTATGTTGGCTGGTTTTCCGAGACAGCGTACAGTGTAGATGGTGTCGATGAGGGGAGGCTGGTCTGTGTCATGGACTGGGCTACGTCCACAACTCTACAATTTCTTGCAGTTTTGGGCACAACACTTGCCAAACCAACTATGATGCATTCCAATGGGAATGCTTTCCAATGGTGCATCTGCACAAATTGGTGAGAGTCACTGGAGACATGCTGAATTTCCTTTTGTCTTCTGAGGAAGTAGAGGTGTTGGCATGAATGGACCAGGAGTTACACTGTTAGTGATATTTACTCTTAAGAACTTGAAGCTTTTGACCATCTTCACTTCGCCTCTATTAATACAGACTGAGGCATGTACTCTAACACACTTCCTGAAGTCGATGAACAGTTCCATTGGTTTACTGACATTAAGGGAGAGATTGTTGCCTTGACGCTATGGATTGAGGGATCAATATTATGCCCACGACGCCAGGAAGAATTTCCAGTCTCTGTCAAGTGGTCTTTTACAAAGATCAGAAGTGGGTTGGTTAAATATCTTGAGGGTAAGATAGCATCTACCCATCAACATGCTACCCTGGGCACCACTGTGTTTTATTCTCCAGTCTGGAAGGGATATTGAACCCACAATGTTTTATATCAACGATGAGAGAGCAATCAATTGAGCTACACCGGCATGTCTGGAGCTGAGGAGCAGATTCTGGAGAAAGGGAGTCAGTAAGTCTGAACAAGAGACATGCTGAAGCATGTAAAATGTGCAAATAATGTAATGTTTAATGGAATCTATTACACTATTTAGACATCTATATATCTCTCTGTCAATATCAATACACCGAGATCTATATCTAGACTTATTTTTATTCATTCAAAAAATGTAGACAATTCAGGACGATGTATGGCTCAGATCCAGGTGAGTCACAGAGAGAAAGAGGATTGAAACAGGTCCATCAACCACCCATTTACACTACAGTATACCACAGCAATCCTGTTTATAATTCTTCCCTGTGGTTACTTTAAGTTAGGAAGTTAAGGTTGAGTGGGGTGATTTTATTTTTCTCACAGGGATGTTAAATTTTGATCCCCTCTTCAAGATGGTGAAATGAGAGCCTTTGAATAATGTTCAGGCAGAGATTGATAGTTTCTTGATGAGCAAGTTACTGTGGAAGGACAAGGATCAGGAATTGTTACAATCAGATCAGCCTGTGCTATTAAATCGGACATTTGGTCAAGTGGTTGATTCCTGCTCCTAAATTGCATGTATTTTCAGTATGTCACCTCTCATTTCCTTCCAGTTTAACTATTAGCCCTGCTCTCTGCCTTCTCGTGGGTAACAAATCACCTGAGCAGGTCAATAATGTATTGTCAATTTCACAAATCTTAATTTGAACTCCTAGATTCTTACACACAATGTAATCAAATGTTTTCACGGAGAAATTTTACATTACACCCAGAAATGTTGTTCTATCCATTACTTGGATTTCTTCCTCAAAAAATGCGATTAGGTTTGTTAGACATGATCAACATGTTATAAATCCACATTGGCTCGCTATAATTTCAGCTCAGTCTGTCTGTATTTAATTGTAGATTCCAATAACTTTCCCACAACAGATGTTTGATGAGCTGGTGGATAATTTTCCTGGACTCTTTCTCTCACCTTTCCTATTTAATGGAGTTGCACATCCAGTTTCCAATTTAAAACTTGACACGAGAGAGCTTTAAACAATTAAAGTAAAGGTATCTGCAGCCTCCTTCGATACATCCTTTAAAACCCTGAGAATGAAACTATCAAATCCTGGGGATTTGTCAGTGTTTAATAGAACTTTTACTGATGCTGTTTCCACGCTTTTGTTAACGTTAGTGATTTCCAGTCCTTTGTTCATTATTAATGTCAGGTCTTTATCCTTTTCTAGATTGAAAATCATACTTAGAATTACACTTCCCGGGATCAATGCTGACTGTATAATTATTTATACAAACATTTAACTTAATACACATAATTAAAGAGCAGCATGCAAGGAAACGTAGGTTCTGGTAGCAGGGCGCAGAGGTAATATGAGCTTACTTGAATATGATACTGTTTTATTTTTTGATTAATTGAAAGATACATCATAGAAAGAGACCCTTCAACCAAAAGAGTCCATGCTGACCATCGATCACCTGTTCACACTAGTTCTATGTTATCCTACTTTTGCATCTATTCCCAACACACAAGGTACAATTTGCCAACATCAATTAACTTACAAACGCACAAGAGTTTGGGATGTGTGAGGAAACTGGAGCACCCAGAGGAAACCCATGGTGTTACAGGGACAACATGCAAACTCCACACAGACAGCACCCAAGGTTAGGATAGAACCTGAATCTCTGGCACTGTGAGGCGGCAGCTCAACCAGCTGAAACACTGTGCCATCCTTGTGCTGGATCAAACATTTCCTTGGAGATTTAGTTAGTAAACAAAAAGCTAAGGACTGCTCTCTTGTTGTTGGTAGGATGGTTCAATTGCCCAATAGCAGCTGGGAAGAAACTATCCCTGAATCTGGAGGTGTGCGTTTTCACATTTCTATACCTCTTGCCTGAAGGAAGAGGGGAGAAGAGGGTGATGCTGGCCTTGATTACGCTGATGGCCTTGCCGAGGCAGTGTGAGGAGTAAATGTAGTCAATGGAAGGGAGGTTGGTTTGTGTGATGGTCTGGGCTGCGTCCACAATTCTCTGCAATTTCTTGCAGTCTTGGATGGAATTGTTCCCAAACCGTGCTGAGATACATCCCGATAAAATGCTTTCTACGGTGCATTTGTAGAGGTTAGTGAGAGTTGTTGGGGACATGCCGAACTTCCTAAGTCTTCCAAGAAAGTAGAGGTGTTGCCATGCTTTCTTGGCCATTGCTTCAATATGGGTGGTCCAGGACAAGTTGCTGGTGATATTTACTCCTAGAAATTTGAAGCTTTCAACCATCTCTATTTCGGCACCGATAATGCATACTGGGGTGGGTGTACTGCTTTGCTTCATAGCCGAGATGAGTAATGGCAGTGCATTTTGTATATGTTGCACACGGCCGCCATCATAGACTGGAGGATGGTTTGAATATTTAGCATAGTTATTGAGATTCCATTCAAATCAATTCCATTCCATTCAAATCAAGCTCGCCCTGAATGTCTTTAAGTTCCTCAGGTCATTGGAATGAACTCATCCATGCAGTGGAAAGTGTCCATCGCACTTCTGACTTATGCCTCGCGGAGAGAGAATAGGTTGTGGGGTATCAGCAGCTGAGTCACTTATTGCAAATTGCCCAGTCTCTGACCCGCTCCTGCAGCCAAAGTACAGCTAGTTGTGTGAAAGCAATAGTATGTTCATAAGGAACCCAGTGTTAAAGAAAATAGAAAATCTGTTTGAAAGACAACTCTGTCAATGAGGAAAGGATGGTTAGCAGCTAGAGAGTTTGCGACTGACAACAATGTTATTCTTCCTGCAAGTTTTTTTCCAAAAATAAAAATCTTTTCAATAGCAATCAGTTTATTCTTGTCAGTGGAAGCTAAAAATACTAAATAATTTGTACCTTACATTATTTCATGGAATGTTATTGGACAAATGTCAATAGAAGCAGGATGAAGGTAGACAAAAATGCTGGTGAAACTCAGCGGGTGAGGCAGCATCTATGGAGCGAAGGAAATAGGCAATGTTTCGGGTCGAAACCCTTCTTCAGACTGATGTAAGGGTGGGGGGTGGGGGGGGGCGGGAAGAAGAAAGGAAGAGGTGGAGCCAGTGGGCTGAGGGAGAGCTGAGATGGGGAGTACCTGAAATTAGAGAAGTCAATGTTCATACCGCTGGGGTGCAAACTGCCCAAGCGAAATATGAGGTGCTGCTCCTCTAATTTACGGTGGTCCTCACTCTGGCCCTGGAGGAGGCCCAGGACAGAAAGGTCAGATTCGGAATGGGAGGGGGAGTTGAAGTGCTGAGCCACCAGGAGATCAGGTTGGTTATTGCAAACCGAGCGGAGGTGTTCGGCGAAGCGATCGCCAAACCTACGCTTGGTCTCACCGATGTAGAGCAGCTGACATCTAGAGCAGCGGAGTCAATAGATAAGGTTGGAGGAGGACCTGGAAAGATTGCTTGGGTCCTTGAATGGAGTCAAGGGGGGAGGTAAAGCGACAAGCGTTGCATTTCCTGCGGTTGCAAGGGAAAGTGCCCGGAGAGGGGGTGGTTCGTGTGGGAAGGGATGAATTGACCAGGGAGTTACGGAGGGAGCGGTCCCTGCGGAAAGCAGACAGGGGAGGAGATGGGAAGATGTGGCAAGTGGTGGGATCACATTGGAGGTGGCAAAAATGTCGAAGGATTATTTGTTGTATGTGACGGCGTGTAGGGTGGAAGGTGAGGCAAGGGGGACTCTGCCCTTGTAATGAGTGGGGGGGATGGGGAGTGAGAGCAGAGTCACGGGGTATAGAAGAGACCCTGGTGAGAGCCTCATCTGTAGTAGAAGAGGGGAACCTCCTTTCCCTGAAGAATGAGGACATCTCCGATGCCCTGGTGTGGAACACTTCATCCTGGGTGCAGATGCGGCGTAGACAGAGGAATTGGGAGTAGGGGATGGAGTCCTTACGGGAAGCAGGGTGGGAAGAAGTGTAGTCCAGATAGCCATGGGAGTCAGTGGGTTTATAGTGGAAGTCGGTTAGGAGTCTATCACCTGCGATGGAGATAGTGAGGTCAAGAAGTGGTAGGGAATTGTTGGAAATGGTCCAGGTGTATTTGAGTGCCGGATGGAAGTTAGTGGTGAAATGGATGAAGTCAGTGAGTTGTGTGTGGGTGCAGGAGGTAGCACCAATGCAGTCGTCGATGTAGCGGAGTTAGAGTTCGGGGATAGGGCCACGGTGCGCCTCGAACAAGGATTGTTCGACATACCCTACAAAGAGGCAGGCATAGCTAGGGCCCATGCGCGTGCCCATAGCTATGCCTTGTATTTGGAGGAAATGGGAGGAGTGAAACAAAAAGTTATTAAGGTAAGGACCAGCTCGGCGGAGGAAAGTATCAATAGATGGGGATTGGTTGGTTCTGCAGTCGAGGAATAAACGGAGGGCTTTGAGACCCTCCTGGTGGGGGATGGGGGTGTAGAGTGACTGGACATCCATGGTGAAGATGAGGGAATGGGGGCCTAGAAAACGGAAGTCCTGGAGTAGATGAAGAGCGTGTGAGGTGTCTTGAACATAGGTAGGGAGGGATTTAACCAGGGGGGATAGGATGGAGTCGAGGTATGTGGAAATAAGTTCGGTAGAACAGGCAGAAACAATGGGTCTGCCAGGACAGTCATGTTGTGGATTTGGGGGAGAAGGTAAAATCGGGCCGTGCGGGGCTGGGGAACAATGAGGTTGGAGGCTTGGGAGGGCAGGGAGCCGGAGTTCAATAGAAGCAATTGCTTATCAATTTCTAAGGCCTCCAGAGGTGAAAGGAGCAACCGAGTTCTTAAGAGTTCTTTGATTACAGTAGGGATGTTGTACGGAAACATCTGTACGGGGTATAGAAGAGACCCACTGTTTAAATCCAAGACATCCTTCTTTTGCTTGCAAATTTCCAAAGTACATTTTAAGTGGTTCTCTAACCCCGATCGAAATCGCGTAAAAAACAATTACATCTAAATTATGTAAATTGTGTTACCTAATTCATCATAGACACAAAATGCTGGAGTAACTTACTCAGCGGAACAGGCAGCATCTCTGGAGAGAGGGAATGAATGGGTGACGTTTTGGGTCGAGACTGAAGAAGGGTCTCGACACGAAACGTCACCCATTACTCCGGCATTTTGTGTCCATCTTCGTGCTAAACAAGCATCAGCAGTTCCTCCCTACACCTCCCTAATTCACCTGTCGCGTTGCAGCTCGTGTCATGGAAACACATGTTACAGCTGCATTATATATTGCTGGCGCAGCTGAGTTTCTGGTCGAAGCAATGTGACCCGAAGACTGTTAGTACGAAGCACTCAGCGATGGATGATTCCTGCCTGTCCCCCACTAGACCAGGAGATCTCCTGTGGCAAGAGGACTCTGTGTTTGCCCCTCTTACAGATCAGCAATAGACGGGACAATTCAACCAGTCTCCCCGTTCTATCTAACCATGGTTGATCATATATCAATTACAATGTCCTACCTTTGAAACACTTGTCACTTGCAGCCTTTGTTAGCTCCAGCTCTCCCGGGATCCACAACTCTGGGGAAAGTTTGTGATAAATTGAACCCAAGCCAAATGCAAAGCATTGCGGGGTCTCAGCGGGTCAGGCAGCTTCTGGGGTGGGAATTGTCAGTCTTCGGACTGAAGAAGGGTCCCGACCCGAAACTTCATCTGTCCATTCCTTCCACAGATGCTGCCTGATCCGTTCAGTTCCTCCAGCTCTTTCTGTTTTGCTCAAAATTTCAGCATCTGCAGTTTCACGTGCACTTACTACATGTCGACCATTTTAAGATCGGATACGTCTGATAAAGATATACCTCTCCAAATCCAAGGGGACCCAAATCAAATTAAGACAATCCAGGCTCCCAATTTAACATTATAGTCGGGGCTTTTTCCGTGGGGAGATTTGTTTGTTGAATGAAAACATGTCACAGCCCCAGTTTATGTTTAAGACTCTTTATTACGGTTCAAGGGAGGCAAGGCGCTCCTCTGTCCAAGTTGCATTCTCTTGTGAAATTAAAATAGTTTTAAT
>CM075978.1:176044278-176151850 GCA_038087875.1 Malacoraja senta
GTGTTCAATTGCTGGTGTGGAATCGGTGGGCCTAAGGCCCTGTTTCTCCTATGACTCGATGGCAAAGTTTGTTCAGATATTAGATTTAATTAGATAGTTCACACTTCAGGTAGGAGATCCTTCATCACGTCACGTTCATGGCTATGAAAACGCATCCGTCATTGGTGGAACGATGAGAAAACACCACTGGGTAAAAGCAGTGCTTTCACAGGGAGAGTGGAAGAGAATGAAGATAGTTAAAAGTACGGGTGAGAATTTTGGAAATTGACTCGCGTTTCGGGCAGTTCATGGCACTGGGTCAATGGGATGTATTCTGATACGTTCATCAGAGGTCGGAGGAAAACCGAATGTTAGAATGGTCATGGTTGGAGGCTCCAGAAAGTGTGTGTGAGGGTATCAGGCAGCCGCAGATCTGGTCCTAGCCGGGTCGGTGGGGGCTGTCTTGACAATGGAATAGGTATCTGGCCAACATTTCACTGACGGGTAAGGATGGAGAACAGCTGGCAGTGAGAAGGCGGGAGTTATGTCCAAGGACATGACCACCGAGGGTCCCAAGGACCACGGCATTTTGTCACTTGGTTGGAGGACATGCTGTTGTCCCAAGACTGCGTGTTGGGCAGGTTCTGTGGGCAAGGGAAGTACATCAAACCAATGCAGCTGCCATCCGATGAACCTCTCAAATAACCCCAGTCCCCTCAAACCTCCCTCCTTAAACATCGCCAAATGTCCCCACAGCCACAAACATCCCCATCCCTCAAGTATCTCCACTCCCCAAATATCACCACCCAAATGCTATGTATGTTTTTAATAGTATTCGACAGTTCCACCTTAAAAACGATTCTGACTGCCAATCCTGTTTATGCCTCTCATAATGACCTGAACTCCTCCAGTAACTCCTTCAGCCTCCAACACTCCAGAGACAGCAATTCAAGTTTGTTGACCTCTCTTATACCTAATACTTTCTAATCTTGGCAACATTCTCGAAAATCTCTTTTGCACCAATCCCCAAAACCTCCACATCCTTCCTGTAATGTCGTGTAAACCTCCCATCACTCCTCGTACACGTGTGCATATATTTGCAGGTGTAAACATGCGTATGTCATATGTGTTTATTACTGATGTGTGTATGGTGTGCACATGTATGTGTTTTGTGAATGTGCATGTGTATTGTATGTGCATTTATGCATCTGTGTGCATATATGTGTGCATTTGTATCTGTGTGCGTGAATAAACTATCTGACTGTTACATTTAGAGATCTTTTTACCGTTGAGGCAGAAACCTTCCAATTAATGTTCCATGTTGACATTGAGCATAGGATGTTACTTTAACAGTATCAATATTTCAATGCTCCAGCAGCTTAATCTGGAAACCCTCTCCTCACAAAGGCTGCACATCAACTCTCGTACAATTCCCCTACTGATCCACAATCCCACCACTGAACATCGGTCTGTGTCTCGCAGATTGGTGTGGCCCTCATTTCCTCAGTAGAACCTCCCTCCACAATTTCCAGCCTCAGTCTCCTGCCCACGACTGCACGTCTGGAGAGACGTTACTGTGGGCTCTAACTGCGCTGCTGCCTGTAACTTGGATAGAGTCCCTGACCTGTCACGCATGCTACGGTGAGAGAGTTATACTGCTCATTCGCATGGTACAGTGCATTTAACACACTGTGGGAAACCTATTGTTAACAGCTGCCATAAAATATTTAGCTGTTTTAATCTGTAGCCCCAGTCTCACCTTATAAATGTCGAACTTTAGAAATGAGTGACGTAACCCTGATACTCCTGTCTCTCAGCACAATGTCATTGTCAGCCAACTGATTGGGAAATGAGAACCAAATTGTCCATTAACACTTCCCGCTCACTCCTAAATACCTCTCCTTCACCTGGCCTCCTCACTCCATCCTCTTCCTCCACCTTCTTCCTCCCTCACCCCTCGCATCCTATCCCGCACGTCACGGAAACCGTGCCCAACTCTCTCCCACTTAGACCACCTCAGCATCCTCCCCCATGCCCCATCCTGTACATCTCACACCCCTGCCTCACCGTACTCCAGCTTATGTACTATACGAGCCAGCCAAAGGCAAATGGGACTGACAAGATTGGGCAACTTGGTCAGCATAGACGCATTGGGCAAAATGGCATGTTTCCTTGCTGTATGACACTATGAATCTATTCCATACCCAGATCCCACTGCAAACACCTCAACCCACCCCTCAACCCCACTTCTTCCTAACTCCATCCCTCTCCTTTCCCAGCACAGACCAGCCAAATACTGCACTCATTGTCTCTGGTACACCTCCACCCATTATCCTCCACACTCACCCCTGTCTCTCACCTTTTCGCAAATAAATACTTCTCATCGATGTTCACGAAGGAGAAGGGCATTGTGATTGGAGAATTCTGGGTGGGAATTGGTAAAATTCAGGATCATATTAAAAAAAAAAGATGTTAGATGGTTATGATGGGGATAACAGTATGAATCACCAGACCTGATGATATCTATCCCAGATTGCTATGGAAGACAAGGGAGGAGATTTCTGGGCCCTGACGGGGATTTTTAAATATTTGCTGACCATGTCGTCATTTGCCAGATGACTGGATAACAGTAAATGTGGTACCTTTATTCAAGAAGAGATAAACCTGGTAACTATAGGCTAGTGAGTCGAACATCAGTGGTAGGGAAGTTATTGGGGGGAAAAATCAAAGGTACAGGATTAATCTGCACTTGGAAAAGGCAGGGATTGATAAGGTATTTAAAGCACAGATTTGTTGGTGGAAGATCCTGTCCGATTAATTTAATTGAATCTTCCAAAATAATGCGATTTAGCTAGAGACAGTGCAGAAGTTTTGCACATGGATGTTGCTAGCTCTGCAAGGCTTGAATCATAAGGAGAGACTGGATAGGCTGGCACTGCTTTCTCTGGAGCAAGTGATGCTGAGGGTGATCTTATAAAGATATATAAAATCACGAATGGGTAGATAGTCAGAGGAGTGTAAAACTAGAGGGCCTAGATTTAAGGCGAGGAGGGAAATACTTTGTTTCAGAGGTTGAGGGGTATGAGGAATGAGCTGCCAGAGGAAGTAATAGAAGTGAGTACAATTTATTTGAAAGACATTTGGATAGATACATGGATAGGAAAGATTTAGTGGATGGTGGACCAAATCCAGGCAAATGGGATTAATATAGATTGGCATCCTGGTCTGCATGGAGAGATTGGGCCAGAGGGCCTGTTTCTGTGCAGTATAACTCGATGACTCCACAAAATATGTGGATGAGGGCAGTGCAGTTGACTTCAGTAAGGACGTTGACAAGGTTCCATCTGGTCAGTTGATTCAAAAGGGTCAGAGCCCTTGGGATCCAAGGCAGATTGGAATCCAAAATTGTATTGGTAATGGGAGGAGGGATAGTGATGGTGGGAAGGTTGCTTTTGTGTTGGAAACCTGTGACCTCTGGTGCACTAAAGGGATCAGGCTGGGACCCATAGTATTGATAACATACATGAACAATTTCAATATTAAATTAATCAGTAAGTTTGCTGATGGTATGAAAATTAGTGATGTCGTAAACAGTGCGAAGGGAAGTTGAGGTCACAAGAAGATATGAATGAGTTATTAAGAGGAACAGAGCAAAACCAGATGGAATTTAATTCCTAATAAGTGCACAGTGATGCACTTTGGCAGAACGAATATGGTAAGAACATACACAATGAGTGGAGGCCCAAGGACCATTTGATGGAGGAATAGTAGATAAGGTGGTGAAGAAGGCACATACTTACCTTCACTAGTCAGGGGCAAAAGATATAGAAGCCAGGATATCATGGTACAATTTCATAAAAGGTTGTTCAGGCCGCTGCTGGAATACTGTGTGCAGTTCTGATTGCTGCAGTTTAGGAAGGACACGATAACAGGCAGAGGTGAGTCATTGGGATTCTGCCTGTGATGAAATGTCACATGAGGAGAGATTGAAAAGGCTGGGTCTGTTTTCCTTGGAGCAGAGGGAGGACCTGATCAAGGTGTATAAAATGGCGGGAGGCATTGATTGGGTAAATATTTAGAGATTTTTCCGAGAAAAGAGATGTAAAAAAACAGAATGTCGGGTTTAGGGTAAAGGGGATCAGAGGAGCATTGTTTCCCACTGGGTGGCTAGAATCTGGAATGTAGTACGTTAGGGAGTGGTGCAGGTAGAGACACTCACAGCACTTGTGAAATATCTGGACGAACACTTGAAGCATTGAGGCAGAGAAGCTGAATGAGTGAAGATTAGTGTTTGATGGCCAGCATGAATTTGTAGGCAGAAGGGCCTATTTTGCAGCTGTATGACTCTATGCTTCCACCTCCTGTGCTACCCTTACCCCACCCCATCCTCCCCACTGCTGTCAGCACACTGTCACCCTCTCTCCTCTCTCACCATTGCAGCGTCCCATATGATGACTGTAAGGAGACTGCTGATTGGTTGTTGGCTCAGACCAGCACACGGCCCTGTCTGGCTGTCATCTGTGGGTCAGGCCTCGGGGGACTCGCCGACCTGGTGAGCAACAAGACCGAGATCCCGTACATGAAGATCCCGGGATTCCCTCGGAGCACAGGTTAGCAGGCTCGCTGTCCGCACCAATAACACACTGCTGTCCCCTGTACAGCACGATAATAGTCCAGCAGTATGCCGGACAACACACTCTGCTGTCCCCAGTACAGCACGATAATACAGTCCAGCAGTACGCCCGGACAACACAATCTGCTGTCCCCCAGTACAGCACAACAACACACTGCAGTCCCCCAGTATACTAGACTTCAGCCCACATT
The DNA here is from genome assembly GCA_038087875.1 of Malacoraja senta. NCBI lineage: Eukaryota > Metazoa > Chordata > Chondrichthyes > Rajiformes > Rajidae > Malacoraja > Malacoraja senta. The sequence continues at coordinate 176,049,082 of CM075978.1, forward strand.
ACAGTCCCCCAGTATACTATACCATCAGCACACACTACAGTTCCCCAGTATACCAGACCACAGCATACACTACAGTTCCCCAGTATACTAGAATAACAGCACCCACCACAGCACACACTACACCCCATCCTAGTCCCCACTGTCCCCCAGTACAGCTGACTATCCTACATACTAATGTGTCCCAGTGCACCGAACTACAGCTCATTCTATAGTCCCCTAGTTTACCACACCAACATCACATGTTACAGTCCCCCAGTATACCAGACATCGGCGCACACTAAAATTCTCCAGTACATCCCATCCTAGTCCCCACATTCCTCAATAGAGCTGACAAACTACCCAGACTGCAGCACACACTATAGTCTCCCAGTATATCCTATCGAAAGCAAGCACTATGTTCCCCCAGCACACCCGGACAACAGCACACACTTCATAACCAGGTACACCTGACCAACAGCATACACTATATGCACCCATTAACACTGACACTGCAGTCCCCCAATACATCCAGCCAACAACACACACAACAGTCCCTCAGTACACCTAGACAACAAAAACACTATGTTCTCCCAGTACACCTGACCAAAAGCATATACCACGGTCCCCAGTACAACTGGACAACACACACTACTGACCCATTGTTGACTGGGAAATACTCGGTGGAAAAGATTTAGACAGGAGGCAGACACAATTGTAGCATTTAACAGGCCTTTATATAGGCATGTAGATATGCAGGGACGGAGGGATGCATCATGCACAGGCAGTTGACATTAATTTAACTTGGTATCATGTACGGCATGGACATTGTGGGCCAAAGGGCCTGTTCCTGTGCTGTGCTGCTTTATGTTCTATATTCTTCCAGTATCCCTGACCAACAGCAGCACCCAAGAAGAGGCAGCAGCGAAGGTGGGAGGTGAATTTCCTTAGTCCTTCCATGAGTGATCAGTAACAAACACCTCCCATGGCCCACTCAAATCTGCCTTGTGCTCAGCCAGAATATAGCTGAAGGCTACTTTAAGGGTCATGGCTGGAGGTAAATCTATTGAATGCTGTCCTATGTCTTTAAGTTCCAGGGCACGAGGGAAAACTGGTCTTCGGAGAACTGGGTGGCAAACAGTGCGTCTTCATGAAGGGCCGTTTCCACTTTTACGAAGGCTACTGTATCAACAAGGTGTGTATGTGAGTTGTGTGTGTGTGTGAGTTGGGTGTGTGGGTGCATGTGTGTTGGGTGTGTGCTTGTGCTTATGCTGGGTGTTACTGTGTAGGCATGGTTGGTGTTTGTGTATGCCTGTGTGTGTCTTGTGCTTCTATGTGTGCTAGGCATAAGAGTGTGTTGGGTGTGTGTGTTCCGTGTGCTTCTTTGTGCTTCTTTTCGTGTCCATCTTGTTACCAATGTTGACCTCGCTGTCATCGTCCATCCTGAAAAGGACGCAAGCTTCCGGCAACAATCAGTGGAACCCATCACTTGTCACAATAGATGATGATGGTAGCAGAATTAGCTCAGGATACTTCCAGTTTCCAGCCCCACGACGTGGACGCTTCTGCAATGGGGCCTTCTTTGTGCTGTGTGTAGCCCTCTAAAGGAAAATAAATTCACCTCATTTCTGCTTTAAATGGATGACCCCTTATTTTTAAGCTATGGCCTCGATCAGGATTCTCCCACAAGAGGATTCATCCTCCCCATCAAGATTCTCCAAATTTGTTTCAATCACACACTCTTGTGCTTCTAATCTCACATTTATAATGGGCTGTGCATCCATTCCTCAAGTCAACCTGCTTACCCATGTAACTTTTCACCCTCTTGCTTATCAATGTGGAGTTAACTAAGAGCCAGCATAGAAGAAAGGTCAAGTGTCAGAAGGAACTGCAGATGCTGGTTAAAACCGAAGATAGACTCAGAAAGCTGGAATAACTCAGCGGGACAGGCAGCATCTCTGGAGAGAAGGAATGGGTGACGATTCAGGTCGAGAAGGGACTCGACCCGAAACGTCACCCATTCCTCTCTTTAGTGATGCTGCCTGTCCCGCTGAGTTACTCCAGCTTTTTTGTCTATCTTTAGAAGAAAAGGCAAAATTGGTTAATAGTAAGTGGGAGGTAAGGGTGAGGTGGGGTGGGGGAGAGTGGTTGAGAAATGAAAGTTGGGTCCCAGGCAGAATCATGCAGAGATCCTATCCCCAAACTGGCCTGACAGTCACTGACAGATAGCCAAACTGGCAGATCTTTGCCTTCTATCAAAGGTGTCAAGAGTGTTAAATGTATTTGCTATTTCTGGCATCTATGTTTTGTACACCTGGGAGTCATGAGGGAATTTGTAATTGTGAGGTGGAGCAACTGAGTAGAGGTACTGGCTGCACCAGGGAGTCTGGTTCCTCCACGAGCAACACATTGATGTGCTGTGCTGCTCCTCCACAGGTGATCTTTCCAGTCCGTGTCTTCCGTCTAATGGGAGTTCAGGCCCTGATCGTCACCAACGCTGCTGGAGGGCTGGGAGAGAAGTTCCAAGTGGGTGATCTGATGGTCATCAAAGACCACATTAACCTACCGGGCTTCGCAGGGATAAATCCCCTCCTCGGCAGCAACGATGAGAGGTGAGTCCGCAGCTAACGGCGAAGTCTCGCAGTGTCCTCGCCTTCCCAACTCTTTCTCCTCCCCCCCCCCCCCCCTGTCCAGTCCAGGTTGGGTGGGCTGTTCAGCAAACTTGGATACAGTATGTTATCTCCTTGCCCAATCATTGGTGTGGATTGTGATCCGTGCACTCCACCCACTCCGTTCCATTCATGCATGAGCAGCACTCCCTTCTAGTTGCAGCAGTGTGGAGTGTCCCTTTAAGAACTGGCAACAGAGACTGCGCAATGTTGGCAGCTGAGAGAAGTCACTGCACAACTGTGGGGACGGTTGCACAATGAAACCCAATAGTTTTGGCTGAGCAGCCAGTGCACTGTTGCAGCACCCCGACGCATTCTGCAGCTTCTTGCATTCCTGTAGTTGAAATTTCGATATCAGGTCATGATGCAACCAGTCCAGATGCTCTCCTGGGACCAGACTGATTCCTGGGATGGCAGGACTTTCATATGAGGAAAGACTGGATAGACTCGGCTTGTACACGTTGGAATTCAGAAGACTGAGGGGGGATCTTATAGAAACTTACAAAATTCTTACGGGGTTGGACAGGCTAGATGCAGGAAGATTATTCCAGATGTTGGGGAAGTCCAGAACTAGGGGTCACAGTTTAAAGATAAGAGGGAAGACTTTTAGGACCGAGATGAGGAAATCATTTTTTACACAGAGAGTGGTGAATCTGTGGAATTCTCTGCCACAGAAGGTAGTTGAGGCCAGTTCATTGGCTATATTTAAGAGGGAGTTAGATGTGGCCCTTGTGGCTAAAGGGATCAGGGGGTATGGAGAGAAGGCAGGGATGGGATACTGAGTTGGATGATCAGCCATGATCATATCAAATGGCGTTGCAGGCTCGAAGGGCCGAATGGCCTACTCCTGCACCTATTTTCTATGTTTCTATGTTTCTATGTTTCTACAGTACATCTGTAGATGTTTGTTAGCGTATTCGGTGATGTGCCGAATCTCTTTGAACTTCTAAAACAGCAGATGTGCTGGCGCACGTTAGTTGCAAGGGTTTGATGTCACTGCAAATCATTGATCCCTTCTGCACATGAAGTATTTTATTACATCTACAGTTTGAGGGTGAGAAGGGGAGTGTACTGTTTTTTAAGCTGACGTGATATTAGGTGTGTTTTAAACTGTTGGATGTCAATATGTAATTGGGAGATTTGTGTATTTTGAGGTAATGTTGCAGTCTATTTTTGCTGGGAGTCAAATTCATTACAAGATACTGTTTATCATAGAGTATTTTGGGGCGGGAGATTGCAACCTGTTTCGACGAATGCAATCAACCTGGCGTGCACAATCAAATATGATCAAATAGAACAAGTTGTCCTACAACTTTAGGCTGTGTACGCGAGAAGAAGATTTTGAGGAAGACGCCAGGCAGTTTGGGGAATAATGCTGTACATTTTGAAAGATATTGTATATTTTAATTTTTATTGGTGGAATATTAGATTTAGTTTATTTGACATGGCAGCATATTAAGGAGGATTTGTGATTCAATTTGAGGCAATTATGCTTGTTGGTGGATGCCTTGTGAGAGGGTGGTGGAGGTATTGTGGAAGTGCTTATACAGATATCAGGAAGCACTTGAAGCACCAGACATACAGGCCAAATGCTGGTAAATGCGATTCGAATACATGGGTAATTAATGGTCAGCAGGGATATGTGTAAGAAGGAACTGCAGATGCTGATTTAAACCGAAGATAGACACAAAAAGCTGGAGTCTGAAGAAGGGTCTCGACCCGAAAAGTCACCCATTCCTTCTCTCCAGAGATGCTGCCTGTCCCGCTGAGTTACTCCAGCTTTTTGTGTATATCGTCAGCATGGAAATGGTGGGCTAAGGACCTATTTCTGTGCACTGTCCAGCTATTACCCCTTCATATTCAATGGCACTATCACCACTGACTTCCTCGCTATCCAGATCCTAGGGTTTACCAGTGAGCAGAAACTGAACTGGAATATCCATGTTTAGTTTAGTTTAGAGATACTGCGAGGAAGCAGGCCTTTCCAGCCGACCAGCAATCCCCGCACACTAACACTATCCTACACACACTATGGACAATTTATATTTATAGAAAACCAATCAACCTACAAACCTGTATGTCTTTGGAGCATGGGAGGTAACTGAAAATCTCAGAGAAAACCCACGCAGGTCACAGGGAGAACGTACAAACTCCTTACAGACAGCACCCATAGTCAGGATCGAACCTGAGTTTCGTGGGGTTGAAAGTGCTGTTAGGCAGCGACTCTACCGCTGCACCAGCGTGCCGCCACATTTGCACAATGAAGCTACAGAAGCAGGTCAGCGGAGAGGGGTCCAGTGGCCAGTAACTCACCTCTCAACTCCCCAAAGCCTGACATCCATCTACAAAGCTCGAGTAAGGAATTTGATAATAATAATAATAATACATTTTATTTATGGGCGCCTTTCAAGAGTCTCAAGGACACCTTACAGTATTTAACAAGTAAAAAAAACATATAATCGGAGTAAAATAAATAGTAAAGACATCACCAATACACAAATTAAAGACAGAATTCGATCCAAAAACAAAAAAATCAGAAACACAATGTGAAGAGAGAGCAGAGGCAGCTAAACCGCGCCAGCGTACACTCTCCCTTCCGGCAGCCATCTTGGACACAGACTAAAATAATCACTAACACACAAAAATCATCCCCCCACTGGATGGTTACCACTGTGGGGGAAGGCATAATGTCCAGTCCCCATCCCCAGTTCTCCCAAAGTCAGGCCTATTGAGGCCTCCGCTATTGCCTCTACGGAGGCCCAATGTTCCTGGCCGTTCTCGCCGGGTGCTGTTGCCCCGGCATCGGGAGAGTCCTCTCAGCGGCTGGGCCACCTGGAACGGCCACTTCCTTACCGGAGTCCGCGGCTTCCGAAGCCGAGCCGGTTTGGAGCTCCCAGGCTCCCGATGTTGAAGTCGGCGCCGCCCGCTCCGCTCCGCAGACCCACAGCCCGGAGGTGTTGACCGCGGCAGTCACAGCTCACCGGAGCTCCAGCGCGTCGATCCAGCGCGGCGACCCAGGCAAGGCATCGCCCGCTCCGCTCCGCGATAGCGCTCCAGCGCTATGCCGCCACCGAAGCCGAGGTGCTGGGCGGTCCCCGCCAGGAAACGGCGCTCCACGCCCGCTGCTTGGCCACGAGGACAGGTTGACGGGGCAGCCCGGAGAAAAAGCTGCCTCACCGACCAGGTAGGGACCTAGAAATATAGTTACCCCCTTCCCCCTACATTAAAAAGTCTATTTCTCCCACAAACAGAACACAGGACTCACTAGAACTACAAAAAAAAGTGAAATTAAACGGACGGCTGCTGATTAGCAGCCGTTCCCCAAGATGGCTCCTCCCCCCTTACTACCTGCCTGGATGAGTGCAGCACTGAAGAAGCTCAACACCATACAGGACATTGCAGCCCTTTTGGCAGGAATGCTATCCACAACTATTCACTCACTCCACCACCACTGATACAGAGTAGAGCAGTTTGTACCGTCTACAGGATGCACTGCAGCAACTCACCAAGATTCCTACGGTAGCATCTTCCAAATCCACCACCTCTACCACCCAGAAGGACAAGGGCAGCAAAAGCATGGTGACGCCACCACCTGGAAGTTGCCCTCTAAGCCACACACCATCCTGAGTTGAAAATATATCATCATTCCTTCACCATCGTTGGGTAAAAATCCTGGAACTACCTCCCTAACAGCATGTGGATCGACCCAAGGACTGTGGCGGTTCACGAAGACAGCTCACTACCACATACTCAAGGGCAATTAGAGATGGGCAATTAAATGCTGTCGCGGCCCGTGACACCCACATCCCTTGAATGATGAAAATAAAGTATAGCTCTACAACCCTGTCAGAGTTATAGTTAGGGATGTTGTATCTGCGCAATGTCAAGATGCATTTTGAGGAATCTTAGACCAAATGGCACAGTGCTTTGGGGGGGGAATTACATACTTTGCAAAATATTTTGTACGCTACTGTGGTCTATTTTGGAGGTTTCAGGATGTTTTGTAAATGACTGCCAACCCTGTTCCTCAGATTTGGTCCACGATTCCCCTGCATGTCGGATGCCTATGACCGGAACTATCGCCAGCTTGCTTTGGACAGCGCCTTGGAGCTGGGATACCAAGACTTTGTCCGCGAGGGGGTATACTGCATGCTTGCCGGACCATCGTACGAGACAGTGTCAGAATCTCGCATGCTGAAAACATTAGGAGCAGATGCAGTGGGTAAGTTCACACACCACCCGCACAAAAGACAATACATTTCAACAGTGCATTAGCATTGGTCTGTAACCCCCTCACCCCAACCTCCCCTTCTCTCCCGACCACCATCATTCCCTACGGGAGGTGTCCATGAGGACAGTGCTGCACTTCCACAGATGAGGTGGCTGTTGGGGAGCAGGTGGTTAGTGAGGTGCTGTCTTCCTACCAATGTTTCCATGTGGTCCCAACATGTGGATTCCAGCTTCTTAATATCCATCCTAAATGCTGTTTGAAAGATTGAAAAACTGAGGGTTATGGGCAACTGGTGCAAAAGAGGAGTTGATCAGATTGAATGCTGGAGCAGGCTTGAGGGGCCGAGTGACCTTCTCCTGCGCCTGTTTTCTTGTCACAGAATAATTGAGTCATACAGCCCCTTCGATCAAAATGCAGATAACCGTATACGCTGGTCCCAAATGTGCATTTTACCAATATCCCTCTAAACCTTTCCTATTCTTGTATCTGTCCAAATGTCCTTTAAATGTAGTTATTGTGCCTGCCTCAACCACTTTTTTCTGGCAACTCGTTCCATATACCCACTACCCATCTGTGTGAAAAATCTGTCCCTCAGGTCTGCATTACACCTTTCCCCTCTCATTTTACATCTATGCCCTCTCATTCTTGATTCCCAAAACCCAGGGGGGGAAACTGAGCATTCCCCATATCTATGCCCTCATGATTTAATATACCTCTATAAGATCACTCCTTCGGCCTCCTGACCTCCAGGAAACAACCTGCCCAACCCTTTCCTCTGCCAGTCCCTGAAGTCCTGACAGCATCCTCGTAAATCTTTTCTGTACTCTTTACAGCTAATGACATCTTCCCTCTAGCAGGATAACCAAACCTGTGTGCTTGTTCTTCCAATGGCCATGGTCCAGAGATTCCCAGGAGTCTGCTCTCGTTTTTAAGCGTTGAGAAACATCCGTGAACCTTTTCCTTCCTCTGCCTGCAATCTCTTGTGACAGGTCAGATACCTGGAGAAAGTGACATGGCCTGCCCAGTGTGGATGCCCGAATGTAACGAGGGTTCAATACTCGGGATGTTGGCCTGCGAGAGGACGCTGAGGTTGCTTCACTTGTCCTTTGTGGGGCTGAATTGGCACTTAGATTATAATCACCATGACAACTGGTGAAGGGATTCTTAATTTTATTCAAACACTTAATTGCAAAGACCAAGTCTAAGTGCTCAAAGCTGGCACAATGTCAAGACATGAGAAAATAGACTTGGTCAGACTTGGGGCTTCACTCTGTTTTATGGGTCCCGGATTCGATCTCTCTGTGAGTGCCAGTCTTTATGATCCCAGGTTCTCTTGTTGGTCCAGAATTTGATACGGAGTTGTATCCTTTATCCAGGACCCATCTCCCTCCCGCTTTTTCCCTTGTCCTCCAATGAGACGCCGCCAAATTCAGTTCCAACCCATTTCCTCGGTCCTAGTGCCATTGCGAGGCTATTTGCTGCCACAGTGTCACTTCTTCCTCTACCAATTGCACAGTATCTATGGAACCAATCAGGTGCAGAGGAGTGTGGAACTGCTGACAGTTCGTGCAAGGACCCAATTCTCCACAAGTCGTGTGACCTGTTAACATCATTTAGATGGCTTAACCTAAGCCTTGAGTTGCCTCCTGTTACCATGGTAACAACCAGCCCTTCTATCTGGTGCCTGAGGGCTCATGGGCCATTGGAGATCATAGAGAGGACCCATTGCTTCTTAGCTCTCTATAGCCAGATGGCCAGCTGCTTCCGTTTAATTAGTCCTCTGAGACCTTGGGTCTCAGTGAAGAGTGCGAACTTCCTAATATATGGTTGCTTCTGAAGCTGAAAGAATTGGAATGCTGTCCCATGTCACATGCTAGTCCGGTTCATTCTGTGATCAACCCATTCTGGCACGTCATTCCTTAGACTAATTTGTTCTCAATCTCTATACTTGAGGGCAGACACTTAGAAATTGGTACAGCTCTGAAACGGGCTCTTCAGTCCACTTGATCCATGCTGATTGTGATGCCTCTCTGCAGTAATCTAATTTACCTGCACTACCCACTTTCCTATCCAAGTACCTGACCAAACCCATTTTAAACATTGTAATTGTATCTGCAAACCACCTTCTCTGACAGCTTATTCCAGATACCCACCGTATTTTGCTAACAATCTCAGAGAATTTCACAGACCATCACATCAACCAACCCTTGAATGTAGCAACCTCTATATGTGTGTTCAGGCTATGCACACTATACATTCTTCCATTCCGTGACAGCTGTTCCAAGCCCCTGACTATCACCAGCCTCCAGGGGATGACAATGACAGAATGCAGGTGATCTCTCTCCGGTGCCTTGCGGTGTCCCGCTGTCAGTAGTCTGGGCCTCATAAGCAACAGGAGGGCAAAGATTACTGGTACGCACTGAAGTTTTGTGCCAGATCTCCAATCAGCCACAATATATAAAGTTATGTAGACCGAACACCAGGTCACCTTGGGTGACTCTGCAGGGCAAATGCCAGTTCCTCGTGTGATCTTTGGCCTGTGGAACTGGTGGACCATGGGTTACAACCTCTGCCTTGAGTAAATCCATGGTATTAGACTGTAAAGGGAAAAGGCCTGCATGGAGAAAGCACACCAAATTGGCCTGGATACTTCAACCACCTATGTCTGCACTGTCATTTGTACGTAGCTCCAGTCATCCAACTGCAGCAGCAAGCAAGGCCACACAGCCCAGGGTCATGGAGATGGTGAAGATGGTACACACTTCACAGCTACCTCACATTCTTTAGTGCAGGGCCTCAGGATCAGATCTTTCACACCACCTCCTCTCTGGGATACTCCTCTTGATGGCAGTACAGGGACCCCTGCTGGGAGGTTAGAGTGTTGACAGTGTTTCCCATTGCAGGTATGAGCACGGTGCCGGAGGTAATGGTGGCCCGGCATTCTGGTATGCAAGTCTTCGGCATCTCCCTCATCACCAACCAGATAGTGATGGACTACGACAGCCGAGCGAAGGCTAATCACCAGGAGGTGCTACAGGTAGCCCACGACCGGGCTCACGCCCTGCAAGGACTGGTGGCCAAGGTGGTGGAGAAGATGGAGTGAGGGCAGCACCACTCACTACCTGCACAGAAAGATCAACAGCAGCAGGCCAGGCTCCCCACCCTCCACCGAGCGCACAATGCCCACCTGCTGGGTTGCAGCTTCCTCAGCACCACACTTCCCTCCACAGAGCCTGCTGCCCACCCACCCTCCCCAGACACCCCACCCCCTGCTCTAGACAAATCCCACCCACCCCAGACATCCCCCCCACGCTAGACACATCCCACCCACCCCCCTGCCCTATACACATTCCACCCACCTAATACACATCCCACCCCAGACACATTCCCCCACCCACCCCCTGGCCTATACACGTCCCACCCACCTTATACACATCCCACCCACCCCAGATATGTCCACCCCACCCTAAACATGTCCCCCCACCCCCACCCCCACCCTAGACATTTCCACCCCACCCTATACACTATCATATTTTCTCTTTTTCTCCCCCCTACTCACCATTCCCCTCATACTATCTCTCTTCCCCCACACTTTCTCCCTCTGGGCCACAGAGATAACAATGGATTGCTTAGCAGAGCATAGGAGATAGAAGTTTGCAGAGTATTTCCAAGTTAATATTTGCGCAGCAGAACCATAGATAGAATCATGACACCATATGGTACAGAAGCAGACCCTTCGGCTGACCTCGTGCACTCTGACCATGATACGTATCTACACTAATCTCATTTACTGACATTGGATCAATACACTTTACACCTTTCCTAATGCCCAATGTCCAAATGCCTTTTAAAAGTACTTGTATCTGCCTCCACCACCGCCAGCTCATTCCAGATATTCACCATCCACTATGTGAAAAACATACTCCTCAAATTGCTGCCTTCTCACCTTAAACCTGTCATGAGAGAGGAATTCTGACTAGTATCTATCCTATCTATGTCCCTCATGATTTTATAAACCCCTGTCAGGTCACTCCTCAGCCTCCTATGTTCCAATGAGATTAAACTCAGCTTGTGCAACCTGATAACTACAGCCCTCCAATCAAGGCTATGTCCTGATGAATCTCTTCTGCACTCTATTGCTACCACATCCTTCCTAATCACACTAACACATGCTTTATGTCTGAGCAATAGCTTGTTTATTTTAAAAGCATTGTCCTTCAGATCAACTTAATTTATTTCATGCTGATTACTGTAAAGGGAGCCAGAGCTCTTCTGATACCAATTGCCTGTAGCTCTGTAACTTTTCCCAGACCAGACAGTGTAGCTTGGTCAGTGTGAGGTCAGTGCTATTGGCACCATCCCCCACATCGAAGAGTCCTTGTTCCAAACATAGATTGACACCATTCCCCTTCAAGTTAAAGGTGTAGCCATGAGCACTCATGGCGTGGGCCTCAGCTATGCTTGCTGGTTACATCGAACAGTCCTTGTTCCAAACACTGGCACCGACCCCCTCTTTGAAGAAGTGCTGCTTGGTTCTCTGCTGCATTAGTTGTTCTCAAACCAGACTCCCAAACTGTAAGTGGTGTGAAATCCAGCTGGGTTCCTCAGTCCCCTTGAGCCCCGGGTGAATGTTGGCTTGAGAGTGTCATCTTCTCTCATGTTGGTCTCCCAGGATCGACATGACTTTCTTCCATCCTGGTTTGTGGGCTCTGGAGGTGGATGTTGAGGCCAATATGAGGACTACAGCTGTGGCACAGATGGGACAGGAGGTGGTTGATGGGTGGGTGGGTAGTTTGGTAATATCTTCCTGTGACAGAGTTTGGAATAGAATGTTCAACTCACAGTCTTGTGTTACGTATCTGAATGATATGGGTTGCCCATCTTTCTTGACTATCTTTAATCTGACTTTACTGGACTTTATCTTGCACTAAATGTTATTCACGTTATTCCCATTATCATGTATCTGCACACTGTGGGTGGCTCGATTGTAATCATATATTGACTGGTTAGCATGCAACTAAAGCTTTGCACTGTACCTCAGTTCACGTGACACTAAACTGAACTAAAAAAATGAGCTCTTGCTACTGGTGATGTTTGTCCGAGAGAGGATGCTGACATTGGTTCACTTATCCTGCCAGCAGATCTGGAGGATTTTGCAGATACCACATTGGTGGCATCTCACCGGGTTTGCTGCTGTAGGTAGAATTAAACAGGAGGACAGGGGTCACTGCAGTCTGATTGACCATGTATTTGGTGCTGGGTTTGAACCCTTCATCTTTCAACCCTCTCTTCCTCGGTCAGCCAAATGGTGAATTTCACCATCGAGGTCAACCATCGTTGAGAGGTTGCTCCCATGGTGTTCCCCATTTACTAGACGTTGATTATGGGGAGATGATGAGTGAGGGTGCCTGTGATTATTTCAGGAAAAGTGAGTTATCAGCCTCACAGCAAAAAAGTTAAATGTTTGTATGAACTCAATGGGTCAGGGCGATTTTGTCAAGGCAGAGGGATGGTCAATAGTATGGGTCAAGACACTGCATTAGGGTCAGAAGATTACAGCATCTTCAGTCTCTGGTGTCTTCATTTTACTTTCTCAGTTGCCTCTGATTTGCGATTTCATTTGGCTGTCCATTTGGGGCAGTGCTTAAAATGGCTGGATGATACTAGGAACATTGTGTACAGACTCTTCCACATCCCACACACTCCTTCTCAAGAGGGGATGTTACAGTAAAATTCCAAATGACCAGAGAAACCTCCAGTTCAAGTCATATCCTGCTCAACCTCTCCCTACAGCTCAGGACCTTGAGTTCTGACAACATCCTCATAAATCTTCTCTGCACCCTTTCCAGCTTGACAGCATATTTTCTATAACATTGTGACCAAAACTGAACACAATACTTGAAATGTGGACTCACCAATGTCTTATGCAACTGTAACACGACCTCCCAATTTATCTTCTCAATAGGTACACAAAAATGCTGGAGAAACTCAGCGGGTGCAGCAGCATCTATGGAGCAAAGGAAATAGGCAACGTTTCGGGCCGAAACCCTTCTTCAGACTGATAGGGGGTGGGGAGAAGAAAGGAAAAAAGGAGGAGGAGGAGCCCGAGGGCTGGGGGAGGGGAGGAGACAACCAGAGGGCTGATGAAGGGGAGGGAACAGCAAGGGCTAGCAGAATTGGGAGAATTCAATGTTCAAGCCCCCAGGATGTAGACTGCCCAAGCGGAATATGAGGTGCATTTCCTCCAATTTCCGGTGTTGCTCGCTGTGGCCATGGAGGAGACCCAGGACAGAGAGGTCAGATACGGAATGGGAGGGGGAGTTGAAGTGCTGAGCCACCGGGAGGTCAGGTTGGTTATTGCGGACCGACCGGAGGTGTTCAGCGAAACAATCGGCAAGCCTCCGCTTGGGCTCACCGATGTAGATCAGCTGGCATCTAGAGCAGCGAATGCAATAGATGAGCTTGGAGGAGATGCAGGTGAACCTCTGTCGCACCTGGAACGACTGCTTAGGTCCTTGAATGGAGTCGAGGGGGGAGGTGAAGGCAGAAGTGTTGCATCTCTTGCGGTTTGCAAGGGAAAGTACCCGGGGAGGGGGTGGTACGGGAGGGAAGGGAAGAATTGACAAGGGAGTTACGGAGGGAGCGGTCTTTGCGGAAGGCAGACATGGGGGGAGATGGGAAGATGTGGCGAGTGGTGGGGTCACGTTGGAGGTGGCGAAACTGACGGAGGATCACTTGTTGTATGTGACGGCTGGTGGGGTGAAAGGTGAGGACTAGGAGGACTCTGCCCTTGTTGTGAGTGGCGGGATGGGGAGAGAGAGCAGTGTTGCGGGGTATGGCAGAGACCCTGGTGCGAGCCTCATCTATGGTGGAGGAGGGGAACCCCCGTTCCCTGAAGAATGAGGACATTTCGGATGCCCTGGTGTGGAACGCCTCATCCTGGGAGCAGATGCGGCGTAGACGGAGGAATTGGGAGTGGGGGATGGAGTCCTTACAGGAAGCAGGGTGGGAAGAAGTGTAGTCCAACCCACTTATCTTCTCAATACTCTGACTGATAGGACCAACTGATGAAAGCCTTTTTGACCACCCCATCTACCTGTGACTCCACTTTCAAGGAACTATGTACCTGCACTCCTAGGTCATTCTGCTCCACAACCTTCCCCAGAGCCCTACCATTCACTGTGTAGATCTTGCCCTTGTTAAACTTCCCAAAATGCAACACCTCACATTTCTCTGTATTAAATTCTATCAACCATTCCTCAGCCCACCTGCCCAACTGATCACGGTCCTACTGCAATTTTTGATAACCATCTTAACTATCTACAATATAATCCACTTCTCTGTCATCTGCAAACTTGCTAATCAAGCCATGATGTTCTTATCCAAATCATTGATATGGATGACAGACAGCAATGGGACCAGCATCAAACCCTCAGACACGCCACTAGTCACAGGCCCTCCAGCCCGAAATACAACCTTCCACCACCCTTCCTTCCATGAAGCCAATTTTCTATCCATTCAGCTATATCTCCTTTGATCCCATGCGATCTAACCTTCCAGAGCAGCCTGCTGTGTGGAACCTTTTCAAATGCCTTGCTAAAGGTGTATCATTTTCACATGTACCGAGGTACAATGCAATGCTTTGTTTTGCAAGCTAGATCGGATAAATAAAATATAAATACAATCAAGTCAAACATACATACAATATGTAGAGTAAAAGGCGTGATACAGAGAGCAGAATATAGCATTGTGGCACATCAGTTCCATAGACAAATTCCAATGTCCGCAATGAGGTAGAGGTGAATCGGACGGTCATTAATTGTATATTTTCTCCTTACTTTCAACCCCCCAAAGGGCAACATCTCACACTTGCTTGGATTAAACTCCATCTGCCATTTCTCCACCTATTTCAGTAGATGACCTATATCCCACTGTATACTTGGGCAGCCTTCCTCACAGTCTGCAACTCCAGCAATATGGTGTTATCTGGAAACTTACTAACCCATCTACATTTTCATCCAAGTCATTTATATATATATCACAAACAAAAGAGGTTCCAGCGCGGACCTTTGCGGATCTCCTAAAAAATCTCCCCAGCGCAGCCATGTCCTTTTGTAAGATGGCACATCAGGGCAAATTCCGGACTGAAGTTAATTTTGCCAATGCTGGCAGTTTTCTAGAAGACTCGCTGGGAGAGATATCTGATGTTAAGTCACCTCATTTCACCTGCTCCCTGCCGGGCTGGTTAACATTCCTTTTTCATGAGAAGTAACCTGACTGCCTTTGTAAGAAGGTGCTGCTTCATCAACTGTTCCATGGCTGCTTACTGTAACACTGTGTTTACTGTAACACTGGCTGTTTACCATAACACTGTTTACTGTAACACTGACCATTTGCTATAACACTGGCTGTAATACTTACTATAACACAGACATTGGACTTTATCTTTGGAACTGATGTTTACTGTAACGCTGTTTACTGTAATACCATGTTCACTGTAACACTGTTCACTGCAACACTGCCTGTTTACTGTAACACTGTTCACTATGACATTGGCTGTTAACTGTAACACTGTATACTATAAATACCATGCTCACTGTAACACTGTTCACTGTAACACTGGCTGTTTACTCTAACATTGTTCACTCTAACATTGTGTTTACCATAACACCAGCTGTGCACTGTAACAATGTTCACTTTTATACAATTTTAACCATAACAGTGGCAATTTACTGTAACACTGGCTGTTTACTGTAACACTGTACACTGTAATACCATGGTTACTGCAACACTGTTTAGTGTAGCACTTTACTGCAATGCCATGTTTACTGTAACACTGTTCACTGTAACACTGTTTATTGTAACACCTTGTTTTTAACAGTAACACTGGCTGACTGTCGTAACACTGTGTTTATTATAACTCTTTCTTTACTCTGAGCGGAAATAAGAATCCTAATGGTCACTCTGACCATTCCACAAAACCAGGACGATGTTCCAGAGATAATGGAATGATTTGATACTAACATGTAAGCAAGAGTGTATAGATGTATGTTGGCAGAATAAAATAGAAGTTTCTCAGATACATTTTGGTGTGCTTTTTTATTGGAGGGGAGTGGGGGGGGGGGGGGGAGAAACAATCTTCAAAAAAATAAAGTAACAATGCTAGAAGCACCAGGCAGGTCCGGCTGCATCTGTGGAGTGAAGTGTTGCTGATCCAGTTCTGATGAAAGGTCATCAACCTGAAAGGTTGACTCTGATTACCTCTACTGATGTTTCTCTCTTCAGATTTCCAATACCTATAATATTTTGGCTCTAAATAAAAAGTGCAGATAATATTACTGTAACACTATAGTAGTGTCCCTAAGAAACCTTGCATTATGTAAACAATTGTGTGAATGGGGGGAAAAGGGTTAGGTGCAGAACGTTTCAGACTCACAATAACACAGTTAATTTTCCCACAGGATATTTAAAAATAAAGGTATTTTTAATGGCTATAACTTTATTTCTCTTACCGCAAACCAAAAATACTAATGGCTGTATGTTAACATTATTAATAGAGTAGCATTGCACAAGGGTCAATAGAAGCAATCTTGTCAATTTCACCGACCACCCACCATTCTATGTCTGATTGCTGCAGGAAGTTACATAGATTGTGTCCCCCCCCCCCCCTCCCACCCCTCCTCCTCCCAGAAAGATTTTTTGCCTTCTTGTCAATTTCCAAAATAACTTTTAGGTGGATCTCCAGTTCCTGCTCAATTTATGTTTTAACCAATATGGCCCAAGTATTGCAACTAGTTTCCCTAATTCACCATTTGTGTTATATGGAATGCGTGTTATGGAAGCATGTGTTATCACAGAGCTACCTGTACCGAATAAAAAATTGCAACAGAAAAGAAAATACTCGTTGTAGAGCTCACCATCTCATCTCAAACAGATGGCATGGAATGGGTGTCAGTAAAGATAGCCGCTAAACTACACATGCAAACAACTTGGACATAATCCAGCAAATAATTTGCTCCGAGCTCTTTGTGTTCAAGGAACTGGGGAAATAATGTCACGTCGTCTTCAACATTCAATTAAACCACTGCACCAGTTAAAAAGGATCCCACTTTGCTTCTGGAATGGCATCATTTTTAAAAAGCTATTTCTTAGTGGGGGGTTTACTGGCCAGGCCAATATTTACTCCCCATCCTGAACTATCTTCATGAAGGCAATGGTGTACTGGCGGGTGGCTGCTGAAGGTGCCCCCACAGTGCTGGTGGGGAGGGAATTCCACGATTTAGACCGGGCAAGGATGAACGATTGGTGATATATACAATAGTCAAAGAGTCATACTGCATGGAAACTTTAGCCCAACTTTCTCATGCCAGCCAACATACCCCTTCTACACTAGTCCCAGCTGCCCACGCTTGGCCCATATCCCTCTGAACCTATCCTATCCATGTACTTGCCCAAATGTATATGAAACATTATGATAGTACCTGCCTCATCTACCTCCTTTGGCAGCTCATTCCATATACCCACCACCTTTTGTGTAAGAAAGTTACCCTTCAGGTGCCTATTAAATATTCCCCCCCCCCCACCTTGAACTCTGGATCTTAATTCCCCTACTCTAGGTAAAAGACTCTGTGCATTTACCTGATCTATTCATCTCATGATCTTGATGCCCTCATTCTTGGTGTTAACAGCAGCCAATTTATAAGGTAGAGAGTCATGGAGATGTACAGCATGGAAATAGGCCCTTCAGCACTCCTTGTCTATGTCACCCAAGTTGGCATACTGAGCCAGTCCCATTTGTCTACATTTCATCCATGGCCCTCTCAAACCTTCCTCTCAATATATTTGTCCAAATGTCTTTCAAAAGTCATAGTTGTATCCACTTCTATAGCTTCCACTGGCAGTTCATTCCAGATATGAACTATCCTCTGAGTGAAACAGTTGCCCCTGAGCTCCCACTTAAATATCTCTGCTCTATGACACATACAATAAAAACAAGAGGGTAACCAGGGAGAAGGTAGGACTGCTCAAGGATAAAGGAGTGAATTTATGCTTGGAGTCAGGGGGTGTATACAAGCTACTAAATGAGTACTTTGCATCTGTTTCCATCAAGAAGAAGGACATGGAGGACAGTGAGATCAGTATGGAGAATACTAATATGCAAGAACAGTTTGAGGATGAAGTGGTGTTGGGGCTTGAAGAGCATTAAGGTGTATAACGCCCCAGGGCCTCATACAATCTATCCCAGGTTATTGAGAGAGGCAAGAGAGATTACCATAGCCTTGATGAAGATCTTTATATCTTCTCAAGCCACAGGCAAAGTCTTGGAGAGCGAGAGAGCAGCTATGTTGTTCCTTTGTTTAAGAAGGGAAGTAGAGAGAAACTAGGGAAATTATAGGCCAATGAACTTCACATCAGTGGTCAGAGAAAAGATTCTTCAGGATAGGATTTACCTCCATTTTTGAAAAGAATGAGATAATTAAGGACAGTTAGCATGGCTTAGTAGGTGGCAGGTCACCTCTTACAATGTGATTGAGGATTTTGAGGAAATTATGAAGGTGATTTTAGAAGGTAGGCCACTAGGTTGTCAACGTGGATTTTATTATGGCATTTGAAGTCCTCCATGGCTCCTTTAAAGATAGTGCAGACATCCTCGGAGAAAGCTCTGAGGTTTCATCTGAACTTTCTCCTCTGTGATGACTGTTGTTGGGATATTTCCATGTAGACATTGTCGTCCATATTCATACAGAGCACCTACTGTCACCTACATCGTACTCCTATTCATAGACTACAGCTCTGCCTTTAACACCATTCTAACATCCTAGCTCATCACCAAATGCATGGGAGTTGGAGTCTGCACTCATCTTGACTAGATCGTCGACTTCCTGATCAACAGTCCCCAATCAGTGGGGATCGGGGGACAAATCATGCTCTACAATAAACCTCAACACTGGTGCACCGCAAGGGTGCGTGCTTCTTTACTCCTTGTACAACCCCGACTGTGCAGCCAATGTTCAAATCTAATTCAATTTACAAATTTGCAGACAACACCACCATTGTGGGGAGAATATCAAATAATGATGTTGGAGTACAGGAAGGAGATTAAGAACCTCATGTACTGGTATCGTGACAATAGCCTTTCTCTCAATGTCAGCCAAGCCAAAGGAGATAGTGATCGACTGTAGGAAGTGAAGTGGTACACATACCCCAGTTTTCATTGACGGCGCTGAAGTAGAGATGGTTGAAAACTTCAAATTCCGAGGAGTAAATATCACCAACAACTTCTCCTGGACCACCCATACCGAAGCAATGTCCAAGAAAACACACCAACGCCTCTACTTCCTTAGAAGTCTTAGGAAGTTTGGCATGTCCCCAAAAACCCTCACCAACTTCTACAGAAGTACCGTAGCAAGCATTTTATCAGGATGCATCACAGCTTGGTTTGGGAACAGCTCCATCCAAGAACGTAGGAAATTGCAGCAAATTGTGGATGTAGCCCAGACCATCACTCAAACCAACCTCCCTTCCATTGACTCCATTTATACCTCACAATGCCCATGGCAAGGCCAGCAGCATAATCAAGGACGAGTCGCACCTTGGCCACACCCTCTTCTCCCCCCTCCCATTGGGCAAAAGGAAATATGAAAACGCACACCTCCAGATTCTAGGACAGTTTCTTCTCAGCTGTTATTAGGCAACTGAACCATCCTACTGCAACTAGAGAGCAGTCCTGAATTATAATAGTAAGATTAAACGAGAACTTACCTAAGTTTGAAGTTTGATCTTTATTTTATGAGGAGTTACGTTGGTGATTACGTGAAGAACCCCGCCAGTGCGCCTGCGCGGCAATCTTCGAAGTAGCGGTGTGAAATCACAAAAAACAACAAGCGAAGTAATATAGTATCATAATAAAACGAGTAATACAAGAACTTCCATCTGACTTTTATGATAGAGGGTTGGGTCGTGGTGGGCACGTAATCGCCAACGTAACTCCTCATGAAATAAAGATCAAACTTCAAACTTAGGTAAGTTCTCGTTTAATCTTACTATTTTACTTCGGAGTCACGTGACTACGTGAAGATTTTAAAGCTTTGTGATTTCATGCCGCAGACAAATCCCGGCTTCTCACTGCATTGATTGACTCGGAACGAGAATATTCAATAATGCATTAATAATAACATTTGTACCACAAATGCAGTAATTCATTTATTTGAATAAAATAATTAATAGTATCCCCTTTAACCCAGGGAAAATTAAGCAGAACTTAATATAGTTTCTGCAAACAGCCCCGTATTGGCAATAGCCCGATGGTAAAAGTGTTGAAACACCAACTTATTAGATCACCCGGCGGCTGTGAGAATATGATCGACGGGACTTCCTTCGCCCTGGTCGTCAATGTTGCTGCTAAACTGAATGGAATGTAAAACCATCAATGTTCACACGTGCAGCAACTAAAACTTGTTTTTAACCATCTTAAAATAGTCTAAACTGACACTATCTTGTATGGTTTTTCATGAATGATAAACAATCTTGTTTTCATATTTCATAAGGTCTTTGTAGCCTCAATTTTTTGCAATAAATATGTCTTAACATATAGACATGGATCCATAGAATATGTTAATAAAACAATCTTGAATCCTGTCACACCTGATCCTACTTCATTTGAGTAGTTCATAAAATGTAAAACATAACATAATCCTGAGGTACTTCTGTGTATCTGTAACTTTGTAATGTTATAAGTGCCATAAACATGACTACCTTCATGCTGAACTTGGCCAAATCAGAATCGTACCAAGACTCCTTTGATGAAGTAGCTTAAAACGATTCTATATTCCAGATTCCCTCCTAGGTTTAGAAGGTCTGGAATTAAAATTCCTTTCATTAATCTGGAAATAAAAGAACGAGACTCAACAGGATGTCTTTCCAACCTCATCAAAATAAAAACGAGGAATAATATACTTCTGTGTGAATAAATCGCACTATACCTCAACCCATTAAATAGAGGTCAATCCAAGATATTTGAGACATGTGCCGTACAACATTCCATATTCTTTTATACACAGAAATATTTTCCCCTCATTCTTTACATAATGGGAAAGCAGTATTTACAGAGTCACAACTCAGATTAACAAATGTACTGCTTTTGAGTACTCTTCCGCCAGACTGCTGTAAGCATGTCCCCAGCATGCCCAGACAATCCTCTTTTTTAAAACCTGCATCCATACAGGCATATGACGGATGTTACTCTCCAATTATCGAATACACCAGTAACTTCCTTCTTTTGGGAACATTTATCAGAAACTGTGTCATAAATTCCAATATCAAAGGGAACCATGGCTGCGTAGACCCGTCTGGTACCATGAATACCCCAGAGGCAGCATACTGCTTCGTTTTAAGCAGACACCGATTTATGAGACAGGATGAAGTAAAATGCATATAACAACATACCATCCTAATATAGCGAGAAACATCCATCGCTACTGTCTCCCGATGTAGTCCCATAACACATATCTCTGTAACTGGTGGTTGAGTCTGGATGGAAACAAGTCATATCTGGCTTCCCAAATCTGACTATTATATCATTAAAAATCTTAAGGTTAAACACCCATTCTTTGTTATCATGGAAATTCCACCCATACAATTAATACATGCAATTGCTGTAGTGTTGTTAATTTGAAACTGAACATGCAGATTAGTTGTATTTAACAACAAGCTTGTAGCTCATAAGCCTTCCAATAGACTTTAAAACGTCGATTGTCCATGTCTGTAAAATAATACTTCTTCCATATTCCATCTGTCTACAGATGGATACCTTTTCAGTGGCACCAATCCTATTACACTGATATCAGTCTGTTAAGACCATGGAAGGCTGTTCAATCCGTATCTTGCTTGAACTACTGAAGACATGTTAAATCCACTACTGCAATCAGAAGCAGCATTTGTTGTTTAATTACATGGCCTATCAAAAAATGGCCATCATGCATCACAGTGTTTTTTCCTTTTGCAGTCTGCAGCTGCTGGTAGTACAATGGCCCATATTGTATTGCTGGAAATAACACTAATTCTCCTAACAAGCTGGCCACCTGTCTTAATTGAAGATTGTTGCTTTTCCAACTGCTTAATACAACCATCAATTAGCTTTACCCTTTACCCTGGGTAAATTACTACCTTTTCAATTGAATCAAATAATCAATTGTTGTAAGTATCGTTAACTTAATTTCTCACTGGATGAATTAAACCCAACTTTCAAAAGTGGTTTGAATAATTTGAGAGAGATAACTCACGAATTCTCTTGTTCGTCCTAATTAGGACATCATCCAGTTAAGCCATCCACATCTGTCCTTAGACTCTATTTAGCCGCAAAATTGGTTTTACCAATTTAGTGAATTTCTAGGGACTGAAGTTAACCCGTTAGACAGAACTTTGAATTGCCATAATTGTTCCTTTAGATAATTTTATCTTATAAATGAACAAACACTAATATACATCTTTCAGATCTATGTGCCATAAAACATCTTTTTTGAAATAAATTGTAAGGCAGTCTCAAAGTCCCTATTTTGAAGTGTCTATACTTCACAAAATTTTAAAGACTTGTCAGATCTAAAATACTCCTCACCTTTTTAGGTTGAGAAATTTTAAACACAATTTGGTGGTTTTGATAAACCGACCTTTCAATTACTTGTTTATAAACAAGTTTTCAATTCAGCTTGAACCTCCATCAATTATTTTTATGTGAAATTGGAGTGTTCTGCTTGGAACATGCTGGATGGCAAATCAGTATTTGAATCGAATCAATTAGAAACCTTTCTATAATACTCAGAATAATAACTGAAGTAATTTGCTTCCAATATTTGGCTGTTTTTGCCTTAATATGTTCCCATAAGAACCAGGTCCACCGACCTCCTTTGTCATCTGAGTGACCTGTGGTCCCTGGCTCCTGGCAGGCAAAACCCACGCTTTTTCGTTTTCCTGCTGCAGGACATCAACTGCGTACCTGCTTCAATGGTCGATTTGATCCTGATGTCGGTCCAGGATTTTGTATGATGTCTGAAAGGATACGTCCTCTTTGCAGACTTGACGACCATTGATGTTGTAATCAACTTTGCTGTTTTTGCCTCATTATCCAACTCTTTCCCACGATTCATGAGGTTTTTTCTCTGAAGAATAAGTTGAATGACTGCACATTGCTGGGCTTTACAGAGTTGCTGCAACTTTGGGTTGATGGTGGACCGAATGGCATACTTCCTGAAACAATTCATCTTGCAGTGGGCGCTACATAGCAACCTTAGTGCCACTTGATGCATCTCCATCCATGGCCTCCATCCATCGTTTTGCAAATTGCAGTTGTTCATCAACCCAGCAGCTTCAATATTCTCTGCAGTTTACTTTCCTTAGGCTTACGTGCCTTCGCCCATCTGACCCCTTATCTTGGTTCACTGCTAGTACTTTCAGCAATACGCAGTTCCTTGGGATCTCGTGCTTTTTTGGCATTTTCATCCATCGTAAGCTACTAGAGCTGATGGCAGACACAATAGTTGATCACAGAGACCACGTCCTTTCCAGTGGCTCTCCTAACTCTGACGGGGCAGCGAATCATACTACCAGGAGTAAAACATCTGGCAGCTGCCGTCTTCGCTTGTATCGGCCTCACCGTCAGACTCAGGGTCAGAACTCTCACAGAGCAGCAAATGGTACTGCCAGGAATAGCCCATCTGGCAGCTGCCGTCTTCGCTTGTTTTGGAAACTCTGCTGACCCTGTGCACGCGCCTCATCAATGAGGGTGCTATCAAGCAGCCCTTTACTAGGTGCTGCTGACCTGGCTTCTGGAGCCTGGTTCTGACATCACTCCTCCTGGAGTATGTTTTGTTGGAGCAACCTGTACAGGTTATCCATTTGGAATATCCACTCAGAAAGTGGTATCCAGCCTTGGAGGTGAATCCCAAACTGACTCTTGCTCCATGGCCCTGACTTGTATGTTGCCTAGCACCCAACTGACGCTGGCTCCGTTCTTTTCTTTAATGCACAAGTCCACAGTTCGCCCCGCTCCCAGCCGGCGACGGTTGTAGGGTATGAGGCAGTCCTTTACCGACCGCATTCCCGCAGCTTTTTATCGGCTTTGCCTTGCCCCACTGGTGCTGACTAAAGTCACTTCAGCCCCAATATCCCCAGTCGCTATGCTGTCTGCTGGCGACTGTACCGTGGTCAGAGGCGGCTGGTCGCCGACCGCAATCTCGCGACTTTCTACCGGCTGAGTCGCTCGGCCTCCTCCCCTTGCCCGTTTTATCCATGGCGCCTGTGGAAAAAAACCCCCACAGACCCACAAGGTTATACTTACCTTGTAGTTTAAAAACTACAATTCCACTAGAGGAGCTCTGCTCCTCGCGTCCGTTTGCGCCAATGCGTCTGACGTAATGACGCGCAGGCGCACTGGCGGGGTTCTTCACGTAGTCACTCACGTGACTCCGAAGTAAAATCTACATTATCGGTGACCCTCAGACTATCTTTGATCAGACTTTACTGGCTTTATCTTGCACTAAATGTTATTCCCTAATCATATATCTGAACACAGTGGATGTCTCGATTGTAATCATGTATTGTCTTTTCGCTGACTGATTAGCATGCAACAAAAGCTTGTCACAGTACATCAGTACACTTGACAATAAACTGAAACTGAACGGAACTGAACTGACAACTGAACTGATCTGAAGTTCACCGCAATGATAGCATTACAGACAAGTCGGCACCCTCTCTGTCATGCTCTGAAGTGTAAACTTGGACAATGTGCTTTAAACCCTATGAAATCCATGAAATCCATACGGACACAAAAATAAAACTGCAGTACATGATATGAATGTCAGAGCAGCAGAAATACAGCTCAATCAACAGGTTGTATCAATATGCTGCACATCTTAAATAGAAATAGAAAATCCTACCAAGATTTTCTTTGCATCTGTACCTCTCCGTGCTTGTGCATATAACAACAAACTCGACTCAACTTGAAAATGCCAGACATACAACAGGTCAGGATGCCTCTGTGGGAAGAGAATCAGAGTTAATGTTTCAGGTCAAAGACCTTTCATCAGAACTAGGAAAGAGACAAATGAAGTGAAGGATGGGGGATGGGGGGATGTTTCTGAAGGGGTAAAACCAGAGTGACTATGGGGATAAGGTTCCAAAAACATCCCATTCCCTCTTACAACATAGAAGAAAGCCATCAGCCCATTGAGTCTCTACTGGTTCACAGGAAAATCCTGTCCCCACTTATTTCCCTATAACCTGTTCTTCTTCACATGCCAAATAACCTCTCCTGTTCCTACCTCTCTCCTGCAACAAGTAGCCAGTTACAGTACACAATTCACCAACCAACACATCTTGAGATGTGGGAGGCAACCAAAGCACCCAGGGGAAATCCACACAGTCACAGGGAGAACATGCAAACGCCGCACAGACTGTACGGGATGTCAGGAAAGAACCCTACCTGTAGCCCCTCTGCGCTGCTAATTCTGGCCTGATGAAAGTATAATTTAGCAGCAGTGGAACTGGGGTAATGGTACACTGAGCAAGGCAGATTTGCATTTTCAAACTGTCTTCTGCCAGAAATTAATTGTCAGAAGACAGGAGGTTGTCAGAATCCCCATGGGAGAAAGCTTGAAATGTGCGGGATAAAAAGGAAGATCAAAATCACTAGTGACAGGAATCAACCAAACTGGCACTGCAACAAAATCCGTCTAGGATTTTAATACAAGGCTCTTCAAAGAAATAGATTCTGAAAAGTTCAAAGCTGAATTATTTGAAGTGCTGTCTCAAATCTCCATTGTGCTTCTGTTAACAATGTGCAAAGTTGGGTGGGTGGGGAAATATCACTGGAAGGGACTCCACGGTGAAAGATTCAACTCATTGCACAAGGAGAGACTTCTGTTATAAGCCCAACAAATAGCTTCATCGTCTACTTAGATGGTTCATGGCAAATGAATTTGGGACATTCAATTACACACAGCAAGACCCCACAGACAGTCAATGAGATGCAAGCGGCTGTTTTGTATTTTTCTTAGGACGAGTCGGCTCAAAGATAGCAACGGCAGCTACATGTGGATTTAGTGCAGGAGAAGATCCCAAGGAGCTGCACAGGTAAAACTTGGCACCACACCACGCAAAGAATATGAACTTTTGTATATTATATACAAATCATACACCACAGAAATTGATTATTCAGCCCACAGAGTCCATGCAACCATCTAACTCCCATTTTGCACCAACCCTGCACTAATCCTATTTTATTCTCCCTACATTGTCATCAACTCTACCCCAATGCTACCCCTCACTCCTCAGGGGAGACAAGGGAGAAATCCCAGTCGGGTGGGTTCAGGGTGGGGATGGGAGGGAGTTTGGAAGAAATTTGGGCCAATGGATGAGGGAGAGGAAGGAAGACAGCTGATTGACCTGTCTCAATCTTGGCACTTGCTTTAGGGAGTCACAAAAAAGTGATGGAGTGAAGACTAAGATGGTGTATGGTGAAGACATGCAGGGATTGATCGAATGTTCCGGGATGATCCAGGAAGGACAGGTGGATTCTTGAGTAATCTACAGGATCTGACAGGATCTGCGGGTGACTGGCAGTCAGATCTGTTCAGGCTGGCGATCCTGGCAATGGAGGGCACAGAAATGAGAGCCACACTGGTGAAGCAGGACGGGTTGAGAGAGGTCCTGGGCTCGGTGAGTAGAAGCCGGGTATGATCGGTCTGATGGTGCAGCGAATAGAGAACCAAGGTTGGAGGTTTGGCTGTTCGAAATGAAGTAAAGGAAGTGGACTGAGTAGGAGAAGGAGAGGAATGGGGGAAGTGGTCAGAGATGGCACCAAGACAGTGACAGGAAGAGGCCAAGTGAGATGGAGACAAGACAAAGGATGAGAAGTAAAAAGAGGGGCAAAGCTGCTGGAGACAGAGATGCATTGAGGCAATGCCTGGGGAACTGAGAATATAGGAACAATCAACTGCAGGTGCTGGTTTATACCAAAGATAAACACAAAGTGCTGGAGTGACTCAGTGGGTCAGGCAACATCTCTGGAGACATAGGATGGGCGATGTTTCAGGTCGGGACCCTTCTTCAGACTTCAAACTGAGAATATATTCAGGTTGTGAGATTTATGGGACAAAATTGATTTTCCTGCATTCGTAGACAAGAAGCCGAACTCTGAATGGATTTCTTCTGAACTGAACTGAAGCATGAACTGGAGTGGTATGGTTTGGAAGAACTTTCACATTGTTATTCGGCATATACCCTGCTCCCATACGTCTGACACTCACACAGTAATTGACACTGAGCTCACCTCTACCTGCAGCTTTGTGTAATTGCTGGGAGATCATTCACAAACCTGGTGCACTGCTTAACACAATATCCTGCAGACAGTATCGCCAGGCTAAAGATGAAAGGTTTTTTGTCAACAGAGGGTCAATTAGCAAAGTTAAAATGAAATCAGAGTGTGTTGACATTGTTTTTTCTGGATCGATCTGTGCTTCATCTCATACCGTGGAATCACAAAGAAACATTCTGCTCCATTTCATTATAATTCCTTTAAGCTCAGAATACTAAAAACTTCCATTAATACAGTAGATTGGTTGCATTTCTTTTTCTGAGAGTAAATGAGTTTCATCTTTTTTCCTTTGTGCCGGGGAAGATGAGGGATATCAGTGATGGAGAATGGAACGATTTCTATTATAAACTCCAATGCCGGCACTGAATATCACTGACAGCTAGGGCCAGGGGACCAAACTTCTCTTTGTCATTCTCCTTCTAGAGATGCAAACTGCCTATGGGGAGGGGGGGTGTCTTTGACAGGGTAAGACCGAGGTGACCGTGGAGACAAACAGTAAACATGGTTACCTGATCATTGGGTGAAAGGGAACAACTAGAGAGGTCAAAGACTGGAGTAGTTGTAAAATGCAGTGCAGGAAGAAGTGCCTGGCAGTTCAGGCTGGGCCAGTGCTCTACTCCCAGAGGGGAAAAAGAACAAACAAACTGAGCCAATGCCACAGATGGTTACATCATACCTGCTAATTTGATTAGGTGCTCATTATCCTTCCCATCCCCTGCTACTCATAACTTGTCTTCTATCCAATAACTAAGAGTCTCTCATGCAATGATAATCTTGAGGGCATTTCAAATCCCTACAAATGACATCTGTGCATATCCCTATCCCTTAGTCAGCTCTTTAAATAATTCACTCCCATTTGTTGGACATGAGCTATTCCCTGATCAACACATTTTCAAGGTGTTCTATTTTTATGTGCAACCTCTGGTAATTTCCCACAACAGATGGTTGACTGCTTCACTTGCTTCCCTCTCTCACCTTTTGCAAATTAATCTGAAGGAACAGTTCCCAAATGGAGAGAAATTCAGGCTATTTTATTATTCTCCAAACATCTTGCCTGCTTCATTTAAACCCCTTCGAGAAGGTCTACTATTGATGAGTGAAACGGATTGAACTTATTCCAGACTAGCAGACAACTGCCAGTGACATCCTTCTTCCATGTTACAGCACCTCTGCTTTCCACATTCAATGGGAAGGCGGAGAGGACCTGGACATCCCTATCTGGTGCGGCGACTTCCCGTTCCACATTGGACTCCACACAGACTCCAGAAACGTAAAGCTGGTTTACAAAGATGAGAGCTGTGAGAAAATGGCATTCTATCCCATGTTCTCATAACTCTCACTCCTTTATCTTTCAATGGTTTCTCCATCTCCTCTTTAAGTACCTCCACGTTGTTGAAGAATTTCCAAAGGTTTATGACCTATGGAATCCAGGGCAAGTTAGTAAAGTGGATCCAAAATTTGCTTGACAATGGGAGACAGAATGTGAAGGCAGAGGACTGTTTTTGTGATTAGATGACTGTGACTGGTGAAGTTCCATAGAGATTCGTAGTGGGATCCTTGCTGTCTGTAATATAAGTGAATGATATGGATGTGGATGTAGTGTGTGAGCAGTAAGTTTAAAGATGACACTGAGATTGGTGGAGTTCTTGACATTGAGGGAGGTGGGTTTAAGCTATTGGATGATATTGATGTGTTGATGAAATGGGCGGTACTAATGAGCTCAGAACATTCACCGTGAATGGTAGAGTTCTTCGAAGTATTGAGGAACACAGGGACCTTGATATTACAAGTTCAAAGGCCCTTGCAAGTGGCACCATACAAAGATATTTGGTTAAGAAGGCATATGCGATCCTGGCCATCATTTGTTGGGGGAATACAATGGAGGGAGGTTATACTCCAACTTTATAATATATTGGTCAGATCTCAGCTGGAGGACTGTGTGCAGTTCTACTCACCACACTACAGGAAGGATGTGATCGCAATGGAGCTCTGGAGAGGAGATCCACTGGGATGTTGCTTGGGATGGAACATTTCAGTTATGAGGAGAGACTGTAGAGGCTGGGTCTCATTTCATGGAGCAGAGAAGGGAACATGTTTGAGGTACTTAATATTATGAGGGATATGGATAATATAGGTAGCAAGAAACATTGTCTCCATTTCAGAGGTCGATAAAACTAGAGATCACAGATTTAGGGGAAGGAGTAAGAGATTTAGAGGGGATTTGTGGGAGACATCTTTCACCCAGAGTGGTGAGTACCTGGAATACACCGCTTGAGAGAGTGGTGGGAGCAGAATCGTTGCTTTTAAATAATATCTAAATTAGCAGGGGAATCATGAACCAAGGGACATAGGTTTAAGATGAGAGGGGAAAGATTTAATAGGAACCTGAGGGGCAATTTTTTCTCACAGAGGGTTGTGGGTATATAGAACGAGCTGCCAGAGGGGGGTAGTTGAGGCTGCTACTATATCAATATCTAAAAGACGACTTCCGGTGGCGCTATGGAGTAGGAGAGACTCGCGCCGACTAGCTCCGGGAAAAAAAACGCTGAAAACGGGGGAAAAAAGACATGACCTACCTCTGGAAAACGGCACCGAGTGTTTGCAACAGGTCCGTGACGTCATCAGGCGCGCGACACCGGCAGCATGTCGTCTCAACACACCCCCCCCAAGACGAGAAAAATCGGTAAGGGAAAAGAGGCAGGCCCAACTGAAGCCTCGGGCTCAGTTTTAACAGCATCCCAAGAAGATATCTCAAGAAGGAAAAAAACAGATGTGGAAGAATTAAGAACCTTCCTGACACAGGAAATCTCTAAAATAATGATAGAATTTAAAAATCTTAAACAGGAGCTGAAATCTTTAAAAGATGAAATTAAAGAACAAATTAAAGATGAGGTTACAGCTTCTGTGCATGAAGTTCTGGAAGACTGGAAATTAACCATGGAAGAAAATATGCATCAAAATACTGAAGAAGTATATGATAAACTGAATTCGATGGAATCCAGATTTGATGCTAAGTTGGAGCCGATCCTCCAGACTTTAAATCAACACCACGAGGCTGTAAAGGAATTGGAGGAAATTGCTGAGACAAGCACCGAAACAACAAAAAAACGTATTGCCGAGAACAAACGCCTATCGAAGTTATTACATCAAATAACTGAAAAATGTATTGACTTGGAGGGACGACAGAGACGGCAGAATTTAAGAATCGTAGGCGTCCAGGAAGGCAGAGAGGGGAATCGTGACCCTCGCGAATTTGCTGCAGATCTGCTGAAAAAGGTCTTGAATCTGGATCAAGCACCGTTAATTGCCCGAGCGCACAGAGTATCAAGACGTCGCCCAGGGGTGGGCGCCCCCCCAAGGCAACTGGTAATGAAGGGGCAATATGACCATGTTTTGGATGATATGATGAAGATAATTGTTCAAAGCAGAAACCTCGCATTTGAAGGAGACAAGATAAGCATATTTAGAGATTATCCTGTGGAAGTCGCCAAGAAGAGAGCGTTGTTTACAGAAACAAGAAGAATACTTAAGAATATAAACAATCTGAGATATGGACTGTTATATCCCGCAACATTAAGAGTGACCTACGAGAGGAAGGAACATTTCTTCATCAAGCATACAGAGGCACTTGAATTTGCCCAGAGCATTGTGAATAAGACCGAAGATTGAATAATATTCTACACCCAACATTCACCTGAAGACAGTGGAAACTGTTATCCTGCAGAGAAGAGATGGAACTTTAAACTATAATTTTTAAGAACTGCCCCCATTCTTCTTGCAGATTTTGTCCAAGATCTGCGGGAAGAATTGGGCAATTATCTCGCTACCGATACATAAAATTTATATTTTAGTACTAATTTCTAACAATTAACTCTAATCACGACTACTAATCAATACTAATTGTTGTTAACTGGACCAACTCAGAATTGATTAAAAGTATGAAATATAAGTAAAGTGTGATCCAAATAATTAATTAATAAAATATAGGAAGTTTTTTTCTTGCTATTTTAGATATTTGGATATTTTGGACTTTGATTACTCTTTAATAATGTTTTTTTGATTACTCTTTAATAATGTTTTTTGATTACTCTTTAACAGTGTCTTCCCCCTTTTTTTTTTTTTAATTAAGAAAAAAGGGAGGAAAAATATTTTTAGCTTGCTATATGATACTAACATTTGAATTGGAGACTAACAAATACTTCAATTATGGAATAAAACTATTGTTTCCCTCCCCCCCATAAATTGTTTTCATTGTAATTGAAACTTTTCTTTTAAGGAAAGTACGGAGCTAGTAATATATATTTTTTTTTAACAAAAGCTACGGAAGTCTTTAGATGTTTAGCCACACTAGGGTGGCTATCACTAACTGCACTAATCATAGTTGTAGTTTTCTTCTTTTTCTATTTTTTACACGTTACTAATACAACATTTCATTACTTTTTCTATCTTATGTTATATTATATTTTGTATTTGGAATGGAATTATATGTTTTATCTAGGGAGATATGTCCGGATGAAAAACCGACAAGACTTAGAATTCATCTACCTGAGGTTCAAGTATAAGGTAGGGTTTAGTGCGCTGATCCAGCTGCTCCAACATAGACCACTTTAATCACAAGATGCAAGACGTTAATATGAAAATTGGGGGTGAAGGAATTAAATTTTGTAGCTGGAATGTTAAGGGAATTAATGAACCAATCAAGAGAGGTAAAGTATTAGCCTATTTAAAATCACTTAAAGCAGATGTAATATTTCTCCAGGAAACACATCTTAAAAAGGAAGCACAACATAGATTGAAAGCCAAATGGATTGATAAAACGTATCATTCTTCATTTTCACATAAATCTAGAGGGGTTGCAATATTAATTCGTAAAGGTATACCCTTTAAACATATATCAACGACAGAAGATATTGAAGGCAGATATATTGTATTAGTAGGGGAGTTATACTCAAAAAAAGTGACTCTCCTTAATGTGTATGGACCAAATTTTGATAGCCCCCTGTTCTTTAAGAGAATACTTAACATTATCCCGGAATGTACACAACATAATTTTATTATCGGTGGAGACTTAAATTGTACACTGGATGCTTACTTGGATAGATCATCAAGTCAAAGAAAATTAAAATCTCAGTCAAGTGAATTCTTAAATTCATATATTAATACTACAAACATTAAGGATGTTTGGAGAATTGAAAACCCATCTGGTCGAGAATACTCATTCTACTCACCCGTGCATAAAACGTACTCAAGGATAGATTATTTCTTAGTAGACTCTAAACTTATCCCATTTACCTATAATTCGCAATATCATAATATTATAATATCGGACCATGCTCCACTTACATTTATGATTAAACTAAAAGGAATGACCGAGATAAAGACACAATGGAGACTTAACCCCCAAATCTTGAAAGAAAAGTTATGTAATGAATACCTCGTAAAACAGATTAATATGTTTTTCGAGGCTAATGACAGCTCTGGAATCTCCGCCTCCCTTCTTTGGGAAACATTTAAAGCATTTGTGCGAGGAGCATTAATATCCTCCCAATCATTTATTAACAAAGAGAATAGGGCCAAACAACAGTCTTTGGAAACGGAAATAAAGCAATTAGACATAGAAAATGCAATAGCACCATCTATGGTAAAACACAATAAAATTGCAGTACTGAAATATAAGTTAAACAAGTTATACTCAGACCAAGTAATAAAACTATATCAACGTACAAAACAATTACATTTTGAATTTGGAGATAAACCACAAAAACTATTCGCGCGTCAACTTCGTAAACAGGACGGGGAACAATCAATTTACAAAATTAGATCAGATAATGGAGAAACATTAACACTACCTAAAGATATTAATGATAGATTTTTACAATATTATCAAAAATTATATTCATCTAAAACAACAGAACAACCAGTAGGAATGGAAACATTTCTACAGAAATGTAATCTTACAGGTCTAGATCAGAAAGAGAGAGAATCACTAGATGTAGAAATTACGGTAAAAGACATCGAGGAGTCAATTAGATCTTTAAAAAATGGAAAGGCCGCAGATCCTGATGGTCTAAGCACTGAATTTTATTTAAAAAATTACGATCTGATTTCTCCACGTCTACAGAGACTTTACAAACAAGCATATACTCAACAGAAACTTCCAGAAACTCTAAATGAATCTACAATCATACTTATACCGAAACCGGATAAGGATCCTGAAGACCCAGGTTCATATAGAGCAATAGCTCTCTTAAATACTGATCAGAAAATATTAACCAAAATCCTATCTCATAGATTGAGCTTAGTGATTAATAAATTAATACACCCGGACCAAACAGGTTTTATTCCAAAACGTTACTCATTTTATAATTTGAGAAGCCTATTCAATATTATATATACAAATAGAATTCCTAATGCAGATCTAGCAATTATTTCGTTAGATGCTGAAAAGGCATTTGACCAGGTAGAATGGACATATTTATTTTCGGTAATGAAAAAATTTCAATTGGGAGAGAAGTTCTGCACATGGGTTAAATTGTTATACTCTAATCCAACAGCTAGAATATTAACAAATCAAATGTTATCAGCCAAGTTTAATCTTTCTAGAGGTTGTAGACAAGGATGTTCACTATCCCCACTATTATTTGCTCTTGCAATTGAACCATTAGCAGAAAGCGTTAGAAACCATCCAGGAATACAACACTAGAGATACAAGGAATAAAATTTCCTTATATGCAGATGATGTATTAATATATATTACAAAGTTAGAAACTAGTATTCCAAATCTATTAAATCTAATAACACAATTTGGTCAGTTCTCAGGATATAGGATTAATTGGAATAAAAGTGAAATTATGCCAATAACAAAATTCAACTTAAATACAATACAACAATCCCCTTTTAAAATAGTTAAAGATAAACTTAAATATTTAGGAATCTATGTAACTAAGGCATATACCTCTTTATTTAAACACAATTTTCCATCCTTACTTAATAAATTACACAAACATATTCAGTACTGGAAAACACTTCCTATTTCAATGCTTGGTAGAATTAATGCTATAAAAATGATTTTCTTACCGCAACTACTATATTTATTTCAATTAATTCCGATATATATTCCCAAAAACTTTTTTTTTAAAGTCGACTCCATTGTTACAAGCTTTATTTGGGATTATAAGAATCATAGAATAAGTAAAAAACATTTATGTAAGTCAAAGAGCAACGGAGGTTTGGCTTTGCCAAATTTTTTATTTTATTTTTGGGCAGTCCATATTAAAAACATGAATTTCTAGCTGGAAGAAATGGACCAACAACCAGAATGGTTAAGGATGGAAAAGGAAGACTGTTTACCTTTTGAAATAGGTTCGATTATATTTGCTACCACAAAATTGCATAAAAAAACCTATAAGGAAAACCCTATAATACATAGTGGAATACGAATTTGGAAACAATTAAAAAAGGCTTTAAAACTGAATAATATACCACTATGTCTTCCCATTGTAAATAATCCTCTATTCAAGCCATCCATATTGGATAGAGGTTTTATACAATGGAAAAATCATGGAATTAAAAGGATTGGACATCTTTATAGGGAAGGCATCTTTCTGTCATTTCAAGAGTTACAACAGAATCATGGACTACACTCAAATAACTTTTTCAGATATTTACAAATTAGAGATTATGTTAAATCCAATACACAAGTTTATAGGACTAGGGAACCAGAAATTCTTGATGAATGTTTGAATAAGCATCCTAACACTGAGAAATTAATAGCTTATATTTATAACATTCTCTTAAATAATGAGGAACCACCGATGGAACTATATAGACATAAATGGGAAAATGAGTTAGGTTATCCTATTACGAAAGATATTTGGGACGAAAGTTTACAACATATACATCAATGTTCGTTAAATGCCAGACATGCTTTAATACAATTTAAAGTCTTACACAGATTACATTATTCCAAAATAAAACTAAATAGAATTTTCCCACATATTTCTCCTATATGTGATAAATGCCTGCATCTAGAGGCCAATTTAACACATACCTTTGCAAATTGTATAAAAATTAAAAATTACTGGACTGATATCTTTCAAATAATCTCCGAAGTTGTTAATACCAAACTAGCTCCAGACTCAAAATTAATAATACTTGGGATATCAGAACAAAGTTTAACACTCACAACAAGCCAAAGAAACTTTCTTGACTACAGTATAATAACAGGGAAAAAATTAATATTAAAATTCTGGAAAGGCCCTACAACCCCCACAATTAAAATGTGGATTGTGGAAATGTCGGAGACCCTACATCTAGAAAGAATTAGACTCGTCTTAATGGACAAGCAAGAACTTTTTGTTAAAATATGGGCTCCATTCATTGCCTATTTGAAGGGATAGAGTGGCCCAGCGCAAAAGCCCAACTCAAGCTTGAACTAAGGATTAGATGTAATTATATTTCATAACATACGAACTTATCTCCTATGACGTATTATAAGTAATTCATTCCACCTTTTTTTCTTTTTTGATATTGACATTTTTCTTTCTTTCTCTTCTTTCTCTCTATTTTTCTTTTTCTATCTATATAAAAAAAATAAAAAAAATTATAAAAAAATAAAAATAAAAAAAATAAAAAATATCTAAAAGACATTTGGACAGGTGCATGGATAGGAAAGGTTTAGAGGGAAATTGGCCAAACGTGGCAGGTCAACCAGTGTAGATGTGGCATCTTGGTTGGCATGGGCAAGTCAGGCCAAAGGACCTGTTCTATGACTAGCATTTGAATTGCCAGGCATTGAAGACTATAGACCAATTGCTGGAAGACGGGGTTAACATGGATGGAAGCTCACTGATTGCTGTGGGAGTGGTGGGCCAGAGGACCTGTTTCCAAGCCGTATGACCCTGTGACTATCTATAGCCCTCTACAACAGAGAATTACTGAGACTCAACCCCCAATGCAGGAGGGGATTAACCATCAGAAACTATATATACAGTCTATTTTAGCCAACTTTCCTCATATTGTTGTATTTAAGTTTAGGACACTTGTTTTAGTCCCGAGTTATTCACCTTTTATGTGCATTTGAGGTTCATCAGAGTAAGAGACATGGGATACACACAGAAAGGAATTGAAGGGTGTCCATCGTCTGAGTGACCCCAACACTGGAGCTCCCTGCACTCACTCTCCCACAGGCTACTGGTGGTCCCATGGCAATGACTGCAAAGATAGCACACAGACTGATCAGGATCCCAGGCTGAACTGAGGGTTAAAGGAGGAGGGAGCAGTTGGATAACATCAAGACCCAAACCTGGCTTGGTACTGTGGAAGAAATATGACTGGAGCAGCAGACTCTCTCAATCCTTGGGACCCCCAGCATCTCCCCATGCCCACATCACCTACTGGTCTCTGCTGAAGGAGAGGGAAATGGATGCCCCCCCCCCCCCCCCGCCCCCACCCCAAGAATCAGCTGCTACAGCTAGGAATTATCAGTGGCTATGTTCAAGATGACAGCAGCCATTGACTCTGCAAGAGGAGCAGTGAAGAGATCCATGTGTGGCTGGAGCTCTGTTATCCAACACCAATCCATCGAGATTTTCCAGGAATTTGCCTGGATTGGAGGACTAGTTACAGGAGCTGCGGAGGAGGTGATGGAATCAGATACAGTCACTGCATTTAACAGGCTTTTAGACGGACACTGAGGCATAGGCATAGAAAGATACAGTCCTAATCTGGGATTAGTGTAGATGGATAAAACGTCGGCATCGCCTAGGTGGGCCAAAGTTTCTGTGCTGTATGACTCTGTGACGCTATTGCTCCAAAGCATACGGAAAGCAGGTTTCCCTGTTACACGGCGGACCAAGAGTTTAATGTCAGGCTTGAAGTCTAAATCCTCAAACAGTTGGTTGAAAGCTGTGCTGGAGCTGTGAAGATCGTTTCAAATTTCCTCACCAGCAGCGTTGGGAGCACCTTCATCCGAAGGGCTGCAGCCATTCACGATGACTGCCCAGCACCACAGAACACACTCTCCTCTCTGCTCCCACCACCCTTCCCCCCCACCCCCCCAACAACTTCTGCTGCTCAGAGCCTTGGGGGTGAGTGACCTGGTTTCTGCAAAACTCGGCAGGAATCCTCTTCCCTTCAGCCTCCTATCTCGCTAATAGGTCAGGTTGGGCAGGCCTGCCATTAGAAACCCAGCGTGTGAGCTGGTTAATGAGCCCTGTGCTCACGCCAGCTCTCTATTCCTCTGGCAATATCCTGCAAGCAAGTCCTCAACTAATGACAATAGTTGGTGATCTATTAAATAATTTAGCTAGAGAGTATGCTACTTTCTGAGTATTCACCACAAACCTGCTACTGTACAGACTTACATCTCTCAAGTCAAGTCGAGTTAATTTTCATATGCACGAAAACGGTGATGTACATCTACAATAAAACTCTTCCTTGCAGCAGCATCACAGAGAGCTGGACTCAGTCAAATGCACAAAAAGCATAAATTATACATAGATTATGCATCAAACTGCCAAAAAAGGACTGTATAAAAAACAAGATATTTGTGTTAAAACATAATGAAAAAAAGTATGAATGGTAGCGCAAGAGGTGGTCCGTAGCTAAGGTAGAATTAGGGCAGTGCAGATTGGTTCATGAACCTAACAGTTGTAAAAACATAGCGGTTCCTGAACATGGTGGTGTGGGACTTGTGGACATCCTGCCCGATGGTAGCAGTGAGAAGTGGGCATGGCCCCAACGGCAGGAATCCTTAATGATAGATGCTGCCTTCTTCAGGCAGGGCCTCATGTAGATGCTTTCCATGCCTGAGCATGAGAACCATTTATTGTCAAAGACAGAGGATTATGGCCATAGTAACATGCCCTTCTGTTCACCACATCTATGCTGACCATCAAGTCCACATCTATACTAAACATAGGTAATCTTTTCCCAAACATAGAGAAAACCCACGCAGGTCACGGTGTGAAAGTACAAACTCCGTACAGACAGCACCCGTAGTCGGGATCGAACCCGGGTCTCCGGCGCTGCATTTGCTGTAAGGCAGCAACTCTATTGCTGGTACACAAAAATGCTGGAGAACTCTATTGCTGTGCCACCATGACCGCCCATCTCACCTTTAACCTCTGCCCTCTAGTTTTAAACTCCTCTGCCCTGGGAAAAGGACTGTGACCAACCACCTTATCCATGCCCCTAATGATTTTATTAACCTGTCTAAGGTCACCCCTCATCCTCCTATGCTCTAGTGAAGAAAACCCAGCCTTTCCCACCTCTCCATAAACTCAAATCTCATTGTAGTCTGTCGGATCGTGCTGTGCTCAGACTGGCTACAGGCTGTGCAAAAATGGGAATGTGTAAAAATTGGGTAAGGTTTTTCTTTAGTTAGAATTAAGTTAATATAAGGAAGTAAACTGACCATAACATTTAATATTTTCATGTAAATTACCTTGAGTATATGTTCAATGGAGAAAATATAACCCGCTACATCTAACTCTCTATATAAAGAGAATTGGCAAGAGTTTGGTGACGCTTGTTCCAGTGAGAATGAAAGGGAAAGATGGCAAGATTAGGGAACCTTAAATGACAAAGAACATTGAATGTTTGATCAGGAAAAAAGGAAGCATATGACAGGTGTGGGTACCTACAATCAAGCGAGTCCCTTGAGGAATGTAGAGGGTTGGGAAAGTACTCAAGAAGAAAATAAGAGGCCTAAAAGAGGTAATAAAATCTTCTTGACAGGTAAAGTTAAGGAGAACCCTAAGTCATTGTATAACTAAACTAGAAGCACAAGGGCAGCTAGGGAAAGATTGGGTCCCCTTAAGGACCAGAGAAGTCATCCATAAGTGGAACCAGGGAATGTGGGTCAGATCCTAAATGAATACTTCTCATCTGCATTCACCAAGGAAAAGGAAGTGGAAGATAGTGAGTTCGGGGAGGGAACGTGATGGTTTGAAGCATGTGAGTATTACGAAGGGTGAGGTGTTAAATGTCATGGAAAGCATGAGGGTTGATAAATCTGCAGGGGTGAGCATTGGCCAAGCCACATCTGGGGTATTATGTACAGTTCATGTCAGCAGACTGTAGGAAGGATGTGGTTGTATGGAGAGAGTGCAGAGGAGATTCCGCTGGATCTTGCCTGGAGAGAAGTGTTTTAATTCCGGGGTGAGATTGGATAGATTGGGCTTTTTTTCTTGGAGCGGAGGCTGAGGGGTGACCTGCTGGAAGTATGTAAGATTATGAGAGTAAGAGGCATCATAGATAGACATTCAAAATCTTTTCCCCATAGTCAGAGAAGAGAGCATGATTTTAAAGTGAAAGGAGGGTGATTAAAGGAATTCAGAGAGGTCATGCTGAAAAAGGAGTTGAAATCAGACACAATTACTATATTTAGGAGTTTAGATAGACACTTAAATAGATAAGGCATAAAAGGTGACAGTCCTGATGTGGGCAAATGGGATTAGTATAGATTGGCAAAAAGACCAGCCTGGGTGCATTTGGATGAAGGTTCCGCTACTGTGCAATATAACTCTGAAACTCAACAAAATGCTCAATGGATTCTCCAGTGCTCTTTGGGTCCTTTTATATAAATGCAATTGTACTACCAACAGTCTTGATTATAAGTCTTGATTCCCAGTGGAACAGTCATCATTGAGATCTCTGACAAAGCAAAATTCATCAAAATTAAGAGCAGCTGAGAAAAGTAACAAAAAAAAACTACAGATGTAGGAAATGTGAAATAAAACTAGAAACCTTTGACAGGTCAGGTAGCATATGTGAAGCATGTTTCAGGTTTCTAACCCTTGATCAACCAGGCAAAGTGAGAAATCAAACACGTTTAAGTTGCTGAGAAGTGGGTGAAACGAACAGAAGGTCTATGATAGTGAAGATGAAGAGAACCTGAATGACACAAGTGTGGTGGTGTTGGCTGAGATAGGGTGGTGAAGGCTTGTTAAACACTATCTGAAGAGGTGTACATAGAGGGAGAGAAACAAGAACAGATTGGAAAGAAATTGAGCTGTGAAAGAGCTGTGAGATTAAAGAAGAAAAAACAAATAAAGGAGAACGGTGGTTGTACCCAATAGATTAGGCATCTGTGAAGAGAGAGAGTGATGTAATTCCTGCCCTTGGCCGCTTACACCCAATGAAGCCCAGTCTAAACTTGGGGAACAATCCCTCATCCAACTGGACATGCTGCTGCCCTCCAGATTCAACGTTGAATTCAATAATTTAGATAACAGGCCTTTCCAGTTTGTGTCAGATCAGGCCACTTCAGGTGAAAGGTTATTATCAGGTTATTGTTCATTAACTCAGCTCTTCTCTCTGCACAGTTCCTGCTGGGTATTTCCATTAGATTCTGTCAGCAGAGAGATGTGACTGCCTTTAATGAAGGATAGTATCTAGGCTTAACAGCCAGATGTGTTCCAGCACTGATCAACAAGTGATGCAATGGTCTGTGATTACCCAAGTTCACCTGACCACCATCGCTGGCTCTTAAGTGCTTTGCTTGATGCCTTTGTGGAAATTTCTGCGGTAATGGTTATTAATTTTTGATTAATTTTAAATGTGCTTTCTCTTCTATGATGTTAATTGTTCTGACTGCCGTTTGACCCTTGGTTAACTGCTGATCTGGTGTGCCTTGGCAATGTCTTCCATGAAGATAGACAAAATCTTTGTTATTCTCCATTGCAATTCCTGCATTCCAGACCCTAATGTTCCAAGTTCTTCTCTCTTTTTGAATTTTACAGTAAAATTCTGATAATCGGTTATCCAACCACTCATTGGCTGTGAGGAATGAAGAGTTAACACTGTGATGATGTTGAATGGGTTGGGATCTTGCCTTGTCTCGGAGACTAGAATCCCTCTGCTGATCTATAGGGCAATTCTTCAATTCTCAAACATGCCCTTTAATTCTTCCTAAGAAACCACACTGATTGAATAAGGCCTACACAGCTTCTAAAGATCTAAGGTACATAATGTGCTTGACCATCATGTAATCACAGTGAGCCCCACAGCCTCAATACTGACCACACAATATATCCCAATCTATCAGTCACAGTCACCTGCTGTGGCAGAAGGTTTTAAAGCAGAGATTCTTGACAAAAGCACCACCTCACACAATGG
Organism: Malacoraja senta; assembly: GCA_038087875.1. Taxonomy (NCBI): domain Eukaryota; kingdom Metazoa; phylum Chordata; class Chondrichthyes; order Rajiformes; family Rajidae; genus Malacoraja; species Malacoraja senta. Next base: position 176,090,447 of record CM075978.1, read on the forward strand.
GTTTCAAGTGCAATGCCCAGCCAGAGCTGGTGGTCAATGCCACATATTTCCAATGAACAATCTCTCCACATGGCATCACAGATGCACATTGGAGCAGATCTAAACCACCAAAGGAAAAAGGTTGCTTTAGCATGCACATCTAGAGCCATTAGACACGTTCCTGGAGTATACAAGAATAAGAGGTGACCTTATTCAAATGTGTAAGGTTTTAAGTTGGTTTGACAAATTAGACGTTGAGATGTTTACATTAACGATTGATTAATTCACCAGGAGTGATTTAGGATCGTCAGCAAGGCTTTGTGCATGGAAATTGTGCCTCATGAATTTGAATGAGTATTTTTGAAGAGGTGACCAAGAAGATTGACGAGGCCAGAGTGCCAGATGATGTCTACAAGGACTTCAGCAAGGCCTTTGACTAGGTATCACATGGTAGGTTGGTCCAGAAGATTAGACCACATGGAATCAGGGTAAAATTGGCTTGAAGGTAGGAGACAGAGCATAGTGGTAAAAGATTGTTTTTAAGACTGGAAGCCTGTAGTAAGTGGTGTGCCATAGGGATCAGTGCTGGGTCCACAGTTGTTCTTTATTTATATTAAAGATTTGGATCTGATTGTATGTGGCGTGGTTGGTAAATTTCCGAATGTTACTAAAATTGGTGGTATAGTGGACAATGAAGAAGGTTATCTAAGATTAAAAGGGATCTTGATCAACTGGGTCAATGGGCCATGGAACAGCAGATGGAATTTAATTCAGACAAATATGAGGTGTTGTAATTTGGTCAGGCAAACTAGGGCAGGACTCGTACAGTATTTGGTGGGACTCTGGGCTCTGTTGTAACTACAGCCATGGGTGAACCCGACCACGGGTGAACAAGAGGAAGAGGACTGAACTTTGTTGCCTTCCCTCACAGTGGGAAACGTTGATTCCGCTGTGTGGGGATGTTCATGTTAAATTCTATCGTGTGTTGTGCTATTTTTATTTGTATGGCTGAATGGCAACCCAAATCTCGCTGTACCAATTGGTACAGTGACAATAAATGTAAACTTAGAGAGACCATTTTAATGAAATTGGCAAAATAGGTAGGGTGGTGAGCAAGGAGTTTTGTCAGGCTGTTGTACGTACATGACAGCTCAACCTTCAACACCTTCAACACCTTCATCCCCACCAAGCTCAGGGAAATGGGTTCTGCATACTGTATCTCTTTGCAACTGGATTGCATTCAATATAACCATATAACAAACCATATAACAATTACAGCACGGAAACAGGCATTCAATATAACCATATAACAAACCATATAACAATTACAGCACGGAATCTCGACCCTTCTAGTCCGTGCCGAACACGTATTCTCCCCTAGTCCCATATACCTGCGCTCAGACCATAACCCTCCATTCCTTTCCCGTCCATATAACTATCCAATTTATTTTTAAATGATAAAAATGAACCTGCCTCCACCACCTTCACTGGAAGCTCATTCCACACAGCCACCACTCTCTGAGTAAAGAAGTTCCCCCTCATGTTACCCCTAAACTTCTGTCCCTTAATTCTCAAGTCATGTCCCCTTGTTTGAATCTTCCCTACTCTCAGTGGGAAAAGCTTATCCACGTCAACTCTGTCTATCCCTCTCATCATTTTAAAGACCTCTATCAAGTCCCCCCTTAACCTTCTGCGCTCCAAAGAATAAAGCCCTAACTTGTTCAACCTTTCTCTGTAACTTAGTTGCTGAAACCTAGGCAACATTCTAGTAAATCTCCTCTGTACTCTCCTCTGTACATAAAAAATATGAATTGGCAACATTTCCTCCTCGATAACCATCAGCACAGGGGCACCTCAACTGTCTGCGCTCAGCCCCCTACTCTACTCACTATATACCCATGACTGTGTAGCCAACTCCATTTTTAAATTCGCTGACACCACCGTTATTGGACGAATTATGGATAATGATAAGTATAGGAGAGAGATTGAATATCTGATTGAATGGTGCCAGAACAAAAATCTTGCTCTCAGCATCAGTAAAACCAAGGAACTGATTGTTGACATGAGAAGCGGAAGGCTGATGATCCACAAACCTATCTTCATTGATGGGTCAGTGGTGGAGAGAATCCCAAGTTCCTGGGCACACACATATAATAATAATAATAATAATAATGGATGGGATTTATATAGCGCCTTTCTAATACTCAAGGCGCTTTACATCGCATTATTCATTCACTCCTCAGTCACACTCGGTGGTGGTGAGCTACTTCTGTAGCCACAGCTGCCCTGGGGCAGACTGACGGAAGCGTGGCTGCTAATCTGCGCCTACGGCCCCTCCGACCACCACCAATCACTCACACACATTCACACACATTCACACGCAGGCAAAGGTGGGTGAAGTGTCTTGCCCAAGGACACAACGACAGTATGCACTCCAAGCGGGATTCGAACCGGCTACCTTCCGGTTGCCAGCCGAACACTTAGCCCATTGCGCCATCTATCTGAAGATGTGTCCTGGACCTAGCACATTCATGCAATCATGCACATAATACTCTCTTGAACTTCTACATGTTGGAAGTGCATGGTGTATGGTAGAGAGCATATTGACTGGTTGTATCTCGGCCTGGTTAGGCAACTCAAATACAAAGGGGATTACAAAAAAAATGGTGAAAACTGCCCAGTCCATCACAGGTACCGACATCCCTTTCATCGAAGGAATCTATAGGAGGTGCTGTCTCAAAAAGGCAGCCAGCGTCATCAAGGACCAACCTCACCCGGGCCACACTCTTATTTCATACCTGCCTTCGGGAAGAAGGTATAGGCGTCTGAAAAATGTAACTTCCAGTTTCAGAAACAGCCTCTTCCCAACTACCATCAGACTATTGAACACTACGAACTCCAACTGAACTCTGAATTATGAGCTGCCTAGTTGCACCAGGGACTTTGGGCTTTGTTTCTTATTACACTATATTGGTTTTTTAAAATATTTTAACCTTATTTTTTCATTTGTTTATTATATCATCTGTTGAGTGCTGTGTTCACAAGCCTGCTGTGCTGCTGCAAGTAAGAATTGTTCCGTGTCGGTACATATGACAATAAAACACTCTTGACTTTTGACTCTTAACTTTGGCATGTTTGCTTTCATCGGTCAGGGCATTGAATACAGGAGTTGGGATGTCTGTACAAGATGTTGATAAGGCAACATTTGGCGAACTATTCTGCTCACCCTGCTATGGGCAGGATGTCATTAAACTGGAAAGAGTGTAAAAAAGATTTACAGTATGAGGATGTTCCCAATTCTGGAGGATCGGAGAAATAAGGAGAGGCTGGAAAGGCTGTTACTTTTCTCCCCGGAGTGTAGGAGGCTGAAGGGTGGCCTTATAGTGGTATATAACATCATGAGAAGATAGATAAAGTGAATAGACACAATCTTTTACCCAGGGTAAGGGCGTCTAAAACCAGAGGACATAAGGTTAAGTTAAGAGAGGAAAGATTTAAAAGGGATCTGTGGGGCAGCCTTTTCAGACAGAGGGTGGTGGATATACAGAATGGGCTGCCAGAGGAAGTGATAGAGGCAGGCATAATTACAACATTTAAAAGACACCTGGACAGGTACATTCTGGGGGCGCTGACCTGTGTGCGGCTGCCCAGCCAGCAGCTGTCTGTCCTTTCATCTTTTATTTTTTTAATTTTAGTTAGTTAAGTGGTTTGTTGGAGGTCTAGACTTTTTTGTGTGGGGGGGGAAGGGGGAAACTACCTTTCAGCGTCCCTACCTGGCTGGAGAGGCAGCTCTTCTCCGGGCTGCAGCTTCGACCCGTCCTCGCGGCCTACCAGCGGGCCTGGAGCGGCGTTTCCTGTCGGGGACCGCCCAGAACCTCAGCTTCGGCGGCGGCACAGCGCTGGAGCGCTATCGCGGAGCGGGCGATGCCTTGCCCGGGTCTCCACGCTGGAGCTCCGGTGAGCTGAGGATCGCTGGGAAAACGTCGCGGAGCTGCGCAACTGTGGAGCGACCAGCTGTGGGCGGCGGCGCTGAACTTGACACCGGGAGCCTGGGATCTCTAGATGAGATCGCCAGTGTGGAGCTCCAATCGGCGCGGCCTTGTTGGCTTTGGAAGCCGCGGCCCCCAGTGCGGAAGCGGCCTTTCCAGGGTTCCCAAGCCGCTGGGAGGACTCTCCCGACGCCGGAGGAACATCACTCGGCTAGAACGGCCTGGAACATCGGGCCTCAGTAGAGGCAACTGTGGAGGCCTCAATGGGCCCGACTATGGGTGAACTGGGGTTGGGGACTGGACTTTGTGCCTTCCCTCATGGTGGGAGCCATTGTGGGGGGATGTTTAGTGTTAAGACTATCTTGGTGTGATGTCTGTATTCTTCTCTTTTTTTGTGTGCTGCATAATGGCAAAAAGCATTTCACTTCACTACACCTGGGTGTATGTGAATGTGACAAATAAAAACGACCTTGAACCTTGAACCTTGATTTCTAAGGAAATATTTGGAAATATGGGCTTAGCACAGGCAAGTGAGACCAGCATGGGTTAAGCCCCTGTCCTACTTAGGAGACCTAAACAGCAACCTCTGGTGACCTTGCCCGCCACCCGAGGTTTCCATGAGGTCACCGGAGGTTTTGGTCACTCTCCCTAATGGTCGAAAGTGGTTTCCGCGTGGTTGAGGCTTCATCTAGGTTGCCGCTGTTTTTTCATCATGATTAAAACCGGCCTCGACTCAAAATAGGTTGCCGTTTTAAAAATCGATAATGTTTTTGTCGCAGGTCTAGTCGAAGCCGGTTTTCTTCATAGTCGAGGAAGGTTTTCAACGTATGTGTGGGAGGTGGTAGGAGGTTGAAGGTCACCTTGACCGTGATTTTTTTTGGGTGGTGGGCAAGGTCAACAGAGGTTGTTGTTTAGGTCTCCTAAGTGGGACAGGGGCTTTAAGCAACTTGGTTGGCATGAACTGAAGGGCCTACTTCATGAACAAAGGGATATAACTGTGAAATAAGGGGTGGAAATAGGTAAATATTTGAAAGATTGAGGGTTGTGGGGAACTGGTCCAAAAGCGGAGTTGAGGCCAGCATAGATCACGCATGAACATATTGAGTGGTGCGGCTGGTTTCAGGGACCTGATGGCCCATTCCTGCTCGTCTTTTCCTGTTTTAAAAGGACTGTCATCCAACTTAGCCTTGAGCAGTCTGCTTTTCTCCCATCAAGCCCTGCTAACCCATTCAAGACACACACAGTTTCTTCACATTTACACTCTGGGTGTTCAGTAGCAACGCCCAATGTCTGGCAAGCTGATTGATATCATTGCTCTGCCCAACCCCTCCCATGACACATACATGGTAGTCCTCTATTCATAACCATGTTGTCTGCACTAAAATGCCAATTGCATTTCATGACTGATTTTCTGTTTCATATCAACTGTTTAATGAATGAAAAAGACATCCGTTACGAATCTTAATTTCTAGGCTTGAATATGTAGTCTTACCTTGAATGCAAGCACCCTGTGAGTGGAACATCATTCTGGGAGTCTGGAATTGCAACCTTAAAACCAATAGTACAATAGAAATGTTCAGAGATGGGTGGAATCTCAGTTTAACATTTCATCGGAAGAGCTCCTGGCAATGCATTGTTGCTTCAACAGTGCAGTGGAGTATTCTCTAATGTTATGTCTCCTGATTCGGAGATAGGATTCGTACATATGGAGCTGAGCTGATGCTGGACGAAATCACTAGATAACATGCAGTGGCGTGGCTGATCAAAGGATGGGGTTGCACAGTTATTGCAGAATGTGGCTTAAGTTTTGGGGAATTGCAACTTTGAACATACTGAATAAAATTAATTTAAATGCCTTTTGATGAAATGAATGAATGAAGGTGGAAAAATTCCAGATTCCCAAAACCTAAAGAGTCATTGAAAAGTTTAATTGACTTGGGCTTTGATACTGCACTACAAATGATGGGATGTGGTTTCCATTCAAATAAAGAGCAATGCCAGTAATGAAGAATACCTCTCTGAATAGCGTAATAACAGACTGAAGCAAAACAGAGGCATACTCCTCCACACATCAACCATGCACAGTCCAAATCAAAGGGGTTAACATTTCAGCAAGTTGCTCTTTCAGTAAATACCTGAATTGCAATGGGATTGAGAGTGATGTGGATTATGGGATTCTGTGTTGAATGTGATAGTTTGTGAGTTAATTGTGATGCCAACCTGGTTTTATAACTAAGTTCATCCCATTTGCCTGTGTTTGGCCCATATCACTCGAAACCTTTCCTATTCATGGACTTGCCTTATTGACTTTTCAATATCACCATTGTATCTCCCTCCACAATTTCCTCTGCAGTTCATTACATCTACATACAACCCTCTGTATGAATAAATTGGGCCATGCGTCTCTTTAAAGTTGTTCTTCTCTCACCTTAACTCAATGCCCTCTATTTCGGGATTCCTATATTCTGGAGAATGACTGTGAGCATTCATCTTACCTATACATCTCATGATCTTGTATTGATCATGATCAATCTCCTATGCTCCAGGGGGGGGAAATCACAGCCTATCCAGCCTTGCCTTAAAACTGAAGTCCTTGAGTGAAAAATAATTGGAAAAGGAATGTCACACATGAAATGAATTGAGATATTTACAGGACATGAAATTAGCTGGTGGTATAGGGGAGTCAATCCCAGCTCTTATTACTCAACTTGAAGAGTGTGCAAGGGAAGGTGAGGTCTTTACATTTCCCTCTTCAAGTTGAGTAACTCCAAGGTGGTCCAGGGTCCATGCTTGATGGTGAAATAGTTTTCTGTTATTCTTGAAGCAAACCCTCCAATTTGTCAGTTTCCCCCCTTCCCTCTTTAGTCAGAGTGTGGTAAATCTGTGGAATTCTTTGCCACAGAAGGCTGTATATTTTTAAGGCAGATATAAATAGATTCTTGATTAGTACAGGTGTCAGAGGTTATGGGGAGAAGGCAAGACAATAGGGTTAGAAGGGAGAGATAGATCAGCGATGATTGAATGGCGGAGTAAACTTGATGGGCCGAATGGCCTAATTCTACTCCTATCACCTATGACCTCGCTCGCTCTCTCTCACTCACTTGACTAGGCATTCCCGGAATCAATTGGCGTTTTGCAAAGACAACTGCATCTGCAGTTCCTTCCTATTGAAGAAGAACCCTGGCCCGAAACAACTCCTAATCCATTCCCTCCACAGATGCCGCCTAATCCGCTGAGTTCCTCCAGCACTCTGTTTTTTATTTAACTCTGAAATTGTAGACACAAAAAGCTGGAGTAACTCACCAGGACAGGCAGCATCTCTGGAGAGAAGGAATGGGTGACGTTTCGTGTCGAGACCCTTCTTCATTATGCGTTGGCCGTGCATAAAATTCGATCACACCTGCGTATGTCCGCATATGTGTGAGAAAGTGTGAATCGGCGAGAGATAAGGCTCTGTCTTACGTGTTTGCGGTCATCGGCGGTGAAGCGCGGCTTCGCCTGTAGAGTGGACCGCACGGCAACGGCGAGAGCGCCGAGCCTATCCACGGGAGCGCCGCACGGATGCTGCGTGGGGGCCGAGTGATTCAAATACGGCTGGTCCCACGTGCTTGCGGTAAGTAAAAAAAAGGGCGGGCCGACTGCGATGACGTCGGCCCGCCGCACGTGACTCACCAGCGGCGGCTGTGGCGGCGGCCGTCCTGATCGCGGCGCTGTAGCGGTGGCTGTGCCTGCGGCCGTGCCGCACACATGCCTCACTGGCGGAGGCTGTGGCAGTGCAAGTTTGACGCACGGCGCTCGAGTCACACTGGTGGGGGCTGTGTGGTAGGAAAATATTTTTCAACAGTGTAGGTTTTATTTTAGCACCGTGCGGTGTTGGGAACACCGCCGCACGGCCCCGGAATTGTGCGTTCTCACGAGTGTGCGGTCTATGGCGGCAGATTCTTCCCGTTTCGCCGCCAATGACCGCAGACTCATGAGACAGGCCTTTTAGTGCCAGCATGCACGCCCAAGAGACAGGAAGTGTCTGTGCTGCCTCTCGTCTTTATTCCCAGTAAACAGAATTCATCCAACTTCTGAGGACCCCCAGCGGAACCCAGCTCCAAAATAAATTCCAAATGTGAAACCTGAAACGATGCAACTTGATACATATCCACATTAAAAACTTGAGGGGATCCGCAAGCAACGAACAACTCATTTATCTTCAACGAAAGACACATTAAAAAATAATAAATATACACCCCACTCTTTCTTACCTGTTGATATATAAATGTCCACATTATTTTGTAAACTGGACGTTAGTTGTTTGGTCTCATTATCAGGGGTATTACGAAATGGACTCAAAACGCAATGAAACACTAGCCATTAACTGAGGGAAGCCTGCTTTAATAATTATGAAATGTACTGCTGATATGCATCCAATATTCATATACATGAAATAAACGGGTCTACTGAAGAAACGGTCCTGGAGCACCCGATTGTGTATTCGGACAGTAATTTATCATGAGACTCAAATTGTAAGGTACCCAGACATTCAGCTACAAGTCACAAGTACTCTTGTGTGGGAAGGAACTGCAGATGCTGGTTTACACCAAAGATAGACACAAAATACTGGAGTAACTCAGAGGGACAGGCAGCATCTCTGGATAGAAGGAATGGGTGAAGTTTCGGGTAGAGACCCTTCTTCAGACAATCACAAGTACTCTCACCGACGAGAGTTCAGTTCAGTCTGAAGAAAGGTCTCGACCCGAAACGTCACCCATTCTTTCTCTCTAGAGTCGCTGCCTGTCCCGCTGAGTTACTGCAGCAATTTGTGTCTATTCACAAGTACTCTTTGTATCTCTGTGGAATATAGACCCCGTGAAAGCATTGTATGGAATTATATAACTGGTTTGGACTGATGGTGGGATGGGAGAGGTGGAGTGTCTGCTGTCCATATGCTTTCTGTAAGAGCAGTCGATTTACTGCCATTGTTTATGTTATCTCCCGTAACCTGTTTCAGTTCAGATGCTTACCGAAACATCAATTATACATAAATTGTACAAGACAGTGAAAATAAAAATACTGTGCAATGAAATCAAAACATTAGATCAAACAGCCCAAACTCCGGTGCAACCCGTTCCACCTTAATCCCTCTGCCTGCGATGATTTTGAACCAAATCTCCTCTCAGCCTTCGCTCCTCCTAAAAGACATTCTCTAGCATTGCATCCAAAGTTCCAGGTCGCAGGGCTGATCTAAGAAATAGACACAAAATGTTGGAGTAACTCAGCGGGGCAGGCAGCATCCCCGGAGAGAAGGAATGGGTGATGTTTCGGGTCGAGACCCTTCTTCAGACTGAAGAAGGGGCTCGATCCGAAACGTCATCCATTCCTTCTCTCCAGAGATGCTGCCTGTCCCGCTGCGTTACTCCAGCAATTTGCGTCTACCTTTGATGTAAACCAGCATCTGCAGTTCCTTCCTACGTTCCAGTAAATCTTGTCTGTGCTCTCTGCCGTGCTTTCGCGCTGTATAGTGCAGTGCCCAATATCCCAGCCTTAATGAAACCAATGTTTTAACGAAGTTCAACAGAACCTCCTTGCCTTTGTACCCAGCACCTTCAGTTACAAACCCGTGCAAATGGTTGGCATTGTTGATACTGCATATTTCGCATAGTGCATATACTGCATAGTGGAGCATATTTTGTGCCACCATCTGATCCATCAGATGTTCCAATTGAGACAAACGGCCAATCACATCTGCCATAGATGTGGGGACAGAATCCTCTTGTCCCGAATCGTCCGACAGTACTTGTCTCACAAAGAATCTCGAACAGTCCCCTCTACTGAGCAGATATTATCATGATGCCACCCTAAACCAGGTGTTGCTCCCACAAGTGTCTGATAGACACAGCTCAAAAAAGGCTTCCGAAGCCAGGAGCTCCTTTCTGGAGCCTCGATGGAGTTTTTTAGGGGAGGAAATAGAACGCAACCCTGAACCAGGCGTTGCCTCCTCGGGCTTCTGGCTGACTCCCTTTCGGAGCATTAATTTGTACAGGTATTGCCCGTAAGATGCTCCGGACAGCCACCTGCCCCAGTGGAGCCCCATTCTGTGCTGCAATGGCAACTCAAATTTCACTACACTATTTGGTGTATGTGATAATAATGTCCTTTGTATTCAATTTAATTCAATTTCAATTTAAAAAACTTTATTGGCATGATAAGATACATCGTTATATTGCCAAAGTATTAAACGTGACCTTTGTATCCTATCTGCTACGATAGTCACAAACGTGACCGAGCGGCAACCGCTATTAAAAACCTGCCAGCTCTATTTATAGCCGCCCTATAAATAGAGCATACACTAAACGCTGCTCTACAGCGTAAGCTAAACCGACCTCAGCCGGCAGCATCTATGTTTAAAATTGCTAGGTGCTACGGCAGCTGAGCTTACCTGGCGGTTGCTGTCCTGACCGCGGCTATTTTTAAAACCACCGGCTGCTGCTAATCTTTTGCTACGATCGCTGACCTGGCCGTGCCGGCAGCCGAAATATCGCATCCCAGCTCCTTATGGAGCCTCCACGGCGGCCTCCAAATCCGGCCGCCTGCTCCCGTTCGGAGCTCCAACGGCGGCAGCCGCACAGGCTGCGCCCGTCAGCTACTCCGGGCCCGCTGTACCGCAGCGACCCGCTGAAAACAAAATTAGCTTACCAGCCAGAGCATTTTCGAACTGCTCCGACGCCCGCGCCATGTGTCGACGTATTGACGAGCTGGCGGGCTCTTCACGTACTCACTCACGTGACTTCGATATAAAATTATGGTTATGCAGGTTGATTCAAGAACCTGATGGTTGTTGGAAAGTAGCTGTTCCTGAACTTGGTGGTGTGGGACTTTAGGCTTCTGTACCTCTGCCCAGTGGTAGCAGTGAGAAGAGGGCATGGGATGAATGGTGATAGATATTACCTTTTTGAGGCAGCTCCTCATGTAGATGCTTTTGATGGTGGGGAGGACTGTGCCCATTATGGACCAGTTTGATTCCACCACTCTTTGCAGCCTCGTGTGTTTCTGTGCATTGGAACTGACGTACGAGGCTATGATGCAACCAATCAGGTTCATTTCTACTGAACATCGACAGAAATGTGTTACATTATTCAGTGACATACCTAATCTCTTTAAAATTCTAAGAAAGTTTACATGCTGATTGTATTTTTACAATAGTCATGTGCAGCATAATTTATTAGTACTTCTGCATTTCTTAACCAGAGTAACAGATAAATAAAATATTGAATGTGGAAAGTGAAGAGCTGCGAATAGCTATTACTGACCTTGCTTCACTTCATTCCCATTGATCATCTGTCATTTACTTTCCTGATAACAGGGAACATCATTTTATAAATACTTTAATTATCCAGGTTCCCAAACTAGAGCAGCCCATTTGTTAATCCATAATCTGCAGCACCGCCTCTTTTCCAGATTTCTTCCCAATTGACCTGTTCGACCAAATAATATCTGAGGAGCTTTACCATTGCTCCCGTCCCATTCCCAAAATTAGATGGAGGTTGACGAAGTCGGATCACAACACTGCATGACCTGTTTATTCCCAGCATGTTCCACCTGCAAGTTCCCCATCAAGACATAAACTATGCTGAGCAAAAACTGTTATTTCTATCCACAAATGCTGCCTGACCGCTGGGTCTGAATCCTGGAGTTCCCTCGTTGACAGGCCTGCACTTCCCTGTGACTGTGTGGGTTTCCTCCGATGCTCCACCTCTCTCTAACATCTCAAAGACGTGCGGGTCGGTAGGTTAGTTGGCTGTTGCAAATTACCCCTGGTGTGTAGATGAGTGTACAATCTGATGGTGGGGCAGGGAGAGAGCTGCTGGAAATGTGAGGAGAATCAAATGGGAACAGTATAGCATTAGTATGAATGGGTGGCTGATTAGAGTGAATAGACACGGACGCAATGGGCTGAAGGGCCAGTTCCTGTGCTATATCTCTCTATCACTCTTGGCACCCCTCTTTCACCAATATTGCTGGGCTTCACCGTTCAGCTCCCAGGGTAGAGAGGCAGCTTGTGCAGCCCTCTGCAGCGAGGATGCTGAGAGGCAGGGGTGGTTGGTTTGAGCCGCAAGTTGTGCATTTGGGACATAACCATAGCAGAGAGATTGGTTAGACCTGTAAATGAGCTAGTAAGAGAACAGGCCACTGATGTGTATAGCATGAAGGATAAATGCAGCCACAGGAGAACAACAGGGAAGAGCCCATAACTGCAAAACATCTGGATCGACATTTTAGACAGTTGATGGGCTCCAATCCAAACAGCAAACCTTTAAGCAAAGCACAGAGGTTTATGGAGTGAATGTCTCTGATATTCATAAATGCTGAAAATCTTAAACAAATTATAATAATGCAAATGTAATGTTTAAAGCTTTGTATTGTCAAAAATATAAAACAGTTTTTGCATTAGAGAACAGTTAAATATTCAATAAAATTAACAAATGTAAATTACCGCTCTCATAGTGTCATAGAGATAGGCAGGGAAACGGGGCCTCTGGCCGATTAAGTCCAAGCCAACCATCAATTACCCATTTACACTATTCCTACATTAAATCAATTTTTTTAAACATTTCCCCATATTTCCATCAACTCCCCCTCCCCTCCCCCCTCCCCCCTCCCCCCTCCCCCCTCCCCCCTCCCCCTCCCCAATTCTATCACTCAGGTGTACACTTGGGGCCAGATAAACCTATTAGCCTTCACGTCTCTGTGATGTGGGAGGAAACCGGTCGGTGCACCTGGAGGAAATCCAAGTGGCCACATAGAGAACGTGCAAACTCCACACAGTCAGTGCCCAGGGCCAGGAATCAGTGGCACTGTTGAGGCATCAGTTCTATTGGCGACATCACTGTGCTCCCTCACATCCATTTTTCTCCATCGGAACAAATGAAGTTCCTGAAACTGCACCCAGCCTAAGCGGGGTTTTGATAACCACTGGGTTCCTGCAGAATTCCTCCTTCACTGCTGGACATTGCTGTTAGGGTGCAGTTAGAATGAGAGTTGGAATTTTAGCTGTGTAGACTTCCACATCCGTGCTCAATTGGACATGAATCTGAAAGCTTCTGTGCACTGAGCAGAAATTTCTGGGACTAATAAAGTATAAAAAGCAAGAGTTGATATGATTGACACAGTAGATAGATGGTGGTTCCCAGGTGTAAAATGCAACGTCATAGAGATCATTGAAATCCCAAACCACCACAGGAAGTATTTACATATTTAGGAATTTGCTCACAGTTGCTGTGGAAAATGTTTGGGAGTCTCAGATGTCCACCTTTGATTGTCCCCCTGGCAGACACTCTCACTTTAGTTGTCCAACAGGCACCCCGTCCCAATCTATATTGCCTTGCCAAACTCACATCCACCCTGATACCCCATCCCAATTAGCACCCCTCCTGCTGACTGAACCCCTATACCAATCACCATCCCTCCCACTGACCATCATCCCTGCTCTGATCAGCAGTCTGCTGGGATCCTCTCTCCACAATTACAAATGTTTCAGGGTGGTGCATGACATAGAGGAGATGCAGCAGACAGTGGTATTCCCATGAGACCGCTGGCTTTCCACTTCTTGGTGCTAGAGGATGCTGTGGGAGAAGCCTGGACAAGTAACCACGTTACATTTTGTAAATGGAGGTGGGCCTGCAGCAATGAAGCAGCGGCAGTGGATACCACAGGCTATGCTTGGCCAAGCCAACCCTGTAACGCCACCAGGGCAATGGACCTTCATTGTTAGGTCAAGAAACCTGCACTTACAACTGGGAGTTGAAAATGGTGCTTAAAAACTGGCGACTCTGTATACTGTCTCAGTGTACTACTGCTATACACTTGTACTGTATCTAAGATGCTTATCTAATAGGTATCTAAATGCTTACCTATGGTGATACTTGTACTGAACTGTGTACAAAATAAATTTCACTGAATATGTGACATTAAAGTACCATTGAACCATTAACTCTTAACAACTTCCACAGATGCAGTGTAGAAACCATTCTATCGCATTGCATCACAGCTTGGTTTGGCAACAGCTCTGCCCAAGATCGTAAGAAATTGCAGAGAATTATGAATGTAGTCCAGACCATCGCACAATCCAACCTCCCCCACCACTGTCTCATCCACGTGTCAAAGCAGCCAATATAGTTAAGGACCTTTTTCAACCCAGTCATTTCCTTATCTTCCATAAGGCAGAATATACAAAAGATTGAAAGCACATACCACTAGATTTAGAAACAGCTTCTTCCCTGTTGTCATCAGGCCACCTTAGTACAGACCTTTGACTTTTTCTCTATAACTGTAGCACTATATTGTTGTAACACTATATTCTACATTCCAGTATTTTTCTCTGCGCTACCTGTGTACTTGTTATGACTTGGTTGGACTCATGCATTGTATGATTTGACTGAATAGCATGCAAACAACATTTTTCACTGCAACTCAGTATGTGACAATAATAAACCAACACCACCTTACTTTCAGCAACGTACTCCAGCCCCCAACCACTGGAGTGTTTCCTCTTTGATGGTCATTGCTATCAGTTTTACCAGAGCATTTCAATGCCAAACTCAGTCAAATGTTGCCTTTATGTCAGAAGGAGTTAGTCTCTCTATAGCTCTTTAGTCCATGTTTAGACCAAGATTGTTATGAGGTCTGGAGCCATATTGGCCTGTCAAAACCCAATCAGGGGCAACAGGGAGCTGTTTTATGGCAAGTAATTGGTGCTTGATAACATTGTCAGTTGACATACTCCATCAGTTTCTTGACAATTGAGAATAGACTAATTGGTGAATAATTATCTGGATTTGATTTGAGACCAAGTTATGCCTGAGATATTTTTCCCATTGTCAGGTAGATGCAAGTGTTGTAGCGGCACTGGATTAGCTGGAGGTGCTGCTATTTTTAGATCACAAGTTTTGAATACTACAGCTCAGATGTTGTCCGATCCCACAGCCTTTGCTGTATCTAGTGTCACAGATGGATAGGACAAAGAGAATATTTCTGATAGAGTGAGGTGATGGGTTCATGGGAGTATAGAGAGAAAAGACAAACAAAATAATATAGTTGTGCAATGCAGATATGTAGCACAGTTCAGCGGGTTGTTCCTTGATATCAGATAGAGAGCAATGAAGTAGCTGGGGACTGGCTTCTATGACAGCTGGGATCTCAGGAAGAAGCAGTGATGGACCATCTACACAGCAATTCTGGGCAAATATGGTTGTAACTGTTTCAGTCTAGTCTTTAGCACTTCCAAGCTGGTTCCTTCATAAGTAAGTATGGAGTTGAAGATGGGACAGAGAAAGGTGGTGAACAATTAACTGTAAAATGTCCACCACATACAACACGATTCCAACACCGGACACATCTTCCCCTACCCTTTCAGTACTTCAAAGGGAGTGCTCCCCTCTCAATTCCCTGGTCCAGGCTTCTGACCCCACCAACCGCTGCTCTGATCACAGCATTTACCCATGTCATCGCAGGAGGTGCAACACTTGCCATTTTACCCTATCCCTTTCAATCATCCAGGAGCTACCTTTAATATGTGTCCCTGATCCCATCCCAAAGCAGACAATCCAGTTACTACAGCCCGGAAGGAGATTGCAAAGGTGCCCTGTGGTTAGGGTTGCCAACTTTCTCACTCCCAAATAGGGGACAAAAGGTCAAAATATGGGACAAATTCCAGACGGCAATTCGTTGATCGATTCGGCCGTGGCTGGGTGAATGATGAGTTGATGATCGGCCATGAGAAGGAGGGGTGGTGGTGTCGGCGGTAAGCGAAGGTCCGAAGGTCGGACAGCTGGCCGGGCTGCCGACCGACGGGGCCACGGGTGAGGCGCTGCTGCTGCAGTACGTCGGGGCGGGTGAGGCGGGGCTCGACGCGAGGCTCCGACCCGACAGTCCCCTCGACCCGCGTAGTAGCAGTCAAATACGGGACAAGGGCAGTCCCAAATGGGACAAACCAATAGATGGGATGTCCCGGCCAATACGGGACAGTTGGCAACCCTACCTGGGGTAGATGGAACATCTGTTGAAGAAGGTATTTCATGACTCCGCTTCCCTTCTCTGAGAAGAATAAGGATATGCCATAGGGTCTCAGAGAAGATAACTGCCTTCCTGAATTGAGGCAACCAGACTTTGGTAATTACAGACATGGTGTGAGAGAGCAGAAGTCAATTCGTGTACTTCTTCAGACTGAAGAATAATATTATGGTTTATCATAGAAACATAGAAAATAGGTGCAGGAGTAGGCCATTCGGCCCTTCGAGCCTGCACCGCCATTCAATATGATCATGGCTGATCATCCAACTCAGTATCCTGTACCTGCTTTCTCTCCATACCCCCTGATCCCTTTAGCCACAAGGGCCACATCTAACTCCCTCTTAAATATGGCCAATGAACTGGCCTCAACTACCTTCTGTGGCAGAGAATTCCAGAGGTTCACCACTCTCTGTGTGAAAAATGTTTTACTCATCTCGGTCCTAAAAGATTTCCCCCTTATCCTTAAACTGTGACCGCCTTGTTCTGGACTTCCCCAACATCGGGAACAATCTTCCTGCATCTAGCCTGTCCAACCCCTTAAGAATTTTGTACGTTTTCAGGATAATTCAGGATCTCAGTTGAGTGACTGCACGGTGTCAGAGTTGGGGAAATGGGAATCTCAGGAAGATTTGGGCTTTGATAAAGAAGTTGGACCCAGTGGAAACCCCCCTCCCCGGACCAATAGGATGGAGGGAGCAGCCGAGAACAGATCTCTCAGGACAGGAGTTAGGTGCAGCTTTCATCATGGGTGAACAGTCATATTACATGGTCCTTTGAACGTTGCTGCTGCGGGCACAATGGACCTGCAAACACTAGAACTAGAACCTGGAGTGAACAGTCTTGTTTACTGTCTGAAGAAGGGTCCCGACCCGAAACATTGCCTATCCATGTTCTCCAAAGATGCAGCCTGACCCGCTGAGTTACTCCAGCACTTTCTTTTACTGTAAACTAGCATCTGCAGTTCCTTGCTGATCTGCTGATCTGTCTTCCAGATGACAAGAGACATGACGTGCTACATGCACCCAGCCCCAGCCCAGTGCCACGAAGCCGTGGCACACAGCAGTGGATTCACCGAGCCCAGATGCGCTCTGCCACCTGCACACAGCAGTGCACGCACCGACCCAGATATAAAGTGCCCTGCACGTTGCTTACAGCAGTGCGTGCACTAAACCCAGGGGTAGTGTCTTACCTCCTACATAGAGCAGTGCATGCACTGAGCACAGATGGAGAGAGTGTCCTACCGCCTGCACACAGCAGTGCACGCACTGAGCCCAAATGTAGAGAGTGGCCCGTACACAGCAGTGCCTATACCATAGAAAATAGGTGCAGGAGGAGGTCATTCGGCCCTTCGATTCGATTCCGAGCCCAGATATACAGTGCCCAGTTGCCCGCACACAGCAGTGCATTCATCCTGCCCGTATCTTTGATCCTGCCCACCTTCCACACAAGGAGCTGGCGGCGGGGATGTTTGGCGCCGCAAGTCCCAGAGCGTGGCGGCCCCCGCAGGTGGCTCGGCGAACTGCGGCGGCAAAGGGATAAAAAGGATGCGCTCGGGCAGCGGCAGTT
Source organism: Malacoraja senta (assembly GCA_038087875.1). Taxonomy (NCBI): domain Eukaryota; kingdom Metazoa; phylum Chordata; class Chondrichthyes; order Rajiformes; family Rajidae; genus Malacoraja; species Malacoraja senta. Next base: position 176,108,038 of record CM075978.1, read on the forward strand.
CAAAACGGGTCCGGGCTTGTACACACGATGGCTGAGAGGCAGCTCCCACCTTACCTGAACCTGGCCGAACTCACCGCCTCCCAGTTCCTGGAAGTCTGGAAACATTACGATGCAGACGGTGAGACCTCTTTTTCAACCACCTTTCATTTATTGCAAAAATAATATTTTCATCACAAAATGCATGCACCGAGCACAGATGTGCCCTGCCACAGGAGGGGAAGTCGGGGCACGTTTTGATCTGAAAAAGGGTCACGACCCGAAACACCGTTTGCCCATTCCCTTCTCAGATGCTGCCTGACCCATTGAGTCTCCCCAGCACTGTGTTTTGCTCAGGTCTGCAGAATGTCGCCCGGCGGTCGCTAGGTTGGCAGTGGCTCGGCTGAAGGTCAATGCCAACGAGCGATGGGGTAAACTGAGTGCCGGCAACCGGGCGCCGCGCCCTGTGTCTGGGCAGCGGAGACTGGCATCTCGCCCTGGTGACCCGTGTTCAGCACTCGGGGATATCTTCCCAAATATGAGACAAAATATATGTAATCCCAATATTTCAATTATATATGTAATATATATCATAGAGTAATAGAGTCAATTTCCAATAAATGTACAGTCCCAAAATATATATGTTCCCAATATTTAAATGTAAAATCAAGTGTTTTGAAAGTTTGTAAATGTGTGGTTTGGAGCTGCAGTTCGGGAGGTGATGTGTCTGGGCTGGGTGGGTGGGGCAGAGCTCGGCTTGGGGCACCGAGAGTCGCTGCTCACTTCAGGGTTCGCGGGGAGAGTGGCCGATGTCTCCGCCGCCCAGAATTGGAGGCACCGCACCAAGTCGCCCCCCCCCCCCTCCCGAATCTTCTCCATGCTGTCTCGGGTTGCCCTCAATACTGACCCCCACCACCCGCCCGGCCCCCTGTCCGTCCCCCGAGCCCGCGCTCTGGCCGGGAGGGAGAGGGGCGCAGTCCTCGCTGTCTGAATGACCCCCCGGTTGACAGCGCCTTCTCTCCCCCGCGTGTGCAGGTAACGGGTACATTGAGGGCAAGGAACTGGAGAATTTCATCCGAGAACTGCAGCGAGTGAGGAGAGGCGCCGGCGTGGTGAGTACCCCTTAGGGAGGGGCGAGTATACGCCTGGTCCGGACGGGGAGAAAACGGCCAGGGTTCGGGAGGGGAGAGTACGGGGAGAATACTCTCCCGGGGTCCTGGCGGGGTGGGGCATGCAGGGGTCGGGCGGTCGCAGGCTGCTGCGGGCAGGTCACACGCCATCGGGCTGAGCGCAGAACGTGTCGAGGACGCAGCTGCGTTTCAGACACAGCAGCTTGATGGATCGATGCAGAGGAGCAAACGGGCGAGATGGAGACGGATAGCGGGGGTGGCGGTGGGGAGGGGGAGGGGGGGAGATCGGAGGGTGGTGGACGCGGTCCACGGGGAGAACAGGGGAGCCGGAGGTGGGTGGAATGGGACAGAGACATTGACTGAAAATGAACGGGGTACCGATAAAGGGAAGTAATAAATGGAGGTTACAAGTGGAAAAAAATAAATGGAGGCAAATAAAACTCATCATTTGGAAGGCTCATGGGGAGGTGAGGAAAGAGAGGGGTGGAGGACAGACAGCGGGGAAGGCCGGTAGTGCCCAGACAGGCAAGTGCGGGTTGGTTGGGGGGCAGGACTGGTCCAGACGGGGGAGTTGGGGATGGGGTAGAAGCCAGGCGACCAGAAATTGTGAGAAGGGGGGTATAACAGACACCCAGCCGGCGATTGTGGGGTGGTGGAGGGGTTGGAAAGGCGCCCAGGCAGGGAGCATGAGTAGGGGAGGGTGGGTGGGACGGACTTTGAAGCAAGAGCAGCATTGGGTGAATGGGGAGAAGCTGGGTCTCTGGGGAGATGGGCGGACTCACCAGCAGCCCTGTGCCCTCTGACCTCAGCAGGGACAAGACCTTCCTCTGAAGGGCAGTGATGAAGGTCTATGCAGGTAAATGGGGGGCCTGGCTGCATCCAAACACACTCCAGGGACCCGGCAGAGAGGAGGGAACTTACCACTTGGTGCCCCGCTCCCCCATTATCTGCTGTGGATGAGTGTCTGTTCCAAGGGACACATGCCCCTGTCCACTCATAGAGGGGGAGGTGTAGAACTCCACCCAGCACCTCCGTTCCTCACCAGTCCTGCCCCCTCTCACAACCTCCCCAAACGGCACCACCGTGAATTCTCACTGAAGCATTGCCCCAAGGACCTTGTTCCCCCTCTCTAATGCCTTCCCCACCAGCTCCCTCTTCCCATCAGGTGCTCTGGAAAGGAGGAGAGGTACCATGGGTGACAAGACAAGGGGATGAAGTGGGGAGGCAAACAATGTGTGAAGCCCTCCATCTAGGGATGGAAGATTGCAACCTTCACGTGATGCACAATCATATAAGATCAAATAGAACAAGTTGTCCTACAACTTTAGGCTGTGCATGCCGTACGCAAGAAGAAGAAGACAGGATGTGAGTGGGAGCACAGAATTGCCGATTGAGATCCAAAAGTAAAATGCTGGGCTTGCTGATCTGAAGAACTCAGACTGTGGGATATGTTGTTACCTAAAATGGCTGGTGACCTTAAATATTGGCTGAATATGTGATTCAAGAGTTGACCCCATTAGGTTAGGCATGAGCATCCACTGTCCATGCAGGGGAGGTGGTGAGATGCAGGACTTTCTAGACCCTTGAACTAGAGTAATCTCCAGGGGTCACTTTGATTGGCTCCAGGCTTGAGGACATAGAGTAGTATAGCACAAGAACAGGCACATTGGCCCACAATATTCATGCCAAATAATGTTAAACCAGTTTCTACCTGCTCATGATCTATATCCCTTCATTCCCTATATATCCATGTGCCTATCTCAAGCCTCGTAAACACCACTTTCATATCTGCACTTTGGTCTAGTAATGGAGACACAGGAAACTGCAGATGTTGGAATCTTGAGCAAAATACAAACAGCTTGAGGGCACTCAGTGGTTCAGGCAGAATCTGTGGGGGTAAAATGCATAGCTGGTGTTTTGGGTTGGGACCCTGCAGTCTGATGAAGGTTCCCGACCCAAAATGTTATATGTATAGGAAGGAACTGCAGATGCTGGTTCAATCTGAAGATAGACACAAAAAGCTGGAGTAACTCAGCGGGACAGGCAGCATCTCTGGAGAGAAGGAATGGGTGACGTTTCGGGGTCGAGACCCTTCTTCAGAAAATCTCATATGTCTATTTGCCTCTACTGATATTGATACTCCTGGACTGCCCGCTGAGTTTATGCGGCAGTTTGTGTTTAGTTTTGAACTGGTGTTTATCATTATTCCTGCCTGATCCAGGGTGGTGGCGTTAGGTTTATGTGATTGCAGGTCACACACTGTGCAAGGTGTCAGAATGCACGAGGCGGTCATGGGCACCAGCCACCGCGGTACCCTTATGTCTCTGTCCTGCACTTTATGTTGAGTGTGAGAGGAGGAATAGTGAGTCCCTACACCCAGTGTAACTGACAGTAAAACAGCAGCCGTGGGACTCCGTTCCTCAATTGTTATCCTTCTCTGCACTATGCGCCTGACATTTGCTCTGGCGCCTCCTCTGATGTTCCAGAAGATTCTGCGTCCTCCAAAGGAGACGTGATCACTTATCTTGCTACTCATTATTTTGCAGCTTGCGGAGATAAGTTATACCCCCTGCAGCATCACCACTGTGTTATCGTTCACTGTGACCTACAGTGTGACAACCCCTCCCCCTCCCACCTTATCACTGATCTGTCGAAGTGAAATTTGATGCAGGTGGTACCCAGTAAGAAGGTGGAGGTTGCAATTAGAGGTGATCGCAGATTCTTCATACAACTGCTGGAGTTTTGGTTTGTGGCTGGAGTCCGAAGCTTTCTTTACAACAACAGCCCTCGCGGAGCGGTGCTGGCATGCTGAGCTTGGAAAGGCTGCATTGACCTTGGAGGAGGCACAGTGCAGAGTCACTAGGATATCACCACCGCTGCAGGCTTTGAGCGTGAGGAGAGAATAAATAAAATCGGGTGCATTGCTGTCAAATGCGTGGGAAAAATTAATTCAAAAATCCATTTTCTTTTACATTTTCTGTATGCTAATGTAGGTAATCTTTCCTTCAAATGTCTCCATGTCACGCAACAAGATCGATGGCATCGTGACTGTCAAGGAGAAATTTCTTCACTGAGGGAGGGGGTCGAACTTTTATTCTATACTTCGGATACTCCGCTTCTGAGTGCATTCAAGGGAGAGATGGATGAATGTTTAGATATTGACAAAATTTGAGATTGTGGGGGTGTGCAGGGAGGTGGGTTTATGGGCCCGCAATTTCCTATCTTCACGATCTGCCTCGTTGCAACTTCATTCCTCTGGCTCCACTTCCACTGAGGCCAGTGCCTCTGTACCTCATTTCCCTGATGAGTCTGTTGTCTGTCCTGATACCCCCACTTCACTTTGTTAGTGGTGGTGCCACCCAAATAACGGCCAGCTTACTTCATTCACTGCTTGGAGTCACAGAGTGATGCAGTGTGGAAATAGGCCATTTGGCCCATCATGCCCACACCGGCCAACATGTTCCAGCTACACTAGTCCCACCTGCCTGCATTTGGTCCATATCCCTCCAAACCTGTCACATCCATGTACCTGTCTTAACTGGTTCTTAAATGTTGGGATGCTCCCTGCCTCAACTACTTCTTGGCAGCTTGTTCCATACATCCACCACCTTTCTCAATCTTTCTCAATTTCTTGGAAAACAAATTATTGATGAGCTAAAACTCCAGTGAATCGGATATCTGAAAAAACACAAGCCATTATGTCCAGCCCTTTTCAAAATCCCTACACCCCTTACTGCCCCTCCTGAACTCAGTACTTTCTAATGTGGCTTGGCACAGTGACACAGTTAATAAAACAACTGCTTCACAGCACCTTGGGTGCTGTCTGTATGGAGTTTGCACGTTCTCCCTCTGACTGCAGGGGTTTCGCCAGGTGCTCCAGAAAAGTATGGGTTGGAAGGTGAATTGGCCACTGAGTGTATGTGAGTGGTAGAATCTGGGAGGAGTTGAGATGAATATAGGGAAAATATGTTGCAGAGCAATTTAGTGGGAAAATGGGAATATCCTGTGAGCTGGCATTGAATTAATCAGCTGCTTCTGTCCATAAGGAATAATACAGTTTACCCAAAACATCACCTATTCCTTTTCTCCAGAGATGCTGCCCGACCCGCTGAGTTACTCCAGCATTTTGTGTCTACCTTCGGTTTAAACCAGTATCTGCAGTTCCTTCCTACAAATAATACAGCAAAAGTGCCTGACAAAAAGGCAAAATAGGTTGCCAGGCTACGTACAAGGACATTGGCAAAGAAGTAAACTTGGCACGGTTTCGCCCTGTTCTTCTAAAACTTGAAACCATTCCGCCTTGGGTTGAAACCATAGTTATTATTATCTTAAACAAAACCCGCAGATCAAAGGGAACCAGCAGATGAAAGGTAGTGGACTGTGCAACTCATGAACATACAGTTCTCACACCATATGGTCTTGGAGTCCTATATCCCAGGCTGGGGGGCAAATTATATCCTGCTCTGAACATACAATCACCCAAAACTGGGACCACTGGTCCCTTCTCACAGCTACTATACAACAGCCAAGTCAGTGGCTGGAAGCTGCCTTAGAAATGGTTCAGCTAAATAAACATCATACTGTGTAGAGGACGAACATCATCATGGAGCCTGATGCTTCAGTAACTAAACTGATGTCCAGAAGCTCAGGCAAAAGTCCAGAAGAGATTAGTTCAAATCCCTCCTCTGCCGTTAGTCTCAGACGCTGGCACTATCTATTCCTGGACAATCAGTCTCAGACATTCTCATAAAGTGTTCCTATCCCATCCCTCTCAGAGTAGAAACCAAGGGCCTTGGACTCAGGGGGAAACAAAGAGCCAGGACAATTTTAGAAATAGAACCGCAAGTCTAAACAAGCATAGACACAAAATGCTGGAGTACTCAGCAGGACAGGCAGCATCTCTGGAGAGAAGGGAGTGGGTGATGTTTTGGGTCGAGACCCTTCTTCACCTGAAACATCACCCACTCCTTCCTAGAGATGCTGTCTGTCCCGCTGAGTTACTCTAGCATTTTGGCTAGCTTTGGTGTAAACCAGCATCCGCAGTTCCTTTTTATACAAACATGCCGGTTAACCTGTCCTGCTGAGTACTGAGTAAATTGTCCTGCTGAGTACTCCAGTATAATGTGGATAAATGTGAGGTTATCCACTTTGGTGGCAAAAACAGGAAAGTAGACTATTATCTGAATGGTGGCCGATTAGGAAAAGGGGAGATGCAACGAGACCTGGGTGTCATGGTACACCAGTCATTGAAAGTAGGCATGCAGGTGCAGCAGGCAGTGAAGAAAGCAAATGGTATGTTAGCATTCATAGCAAAAGGATTTGAGTATAAGAGCAGGGAGGTTCTACTGCAGTTGTACAGGGTCTTGGTGAGACCACACCTGGAGTATTGCGTACAGTTTTGGTCTCCTAATCTGAGGAAAGACATTCTTGCCATAGAGGGAGTACAGAGAAGGTTCACCAGACTGATTCCTGGGATGGCAGGACTTTCATATGAAGAAAGACAGGATAGACTCGGCTTGTACACGCTAGAATTTAGAAGTGTTAAAGAAGGAACTGCAGATGCTGGAAAATCGAAGGTACACAAAAATGCTGGAGAAACTCAGCAGGTGCAGCAGCATCTATGGAGCGAAGGAAATAGGCAACGTTTCGGGCCGAAACCCTTCTTCAGACTGATAAGGAGTGGGGAGAAGAAAGGAAAAAAGGCGGAGGAGGAGCCCGAGGGCTGGGGGAGGGGAGGAGACAACCAGAGGGCTGATGAAGGGGAGGGGACAGCAAGGGCTAGCAGAATTGGGAGAATTCAATGTTCAAGCCACCAGGATGTAGACTGCCCAAGTGGAATATGAAGTGCATTTCCTCCAATTTCCTAGAATTTAGAAGAATGAGGGGGGATCTTATAGAAACTTACAAAATTCTCAAGGGGTTGGACAGGCTAGATGCAGGAAGATTGTTCCCGATGTTGGGGATGTCCAGGACAAGGGGTCACAGTTTAAGGATAAAGGGGAAATCCTTTAGGACCGAGATGAGAAAACCATTTTTCACACAGAGAGTGGTGAATCTCTGGAACTCTCTGCCACAGAAGGTAGTTGAGGCCAGTTCATTGGCTATATTTAAGAGGGAGTTAGATGTGGCCCTTGTGGCTAAAGGGATCAGGGGGTATGGAGAGAAGGCAGGGATGGGATACTGATTTGGATGATCAGCCATGATCATATCGAATGGCGGTGCAGGCTCGGAGGGCCGAATGGCCTACTACTGCACCTATTTTCTATGTAACCAATGTGCTGGGAAATTGAAAATAAGTGGAGTTATACTTTTAGAGTAATATAGTGTGGAAACAGGCCCTTCGGCCCAACTCGCCCACACTGGCCAACAATGTCCTATCTACCCTAATCCCACTTGCCTGCGCTTGGTCCATATCCCTCCAAACCTGTCCCATCCATGTACCTGTCCAACTGTATCTTAATCGATGGGATAGTCCCAGTCTCAACTACCTCCCCTGACAGCTTGTTCCATACACCCACCACCCACTTTGTGAAAAAGTTAACCCTCGGATTCCGATTAAATCTTTTCCTCTTCACCTTGAACCTATGTCCTCTGGTCCTCGATTCCCCTACTCTGGGCAAAAGACTGTGCATCTACCCGATCTATTCCGCTCATGATTTTCTATACCTCTGCAAGATCTCTTTTCATCCTCCTACGCTTATTTATTATACGAGCTTCATTTACCCAGCACACGATCAATTCAGCAAAGAAAACAGTAAACTAAATCAGGCAGACAAAAATGTTATTAAGTGGATCAAGGTCATAAAGATTTGGCAGAGCAGGTGGCTTGCAGTAACTGCAGCATGTGGGAGATTCTGGACACCACTGTGATTCCAGATAACCATGCCTGCTGCTAGAAGATGCTCAGCTCAGAGTTACTGAGCTGGAATGAAGACATTGAGAAGCATCGGTGTAGGGAAGAGCTGCCTGGACACCTTCATCCCGGAGATCATCACATCCCTGAGCATCAGTAATAGTACAGGTCTGCTTAATGGTTATGGCTGGGAATTGAGACGTTAGCTCTTAAACTCTGATCTTTTAACAGAGGACATCTCTGAATAATAATAAGCTATCGTCCAGGCCAAACCCTTTTCAGCTGCTTCTTCATTTACCTTCCTTCAGTCATACGACGTAGGTATGTCCACTGATGATTGCACAATGTTCAGCTCCATTTGTGACTCAAATTTGATTCTCTTTTAGCGAGACCAAGCGTAAGACTAGACAACCCTTTGGCCAAACATTTCCGCTCTATGTCAAGGCTGCTAGATCTCCCAGTTGCTAACCATTTTCACTACCCTTCCCATTCCCATACTGACCTTTCTATCCTGGGCCTTTTTGATTGCCAGAGTGAGGCCACATCAAACTGAAGGAACAGCAATTCATATTCTGCTTCAATAGCTTACAACTCAATGATATGAACATTTTAGACTTTAGAGATACAGTGCAGAAACTGGCCCTTTGGCCCATCGAGTCCACGCCAACCAGCGATCCCCATATACTAGCACTATCATATGCACTAAGGACAATTTACAGAAGCCAAGTAACCTACAAACCTGTACGTCTTTGGAGTGTGGGAGGCAACCTGAGCACCTGGAAAAACCCTACGCGGTCAGGGAGAACGTACAAACTCCATACAGACAGCATCTGCCAGGATCGAACACGAGTCTCTAGCGCTGTAAGACAGCAACTCTACAGCTGCGCCACTGTGCCACCCTATTTTACAATTTCGAGTAATACCCTCCTACCCCCTACCCTTCCCGGTACACACTGATTTCTCCGATTCTCCATGCCTCCAGTCATTCTGCCCTTTCCTCTCCTTTAGACACTCATCTTCCATTCCCCTCATTTCCGTTTTGTCTCTCCTCTTTCCCCTTCCTCCCATATCCCTCCCCCTGGCTTTACATTTCACCCCTCTCTATATCTGACCCCTTTTGCATCCTTTTCATCCAGCCTTTGTCACATTCCACCAATTTGCCAATCATGCCCCTCATCTGTATCCACCTATCACTTACCAGCATTTATCCCACCTCCTCCCCTTGCTTTTCTAGTTTTCTCCCACCTACTACTATCAGTCTGAAGAAGCTGATGCTGCTGCACCCGCTGAGTTTCTCCAGCACTTTTGTCTACCTTCAATTTTCCAGCATCTGCAGTTCCTTCTTAAACAGTCTGAAGAAGGGTCCTGTCTGGAGACGACACCTATCCATTTCCTCCTCAGATGTTGCCTGACCCGCTGAGTTCCTCCGGCACTTTGTGGTTCACAGAGAGATGGTGACTATGTTCAGTAATTAAATATTCCAGGAAGATTTAGGAGATTCATGCAAAACAGGAAAAGAATACTGTTGAAGAAACTCAGTGGGTCAGGCTGCATCTGTGGATGGAAATGATGTGTTAGGTTGGTACCTTTCTTCAAACTGATCATATATGAGTATATGAATTATATTTACAGAAAAAGTGTAGATAAAAAAAGAGTGCATAGACTGCAACAAGGTAGATTAAAAGATCAGGAATTCTTCCCAAGCATGTGAGACTTTGTTCAAGAGTCTGATAACAATGGGGAATAAGCTTTTCTTGAATTGGGTGGTACCTGTTTTCAAGCTTTGTACCTTCTACCCAATGGGAGAGGGGAGAGAATGACCAGGATGTGAGTGGCCCTTGATTATGTTGGCTGCTTTCCTGAAGTATAGATGGAGTCGATGCGCTGGGCTTCATCCACAACTCTGCAAGTTCTTACAGGTGAGGGAGGTTTTTGAGAGGCAGATGGTTGGAGATGAAAAAGCAAAAGGTGTGAGACAAAAGGTTTGAAGAGTTGCAAATTGTAAAGCTACAGGAAGGAATGTGCGTGGAAGGGGAAGGGAAAAATAGGTGCAAGTCCGGGTGTGGCACAAGGGGAGAGTGAGGGGGAAAAAAAGTGGAGGTAGGGAGTGGGAAGTTGATCCTTAAAAGTGGAAAATTCATTGATGCTTGGGTAGCTTACAACCTGACGGTATGAACCCTGAATTCTCCAATGTTAGGTAACTACCGAAATCCCCTCTAGAGTTGATGTGCATCACGGCCAGCCTACTGAAGCACTTCATGACAGTTGTTATAAAGGCACGCCACCTTGTTTTTCTTTAACAGTGGATGATAATGGTCTTCTTAAAACAAGTGGAAACCTCCGAATATACTAGAGAAATGTTAAGGATGAATACTCTTGCCAGTTGGTCTGTCCACGCAGGTTCTGAGTAGACAGCCATGGACTGCCACTCTCCACAGGTTCACTCTCAGGAAGGGCGATCTAATGTCTGCCAAGTGCACCTGAAGCTGTCATTCCATCGATAACATGGTTATCATTCCATTGATCACTGGGATGACATCATTCCACTGATCTTCTGTTCTACTTCTTTTCACGTCCATCTTGTTACAAATGTTGGTCTTGCTGTCATTGTCCATCCTGAAATGGACGCAAGCTTCCAGCGGCAATCAGTGGAAGCCATCACTTGTCGCAGTAGATGATGGTGGTAGCAGAATTAGCTCAGGATACTTCCAGTTTCCAGCCCCGCGACGTGGACACTTCTGCTATGGGCCATCTTCTGTTCAAAAGAAGCATAGAGTGTCTGGAGCTCATCAGAGAGTGATGTGTTGTCAGCGATTCTACCTGACTTCGCTGTGCAGCCTGTACAGCATGCAAGCCTTGCCACAATCGGCAGGTGTCTGCTTATTCTGGGACTAGAGCCTGACACAGGTGTTGCATCTCCAACAGTTGCAAGAAAAGGTGAAATGAGATGGGAATGGAAGTGTAGATCAGAGAGCGGCAAATGGAACAATCCCTATAAAATGCTGAAAGGGGAGGAGAGCAGAATCTCGTTGGAACTGGTGGAAATTGAGAATGTGTGTATGGACAGGGTAGGCATATGTGTGTATGGACAGGGTAGGCATATCACAGTGAGTGTGCTTGTGATATTTGTGGCAATGGAGTACACATGAAATATATGTATGCAGTATGTGTAAGAGTGCTGACAGTCTGTGTGTGTAAATGAAATGAATGTATGTTGAATGGGCCTGGATTTTGTGGAATAATTGTAAGAGAATATGTGTGCAGGGGATAAGAACATGTATAGTGGTGTGTGTATTGTGTATATGTATGGATCATTGTTTCATATTTCCATGTTTTTTAAATTAGAAATAATAGATTAAGCAATAGGGAAAATCTGGAGAATATATTTCAATGTCGGTAAGTGAAAGATTGGTTTTAATAAAAATTTGTGGTTATATAATCTGCATGTGTTTGTCTCCCTCTCTCTCCCTGTCTCTCTACCGGAGATGCAGGGATTAAAGAAGAGCTCTGACTTCTGTGGAATATGCCCTCTGTTGGGTAAATCAGGAATAAATCAGTTTTAAATAATAAACCTAAACCTAAATCTGCTTTCTCTCTGACAATACGTTGGGCTGAGCGGATTATTTTGTCTCACACAAACAGGAAATACAGATGAGGGAATTTATGGAAAAATACGACAAGAATGCGGATGGGAGGATTGAGATGGCAGAGGTGAGTGTCTGCTTAACTGAGTTCTTGTGGGGCCCCGAGTCTGCTGGCCCTCCCAGGCACCACCCCAAATTCAGCATTGTTGCAGGAAGCAAGGCTACAATCACAGGGCCTTGGGTGAGGAGGACAGTGGCCGTCCATGTTTGATGGAAATAATGAATCTCGCTCCATTCTCTTCCAGCTTGCCCAGATTCTCCCAACAGAAGAGAACTTCTTGCTGTGCTTCCGGCAGTGTGTACGGTCCAGCGGAGAGTTCATGGAGGTAGGGAACAAGTTGGGGAAAACACGTCCTACTGTGCACAGAAGTCAGGTTGGCTTCGGCCCAACTTGTCCACACTGACCAAAATGCTCTATCTACACTAGTCAAACCTGCCCGTGTTTGGCCCATATCCCTCTAAATATTTCCTATCCATAAACCTGACCAAATGTCTTTTACATGTTGTTATAGTACCTGCCTCAACTACCACCTCTGGCAGCTCATTCCAAATGCACACCACCCTCTGCGTGAAAAAGTTGCTCCTTGAGTTCATATTACATTTTTCCCCTCTCACCTTAAACCTATATTCTTGAGTCCCCTAGTTTGGGTAATTAGTGTGCATTCACCCTATCACATTCATGATCTTATACACCTCTAAGATCATCCCTCATCCTCCTGCGCTCCGAGGAATAAAATCACGGGAAGAACGTAAAAAAACTCCATACAAACAGCACACATAGTCAGGATCGGAGCCGGGTCTCTGGTGCTGTAAGGCAACAACTCCAATGCTTCCCTTTTTCTCCAGGTCCTTTGACTTCCTCACACATTCCAAAAGACACACAGGTTTGTAGGTTAAATGGCTTCAGTAAATTGTCCCCAGTGTCCAGGATAGAACTAGTGAACAGGTGATTGCTTGTCGGTACGGACTTTGTGGGCCAAATGGCAATTTGTGCATGTGCAAACAATGCAAAAAGAATTCCATTGTGCAGTGCACACATGACAAGAAAGAACCATTGAACCATTGTATTTCTAAACTAAATGAAACAAAACATCCTACCTGTTGCAGGGTGACCCAAACTGAACACAAAACTCCAAATGTGGCTTTACCAACATTTTGTACAACATAACATGACATCCCAACTTCTATACTCTGCACTCTGACTTATGAAGGCCAATGTATCGAAAGCCTTCTTGAACACCCTTTCTACCTATGACTTGACTTTTAAGGAACTATGTACTGTGCTCCTAGATCCTTCTGCTCTACAATACTTCCCAAGGACCTACTGTGAAGATCCTGCCCTGGTTTGATTTCCCAAAATGCAACACGTTAACTGAAGGACCAAAATTCCCTTTCTCTGGGAGAGTACATTTCATGATGCCATCACAAGATTCTACCAGCGCAGCATCTAATCTCAATTCATATTTTTTTGTTTTACAGACCTGGCGGAAATACGATGCAGACTGTAGCGGGTACATCGAAGCAAATGAACTGAAGGTGCCGACACATTTATTTCATTTTATTTACAACAACCCTGAATTATACTCCCAGTAGCAAGGTACTCCATAAATCCCAGCAGACACAATATGATTCTCTTGAATCCTGTTTCCTGTTTTGAAGGGCTAGATTCCTTGGTGAGATTGTCCCAGGCTGGGGTCCTTGGAGAGGTTGTCCTTTTTGGTTAATTGGTAAGATTGTCGCAGACTGCATATCCAGATAAGATGGTCCCAGAATGGAAATAACAATGAGACTGTCCCTAACTAGTGAGAATCCTGACTGGATCTGTTGGTGAGATTGTCTGAGACTAGGTTCCATGAAGATAATTTCCAGGGTGGAAATCTTATTGATATTGTCCCAGACTGGTTTCTGAAGTGGTCCCAGACTGGATTCATTAGCTGAATTCCTTGGTGAATATGTTCCACACTGGATTTTTTTATTGACATTATCCGAAGCTCAACTGGATTTGAGTTGAGATTATCCCAGACTCCACTTCTTGGATAGAATGATCTGGACAGGGTCTATTGATGAGGTTGTCAGGGACTAAACTTCTAGGTTAGGTATTCCTGGCTTGAGATTGTACCCAAGTGGATTTCTCGGTGAGAGAGACCACCTCTGGATTCATCAGTGCGATTGATTGGGATTCGATTTTGCAGTGAGGTTTCCCAGACCAAATTTCTTATCATGTTTGTCCCAGACTCCACTTTATTGCAGTGGTTGTCCAGGCTAGATTTCTTGCTGAAAATGCCCTAGATTAGATGTCATGTGAGAATGGCTTATTGTGGATTCCTTGCTGAGATTGTCTCTGATCAGATTTGTCCACAAGATTGGACAAAACTAAATTAGAAGAGTAAGTTGGTGGACATGTGCAAGAGAATAAGTGGCAGGGGAATAAGGCAAGGGGCATTGGACTGATGGAATTGCTCTGCTGGGAACCAGCTGAGACATGGAGGAACAAATGGTCTCCTTTTGTGCTGTAAGAAGTACATCCAATGTCTATGTAAATTATTGCCGACTGGACTTCTTGCTCAGAAAGTCTCTCTCTTGATTTATTCATGAGGTTTTCTTAATACTAGGTTTCTTTGTGTGATTATCCAGACTGAATTCTTTGTTGCAGTTGTCCCAGATTTGTGGGTGGCATTTTCCAGACTGAAGATCTTGTTGAGATTGTCCCAGAGCAGATTTTTTTTTCATAACATCTGGATTTATTGGTGTGGTTATATGAGATGGGAATTCCTGATGAGGTTCTCCATACTGGGTTTCTTGATGTGAATATTCCAGGCAGCCTCTTAGTGAGATGTCCCAGACTGGAATTCTTGGTGAGATAGTTCAGAGCAAATATCTAGCAAACTTGTCCCAGTCTGGAATTCTTGGTGTTTTGATCTCGGATTGGAATTCTCAGACTTTATTTTTTTGGAGAGAGATTCTGAAACAGGATTTCTTTGTAAGAGTGCCACTGGTTGTTCCAGTAGTTCTGTTAAATGTCTCCCAGATTTCTTGCAGAGTTTTGCCCAGATTGGATTTCTTTATGAAGTCATTTCACACTGGAAAACTCAGTTGGGTTCCCCATTTGTAAATCTCACTGAGGAAGTCTCTGAAAGGTTATAAGTGGCTGGAAATCTTGGTGATGTTATTCCAGTTGATTGTCCTCCTGAAAAACTAGCCCTGCCGTGATGCCTTGGTGGTATGATTTTCTTTGACTGTATCTGTCACCTGGACCACGCTGCCCCAAATGCTATGTGTAGAATTGGGTGAGTTAGGCTGTACAGTTGTGTCGTGTTATGACAAGATGCCTTATTTTGCAGAGTGTGTTACAGAGTGTACTTGTGCAGTTTAAGCTATTCTCAAGGAAATCACACTAAATGGAACTCAAGATAATATGTCCCCTTTTTAAAATGTATGCTGACATCAGCAAGAGTTGTAGCTAAAGGAGGCTGTGAATGTAAACTTTGCATGCTGGTCCCACTTCAAAATTACCAACCTCTTGACGATGATTTGGGCTGCTGCTGTTAGAGCACCTTCACTGTCCGTCGTCTATTGGAGAATTTTACAGCATTGACCTATCATTGCAAACAGTGGCATTATTTTGAAGTATGTCCCCGCAAATAGGATTATGGCTACAAAAGCTAGCTGGTGTTTATGTCCCATTTGCTGGACCATGAGTGCTGAATTCATATGGTTAGTAAGACAGGGAATAAGAAAATCAGGCTCAGTGACACTAATTCCAACGCAAAGAAAGATATTCCCATACTCACCCCTCCCTGAGAAATCTATCACAGAGACCACGGGAAAGATTTTTTTAAAAGATGTGTGGGAATCATTCTAGAAACAATGAATCTTGGCAGATGACCACTGGTGCATCCATTGCCCTAACGACTATTGGCTTTGAGACCCATTAAATTTTCCAATGCTATTGCTGTACTTATTTTTTCCAGCTCTGAAATTCAGTTCAAACCTTTTTGTCTCCACAATTTCCTGTCCCCAAAAGGAACTAGGTTTACCTTTTCCTCTTTATACCCACAACCTTTTCCAGTCCATGCCCATGTCCCTCATTAATCTCATCTTGTGGTCTACTTGCATTTTCAGTTTCTCAGCTCTCCTTTGTTGAATTTGGTCATTTCACAATCTTCAGGAATCTTGACAATAGCACAGTGATACAACAGTAGAGCTGCTGCCTCACAGTGCCAGAGACCCGGGTTCGATCCTGATCTCAGGTGCTGTCTGTGTGGAGTTTTTAAGTTCTTGTGACCGAGTGGGTTTTCTCCGGGTGCTCCAGTTTCCTCCTACAATCCAAAGAAATACAGGTTTGTAGGTTAAATGGCTTCTGTAAATTGCCCCTAGTGTGTAGGACGCGAAAGTGAGATAACATAGAACTCGTGTACGGGTGTTCGATGATCATGATTTTATACACTTCGATAACATCACCCCTCAGCCTTCTGCGTTCCCTGGAATAAAATCCTAGCCTGGCAACCTCTCCCTATAGCTCAGACCCTCAAATCCTGGCAAGATTTAACATCCTTGGTCCTTATTTTCAATCTAAATTAAAAGTTCTGTCGTATTATTACTTTTGCCTAAAGGCCCCTTAACTATACTATTATTATACTAAATCTAATCAGCTGTTCCCTCCTTGGTTCTGATCCAACCCCTGTACACCTGTACGAGAATCTATCCTGCCCACTATCACAGGGCTGCCAACATTGGGCGAGAGTTTAGAGTGTGAAATCTGGACCCACTCTACGACAATATCTACAACAAGCCACCACCTAGTCGACGTCAAGCTACGACAAGCTTCGTTGACCGACGACACAATTCCTCGCGAATTGGGAAGTCCACCTACGACAACCAAAGTAAACTTGCATCCATCCGCGACAACCTACTACCCTGTTAGCAACAACTGAAGACGTCACATCATAGTGACGTCACGGCACTAAGTGCAGTGCGTCGGGGCTGTGGTGAAATGCGTGAGTCTCGCGCTCAAAGCATGAGTGTTGGCAGCGCTCTTATCACAGCTATTTAAGTCTGGCCTGTTCGTGTGTGACATCCCCTGTGATTACCTGAGGAACACGTGCCTGATTCATACTGGGCCATGTTTTCCCACTGCAGCTGGGTGACTAGATCTGCCACGATGTCTGCTGCCCTCTACTGTCCTATAGCTCCACCCAAACTAATTCAACTTCTTGATCTTCTCAGTAAAGAATTTTTCTCTCTCTAACCTGTTCTTTTTCACAAGGATAACTTCTCCTTTTCCATTTTGCATTTTAATTTTATTAGAAAAATCTTGAACTATTTAATCCCCCAGCCGGGTCTGTGTAATGGCTATTAGACCACGCATTTTATTAATAATCTAAAAAGATACAAAGTGGTGGAGTAACTCAGGGTGTCAGGCAGCATCTCTGGAGATATGGCTAGGTGATATTTCAAGTTGGCACCTTACTTCTGACTGATTTTGGGGGTGGGGGGGTGGGGGGTGGAGTGATGAAAGCTGGGAGGGGGAGGACAAAGCCTGGCAGGTAATGGGTTGATACCAATGAGAGAGCATTTTGATAGGCAGATGGTGAACACAAGGTAGAGATCTAAAGACAGAAGTGAGACAAAAGGTTTGGAAAGTTCGGATTGCAAAACTAGAAGAAATGTAGATGCAAGAGGGAGAAATAGGTGTGTCAAGGTGGGGCACATGGGAGGGGTGGATAGTGAGGGGGGATTATATGGGAGAGGGGGAGGATTTTGTAGTTACCTAAAATTGGAGAATTCAATGTTCATACCATTGGGTTGTGAGCTACCCAAGTGGAATATGAGGTGTTGTTCCTCCCGTTTGCGTGTGGTCTCATTCTGGCAATGGAGGAGGTCCGTGTCAGTATGGGAATAAGAAGAGGAGTTAAAGTGGTTGGCAACCGGGAGATCCCGTAGGTCTTGGTGGACCGAGCACAAGTGATCGCCAAAATGGTCACCAAGTCTATGCTTGGTCTCGCTGTACAGGACGCAACATCGAGAATACTGGAGGCAATCGATGAGGTTGGATGAGATGCACGTAAACGTCTGTCTCACCCGGAATGACTGCTGGGATCCCTGGATGAAGGTGAGGGAGGATGTATAAGGACAGGTGTTACATCCTTCACAGTTGTAGGGGAAAGTACCTGGGGAGGGGGTGGTTTGGATGGGAAGGGATAAGGAACTGCAGGAGTAAGGTGAGGACCATGGGAATTCTATCCTTGTTCCATCTGATGGGAGAGGCAGCGGGAGCTCCCTTGTTAATAACTACCTTGTTACAAAATCTGTGTATAGAAACATAGAAAATAGGTGCAGGAGTGGGCCATTCGGCCCTTCGAGCCTGCACCGCCATTCAATATGATCATGGCTGATCATCCAACTCAGTATCCTGTACCTGCCTTCTCTCCATACCCCCTGATCCCTTTAGCCACAAGGGCCACATCTAACTCACTCTTAAATATAGCCAATGGCCTCAACTACCTTCTGTGGCAGAGAGTTCCAGAGATTCACCACTCTCTGTGTGAAAAATGTTTTTCTCATCTCGGTCCTAAAGGATTTCCCCTTTATCCTTAAACTGTGACCCCTTGTCCTGGACATCCCCAACATCGGGAACAATCTTCCTGCATCTAGCCTGTCCAACCCCTTAAGAATTTTGTACGTTTCTATAAGATCCCCCCTCAATCTTCTAAATTCTAGCGAGTACAAGCCGAGTCTATCCAGTCTTTCTTCATATGAAAGTCCTGACATCCCAGGAACCTTCTCTGTACTCCCTCTATGGCAAGAATGTCTTTCCTCAGATTTGGAGACCAAAACTGTACGCAATACTCCAGGTGTGGTCTCACCAAGACCCTGTACAACTGCAGTAGAACCTCCCTGCTCTTATACTCAAATCCTTTTGCTATGAATGCTAACATACCATTCGCTTTCTATGTTCAGATAGAGTCTTTAGTTTTGACCTTTTATATTGATTTTCCCTGTTCTGACTCTAATTGGAGTGTGTCGACACACACTCTGTCGTAGAGCTAAACAGCACATGGCTGAACTCCAGCATGCCAACGGGATCATTGCCCATTTTGCTACCATGCCTTGTCTTTTCTGTTTAACTTTCTAAATGTAACAGACTGCCCCGTCCTGTTTGGTTTGAAGCCTTTGCTTCAGCACTTGTTTGACTCACTGATCACCGGCCCCAGCCTGGTTCGAGTGAAGCCTGTCCCAAGGGAACAGCTCCGCTTCTGCAGTGCCCCATGGATCGAAACCCATTTCTCCCGCACCGGTCTTTGATTGATGCAGAAAGCTCTCCAATCTGCTTGACCCTGAGCTATTGGAGAGGGTTATTGGTTTTGTGCTTCGGCTTTTTAATTTTCATTTTAGCTGGTCATACCCTTTTAGCAGACTCCTGTCCTTGTCCTTTCTCTGTCCTTGGGATCCCATATGGACCACAACAGCTAAGTCACTCCATTCCCAGTCCCATAAGAGTCCTTAACCCTGACAATGTTGGGATATTGCAGCCTTCATTACAGACATTACAGACTCATTGACTGCAACAATATCTACCTTAATCTAACTACACTGTCTCCTATCACTCCTAGTTTCTGTGTCACTCCCTCTGCTGGAATCGTCCCCTGTACCAGGGAGCTGTGGTCAGTAGCTTCTCCTACCTCCATTCTCTGCTCTTGCCCATATAGACAACAACAAAAATGGGTATAAGACCATAAGATCATAATACATAGGACCAGAATTAGCCCAATTCAGCCCATTCAGTCTGCTTTGCCATTTGATCATGGCGGATCTATTTTTCCCCCTCAGCCCCTGGATAAAGAAATTCCTCTTCATCTCAATTATAAAAGTATATTATTTTATTCTGAGGATACTAGTTCTCTAGACCCTCCCATTAATGGGAACATCCTTTTCATGTCCACTCTATCTAGGCCTTTCATTATCCATTAGATTTCAATGATATCCCCTCCCCCATTCTTCTAAACTCCAGTGAGTATGGGCCCAGAGACTTCAAATGCTCATCATACGTTAACCCAATCATTCCGAGGATCATTCTCGTAAATCTCATCTGGACCATCTTCAATGCCAGCACATCCCTCTTCTTGTTTGGGGCCCAAAACTGATCACAATATTCCAAATGTAGCCTCACCAGCACCTTATAAAGCTTCAGCATTACATCCTTGCTGTTATATTTTAGTCCCCGCAATATGCATGCTGTCATTGTATTTGCAATGTCTACACCTTTATTCCTTCTACCAAAGTGCATGACCATACTCTTTGTTTAAGAAGGAAAATCAAAGGCAGACAAAAATGCTGGAGAAATTCAGCGGGTGAGGCAGCATCTATGGAGCGAAGGAAATAGGCAACGTTTCGGGTCGAGACCCTTCTTCAGACTGATGTGAGGGTGGGGGGAGGGGCGGGAAGAAGAAAGGAAGAGGCAGAGACAGTGAGCTGAGGGAGAGCTGGGAAGGGGAGGAGAAAGCAGGGACGATCTGAAATTGGAGAAGTCAGTGTTCATACTGCTGGGGTGTAAACTACCCAAGCAAAATATGAGGTGCTGCTCCTCCAATTTACGGTGGGCCTCACTCTGGCCATGGAGGAGGCCCAGGACAGAAAGGTCGAATTCGGAATGGGAGGGGGAGTTGAAGTGCTGAGCCACCGGGAGATCAGGTTGGTTATTGCGAACCAAGCGGAAGTGTTGGGCGAAGCGATCGCCAAGCTACGCTTGGTCTCACCGATGTAGAGCAACTGACTCAAAGAGCAGCGGATGCAATAGATGAGGTTGGAGGAGGTGCACGTGAACCTTTGCCACACCTGGAAAGACTGGTTGGGTCTTTGAATGGAGTCAAGGGGGGAGGTAAAGCGACAAGTGTAGCATTTCCTGCGGTTGCAAGGGAAAGTGCCAGGAGAGGGGGTGGTTTGTGTGGGAAGGGACGAATTGACCAGGGAGTTACGGAGGGAGCGATCTCTGCGGAAAGCAGACAGGGGAGGAGATGGGAAGATGTGGCCAGTGGTGGGATCCCGTTGGTACTCTTTGCTCTGCTGCATTCTATTTGCCATTTCTTTGCCCACTCTCCCATTTAGAGAGATGTCCTTCTGCAGACTTTCTGCTTCCTCAACACTACCTGCCCCTCCATCTATCTTCATATCATCTGCAAACTTGACCACAAAGCCATCAATTCCATCTTCTGAACATTGGTTGTGTAAGGGCCGAGGTTCCTCCAAATGCTACTCCCTGAAAACTGATTCCTGTTTCGGGTTGAAATCCCTCTTCAGAGTCAGAGGAGAGGGAATCCAGTGGTACGAGAAGGTTCAGAGCCCGAAATGGCACCAGTTCCTTTTCTCCAGAGTTGCTGCATGACCCACTGAGCTACTCCAGCATTTTATGTCTACGGTGTAAACCAACATCTGCAGTTCCTAACTACACGCTATTACTTTTGTGGTTCTGCTCTTTCATTTAATCCCAAAGTCCTCCGCAGCACCTCTTTGTCCTATATTATCTTTGTTGCTGGTTCCCATTTAGATCACAGCAACTGAGTTTCTCGCCTCTCATTACGTTCCTCTCCAGTCCTAAAAGGAGTCCTCAACACTGGGTGACATTACAACATTCAGGACTCTTTATTTGCAACAGTATCCACCTCACCTCATTGTTCCTTATCATTGCTACATTCCTTGTCACTCCCTCAGATGGAATGATCCCCTGCACCATGGGGCTATGGTCAGATTGCATTTCCTCCCTGCCGTCTCTACTCTTGTCCACACACTGCAAGTATTGGGTATCCGATAGATGTATAAGGTCTGAGACTCCACTAAACACTACTTTCTGAATCCCTATTCCTGCCTCAATCAGGGTCACTTCTCTCCACGTCTGTTGGCAGTCTCAGGCTACAATGGCAGGCTGTGGATCAATTACAGTGGGCATTATTAAAGCAAGCCCTGTGTTCAACAAATCCTGTCTCCAGACTTTAGTCCGATTGGGTAAGAAACTGTTGATAGAGAAAGCGAAGTGGGCAGCAGCAGGTTCTGCAGCTGCTTTCGGAGATGTGATCTAGGGAGAGCGCAGAAAAGGTTCACAGGGATGTATCGTGGTCTGGAGAGACTGGATAGGATGCGACTGTTTTCTCTGGAGTAAAGGCGGCTGAGAGGTGAACTTGTTTATATAATCATGTGAAGTGAAAATAAGTTGGACGGTCACAGTCTTTTTGAGTGGAGTGAGTGAGGGGAAAGATTTAAATGAGATCTGTGGGGTAGGATTTCACAAGAGGGTGAAGGATATGTGGAGTGAGCTGCCACAGAAGGTCGGAGAGGTGAGTCCAATTGTGAAGGACAGTTGGATAGTTACATGGATAGAAAGGTTTAGAAGGATATATGAGCCAAACGCAGGTAAATGGGTCCAGCTCAGTTATTCAACTTAGTTAGCAAAGACCAATTGGTCTGAAGGGCCTGTTTCCGTGCTGTATAGCTCTAACTCTGTCCAATCTTCAGTTTTCCTGTCCTGATATTGCTCAGGTAGCCTGAGGTCAGGAATCCGTCAACTCATTGAAGGATAAAGATTGCATTCACTGCTCAGCTGTGGAGGTAGCGCAATAAAATACCGTTCCAATGGGGCTTGGCAGAGCTGTGTGAAATCACATTGTGTCTGCTTCATAAACCGCTTGTTCAGAACAGGACATTAAATTGACCAAAGCTTTTAATTCCTGGCATGATTGAACTGCCAGCCACCTCTAGCCAATAGAGGTTCATTTCAATACTTACTGCCAGAGGACATCATAAGGCAGTTGTGGTAGAAAGTGGGGGCACACGGGAAGAAGAGAGATATAACCCAGCCACAAGAGAACAGGGAGCTGGGCTCCCGCCTCTGGTAGGGCATGCAGTAGGGCGCGCAGAGGTCACCCAAGACAGAGCAGCATGATCAGTCCTCTTGCACAGGCAGAATTCCAGTCACACACTCTACCTCGGACAACATTTCTCTTGAGGCACTTGGCCGAGGATGGTGGTTCTGTCCCTCCTGCCCCAGGGCACTCTAACCGGGATGCTTCCCCCACCCAAGAGGTGACTGTCTGGGGGGGGGGGAATCTAATCCTGCGTTTGTGACTCCAGACCATCCTGGGCAGCAGCAAGATGCCCAAGACATGTATCATTGTTTGCGGCCGAGCTCTACAATGGGAAATATCATTGATGCTACCTCCTCCAGGGAATGGGACTTCTTCTCAAGTCGGTGACCAGTGGTGGTGCATCCCTCATGCTGGCACCGGAGAGTGGGTATAGGTGGTGGCAGAGAATGTATGTGTGTGTCTGTGGATGGCACAGTGCATGTGGGTGGCACAAAGTAAATGGGTGGTGCACAGTGCATGCAGGTACCAGAGAGAGAGTGTGAGTGGTGCAGTGTGTGTGGACGGTGTGTGTGACATTTAACCCTTCTGTAAGTTCTACGTACATTTGCCAAGAGTCTGGTTGTCTTGGGTGTAGACCAGCCGCACTGGACCTTGAGTACTGGATTGACTGCATCACAAGGCACTGGAAACACTGGCGACCATGCCTTTCAATGTCCTGGGCCACAACTTCCCCAGTGTGGGGTTTATTGTTGCTGGGGGCACCTGCTCTTGGGCTTGCTCTGAAATCGTCTACCAGTAAGGCTGACTTAAGGTTGTTAATTCTCTATAACATAGTGGTTTGTCATTACCTCTCTGCAGTCCTAAGTCACTCCACCCTTTGGAAACTGGACCTTCACCCAGAGTTGCCCACATAAAGGCTCTCTGTGGCGGGGAACTGAGCTCAGGATCCCTACCACCTAGTGCCCTTTCGGCACTGTTATTTATCAGTCAGTAAAAGATCCAATTATGGGAGAAGATGTTTCATGAAGTCGCACAGTGATAATTCTGGGACAAGTCTAGCCAGAGCTCCAGCCAGGGCAGCATATCTGCTGTAGGGATTTCCTCCTGCCAGCAGTCCAGGCTTGGCACGCGATGACAGAGAAATGCAGACATGTATCCGTGAGATGACAAGAATGGATAATTATTCCTGCCATTCCACAATGATTCATGTTTGTTCTCTGTGTCAGGAAGGCTGCCATACAAGTGCAGGTCTTCCCGTCTCTTGCCAACAATCTCTGGTTGATGGATCAGGGCCACAGGTTCTCCCTGCTTCACATGTAACCCACCAGCATACACGGACAAAGAGCCATCATTGCTAGCAAACCTACAATTGCTTATTCTGTCCACACCAGGCCAGGAGTGAGATGGTGCCTCTTTGTAGGGAGGGTGCTCAGAATATCAATTGGTGCAAGCACATTAAATGGGTGGCTGGGAGACATCAAACTCAGTAACACAACCCTAAGGACAAATTCTGCACATATGAGGTTTAGTCTCGATGCCTGGCATGATTAGGGTGTGTTCAGAGAGTTGTAATCATGCAACATGGAAACAGGCCTTTGGTCTAACTCTTCCATGCCCACCAAAGTGTCTACCTGAGCTAATCCCATTGCCTGCGTTTGGCCCATATCCTTCTAAATCTTTCCTATCTGTGAACCTGTCCAAATGTCTATTAATCTTCCTCTGCCACCTCCTCTGGAAGCTTGTTTCATATATCTACCACTTTCTTTTGAAAAAACTACCCCTCTGGTTCCCTTTAAATCTTTTCCCTCTCATCTTAAACCAATGCCCAATAATTCAGCTGGGACAGCCAGTTTACAGCCTCTCAGATTTTATTTGGTAGCAATCCATGATGTCACTCAACTGTCTCCCCACTAAAGTCAGTCGTCTCCTGTCTTAGAGGTGGTTAGCTGGTATTCTCGGTTACTGAGGGTAAAGTAACATTGACAACCTGCTGAGATTTTCCCTTGAGGTATTTTGGCAAAGAGAGTGGACGAATGAGCTGATGTACACACTGGCCACCATCTCGTTGAATGGATGTGAAGGGCTAAAAGAAACCAGATACCTCTTATGCTGCAAGTAGTGTTTGTAATGTGAGATAACTAAACCTGGACCATGTCTCCCTTCAGAGCTTCCTGGCGGACCTCTTGAAGAAAGCAAACAGACACTTCGACGACAAGAAGCTGCAGGAGTACACACAGACGATAGTGAGTAGTAGCTGTGCATGGGTTAGATCCACAAACACACTTATCTCTCCCGGCTGCTGTCCCTGGGTGGTGAGTGCTGCCCCCAACTGGAGCAATGGAGGTGATGCCCCCTAGCACAACAATCATAGACCTGCTCCTGCATAGCATGCCCGCCTGGTGCCAGTCACCTACATCCTGACCCTCCTTTCCCTGGCTATCCCTCTCAAAACCCTGAACTCTGGCTACCGACTCTCCCAACTGATTGTGGATCCTCCCTCATCCCAACCCGCAGCCTTCATTCCTTGTTAAACAAACGCCATTCATTCTCCAAGCACCGCTGGCACAAAGAAAAAATAACGTGGATGCTGGAATCCGTCACCATGCCATCTTATTTTCTATTACAGCTGAAAATGTTTGATGCAAATGGCGATGGGAAGCTGGGTCTTTCAGAGATGGCACGGTAAGTTAAGTCTCTCGAGATGGCTTCCAGGAGATGAAAAGACTGTCAGGGTCTGATTGGAATTGGGATGGGAATCGAGGAAGGGTGAGAGGAAGCATTTAGACCTGATGGAGGTAAGATTTGAAGACTGCTTGCTCTTTTCCTGTTGGTCAGTTTTATGACTTGACATAACACCCATCAAATATGGAGAAAAAAATAGCTGTGGAGGATATAGAAGGTGCAAAGGCGGGTTGTCAGAAGGATAGTGTTCAAACAAGTGGACATGTGGCAAATTAAGTTCAACTTGGGGAAAGGAAAGGTGTTACATGCTGGTCAAAAGCTGAACATTAGTGCAGGGTGAATGGGTTGAATTGTCAGGAAAGCACCAGCAGACCTTGTGTGCTGGTTCCCCAAGGAGCTGGACAATGGAACGACGTCTGCTCGCAGGCTTCATGGGAGAGTGTCCCTATAGGTACTTCTGGAAAGCATTCTGGCCACTCAAGCCCCCTCCCCCCCCCCTGTCTCCTGGCACCGTGGCTGTTTTTTGTGCCATAGACTGAGAGCCAGGATAATCTCAGCACAACTCTCAAGTCCACGGCAGAAGGTACCTCTGCACACTCCAAACATGTAGTACAGGTGGGCATTTTGTATGATATATCAGTGTTCTATCTCTTTAAGACTAATTCTTTCTTTTTACTTCCTTTAGTTTATTACCTGTCCATGAAAATTTTTTGCTAAAGTTCCAGGTGAGTGTGCAGAGCTCAATTTCTCCTGTTTTTTACTCCTTTTCCTGAAGTGTGGCCAAGCTGAGTACGCAGTCCCACATACACAAGTTTGCCTGCGTGCTCAGCCTTCGTCTGTGCGCATGAACCATGACTGCCAAGGTACCTCTGCAGGGCAGCAAAGTCAGTGTGGCATTGAGCGTTTCCAGTGTCCGCACACATCCATTCTCCAGCACTGGCCAGTGAGTGGGAGCAACTGCCCCTGCATAGTCCAGGGTGTCATATCTGTTCCTGGCACTCAGCTGAGGTCTCCTAACTAAACACGTCAGAGATTTAATTTGGGGTCTGACGTTACAATTTAGATAAATTCTATGGCCCATTTACCCATGGACCATCAGGGAGTATGGAATGGAATGTACCCACCTGTTCCTTGCAACAGGCAGAAGAAATGACATTAAGTGTAACTTGCCATTGCACAATAACATTTGCAATAATCATCCCATTATATTGCTGAAACCTTCTGATGAAACATTCTGGCCAGACTCTGAATGACAGGCATCCACGTTCATACTCCCTTGCTGCATTTCCACTGCTATCCTCGCTTCAGCCCAGATCATTGATCCATACAAAGCAACAGCCCTATGGGTGAAAGGCCTTTCTAACTTGCACTGTAATACATGATCTGTTCTTGTCCTCATGGAACTCTTCATGGTTTTTGACACATCAGTCTTTTGTCTTCCACCGTCAGCTCTTCACAACATTGTCCAGTAATTTGTTCATTCCTCTGTCTAAATACAGCTGGGACCATTCCTGCAGTAGGTCCATCTTCTGGGTCAGTCAGATGTCTGCTGCCTCTCATCTACACATAGCATCACAGCAACACTGTGGAAGCAAGGGTCAGATTTCAGAAGCCCAGTATGGAGCTCCCTTGATTCCATCACCATGTTGGGTTGTCAAGCCTCCTGTTCAAAATCAGATAATGGATCATTTAGAAATGTCTCCATTGAAATGCCAGTGAGAATGCTCAGTGATCCAATCTTTGAGCCTTCAGCCTGCTCTCTTTCGTGGCTTCTCACTTTGTTTAAGGCCATCAGTCTGCAGTCTTAGTCCCTGTTTAATCCTGGGCTCTGAGATCATCTCCCATTCTTACTCCTATAAGTGGCCCACTCTGTCTTCACTGCCCTCTACCGTACCCTCAGCATCTCTGTCCTCAGATTTCCTTTTTCCTCATTCCCCAACTTTTACTGCATGCAGGTTCCAGCTCCTGAAAGAATCGGCCATCCAATTCTTGTCTCGTCTCATTGCAGCTTCCAATATCTTGTTTTTTTTATTTCCAAATTTCGATGTTGCTGTCCTGACACATTTCCACAATAATTGTATCTTAATCATGGCAAATCCTGATGTTATGATCATCTACACTCGCCAGCCTCTCCAAAGCTCTCCATCTTCAGTTCTCATTGCTTCATTATCTCTGTCACTTCCTCTCAAGCCTTGCCATTCAACTAGCTCTCTGCCATCATTGCAACCACACCTTTTGTCATCCTTCTTGGCTCCCTGACAGTTGCCTACTGCCCTCAGGTCTGCTTTGTGATGTTTTGCTGTGTTAAAAACAAGTCCAAGTTGTGGTTGTTGATCAGAAGAACCAAGTCATTTAGTCCTGTATGTTGTCTCGTGTCTTTTTAATGTGTCTGCTGCATTCAATTTATTTTTTTTGGAAAGAATTTTGTTAGTGTTACATTTCATCCAGAAGAGGATGTCTGTGCTAGAAAATGAAACCATTCCCACTTTGCAGCAGGTGACAGGTATGGGTTTCAGTTTGTTTCACATGTGTCCCAAAGTCCTACACTCTTAAGTGCATCACAGTTGCACAGCTAGTTGTGTTGTTTTGATGATGAACTTGGGTACTGATTGTGCAGAGTTTGTATGTTCTCTTTTTGACTGCATAGATTTATACGTTTAAAAGAATTTAAGTAATGAAAAAAACTTTTTTTTTTAAAGGTAAACAATTAAAATAAATGGGACTTAAATGCCAGAAATCAATTTAAAAGATTGTGACTTAAGTAAAGGAACAAAACAAACCTCTTAGGTAAACAAAAATGCTGGAGGAACTCAGCGGGTGAGGCAGCATCTATGGAGAAAAGGAATAGGCGATGTTTTGGGTTGACACCCTTCTTCAGACTCACGACCCGAAAATGTCGCCTATTCCTTCTCTCCATAGATGCTGCCTCACCTGCTGAGTTCCTCCAGCATTTTTGTCTACCTTCGGTTTTTCCAGCATCTGCAGTTCTTTCTAAAACAAACCTCTTGCTGCTTCCATCATGATTTACTATCCACAAAAACACAAGACGATGGGAGCAGGATAGGCCACTCGGGCCCTCAAGCCTGCACAGCCATTCATTATGATCATGGCTGATCTCTGCTGGCCTCACCTCCTGTGCAAGTTCCCCATGGCCCTCAATTTCTCAATCTTTCAAATATTTATCCAACACCAGATTAAATATATGTCATGTTCCTGATTCCACCATCTGCTGGAGAAGAGAATTCCAGAAATTCATCATTCTAAACACATTACAGATTTACGTAGTAGGCGACTTACATAAACTCGCAATTCTTTAAGTGCACTGTTGCCCATGTGGTATCCATGTTGGGAGTCCCACGTGGTCAGCACATGGAATAGTAAATTTACAAGTGCGTAATGCACTTCCGTTTACAACTTACACAACGTCTGACTTGCGCAAAGGTCTGTGGGACATAACCCTTACGCAAGTCAGAGAGCGTCTGTAGTTTTAAATGACTGTGCCTTATCTTGTAGTTATGCACCCTTTTTGAGTCTATCCCACTAATGAAAACATACTAATATCTACCCTGTCGAATCTCCTTAGGATCTTACATTTTTGAATAAGGTTACTCCTCATTCTTCTAAATTCAAGGAATACAGGGCCAACCTATTTAGTCTTTCTTGGTAGGACAACATCCTTATCCCAGGACTTAGCCTGGTGAATCTCCTTTGAACTATCTCTAATATTATTTTATAATTCTTTAGATAAGGATACCAGAAATGTGTGCAGTATTCCAAGTGAAGCCCCAACAACACTCTGTACAATTGCAAAAGCACCTCCCTAATTTTAAACTAAACCCTCACCAAAATGACTTTTGTTTTCCTAACTATGTGTTGGAATTGTCAGCTAGCTTTTTGTGATACATGCACCAGAACACCTTAGCCTTCTGAACTTTACTCACTTGCAGTCTCTCCATTGAGGTAATAATTTGCCCACGATTGCTCATTCTGAAATGTATGCCCTTACACTTCCATACCTTAAATTTCAATTGACTGTCTACTGTCCACTCACTCAATCTATCTATATCCTGGTGCAGAATCACAGTATCCTAACACATTATGTTCTTTCACCTATTTTCATATAATCGTCAAATTTGGAAACCTTGTATACTGTTCCTTCTCCAGGTCATTAATATAAATACTGAACAATTAAAGACCAAGAAGTGATCCCAAAAATACTCCTCTATTTACCTTCTTCCAGTCTCAAAATGACCCATTTATTCCAACTGTGTTTTCTATGAGCCACCAGTTTTCAATCCATACTAACACATTTTACAACACCATGTGCTTTAAATTATGCACCAGAAACAATGATTGTAGCTAGGATACACTCTAGCTACCCCACGGGGAGCTGGATCTCCAGATGTGCAGTACAACTGACCGCTCAAAATGGAGCACTTGTCACTGAACTCTTTGGTGTATAAACAGATGCATAGCAAGAGTTTGTGGTGTCATTTCTGTCCCCAGCTCATTGTGCTTTGCTAAGCTCAGACATGGAAGTTGGGAATAAGCTGACCCATGAACTGACCAGTACCCTTAGAACTGCCCGCAGAAGATCAGCAAGGTCCAAGCCATTCAGAAGGTCAGGGTCAGACTCAGGAAGCAATCATCAGGCTCAAGGTTTTGCAGACCCATGATTAAGCCACTCCTGGTTTACCTCCAGGCACTGGCAAGGTCCCACCAACATTGGCTGTACAAAATCACTGGGAAGATAAGTAAACCAACCTTGTGTGCAGGAAGGAACTGCAGATGGTGGTTTACACTGAAGATAGACACAAAATGCTGGAGTAACTCAGCAGGTCAGGCAGCATCCCTGGAGAAAGGAATAGGTGAGGAAAGAGTCTGAAGAAGGGTTTTGACCCAAAACATCCCTATTCCTTTTCTCCAGAGATGCTGTCTGACCCACTCAGTTCCTCCAGCCTTTTGTGTCTATCTTCAGTGAACCAACTTCATTTCTTTTCCATTCTCCTGCTCGTTTCCACCCATCCCCACTCCACCCTTCACTTTCCCTTATTCCCCCCCCCCCCCCTTTTCCTATCTACATCCACCCATTACCTCTCCCACTGGCTTTACATTTTACTCCTCGGCTTCCTTCTTTATCTTTCATCTTTATGTCTCCACTTCACCTTGATGCCCTCTCCAAAGACAATAACCTCAATACTGAGGCCCTAGTTACACTCCCACTGCTACGCTTGGTATTCACATGCCTGACACCTTACTCCTGAAACAGAACCTCTATTCCCAGTTTATCATGGGAAAGATTATTGGGAGGCTGGGGGAAATATTCAAGGATGTGTCCATTGCTTCCTTGAGGAAATGCAATGGCCTGGGAATCCATCAGACCCACGGAGGGATTGAAACATTGGGAGGGGGTGGATATAAGGCCACAGATTGGATTCATGCCTGAAGTAGGAGGTGAAAATCTGACTTTAAGAAAGTGGAACCGATGAAGCAAGGTTAATTGAGAGCAAATCTAGGAATATGAAGGACATATTTATCTTGACAAAGCTCAGCATAGGTTTACTTGAATAGCGCACAAGGCATAAATTATGGAGAAAGATTACACAGTATGATTGCTTTCCTGGAATTTAAGTTGATTTGATTATAGTTGATTTAAGAGGATCTGTTCTTATGGATACTGAGAAATGTTTTTTATTGGATATAGAGCCTCAGACCAGCGGCAGAGTCTGAAAGCCGGCTCTTCCTGGAATGGAACACTTCCACATGCAGAGGACAGAGAAGGTTCAAACACTGTCCATAAAGCACAGTTAATGCTGTATCAAATGTTGATTGCACATCTGAGACCAGTAGATTTTTGCTAATAAGATTGAATATGGCAAAAAGTGTTTTGCAGTTAGTCTGAGAATTAACTACGATCGCCTTAAATAGTATTAAGGATTTGAGAGTCTGAATAGTCTCCTCCTGTTCCTCTGCCCTTGTACTGATCGTGGCTTTTTGTGTGGTTAGGGGTTATTCGGACACTATTGCAAAATAAGTATGAGTGGGTCAGAAATGTGGGCCTCTCATCCCCAACAGACCCAGAGTTCCTGAGATGGGAGATCTGTATCTCCTCTGACTATTGGTTTCAAAAGAACTTGCTGTGCCCGAGTAGTCTGAGAAACTGCGCAGAATGGCTGGCAGAGTGGGGCAGAAGTGGGCAACAGTCTAAATGGGGCAGCTCCAGGGGACCCTTGCCCAGCCTCTGCCCTCTGTAACAGACCCAGGAGCTTTGTTCACACCGGGTAGCTTGAACATCAGGTGTTTCATTTCCCAGCACTGACTTCCTACACATTTCTGAGCACCGAAAAACACCCACAGTAACATTGAATATAAATAATTAACTTGTTTCCGTCATGAAGAACAGAGCTCTTTACAGGTAAAACTTAATTACATATGTGAAAGATTGATGAAGTTCTATTTTACTCTCAGGATGACAGAGGATCAAAGGTAAGTTTCAGTGCTAAGGTGATTTTAATTTCACTTACAACATTCCATATTAACCACAGATATTTCCTCTGTGTCACGGTGTTTGGGCTTGAGCTTTTTTTAAAATCTGTTTAACTGTATTCATGCATTCATGCACCCAAGAAAAGTTGTTGATAATTTGCTGACTTACAACCCCCCCAGCTTCTGCCCATATCCCTTCATTCCCCAGCCCTCTGCCTCATTCCTGTCATTCTTCTTGCCATTCTCTACAGTTATTTAACAAATCTCTGCTGGCCTCCCTGGTCATTCTCCGGTTCTGTTGTCTTAAGCCCTAGCTATGGAAGCCTCTCGATTTCCTTCCCACTTTCTTAACCCTAGATTTTCCGATGCTTCCTCACTCTTTAATCCAGACCCTATTCACATCTGTGGACTTTAATCCATCCCCTCCCAATATTTCAATTCTCTGTTCATTTTCCCTTGTTTTAAAACCTAACTTATGTTGAACCTTTAACCATCGTGATATATCTGACTAATAAAATCTTAGACAGGAAATTTCAAAACTAAATAACATGGCAAATAGATAATAGCTTGTAATTTGTAGTAGAGCCTTATGGGAGCTGGCAAAGTAAAGAGGATTAGAGGCAGAATTCCAGAGCTAATTCCAAGGTGTCTGAAGCCATAGGCATCAGTAGCAGAGCAGTCAATACTGGGGACAGATTTAGAGCTTCACAGAAATAAGAAGGTTGTAGAGCTGGAAGAAGTTTCAGGGATGTGGAGTAACAGCGGGCACGGGAAAACCAGAAATCGGAGTAGGTCAGCAAAAACAGACATCGGTGTAGTCCAAGGAATAGGGAAGCAGGGCCTTGGAGGGGCAGTCATTGAAGAACAGGGAAGATGGAAGGACGTTGAAACTATCAGTCTAGAGATGACAAAGGCGTAGATGAGAAGAGGATGGAATCGAGCAAGGTTCCAGACTGGAAATAGCCGAGCAAATAAAGACTGCTGGAGGAACCCAGCGTGCCAGGCAGCACCTGTGGAGGGAAAATGACAGACAATGCTTTGGGTTAGGAACTTTCTTCAGGCTAGAGAAGTCTTCTGTGTCTCTGGAAATAGCTGACTTGGCAAGGGAGTGAATACATGGTCATAATCTCAGGATCATGTTTCATCATTAAATGATGATTAATTGAGTTTACCAGGACTCTGGTTTACCCCAGACAGGGAGATAAATAATAATTGGGCAATGTGAGGGCTGTGTTGTGGTGCAGCAGTTATTACTGCCATCTCACAGCTCCAGAGACCCAGGTGCAACCCTTGGTTCTGATGCTGCCTGTGTGGTGTTTGCACGCTCTCCCTGTGACAGTGTTGGCTGCCCAAGGTGGCAGAGACCAGAAACAATGCAACAGTATTCCCAATATTTAGAACACAGGTGTTCCTGGAAATGCTGTATTTGCTGAATTTAAAGGTTGCAGACAGATCTAACTCTGGGAACAAAGAATAGAACCTCAAATTTGTTTTTAAAGAAAACAAGACTTTGTCAAAAATTCTATGACCAAAGATATGGAGAGGTGGTGATCTGACAAAGAGTGTAAAGATAGCCTGGGATGGATAACCAAGTAATATAATGGCCAGATCAATAACTGTAAACGGTGACTAGAGATGTTGGGACCAGTTAAATAAATAAGAGGCTAATCACTAAGTGCTAGAAATTAAGTTGTGCTACTGTTGCATCAGAGGGAACAGCCTCATCTTGTGTGGAGTGCCGCGGGTGTTGGACCAGACCCTCTGCATTGAACCAAAGGCTTTCAGACTGCAATCTCCATCCATTCTATGGGATGCAGCTAACAGGATATTCCGGTGGGCTGGCAGAGTGGGGAGTGGACAACAGCAGGAAGATGTCAGAGGTGGAGGAAACAGTTGAGATGGGGGATTGGTGATGGAGAAGTACGAGAGAAGCAATGTAGAAAAGGTTTGTTTGGGACTGGGTAATGGGTCAGATAAATGATTGGGGGAGAAATGGAGTTGAGGAGCTGGTGCTGACCAAGGGCTCCAAGACATTGCCAACAGTCTTTTACCCAGAGTAGGGGAATCGACCATTTGACCAGAGGACATAGGTTCAAGGGGAAGGGGAAAGGATTTAATAAGAATCCGAGGGGTAACTTTTTCACACAGAGGGTGGTGGGTGTATGGAACAAGCTTCCAGAGGAGGTAGTTGAGGCTGGGATAATCCCATTGTTTAAGAAACAGTTGGACAGGTACATGGATAGGAAAGGTTTGGAGGGTTATGGACCAAGTGCAGGCAAGTGGAACTAGGGCATCTGGGACATTGTTGGCCAGTGTGGGCAAGTTGGGCCGAAGGGTCTGTTTCCACACTGTATTACTCTATGACTCTAACATGAGGCTCGGGTGGAAAGAAGAACATACCTGGGAAAAGATAAAATCCTGGGTCATCATGCACCTCATGACCAAAGTGAATTTGGATTCCTCCCTTCCAAGTACACTGCAGCAGGTTTTGCCCGCCAGTTAAGGCCTGCTTCAGTTATGAGGGAAGACAATAATGTTCTCCAAGGATTCCAGGTTGCCTAAAAGACCAGGAATAGAACTGTGTTATTAGCTCATGAAGAACTATATTAGTGTAATGATACTGAGTGACCACAGCAGGTTACTGGTCAGTCAGACAGTATACAGCAAGATGATGGCATTGGCTGTGGGCAGCAGATATTTCTTGGTTTCCTTCTTAGGCTCCATCCCCTCATTTGATCCAGGTATTCGCCTCAGAAAACACCCGCTCAGCTGCCAGCCTGTTTCCCCTCATGCCCAAGGTGAAACCCTAATTTCATGTGCTTGGAAAAGTTCCCATCCGTCACTATCCCAATCACTTAACCCCATGAACAGACCAAACATAAAAAACAAATTTGTAACCAACCCTTTCTCTATTGGGTCATGAAGTTGTGATTCTTCCTTCCCTCCGACTCTACTCAGCGGCCAGGGTATGTTCTGCTAAGACATATTCCAGGTAGCATTGATAGCACCAGCATATTTGATCTAACTGTCCCACTTGCCCATAGGTACCAGGCTGTCCTGCCAGCCAGTCAGGTGTGTCCATCCCACTCCAGAGTGATGCTTCCAGACCCTGCTGATCTCTTCAGTTCATCAGCTGCCGATGGAACTTTGCCAAAAATGAAATTTTGAAGCTTTCAGTTGAAGAACACTCTTCAATTATTCCTCAGTCCTTCCCTTTCCTCACATGGTTTCCTGTCTCCCCATGATGTAGGTAGAATGAATATCACAACCTTTCTAACTCTACTACCAACTAACCCATAATTCCATTACCTAAGTTTAGCCTATTAACAACATGCTAATCACACCCCCATATAGTAGCGTACATGCATTTACCACACTTTATATAGTCTATTGTGCATTGTGTGTTTATCTTTCTTTTCATGTATGTGATCAGGTTTTTGATTATGTTCTATCCTGTGGGACATTAAAGCATTGCCCAAAGAGATGATGTATCCAGGCATGTTTGTAACCACAAAACCAACCAGAGCTTGATCATCTAACAGGGCAGGGCAATAGAGGAGATTCTTAGAGCACGTACTGCGGTCATTCAGATTGTGAGCCTCAGTTTAACCAAATAGCCTTCCTTATGTGCGTGTGTGCATGTGATTGTATGTTTTTGTGCATGTTTATTTGTGTGGGAGTGTGCATCAATTTATGTGTTTGGTTCTTGCCCTTGCCCATTCATCAAATATTTTGCCTTCCTCATGCTCTCTCTAGGGTGTCGCGGCCTCCTGCGCATCACCTGCATCTGCTCCTCTTTTGTCGCCGTCTCTCTCTGTCCTTCCGTGTCTCACTGTGGTGTTCTGTACATCCTCTTCTTTCTCACCCTCTAGTTTATTCTCTACAAGTGTCTTGCTTTATCTCTCCAACTTCTCTTCTCCTGTTTCTACCCTTTTTTCTGCCTGTCCCCCTGCCCATACCTCAATCCTTTTCACTGTATTTTGTCCTCTCTCTCTCTCCCTCTCTCCTCTCTTCAGACAAGGCTCCAGGGTTCGGTATAGTACAGCACCCTCTATATTGACTCATCAAAAGGATAGCTCAAATCTCACATCAAATTCCCTAATCTCACATCAATACTCTCCTGTCAAACATTAGAGGGCAAGAACAGCATTGGATCAACAATGTGAACCCCCCTCTACACTATCCCAGCAAAAACTCCCAGGGC
Source organism: Malacoraja senta (assembly GCA_038087875.1). NCBI lineage: Eukaryota > Metazoa > Chordata > Chondrichthyes > Rajiformes > Rajidae > Malacoraja > Malacoraja senta. The sequence continues at coordinate 176,143,869 of CM075978.1, forward strand.
AGGGTTATTACTGTGTAAAGCTGTTTCACTAATTTTGTGGCTGATTTACATGGTTGTCTGGTCGATGGATGGAGGAGGGTCCTTTATATTTAAATATTTTTAAATCAACCATCAACTGAGGCTAAATGGTTGGTTCTTTGTAGCATTTAGAACTCCCAGGATTTAGAACCAAGTAAAACTTCATCTGGCTCATCCAACAATGCCAGGGTTGGTCAGCATGAGTTACACCCAGCAAAATTCCTTTCTTCCAGCACACACTCAAATGGGCAAGAACAGCACAGATTCAGTACCAAGTTAAACCTTCCTCCACACAAACACTTGCAAGCTGGGAAGAGTGCAGATTAAATGCAGAGTATGGCTTCTTCGACACTACCTTGTCATACACTCCCAAACCAGGCAAACCATAAGCAGAACACCGAGTAAATCTTCTGTTCCAATCTCACACCAAACATTCCCAAGGCACGTCCAGTAAGAATTAGAAATAATACCACTGGTATCTCTACTACTGCTTGAGAAATGGGTAAGTTAATGGAGTCCACACTAAGAAGGGTTCACTGTATATTTGCTGCTGGCCATGGATCTTGTCACCATAATCAGCTGGGCTGCGGAGTGTTGTGCAGTCAAACTAACCCAGGTCCCATCACAAGGGGGATGATGTAAGAAACCATAGGATCCAGGTGGCCCATCAGCTGAAGGAGTAGACCCCAGCAACGGTCACATCTCAGTGTTAAGCAGCCGACCACCCCACTCAACACCAGCCTCCGCACCAAACCTTGATGGGAGAGCGGCAGGTTCCCAGCAAAACAGATCCCACCCGAAGTGGGTGTCATTTTTGAAGTAAATCTGTTGTTCCAGTGTCGCATCAATACTCCACAGACAGGTGCAGTAAGAGTTAGAAACCTGGGAGTATTCAGGCTGGATGACCAAGATCGCTCTGTGGAGTATTGCGAAGTTGGCAACCAGTGTAATGCTCACTCTTCACTGGTTAAATGCAATGAAGGTAGGATTGCTGCATTTTTCCTGGGAGCTTTTATTTTCATTCAAGGGGTTTGGGCTTTACCGACTGAGCCAGCATTTCATTGTCCTTGAGAAGGTGGTGCTGAGTTCAATTAAGCCATTACAGTTCTTGAGGTCTAGGGCTACCCACGACGCTGTTAGAAAGGGAGTTCCAGGATTTTGACCCTGCAAGGGGGAAGGTTTGTGGCCTGGAGGGGATGTTCCAGGTGGTAATGTTCCCCATGCTTTTACTACCCATATCTTTCTAGCTGGTCAGGTGGTGAGTTTGGAAAGTGCTGACTAAGGAGAAGTGGTGAGTTGCCGCAGTGCATGGTGTTGATGGTGCAAACCGCTGCTACTATACATTGGTGGTGGAGTGAGTGAACGGTTGTGGATGGGGTGCGTATCAAGCGTATCTATATCCTGTGTGGTATCGAGTTTATTGAAACTGCACTCATTAAGGCAGGTGGAGAGTGTTCCATCGCACTCCTGACCTGATTCTTGTAGATGGTGGACAGGCTTTGAGGAGTGAGGAGGCGAGCTACTTGCTGCAGGATTTCTAACCTCTGACCTGCTCTTGTAGCTACATTGTTTGCAATTTAGAATGGTGTGTGGCTTGGCGGGAAACTTCCAGGTGATGGTGTCCACATACCTTTGCTGCCCTTGTCCTTTCAGCTGATAAAGGTGGTGTGTTTGGAAGGTGATGTCGAAGAAGGCTTAGTGAGTTACTGGTGCATCCTGCAGATGATACACACTGCCACTATTTTCCATCGATGTGAGTGAATGGTAATGGATGGCCTGCTGTGTCCTGTAAGGTGTCAAGCTTCTTGAGTGTTGAAGCAGCCCATGCCTGGTCAAAGTGGATAGGTGTCGGGAACCCCTGAGGCTGTGAGAAGAACAGAGTAAATGGAGGGGGTGTGCGCCTCCTTATAAATTACCAACTTGCCTCACAAAGCTTCATCTGCCCCAGTGGCAAACCTGCGGGTGCCACAACAGCCACCCTAAAACGTAGGGCATGGCGGTTGATGCAAATTGTGTTTGATCTTGAGAGAATACCGAGTATAAAACCTCTTCAACCACTCCCAGAACACCAGGTGCTCACTGTGGCTGGAAGTACTGAAGCAGGCCATCCAGAAAGTTCATAAATGATAGTACCAGAATTAGGCCATTCGGCACATGGAGTCTACTCTGCCATTCAATCAAGGCTGATCTAACCTCCCTTCTAAACCCCATTCTCCTGCCTTCTCCCCATAACCTCGGACACCCGTACCAATCAAGAATCTATTTCCCTCTGCCTTAAAAATATCCATTGACTTGACCTCCACAGCCTTCTGAGTTGCAATCTTGCAGCCCCAGAATCACATCCACCTCCCACCTTTCTCTCAAGCAACATTCGAAGCTGAGAAAAGGCAAATACTGCATGCAAATGAATCCCTCGTTTCTAGCAGAAGGAGAGGTGATGGGACTGTGTGGCTAAAAATCGGTGGAGCAACCCACATTCATGGGTCTGCATGGTGAGAGTGGGTCGTCAATAGGATGGGCCAAAGCTGTGAAAATGAGAGTTGGATTTTTACTTGGACTCTTTAGGAGATGTGTGTGGGGTTAAGTAGAGGTTGTAATGGTAGAGGTTGTTATTCTTGACGCTCACAGTTAAGTAGAGGTTGCTATCCTCGATGCTCACTGCAGGGACAAAGTGTCAGAGGAGGACAATCTTAGTGATGAGGGCATTGTGGTCACAGAGCTCTGCTTCTTCGGAGTCTCTCCGCACTTCCACTGGTTAATTTACAACTCCAGTCTCCCATTTCCTGCTGCCTTCCTTCAGTGACAGGAAGAGTCCCCACCTGCAGCCCGAAAAAGGGGGTCCATTCTCCCAGCCCTAGAGCCTCATCTGTTACACTCAACTGTGTGTTCAGGGAGAGCAATGGGAGGCGATGGAAAAATGACTCCAGGGCTCAAACACAGAAGCCATAAATCAACTTGAATCAGATAAGACAATGTGGAGATTCTAGTCTGGAGAATTGACCTAAATTAAACAGTTAAATGTTTCTAATGCATGTTTCTTGCATTTACAGGGCATGAAACTGAATGCAGAGGAGTTCAATGCAATATTCACATTTTATGACAGGGTAATTATCATCTCTGCGTTGTAGTTATATCCATTGAAGTTTTTCCTGGATCCACAAGTTTTTACCATAATGGGTGAATTTGACACTCCTCTCACCCCCCCCCCCCCCCCCCCCCCCTCACTTCTGAAGATGGACGAGTCTCAGGTGCACTGTTCCAGAGATTCGGGACACCCATACCTGAACCACCAGCCTGATGTTTGGGTCAAGATAGTGAGATAGATGAGCTGAGGATAGGCCTATTCTGCCTTGAATTTACAAGAATGGAAAATGATTCTGGGAGATTTGGGAATAGTTTGACAGTGTACACCCTGTGAGGATGGTTCCTAAATTTAGAGAGATTAGACCATAGTCTCAGGAAAAGTGGGTGTCTGTCAGATCTGCAGGGAAATACCTCTACATGCTCACTGTGTGGGTTTGGTTGGTGTTGAATCAGGGCCTGACACTGAGGTCTCAGCCTCAGCAGTTGCCACCTGGGTTCTGCTAGCCTACCCCTGCAGGAGGAGCTGGGGTGGTGCAGGTGCATGTTGAATGTGCAAAGCATCTGACCCTGAGGATTAAGATGCTTGTCAAGGTTTCCACAAAGAAAAGATTTTCAGATGAAAGCCCAGAGCAGTGATACAAAGAACATTGTCCCTTGCTCAGCGGAGCAGGCGGCCCTCTGACTTTTCCTGTTGACTGGCATTCTGTGGTTTCTGTCTGTCTTCTCAGGATGGAAACGGTTACATCGACAGTCACGAGCTGGATGCATTACTGAGAGATTTGTATGAGAGAAATAAAAAGGTGGGTCTTTGGTGAATGAAGCAGTAATATCCAAGAGTATGGGTGCTCATTTTACCCTAATCGGTGCTAGGAATTCAAGCGACTTTCTCATCTGCCTCACCCAACTTTCCCATGGTATCCATAGCATGGGTTAGTTGCAGAGTAAAGGCCTCTACTCCATGCCAACAACATTCCCCATGAAGGAATGCCATGGATAAGATGTAAGGCATGCTCTCTATCATCAAGCACACCCAGAGGAGAGACAGAACAATTTAGCTCCCTGTAAATTGTCAGACATGCCCAACACAGGAACAGAACAATTTTGATGCAGATTAAAGATCCCTCAGCATTCACCCATTAACCACTCATAGGACAGTTATTGTGCAGGTTAGAAGCAAGAATCATACTACACTATCTCCAAACACACTTGCAGTCCAGAAACAGAAAAGGTCAGAATAAAATTCATTCTACGGTGCCCCATCAAACACTCCCAGGAAGGCTGCAGCTGTAGTCAGGTTTAAAGACTGTCTACACTGCACAAACACTCTATACAGCTTACCATATCACCCTAAGCACAAGTGTCAGAACAGGCAACAACAGTCTGCTGGTGGAACTCAGCGGGTTTAGCAGCATTCATGAGGGGTGGGGAACTGTCAACTGAGAGTGAAGAAGAAAGTTAGCCCATATAAAGAGGAGAGAAGGAGGCCTATGACGGGCAGCAGTAGGTGACTGAGGAGGCGTGAAGAATGACGGGCAGTTGGAGTCAGGTGCGTGACAGGGAGGTGTTGGTGAAGGCTGACAAAGTTAATAAAGGGAAGATGGAGCCAAGAGGAGAGGGTGGTGGATACAATTATTACATGTGACATGATCAGTATTGTTATCTGATGCATTGTTTATTAACTCCCCCCCCCTCCTAGGAGATGGATATTAAGAAAGTAACTGCATACAAGAAAAATATCTTGTCCCTGTCGCATGGCGGCAAACTATATCGGCGGGAGCTGGAGATGATCCTGTGCACGGAGCCATTGTAGGGAGAGATCCATCAACAAATTATGTAATCCACGCCCCCACCCACCCCACAGAACATTACCCAACGCATGTGCAGTGCGTTCTGGAAACCACAAATGTGCTTGCATTGCAGATTACAAAATATGACAAGGGACAATTCACACACAGCAGTCGTCATTATTTTCTATGTATCTCCTTTTCTCCTGCATTTTAAAACAACAATCTATATAGCTATATACATATACATTGTAATATATTTAAAAAAAAAGCACATTGTGTTTTGGTAAATCTTCTTGGTTGCCAAAGGTATGCCCGGGATTTAAAGCAGAAAGTCAGTTATCCATGAGGCAATTATTTTTTTGGTGATTTTGGTACATTGTACTGTTGTTTTCATCACTTTGTCCTGACTCTGAAATTGGATGGTCTGTAGAATAAATGGTAAACTAGATTATGAGCTCATCTGGGACCCATCAAAGTGAAAGCCCAGAGGGTGTTAGTAACTTCCCATATTTTGTCCGCATTCCCATATTTTGTCCCCATTCATATCTCTTGTGGATCTGCCCTTCACCACTATATCTGCCTTTCCCACCGTCACCATCCCCTCCCCTCCCCCCCCCCCCCCCCCCCTCTCCAAGCTCAATGGTTGAAATATAATTCAGTCTCAATTGTTTAGGTTGTTCAGTTAAGGGAAATTAAAAAATTAAATTCAGAAAATTGGGACTGAAGAAGAATGTTGCACAGAACCTCTTCATCCAAAGAGTATTTGAGATAAGAACCAATTTATGGGGAAGGATATTGAAGTCATCAATTTTCATGCAGAGCTACTCTGTTTCGGATACCAAAATCAAAATACAATTGATGCTGACAATCTGGTATAAATAAGGAAATGCCAGGAAATTCAGGAGGTCAGGCACATCTGGAGAAAAGGCCAAGGTCAACACTAGTGGTCAATGACCTCTCATTGAAACTCACAAAATGGTCTATAACCTGAACTGTCAGCAATTTCTTTACCCGCAGATGCTGCCTGGCATGCCAAGTATTGCCAGCCTTCTCTGGTCTGAGAAGGTGGGCAGGTGAGATTAGGCGGTTAGAAAGAGCCCTGTCTGCCCAACTGAACGAGCTCAGCTTACAGAACGTGGGTGGTAGGGGAGAAATGTGATCAAGCCACCGGTCTGTTTCTCATCTGCCAAATATCACTGCAAATTGTAATTAGTGTATGGCCTATGATATTTAAACATGAGACTGGCAGACTTGCTTGATATGAACCCAGCTGATGGGGGGGGGGGGGAGGTCAATGGTGTAAATACAATGTTAAAGTCTGTCAGTCATGCAAATGTAAATAATAGTAATCAGTGATGTAAATAGAGTATTATAGTCTTTGAGGTAAATGTAGTGCATTCCAACATGGGTTTGCAGTTCAGCATGTAATGGCACACCTTCAAAACGCCAGTGATGCACATACAAACATTACAGTCTATAGAGGAAATGCAACCGTGCAGTTTGTCCTGTTATATGATGCAAGCACAAAAAACATAATTTGCCAGGGATTAGTTATTTATCAGTCAAACAGTGGTGTGAATATAAACATTAAAGCTTGTCAGAGGTCAATGGATTATTAATTGCTGTCTATTATGTAAATATAAAATTTTAATTCTCGTAATGTCTAATTTGTTCTGAAATGCATAATCTAGATTCTATTAATCTATCCAGCAAGTTAATGCAAATATTGATTGCTCAGATAAGCTGCTGCTATCTATTCTAAAATATGCCTTTCACTTGAATGGGGGGAGGCCAGGGGAATGGACGGCGGTTGACAATGTGGTCAGAGAAGAAGGAGACGTCATGTAAATGAGGGGGTACAACCGTTACAAGAGGCATAAGACCAAATAGATCTGGGGATATCTGCAAAATGTATTGAAAGTAGCAGCAGAGATTGAGAAAGTTGCTTTAAGAAAGCTTTCAGGTTCCTGGGCTTTGTAAAGCTAGAGGTCAAGAACAAGGAATAATGATAAATCTTTATAAAACTGGTTCAGCAGAGCTGGAGGAAAGATGTGAATGCTCAGAAGATGGTGTGGAAGTGATTTACTGAAGTGACTCCAGGGATGAGGGACTGCAGTTCTGTAGATGGACTGGAGAGGCTGAGATCATTCTCTCTAGAACAGAATAGGTTGTGCAGAGAACTGACAAAGGGATGGAATATCACAAAGGGTAGAGACAGACTTGATTTCTTTTGACAAAGGGGTAACAAACCAAGGACAGAGCGAAAGTGATTGATGACATTGGCAAAAACTGCTTCAGGCAACAAGAGGTTTGGGGTGGAATGTGCAGTAGGGAGGTCCAGTTGTAGTGTCCAAGAAGGCGAGGAGATAGTGCGTGAAAGAGGAGGCTTTGCGAGACTCAGGAGGTGAAGAGTAGAACCAGCTTGATTGTTCTTACATAAACCCAGTATGACCTCCTCACTGATGTTACCACGGTGTGTCTTTGCAGCATCCTATACCTTGATTTCACCTCTCAGCATCCTCTGTTCTGGCTGAACACCCTAGTTTTGTTTATTATTTTCATGTGTACCGAGCTACAGTGGAAAGCCTTTCTTGTGTGCTATCCAGTCAAAGAACAAAACGATACATTGATTACAATCAAGCTGTCTGCAGTGTACTGATAAAGAGTACAACATTTTGTGCAAGATAAAGTCTGATTAAAGATAATTCAAAGGTCTCTGATAAGGTAGATGGGAGGCCAGGACCACACTCTAGCTGGTGAGGGCGGTTTGGTTCTTTTAAGTTCTTGTATCTCCATTATTATAAATGAAGCTATTTTACTATGTAATTCTTAGGGATTATTCTGCGCATTCCCTCCAAAGCTTGAGTTCCTGGACCTGGACACATTGCTGGTGGTTGTGTCTGGATATGGTGCAGTATTGCTTGATGCCACCTTCTCGGGTTTATACTCTCATTGCCAGGGCAGCCGAACTTGGCTTACTGATGTAGGATTAGGAATAGAAAGTAAGCATTATGTACAAAGGCAGCAGGTAATACTTAGGAACCTGCTAGTCACATCATGGAAGTCCTGAGTCTCCACTACCAAATGATTCAA
>CM075978.1:176152050-176243310 GCA_038087875.1 Malacoraja senta
CTGATGCAAATAATAACCCAGCTGTCTGATAACTGACCTTCTGCTGACCACTAAGTTGTTTTATTTGCATTGTACATGAATTGGTTTTAGTTTTTACCCGTCTCCTGTTTAGATGATCTGTATAATGGCTACAAAGCTACGTTGCTCCAAATCAATTAAATCTTTTCATTGAACAATGTTCTGTATGTGAGTTTATTTGTATATACATTGAAATTCAATTCAAAATGTTTGCTGTTAGAAAGTTACAAATAAACCCACCATCCACCTGAAGCATATAATTACAACGAGCCGAGTACGCCTCCTAAACTCCATCATACTCATCAGTAAATCATTCACTCCAACCTCTATCACACTCACTGCTTCTCCCTGGCCCCACTTACACTCCTGACTGTGCACCAATTAACCTTGATGACACACATTGTTTCGAATGTGGCTTTCTTATTCTCATTACATTCTGGCCGCCAGCCACTGACCTCAATTACAGTGCCCTTCACATTGAGAATGCCTTTCACCACATGTTAAGTATGAGAATTATTGACCCCAGTGCATCTACCATTGCGTTTTTGCTGTCAATCATATTCCCAGTTACAGAACATTTGTTGCTTACTGGATGGGCCGCGCGGCCAGAAGGCTTCCCGACGGGTCGCGGCTGTGGACTGTGTTTAAGGTTTCATAAATAATATCAAGTTATTTAGTTTCAAACCTGGTTTAATGACTATTGCGGATGCAACGTAACAGATATGGCCGCAGTCACCAAAACCCCTGTTACCACACGCACCACGCTGAGTTAAGGGCGTGTCCCACTTGGCGATTTTTTTCGGCGACTGCCGGCGTCATGTCAGGGTCGCCAAAAGATTTTGAACATTTCAAAATCCAGCGGCGACAAAAAAAAATGTTGCGACACTTGATGAAACACCGTGAGTCAATACATCATCACGGCGTGACCATTTCGGTGACCTGATACGTCAGTCAATGATGCTGGCAGTCGCCGAAAAAATCGCCAAGTGGGACAGGTACTTAACCTCCGCGTGCGCAGGATAACTTCCTGCAGGTACAACGTCTGCTATAGCTCAACATAGACTGTGAACACAGTGACTGATCTACATCCCCTTTCCTTAGCACCTGCTCCGTATAATGACAAAATATCTTGGTAAGTAGTAAATGTAGCAGGACTTACAAAATGTCGCAACATTACCAAAATCTAACATATACATTCAGTTACTATAGCCAAACAAGTATACACACTGTGAAACACAAAATTAAGGTCACAGCATAGTAAACATACTTAACATACTGACTTGAACACCTGATTGTCAGCTTTTAGAACACTATAGATTAACCTGAACAATGTGTCTATCACAATCACAATAATACTTTATTAGCCAAGTATATTTTGCAACATACAAAGAATTTCATTTGCCAAGTCAATCATACAAATTTAAAAAACAACGGAACACACAAAACACATTTTAACATAAACATCCATCACAGTGACTCCTCCACATTCCTCACTGTAATGGAAGGCGAAAGCATGTTCTATCTCTTCCCTTTGCTCTCCCGCGGTCGGGGGCCTCGAGCCCTCCGTTGATGGGACGATCTTGACTCCCGTAGCCGGCGGCGTTTTGGCCCTCCGCTTCGGGGCGATCAGCTCCTGCATCGGGAGGATGTCAGCTCCCCCGCACCAGATGATCGAACCCCGCATGTAAAGTCGAGCTCCCGATGTAAAGTCCGCAGGCCATGGTTAGAGCGATCCCAGTTAAGGGATCAACTCCGATTTTAAGTCCACGCCCGCAGTGGGGCACAAGGTCAGTCCTAGGAGGCCTCCAGCTCCATCGATGGTAGGCCGCAGAGTGACCAGAGACACGATCCGGAAAGTAATCGCATCTCCGGCAGGTAAGTAACTGAAAAAAAAAGTTTCCCCGACCCCCACCCTCTCCCCCCACATTAAACAAACTGGAGAACATTTACACGAACTCTTAACACACACTAAAAAAAAGACGAAAAAACAGACAGACTGTTGGCGGGGCTGCCAATCATGTGGCACCCCTGGTGGTATGTATAGTTAGCTGACAAGTTAATTCAAAGGCAGCTTAGCTACAGGCACCTGAACCTGGAGCTGCTCAGTGTCCATTATTTCTTGTCTGTCTCTTGTGAGAGTGCTATAGTCTTTTGACCCAAGTCCAGTATCCTGGTGATCGGTGTCACTTGGATTTAGCTGTGTTGGGGCAGGTTCGACTACAGGCAAAATGTGTCTGCGATTCCTTCTGTACAACTTTCCTTCTGAGTGAATAAGGTAAGACCGGGGCTCCTGACATATTTCCTTTACCATGCCTGTCCGGTTGTAACATTGTGGGGTCTGTAAACTGACAACCTGTCCTATCAAAGGCTGAAGTGGTCGGCTTGATTTATCATAGCACACTTTTTGTGAGTCTTTTACTTAGAAGTTGGGCTTTTACCTCCTGAGTCTTACGCATATGTGGTTCAAGCAGCTTCCATGAGACTGGGAGACTAGTACGTGTTTGCCATTACATCAGTCTTTGTGCTGGAGATCTGAGTTTGAGGAGGTTTATAAAAACATCAGTTCTGCGTCTGTGAGACTTCTCCATGAATTGTTTAGTGCTGCGGACAGCTCTTTCAGCAAACCCATTAGATTGTGGATACTCTGGGCTGCTGGTAACATGAGTGAAGTCCCACTGTGTAGCAAAGACTTTAAAGCACTGGCTGGCATTGCCTGATATGAAGGTGTGTGATGCTCCATGAACTTAAAAGTGTCTTTTAAGTTTTGAGATACTGTTGCTGAAGTAGCGTCACGAAGCAGGTCAATCTCATACCAGCCTGAATATGAGCACCAGCATCAAGTGCTGCTGACTGTGCCATTCAAAAATGTCTGTTGCCACAGTCGACCAAGGCAGGTCTGGAACTGACAAGGCAGGTCTGGAACTGGATGCAGCAGGTGTGGTTCTTTCTGCTGGTGTGATTTTGTGCTGTTACACACAGAGCATGACTGTATCTCCTTGATGTCGTCTGTCATTGTAGGCCAGAAAACTATGCCCCTTGCTCTCCGTTTAGTAGTTTCTGCACCAGGATGCCCTCTGAGAATGATGCTGATATACTCCTTTTGTAGTGACAAAGGAATGACTGCTTTGTGACCCTTCATGATGACCTTCAATAGTTAGTTCTTCTCTAAAAGGAAAATAAGGGCGAACAGCATGTGGAAGATTGCGCTGTTTGCTGGCCGATCATGTCTGATGATAGTGCTGAGTGTCTGCTGCTGTGTGTCTCTTTAACTCCTCAAAGCGAGAAGAGGATATGTAGTTGACTGTCATGACATCAAAGCTGTCCTCCTCATCAGCATGCTGAACTGTGGAACTCCTGGAACTCGAGACAGAGCGTCAGCCAGATGCATTTGTTTTCCACTTTTGTTGATGAGGGTGATGCTGTACTTTTGAAGTCTTAGCATCATCCTTTGAAGTCTTGCCGGTGCTGCATGTATGGGCTTTTTTAGTATGGTGACCAGGTGCTGGTGGTCCGTTTCTATGGTCACTGGCTTGCATTGATGTAATCATTGAATTTGGAACACGCAAAAACCACCACCGACAGCTCTTTTTCAATTTTAGCATATCTGGTTTCGGTGTCGGTTAGCGTCTGTGAAGCATATGCTATGGGTTTCCTTCCTGCAAACATGTTGCACCGAGTCCATACTGTGAAGCATCACAGGTAAGTGTCACCGGCTTGCTTCTTCTTCCTCGTGTCTGGCCATCTTCTATATCACGTCTTTCCGGTCGGTCAGTGACGGTTGACGGTCGGTGGTTGCAGAATTGGCTACTTCAGTCAGTCACTGTGGTGCAGTTTCTGTCGTCAGCATTGCCTGGGATGCGCCACGTGGAGGCTTCTGCTTGCATCCCACCGGCTTGCTGATGTCATAGTATGACAGAACAGGTGTGCAGGACATGTGCAGCTTTAGTGCCTCAAAAGCATTTTGCTGCTGTTCATGCCAAGTCCATTCAGTGTCTTTGTGTGTGAGTTGTCTTTGTGTGTGAGTTGTCGCTGTGGAGCCGTCAGCTGACTGTAGTTTGGAATGAATTTTCCAATGTAATTGACCATCCCCAGAAATCTTTGCAGTGCTGGGACATCTGCTGGCAATGGCATTTCACTGAATGCTTTTGTTTTGGAAGGGTCGGCTTTGAGGCCTTCACTTGTGAACACGTGTCCAACATAGCTGACCTGGTTCAGCTGGAACCTGCACTTGAGAAGATTGAGCCTTAAGTTCACCTCTCTGGCATGGTTGAGCACTTTTCTAAAGTTGGCGTCATGTTCTTCCACCTTTTTACATCCAATGATTATGTCGTCGACTACGATCGCACAGGGATATCTAGCGAAAATCTGTTCCACCTCACTGGCAGAGGTGAGTCCGAATGGCATCGTTAAAAACCTGTAGCAACCAAAAGAAGTGCAAAAAGTGGTTAGCATTGAAGATGTGTGGTCAAGTGAAATCTGCCAAAAGGAGTTCTTAGCATCTAAGACAGAAAACACAGTTGCATTTGACATGTGTGCAGCCACTTCTTCCACAGTACGCATAGGGTGATGTGGCCTTTCCAAAGCAGTGTTCAGGTCTCTTGGATCAATGCATACAGTATTCTGATTTCCTGCTTGTCCTTTTTGTTGGTGGCAACCACAGGTGACACCCAATCAGTCAGCTCAGACACAGGAGTGATGACACCCAATTCCTGCATCCTGTCTAGCCCAGCTTTGTCTCTGTCCTTCATAGCCACAGGAATGTGATGTGCAGGACGAACAACGGGTCTCACATCCGGGTCAAGTGTCATGGAAATGTCATTTCCAAGCTCAGTGAAGAGATCGCTGTATTCTGTTTGAATTTGATGTGACAGATCATCTTCAGTAGGGCTCAATTGGTGAACATCTTTACTGAATGAGACCAGCCCCATTTGCCTGCATGTACGTAGCCCTAGCAGTGGCAGAACATCCTCTTGGACAATGTAAAATAGCAATGTGTATGGCTGTCCCTCTAGGTGGCACTGCAACTTAACCATACCAACAGTTTTGGTCTTACTGGCCCCCATATGCAACAAGGTTTGTGGCTTTAATGCATGCTGTTATTTATTTTTCATCCTGTACATGTTCAAATGTATTTTCTGATAAAACATTACACTTGGCACATGTGTCTATTTTCATTTCAACTGGAATGCCATTAACTTGCACAGTGACCAAAGCTTCATCATTTTTTTTCTACAGTATCTGTGCATCACTTGAATCAACAATCATTTGCAGTGTTATTCCACCGACATAGAATGTTTCATCAGCACTGCTGTCGGCTTGGTCAGGTTCTAGCTGGTGAACAGTTCTCCTAGGTTTCTGCCTGTTGTTGGTTTGTTGTGTGGACTTGCAGCACTTTTTTAAATGATTCAATTTTTTACAGGCATGGCACTGTTGAACAAAAGTTGGACATTTGTCTCTTTTAGTTGCATGACTACCTCCACAGTTGTTGCAGTTGGCAATACACTATGTCCCAGTTTTTTCTGACTGGTTTTTCATTTTTATCTCAGGTTTTTGTTTTCTCATGAACCTAGCATGGCAGCTTTTTGCTTTAATCCTCAAATTACTGACATATGATTCAATTGTCTCACCAGCCTTTTGATTCCGTGTGTTGAACTTATGTCTTTCCATAGTAACATTGGTTTGAGATTTGCATATCTCTCGAAATTACCTCGAGGCATTCAGGATTCCGCGGGAACGAGGATGACTCCTCCCTCGCCAGGCTCCCTCACTTCCCCAGCGTACACGAAAGACCGTTCATGTTCATTGGCCTCCGGTCCCGCTAGATTGAGGAGAATGTATGCTTGAGTGCGGCCACAATGAAAATGTCATATTCTTCTTAAAAAATCTGCTAGTTTTCTCTGATGTTACCGTCAAAGACGAGTGGGTACGGCCTCTGGAATCCATCTGCCATGTTGACTGTTTAGCTGCTAGCTGCGCTGTCTAGCAGGCTTAGTTAGTTGTCCTCGCTTGAAAAAACAAATCCCGGTAAAAAAAACACAGTCCGTGAAAGTTCTGGAATAAAACTTCTGACACCATGTTTGAGGCTTCATAAATAATGTCAAGTTATTTAGTTTCAAACCTGGTTTAATGACTATCGAGGATGCTACGTAACAGATATGGCCGCAGTCACCAAGACCCCTGTTACCATGTGCACCATGCTGAGTAACCCCCGCATGCACAGGATAACTTCCTCTAGGTACGGCGTCTGCAATAGCTCAACATAGACTGCGAACACAGTGACCTATCTACAGACCGGGAATGAGGCTGGAGGCCTTTATCAAGGCGCCGCGGTCTCAATGCCTCCCGGATCGCCGCGTAGAAGCCCGGGTCGGTCGAAGCGGCCGACGGAGCTCGCGGCTGGGGCCTTGGTCGGCATCATGGAGGCATGAAGTGGGGCGTTACAGTGGTGAGGCCTCGCGATGATGGGGCCTCAGCGGTGGTGAAGCCTCGCGGCGGCGGCGATGCTTCGTGGGTCGACCTGCAGTCGACAGTCGTCCAGAGTGTGGAGGACCACCATGAGGGGGAGGGGAAGAACAATGGAGGACCCGGCGTGGGGGGACTGCCGTGAGAGGGGAAGGGGAAGAACGATGGACAGTGGGGACCCGGCGTGGGGGAACTGTTGGGGGGGGGGATGAGGACAAAAGGGGGAGCCAGCATGCTTTGTAACTTTGTCAGCGCCGTAGGTGACTGCTATTTGTGTACATTGTGTATGCAAGCAAAGAATCTCACTGTGCCTAGTAACATGTGACAGTAAAGTATTCCTATTCCTACTGTGTACTCCGCATTCCACTGTTCTCCTGGGTGCTGTTTGTCTATTTCTCACTGTACCCGGCCTTTACATTTTCCATCAATGTCACCAGCTCCATACAGTGTTGACTGTCACTGACCCTCATTACACTTCCCATTTTGATATCATTGACACTCACTCGTGCACATGACTATCCCTGTTAAAGTAAGAATGTCGCTCAATTGTCCCCTACTATAAGAATAACCTCCCATGCAATCCCTGTCCACCTTCAAATCTGTTACTTTTCCAGTTAAGGCCCATCAATCGATTATCCATTTACGGTGTGCTTGTCATTCCTCTGACCCCTTACACTCCCACTAACAACACGATTACCTCAGAGAAACATTACATTTCCAATTTCTGAGCATTTGTGATTGGTTCTATCACTCAGTCACTTTATTATATCTTTATTATATCCTGTCAATTTGCTTCTGTGAAAGTATATTTCCAGTATTTAGAGCCAGTGATAATATATTTTTAGGTCAGTAGAGTATGTGGCTTGTCGGTGGTGCTCTGCCTGCTCCTCTCACGTTGAGCAGTAAAAGTTGGGGGGCGGTGCAAAAGACAAATTCTGGAGTAACTGTGTAGGTGACACACACTCAGTAATGGACAGATTTAATATTCAGGCTGGTGGGTGCCATTTTAAGCACCTGCTTTGTCCTGCATGGATATAAGTTTCTAAAATGTTGAGGCTGGATGTATCCAGGCAAAAAATATGTTCCCTTACACTTTTGTGTCTCACTTCCAACCTGCTCTTGTAGCCACATTGCTCAATCTAGTTACGTTTCTGTTCAACAATGACTCAAGGATGTTGATGGTTGAGGACTTGACTGTGAGAATACTGTTAAATACCAAGGATAGGTGATCAAACTCTCTTATTTTACTTCGGAGTCACGTGAGTGACTACGTGAAGAACCTCGCCAGTGCGCCTGCGCGTCATTACGTCAGACGCATTGGCGCAAACGGACGCGAGGAGCAGAGCTCCTCTAGTAGAATTGTAGTTTTTAAACTACAAGGTAAAAGGTCTGTCTCACTGTGCGAGTTGACCCACGAGTGACCCCGAGTGAAAGACTCGTGGTTGCGTACGAGACTACAAGTTTATGATCCAGAGTTTAACCGAGTTCCCACGGGTATGTCTAAGTTTCCCGTTTACTTCTCATTTCTGCGATGTTCCAAGTTCGTCTCCCGAGTGTACCAAGTTCCTCTCCCGTTAATCTTGAGGCAACAATGTATATCGAAGTGTTGAAAAATCATCACATGTTAAAAAAATGATGTCATGCCAGCCAAAGAACGTAGAGACTATTGTGTTTGCTGCATGTGTTCTGCACAACCTGATCCGTATCAGAGGTGCAGCTTCAGGATCAGCAACAGCCATGCAGGACGGTGACTTAGTGGACAGTCAAACAGGGAGAATAACACTAGGTGCGTGGAGGAGTGGTACAAACGACGAGACTTTGGTGCCACTGCAGTGTTTTCGAGGTAACACGGGGACCAACAGTGCAAAAGAGCAGAGAGACCATCTCTGCTCCTACTATAATTCAGAATTGGGCAGTGTGCCGTGGCAGGACAGCTTATTTTGAGCGGCTGCCGACCACAGGTACATCACTGCATGAGGAGAGCCCACATGCCGAAAAATCCAGTTAATTTCATGTTTAGTTTAAATCCTGCTGACTTCATTGTTTAACTTTAAGTGTGGATTTTATTTTTTATTGTGGTGTAAAAGTAATTTCATTGCATCTGTCTTTCCTTTAAAACGTGGTTATCATGCATCTGCTTATCTGATTGTAGATCTCAAAACTTGTCATTTAGCGCATTGCATTGTATCTTTTATTGCCTGAATTTAGACTAGTGCATTTCTCAGCTGAATTAGTATATAGTGGAAATACTTTTATTTGTGCTTCTTGTTGATTTTCATGTATGAGAAGCCCTTTGTTGTTTGGTGCTCCTTTTCTCAATATGCGCAAAAAAGCGTTTTTTATATTGAACAAGAATAAAGACTTTGTTTCACATTCAAGACATTTGTTTCACATAAGACTTTGTCTTATTTTCTGATCTACTGAGAGGTGACAATTTTAAACATTTAAAAAGCACAGCATATGAGGCAGCTGAGTCCTTAAATCTCACAAATGATTGTGAGAATCAAGATGTGAATATATTTTGCCTTCCTCTATTTTGTGTTTTATGATGAAAGGAATATTACATTCAAGTCATGAGACTTTGTAGTGATATTAAAATGAAGACTTCCAGACATCAATTTGATCTTGATAGCAAAGAACTCTCTTTTATTGTGCAACGAAGTAAACAAACTGAGAATCAAACGGATCAGCAACAAGCTTTTCAACACAACACAAATTTATATGTAAACTTCAAGCAATTTTTTCTTTTCAACCCACTCTGTCACCTTATCAATAACTTTGTTAAGCAGAATTTGTCTTTAAAAAGTCTAAGTAACTGATATTTCTGTCCCAGATTATTGTTTCTAAAAAGAGTTCCCACGGTAGAATCACGAGTCACAAAGTTAAACGCACGGGCCACTACGTTCTTACAACGAGTTTAAATGTTTCAATTTTTAACCACAAGAGTACATTTTACTCGTGGAAAAGTTCAAACATGTTTGAACTTTTGCAAGAGTTAACAAGTTTCACGTGTACCTCCCGTTAGCGCCAAGAGTCGCTAAGTTGTGTCCACGAGTTCCGACGTTCCCGCTACGTTAATTGTACGTGATTACCACGAGTTAAATTTGTTTTAAACTCGGGGTCACTCGTGGGTCAACTCGCACAGTGAGACAGCCCTTTAAGTATAAACTTTTTTGGAAGTATTTCCGTGTCCGTTTGCTGTGGGTCTGTGGGGATTTTTTCCACAGGCGCCATGGAAAAAACGGGCAAGGGGAGGAGGCGAGCGACTCAACCGGTAGAAAGTCGCGAGATTGCGGTCGGCGACCAGCTGCCTCTGACCACGGTACAGTCGCCAGCAGACAGCATAGCAACTGGGGATATTGGGGCTGAAATGAATTTAGTCAGCACCAGTGGGGCAAGGCAAAGCCGATAAAAAGCTGCGGCAATGCAGTCGGTAAAGCACTGCCTCATACCCTACAACAGTCGCCGGCTGGGAGCGGGGCGAACTGTGGACTTGTGCATTAAAGAAAAGAACGGAGCAAGCGTCAGTTGGGTGCTAGGCAACATACAAGTCAGGGCCATGGAGCAAGAGTCAGTTTGGGATTCACCTCCAAGGCTGGATACCACTTTCTGAGTGGATATTCCAAATGGATAACCTGTACACAGGTTGCTCCAACAAAACATACTCCAGGAGGAGTGATGTCAGAACCAGGCTCCAGAAGCCAGGTCAGCAGCACCTAGTAAAGGGCTGCTTGATAGCACCCTCATTGATGAGGCGCGTGCACAGGGTCAGCAGAGTTTCCAAAACAAGCGAAGACGGCAGCTGCCAGATGGGCTATTCCTGGCAGTACGATTTGCTGCTCTGTGAGAGTTCTGACCCTGAGTCTGACGGTGAGGCCGATACAAGCGAAGACGGCAGCTGCCAGATGTTTTACTCCTGGTAGTACGATTCACTGCCCCGTCAGAGTCAGGAGATCCACTGGAAAGGACGTGGTCTCTGTGATCAACTATTGTGTCTGCCATCAGCTCTAGTAGCTTATGATGGATGAAAATGCCAAAAAAGCACGAGATCCCAAGGAACTGCGTATTGCTGAAAGTACTAGCAGTGAACCAAGATAAGGGGTCAGATGGGCGAAGGCATGTAGAAACATAGATAGAAACAGAAATTAGGTGCAGGAGTAGGCCATTCGGCCCTTCGAGCCTGCACCGCCATTCAATATGATCATGGCTGATCATCCAACTCAGTATCCCGTACCTGCCTTCTCTCCATACCCTCTGATCCCTTTAGCCACAAGGGCCACATCTAACTCCCTCTTAAATATAGCCAATGAACTGGCCTCGACTACCCTCTGTGGCAGAGAGTTCCAGAGATTCACCACTCTCTGTGTGAAAAAAGTTCTTCTCATCTCGGTTTTAAAGGATTTCCCCCTTATCCTTAAGCTGTGACCCCTTGTCCTGGACTTCCCCAACATCGGGAGCAATCTTCCTGCATCTAGCCTGTCCAACCCCTTAAGAATTTTGTAAGTTTCTATAAGATCCCCTCTCAATCTCCTAAATTCTAGAGAGTATAAACCAAGTCTATCCAGTCTTTCTTCATAAGACAGTCCTGACATCCCAGGAATCAGTCTGGTGAACCTTCTCTGCACTCCCTCTATGGCTATAATGTCCTTCCTCAGATTTGGAGACCAAAACTGTAAGCAATACTCCAGGTGTGGTCTCACCAAGACCCTGTACAACTGCAGTAGAACCTCCCTGCTCCTATACTCAAATCCTTTTGCTATGAAAGCTAACATACCATTCACTTTCTTCACTGCCTGCTGCACCTGCATGCCTACTTTCAATGACTGGTGTACCATGACACCCAGGTCTCACTGCATTTCCCCTTTTCCTAGTCGGCCACCATTTAGATAATAGTCTGCTTTCCTGTTTTTGCCACCAAAATGGATAACCTCATATTTATCCACATTATACTGCATCTGCCAAACATTTGCCCACTCACCCAGCCTATCCAAGTCACCTTGCAGTCTCCTAGCATCCTCCTCACAGCTAACACTGCCCCCCAGCTTAGTGTCATCCGCAAACTTGGAGATATTGCCTTCAATTCCCTCATCCAGATCATTAATATATATTGTAAATAGCTGGGGTCCCAGCACTGAGCCTTGCGGTACCCCACTAGTCACTGCCTGCCATTGTGAAAAGGACCCGTTTACTCCTACTCTTTGCTTCCTGTTTGCCAGCCAGTTCTCTATCCACATCAATACTGAACCCCCAATGCCATGTGCTTTAAGTTTGTATACTAATCTCTTATGTGGGACCTTGTCGAAAGCCTTCTGGAAGTCCAGATACACCACATCCACTGGTTCTCCCCTATCCACGCTACTAGTTACATCCTCGAAAAATTCTATAAGATTCGTCAGACATGATTTACCTTTCGTAAATCCATGCTGACTTTGTCCAATGATTTCACCACTTTCCAAATGTGCTGCTATCCCATCTTTAATAACTGACTCTAGCAGTTTCCCCACTACTGATGTTAGACTAACTGGTCTGTAATTCCCCGTTTTCTCACTCCCTCCCTTCTTAAAAAGTGGGGTTACGTTTGCTACCCGCCAATCCTCAGGAACTACTCCAGAATCTAAAGAGTTTTGAAAGATTATTACTAATGCATCCACTATTTCTGGAGCTACTTCCTTAAGTACTCTGGGATGCAGCCTATCTGGCCCTGGGGATTTATCGGCCTTTAATCCATTCAATTTACCCAAAACCACTTCCCGACTAACCTGGATTTCACTCAATTCCTCCAACTCCTTTGACGCGCGGTCCCCTGCTATTTCCGGCAGATTATTTATGTCTTCCTTAGTGAAGACGGAACCAAAGTAGTTATTCAATTGGTCCGCCATATCCTTGTTCCCCATGATCAACTCACCTGTTTCTGACTGCAAGGGACCTACATTTGTTTTAACTAATCTCTTTCTTTTTACATATCTATAAAAACTTTTGCAGTCAGTTTTTATGTTCCCTGCCAGTTTTCTTTCATAATCTATTTTTCCTTTCCTAATTAAGCCCTTTGTCCTCCTCTGCTGGTCTCTGAATTTCTCCCAATCCTCCGGTATGCTGCTTTTTCTGGCTAATTTGTACGCATCATCCTTCGCTTTGATACCATCCCTGATTTCCCTTGTTATCCACGGATGCACTACCTTCCCTGATTTATTCTTTTGCCAAACTGGGATGAACAATTTTTGTAGTTCATCCATGCAGTCTTTAAATGTCTTCCATTGCATGTCCACCGTCAACCCTTTTAGAATTAATTGCCAGTCAATCTTGGCCAATTCACGTCTCATACCCTCAAAGTTACCTTTCCTTAAGTTCAGAACCATTGTTTCTGAATTAACAATGTCACTCTCCATCCTAATGAAGAACTCAACCATATTATGGTCACTCTTGCCCAAGGGGGCACGTACAACAAGACTGCTAACTAACCCTTCCTCATTACTCAATACCCAGTCTAAAATAGCCTGCTCTCTCGATGTAAGCCTAAGGAAAGTAAACTGCAGAGAATATTGAAGCTGCTGGGTTGATGAACAACTGCAATTTGCAAAACGATGGATGGAGATGCATCAAGTGGCACTAAGGTTGCTATGTAGCGCCCACTTCAAGATGAATTGTTTCAGGGAGTATGCCATTCGGTCCACCATCAACCCAAAGTTGCAGCAACTCTGTAAAGCCCAGCAATGTGCAGTCATTCAACTTATTCTTCAGAGAAAAAAACTCATGAATCGTGGGAAAGAGTTGGATAATGAGGCAAAAACAGCAAAGTTGATCACAACATCAATGGTCGTCAAGTCTGCAAAGAGGACGTATCCTTTCAGACATCATACAAAATCCTGGACCGACATCAGGATCAAATCGACCATTGAAGCAGGTACGCAGTTGATGTCCTGCAGCAGGAAAACGAAAAAGCGTGGGTTTTGCCTGCCAGGAGCCAGGGACCACAGGTCACTCAGATGACAAAGGAGGTAGGTGGACCTGGTTCTTATGGGAACATATTAAGGCAAAAACAGCCAAATATTGGAAGCAAATTACTTCAGTTATTATTCTGAGCATTATAGAAAGGTTTCTAATTGATTCGATTCAAATACTGATTTGCCATCCAGCATGTTCCAAGCAGAACACTCCAATTTCACATAAAAATAATTGATGGAGGTTCAAGCTGAATTGAAAACTTGTTTATAAACAAGTAATTGAAAGGTCGGTTTATCAAAACCACCAAATTGTGTTTAAAATTTCTCAACCTAAAAAGGTGAGGAGTATTTTAGATCTGACAAGTCATTAAAATTTTGTGAAGTATAGACACTTCAAAATAGGGACTTTGAGACTGCCAAACAATTTATTTCAAAAAAGATGTTTTATGGCACTTATAGATCTGAAAGATGTATATTACTTAGTGTTTGTTCATTTATAAGATAAAATTATCTAAAGGAACAATTATGGCAATTCAAAGTTCTGTCTAACGGGTTAACTTCAGTCCCTAGAAATTCACTAAATTGGTAAAACCAATTTTGCGGCTAATTAGAGTCCAAGGACAGATGTGGATGGCTTAACTGGATGATGTCCTAATTAGGACGAACAAGCGAATTCGTGAGTTATCTCTCTCAAATTATTCGAACTACTTTTGAAAGTTGGGTTTAATTCATCCAGTGAGAAATTAAGTTAACGATACTTACAACAATTGATTATTTGATTCAATTGAAAAGGTAGTAATTTACCCAGGGTAAAGGGTAAAGCTAATTGATGGTTGTATTAAGCAGTTGGAAAAGAAACAATCTTCAATTAAGACAGGTGGCCAGCTTGTTAGGAGAATTAGTGTTATTTCCAGCAATACAATATGGGCCATTGGACTACCAGCAGCTGCAGACTGCAAAAAGAAAAAACACTAAGATGCATGATGGCCATTTTTTGATAGGCCATGCAATTAAACAACAAATGCTGCTTCTGATTGCAGTAGTGGATTTAACATGTCTTCAGTAGTTCAAGCAAGATACGGATTGAACAGCCTTCCATGGTCTTAACATACTGATATCAGTGCACTAGGATTGGTGCCACTGAAAAGGTATCCATCTGTGGACAGATGGAATATGGAAGAAGTATTATTTTACAGACGGAGAATCGATGTTTTAAAGTCTATTGGAAGGCTTATGAGCTACAAGCTTGTTGTTAATACAACTAATCTGCATGTTCAGTTTCAAATTAACAACACTACAGCAATGGCATGTATTAATTGTATGGGTGGGATTTCCATGATAACAAAGAATGGATGTTTAACCTTGAGATTTTTTAATGATATAATAGTCAAATTTGGGAAGCCAGATATGACTTGTTTCCATCCAGACTCAATCACCAGTTACAGAGATATGTGTTATGGGACTACATCGGGAGACAGTAGCGATGGATGTTTCTCGATATATTAGGATGGTATGTTGTTATATGCATTTTACTTCATCCTGTCTCATAAATCGGTGTCTGCTTAAAACAAAGCTATATGCTGCCTCTGGGGTATTCATGGTACCAGACGGGTCTATGCAGCCATGGTTCCCTTTGATATTGGAATTTATGACACAGTTTCTGATAAATGTTCCCAAAAGAAGGAAGTTACTGGTGTATTCGATAATTGGAGAGTAACATCTGTCATATGCCTGTATGGATGCAGGTTTAAAAAAGAGGATTGTCTGGGCATGCTGTGGACATGCTTACAGCAGTCTGGCGGAAGAGTATTCAAAAGCAGTACATTTGTGAATCTGAGTTGTGACTGTAAATACTGCTTTCCCATTATGTAAAGAATGAGGGGAATTTTTTTTTCTGTGTATAAAAGAATATGGAATGTTGTACGGCACGTCTCAAATATCTTGGATTGACCTCTATTTAATGGGTTGAGGTATAGTGCGATTTATTCACACAGAAGTATATTATTCCTCGTTTTTACTTGATGAGGTTGGAAAGACATCCTATTGAGTCTTGTTCTTTTATTTCCAGATTAATGAAAGGAATTTTAAATTCCAGACCTTCTAAACCTAGGAGGGAATCTGGAATATAGAATTGTTTTAAGCTACTTCATCAAAGGAGTCTTGGTACGATTCTGATTTGGCCAAGTTCAGCATGAAGGTAGTCATGTTTATGGCACTTGTAACATTACAAAGTTACAGATACACAGAAGTACCTCAGGATTATGTTATGTTTTACATTTTATGAACTACTCAAATGAAGTAGGATCAGGTGTGACAGGATTCAAGATTGTTTTATTAACATATTCTATGGATCCATGTCTATATGTTAAGACATATTTATTGCAAAAAATTGAGGCTACAAAGATCTTATGAAATATGAAAACAAGATTGTTTATCATTCACAAAAAACCATACAAGATAGTGTCAGTTTAGACTATTTTAAGATGGTTAAAAGCAAGTTTTAGTTGCTGCACGGTGTGAACATTGATGGTTTTACATTCCATTCAGTTTAGCAGCAACATTGATAACCAGGGCGAAGGAAGTCCCGTCGATCATATTCTCACAGCCGCCGGGTGATCTAATAAGTTGGTGTTTCAACACTTTTACCATCGGGCTATTGCCAATACGGGGCTGTTTGCAGATACTATATTAAGTTCTGCTTAATTTTCCCTGGTTAAAGGGGATACTATTAATTCTTTATTCAAATAAATGAATTACTGCATTTGTGGTACAAATGTTATTATTAAATGCATTATTGAATATTCTCGTTCCGAGTCAATCAATGCAGTGAGAAGCCAGGATTTGTCTGCGGCATGAAATCACAAAGCTTTAAAATCTTCACGTAGTCACTCACGTGACTCCGAAGTAAAATAGTAAGATTAAACGAGAACTTACCGAAGTTTGATCTTTATTTTATGAGGAGTTACGTTGGTGATTACGTGCCCACCACGACCCAACCCTCTATCATAAAGGTCAGATGGAAGTTCTTGTATTACTCGTTTTATTATGATACCATATTACTTCGCTTGTTGTTTTTTGTGATTTCACACCGCTGCTTCGAAGATTGACGCGCAGGCGCACTGGCGGGGTTCTTCACGTAATCACCAACGTAACTCCTCATAAAATAAAGATCAACTTCAAACTTGGGTAAGTTCTCGTTTAATCTTACTATTAAAGATCATTGTTTTACTTAAATATTGTTGCTATTACCTTGCTACTTCTCAGCCCAATCTGCTGCATGTTTGGTTCGTTTAATTACCTGAGGAATGGGATTGAGTATAGTGCATCATAACTGAACATTTCCACTTTTGGCCATAACTTGAAATATCTGTCATATACACACATATCACACTAACCAGGCTACCACTCACTGGTACATATTAAAAGTGTGTGCGGCACTGACTTCTCCCCTATTGTATCCTACCTTACAGTCTGTCATTCACTGCTTCAATTACAGTTCATGTTAGTGTATTATATTCTAACCCCAATTTACACATCCTATTATTGCAGATTCATAGAGTTAAATAGTGCAGAAACAGGCCCTTTGGCAAACCTGGCTATGCCATTCAAGAGCCAGTCTAATTTGTTAGCATTCCACTTGTATCCCTCTAATTTGTTCCTTTCCATGTATATTTTCAAAAGCATTTTAAGCATTGAAATTGTACCCACCTCTACCACCTCTTCTGGCAGCTCATTCCATATACCCACGACACTCTATTTGAAAAAATGGAGGTCTCTTTTCAATCCTTCCCTCCTCACCTTAAACCTTTGCCGTAAAGTCTTAGGTTACCTACCCGAGATAAAGACTGACCATGCACCTTATTTATATACCTTATGATTTTATAAACCTCGACAAGGTCACTCCATTGCTCCAGGGAAAACAGTCCCAGTCTATTCAGTCTCTCCTCATAACTCAAGCTCTCCTGACCTGCAAACATGTTTGTGATTTTTTTCTGCACCTTCTCCAGCTCGATCACATTCTTTATCGTATGGCAACCAGAACTGCATATACTATTCCAGATGCAGCACCAATATCCTATACAGTTGTAACATGATGTCCCAGCTCTTGTACTCAATGCTCCAGCTGATAAAAGCAAGCATGACAATGGCTTGTTTGTCACCCTGTCTACCTGAGTCACCAATTTCAGGGAACTATCGACTTGCTTGTCAGTCAATGGCCTACATTGCTCTCTACTTTATTGATTCATTTGTTGACTCTTTTACACAGCCTCACCAAGTGTGGCTGTCATTTAATAGTCTCTATTACAATCCTCACAACACGTTTGACATTCATTCATCCCTGATTGCACTTCCAAATTTGGAATAATGTATATGTTACCCAGTGACCTATAATTCACTCCTTGACACAGTGTTTGTCATTCACTGATCTCTATTACAACATCCTCACAAGGAACTCACTGGTTCTAACCACTCCCTGGCATCTTATATTAACATCTCTTATACATCCTGTTGCAATGGATATGTCAGTTAATAGCTCCCTGCTACAATGGGTGTGTTCACCAGGCCCTATCACACTCTCTTGATGCCATGTGGCTGCCACTCTCAGATACAATTGCACACTTGTCACTCAAAGCCTGCCATTACACTGTCTATTAACTGTCATCTTCAGACCCCTGCTATACTTCCTGTATATTGCTCAACCCATGACGCCAATACATTCCTCTTTTAGATGACAATTGCTTACCCTATTCCAATCAATTACAATGTATCTATAACTCACTGATGTCCATCTTTATCATTAGCTCCTGCTTGCTACTTTGCTTTTGATCTATTTTACTGTATTGAGTGAATAGATCTGTTCACCTTTCTAATATGTATTTACAACTCTTTTGCATGGTGTTTAGCTTCCTATCTATGGATTACTCTGTCCTATGTGAAGAGAAAGAGATTAGTTAAAACAAATGTAGGTCCCTTGCAGTCAGAAACAGGTGAATTGATCATGGGGAACAAGGATATGGCGGACCATTGAATAACTACTTTGGTTCCGTCTTCACTAAGGAAGACATAAATAATCTGCCGGAAATAGCAGGGGGCCACGGGTCAAAGGAGATGGAGGACTGAGTGAAATCCAGGTTAGTCGGGAAGTGGTGTTGGGTAAATTGAATGGATTAAAGGCCGATAAATCACCAGGGCCAGATGGGCTGCATCCCAGAGTACTTAAGGAGTAGCTCCAGAAATAGTGGATGCATTAGTGATAATTTTTCAAAACTCTTTAGATTCTGGAGTAGTTCCTGAGGATTGGAGGGTAGCAAACGTAACCCCACTTTTTAAGAAGGGAGGGAGAGAGAAAACGGGGAATTACAGACCAGTTAGTCTAACATTGGTAGTGGGGAAACTGCTAGAGTCAGTTATTAAAGATGGGATAGCAGCACATTTGGAAAGTGGTGAATCACTGGACAAAGTCAGCATGGATTTACGAAAGGTAAATCATGTCTGACGAATCTTATAGAATTTTTCGAGGATGTAACTAGTAGAGTGGATAGGGGAGAACCAGTGGATGTGTTGTATCTGGACTTTCAGAAGGCTTTCGACAAGGTACCACATAAGAGATTAGTATACAAACTTAAAGCACACGGTATTGGGGGTTCAGTATTGATGTGGATAGAGAAACTGGCTGGCAAACAGGAATCAAAGAGTAGGAGTAAACGGGTCCTTTTCACAATGGCAGGCAGTGACTAGTGGGGTACCGCAAAGCTCAGTGCTGGGACCCCAGCTATTTACAATTTATATTAATGAGCTGGATGAGGGAATTGAAGGCAACATCTCCAAGTTTGCGGATGACACTAAGCTGGGGGGCAGTGTTAGCTGTGAGGAGGATGCTAGGAGACTGCAAGGTGACTTGGATAGGCTGGGTGAGTGGGCAAATGTTTGGCAGATGCAGTATAATGTGGATAAATGTGAGGTTATCCACTTTGGTGGCAAAAACAGGAAAGCAGACTATTATCTAAATGGTGGCCGATTAGGAAATTGGAAGATGCAGCGAGACCTGGGTGTCATGGTACACCAGTCATTGAAAGTAGGCATGCAGGTGCAGCAGGCAGTGAAGAAAGCGAATGGTATGTTAGCTTTCATAGCAAAAGGATTTGAGTAAGGAGCAGGGAGGTTCTACTGCAGTTGTACAGGGTCTTGGTGAGACCACACCTGGAGTATTGCGTACAGTTTTGGTCTCCAAATCTGAGGAAGGACATTATAGCCATAGAGGGAGTGCAGAGAAGGTTCACCAGACTGATTCCTGGGATGTCAGGACTTTCATATGAAGAAAGACTGGATAGACTTGGCTTATACTCGCTAGAATTTAGGAGATTGAGAGGGGATCTTATAGAAACGTACAAAATTCTTATGGGGTTGGACAGTCTAGATGCAGGAAGATTGTTCCCGATGTTGGGGAAGTCCAGGACAAGGGGTCACAGCTTAAGGATAAGGGGGAAATCCTTTAAGACCGAGATGAGGAAAAACTTTTTCACACAGAGAGTGGTGAATCTCTGGAACTCTCTGCCACAGAGGGTAGTTGAGGCCAGTTCATTGGCTATATTTAAGAGGGAGTTAGATGTGGCCCTTGTGGCTAAGGGGATCAGGGGGTATGGAGAGAAGGCAGGTACGGGATACTGACTTGGATGATCAGCCATGATCATATTGAATGGCGGTGCAGGCTCGAAGGGCCGAATGGCCTACTCCTGCACCTATTTTCTATGTATCTATGTATCTATGTTTGGCTTATTCTTAACTATGTTTCATGCATGTTAAGTCTTTTACTTTGATATACCTGGTAACTCTATCCACCCAACCTATGAAAGCAGTACATGGATCATTGTCAAGGGATGAAGCCTCTTCAAAGAAATCAGAAAAGCATCTGCAAATGTCATGAGAATTAAAGCAATGGAAGGAAAAAATGAAAAATTAAATTCCCTCTACTTGCTCTTCCCATATTGCCAAACCTGGAAAATGAACTAGATGAACTAGAAAGCCCAGCTAAAGAGAATAGAAGGGGAGAACACACATAAAGCGAGAGAGAAAGATACAATTACTTCCCTACAATTACTTGCCTGTCTTGCGATCCCCTTGTCAAACCCCATGGAAATTCCTAACACCATTACCACATGTCCCAGAAGAGTAGAACAGATAGAGCTCTCTCTAGCCACCCACAGACTGAATGTAACTTACCGAGTTGGGTAATATGGGACGAGAGTGGAGGGATTTGTTTCAGTTTCATTTTTTCTATCTTTATACCTCGTTGCACTTGAAAATTTCCAGTCACCTCTCCATCTTCTGAGTTTTGCTGCATTGGCATTGATCCACAAGGAACATTCTTTAACATCACTGTCATTTTGTTTTGTTGGCCATATTGGAAAATATTTTTGAGTTTCCGAATCAAGTTACTGAAATGTTTGAACTTGCAAAATGTCTACTTTTCCAACATCCTTCTGTCAATTTGTACTGGTATTGTTATTTTATTATCCTCATGTGCACTAAGATACAGTAAAAACGTTGTTTTTGCATGCTATCCAGAAAAATCATACCAAACATGAGTACATCAAGTGGTGCAAAAGGTAAAATAAATAGTGTGCAGAATATAGTGTTACAGCTGCAGAGAAAGTGCAGATTAAAAAAAATGCAAGGGACACAACGAGATAGATTGAAAGATCTAATTGGATGCAGAACATTACTCACCATTACCTTAGTAATTGGTGTATTGCATCCAATTTGAAGCTCTGTTATGTGGAATCTATTTTATGACATGGACCTCAAGCTATCTCCAAAAGAAGGGCCTTAATCTTCCATTTAGATCTATGTTTATTGTTGAGAAGAAATATTTGATTATTAATTTGTTAATCACCAGCAACAGATTTGTGCATGTTTAGCTGTTTCCAATCCTGTTCAACCCGATGGGCTATTTACAGACTATTTAAGTTAATAGTAACATGATACTTTATTGTCACATGTATCTAGGTACAGTGAAATTCCTTTTTGCATGCAGTTCAGTAAAAATCTATAGGCACAATTATATGAGTACAAGACTGTAAGAATAGGAGATTATACTGAGACAGGACACAAGAGTCACCACATTTCCAGTGCCATTTTGTATGATTCAAGTCCAAAGTTTTAAAAATGTAGAGTCTTAACTTGACCATAAAGGCCTATTGTCTTGGCGGCAGCACTTGGTCAGAACTGCAGGGTCATCTTGGCCAGGTGATGCTGTCGATGTCCATCGCTGCTCTGCGCAACTACGGGCCGTGTTGTGATCGTGCACTCGGCTTCTTGCATGGGGATGGAGGAACTCAGTGGGTCTGGCAGCATCTATGCAGGAAAGATTTTGCAGAGTCAGGACTTGACTCACTCACCACAAGATATACAGCCTCACATTTGATCTTGGAGTCACAGTATAATTGGGGCTAGTCCTGTTAATTTTTCACATAATGGTGTTCGCCATAATTATAATTGTTGGACATTGCCTAATATCACGACCATAGAGTATTAAGCGAACTCATTTTGGAGATGCTTTTATTTCAGATTCCACCAACTGTAGTTTTATTGATTTTTATTTATTGTTAAATTCCATTTGATAACTGCTGGCAGCACGTTCTACTTTTGTTGTTGGATGAGAGTGTGTTAGTGCAGTAGTCAACAATAAACATAGATCTAAATGGAAGATTAAGGTACTTCTTTTGGAGATAGTTTGAGGTCCATGTCATAAAATAGATTCCACATAACACAGAGCTTCAAATTGGATGCAATACACTATATAATAAAATCTATTATTATTATTATTAATTACTAAGGTAATGGTGAGTAATGTTCACCATCCAATTAGATCTTTCAATCTATCTCGTTGTGGCCCTTGCATTTTTTTAATCTGCACTTTCTCTGCAGCTGTAACACTATAATCTGCACTTTGTCTGCAGCTGTAACACTATATTCTGCACACTATTTATTTTGCAGAAGTACAATCCACATTTCTGGGTAACATTCCACATTGTTGGTTGGATTAGTGACTTATTATGGAGCACAAGTCGTGAACACTACAGCCAGGATGTTGTTCGTGCCATGGCCTAACCTGCATCTACAGCACTCAGTTATTATTATTGGTACATCCACTGGGTCACCTCGCCCTCACCCTTCTTGGGTTCAATTCACCAATGTTTTAAAATAGCATTTAAAAAATATTTTATTCATAAAATTTGCAAATAGTATATGGCAAGCTACCATTATTCATGCAATAGACTCATTCCGTTTGAACTGCATTCAAGATTCAAGATTCAAGAGAGTTTATTGTCATGTGTCCCAGATAGGACAATTAAATTCTTGCTTTGCTTCAGCACAAAAGAATATAGTAGGCATAAATAAATACAGAACAGATCAGTGTGACCATATAACATTGAATATATATATATACACACATAAATAATCAGATAAAGTGCAATGGGCTATTAATGTTCAGAGCTTTGTTTGAGTTGAGTTTAATAGCCTGATGGCTGTGGGGAAGCAGCTATTCCTGAACCTGGATGTTGCAGATTTCAGCCTCCTGTACCTTCTACCTGAAGGCAGTGGGGAGATGAGTGCGTGGCCAGGATGGTGTGGATCCTTGATGATGCTGGCAGCCTTTTTGAGGCAGCGACTGCGATAGATCCGCTCGATGGTAGGGAGGTCAGAGCCGATGATGGCTTTGTATATATTCTTTGAAGCAAACTGCTTGAGGGCTTTAAAAATTTTTTTTTAAAACACAGCTTCTTGCTAATCAGTCTGCAATGACAAGAGGGCCTTAAACCTCTGTTCCCCCTTGCGGAAACTGCACAATGCCTCAGTGCACCCCTCTGCATGTTGACCTGGACCCTGGAATATTCCACCTACAACCCTCATTCATGGATAGCCCATTCATAAGTGACAAGTAAGTTTAAGGAGGACCTCAGCTTTCTACATTCTTTCTGAAGTGTAGGGGACCAGGGAATGACCTTATAGAGATTGATAAGATTATAAGAATCGATAGGATGGATAGTGTTTTTTTCTCAGGGAAAGAGATTCTGGAAGAAGAGGGCACAGGTTTAAGGTGAGATACAAATACAATGTTTAAAAGGTATTTGGACGTATTTGTGGCGTTAAAGGGATACAGGAAAAAGCAGACAATAGGATTGACAGAGATAGGCATCAAGTTTGGTGTGAATGAGGCGGGCTGAAGAGCCTGTTTCAGTTTTGTTGATTCGCACACGTGCCGTGTTGCAATTTCGCTAGGATGTCCTTCGTATGCCTGGTGCTTCCCCCAGCATGCCCTGTTGCACTCCACACTGAAGCAGGGTTGTTCCCCATTTGCCACTACTGATAAAGCAAGGGATTTGCAAACCACGGGATTATAGATTGTAATGATAAAGTATAACTGAATGCTTTGCTTAGTCAATGAAAGCGAAGTTAAGAGTCAGCAGATCATTAGACATCTGGAATGACATTTCCCTCCATAAAGGACCTCAGTTTACATACAAAGGCATTTTTGAAAAATTTATCATAATGCAAAATTTCATAAAACAGTAGGGCTATTGAAGTGCATTGTGGTATTTTGGTACAATGTAGCTTTAATCAGAGTGAGGCATGCCCATTGTTATTGCAAAAAATAGATCATAAGTCAGAGGTTTCCCAAAGAGTCAATACATTATTGAATATTTAACAATTGTGGAATACCTGTAATGAACTGGATGGGATCTTAGCAGTAGTTTCATGGCCAACCTTAAGACATTTTACATTTTTTATTTCAGATTTTTTTTTCAATTAGATTGTCTGGCTGCCTTGTTGAGATTCAAACTCATGAACTGTCAGTGCTTTGAGTTTAACTATCCTGCTCCGAGCTCTAAATATATCTCCCTCCTTCTGGTCTCCATAATTAGATTTCTCTCTCTCTGCACTAATGTCCTGATTACTGTGCCTGTAGAGGTCAAATACATTGTCACCCTGAATCCAATAAACTCAAAATCATTCCAGGCAACTAATTTATGTCCCAGTTCTCAGTCTGCAGCACAAATATGTAGTAGAGATATCAATAATGTTCTTTGGTTAAGGTGAATCCTTAATACATATAACGGGATGCATTTCTGAGGATTTATCCAGCTTAATGCGCTTTAAAACTGCTAATACCTCCTCTTTGGTCATTCGCTCTAAGACATCAGAACTCCAATGCCTCAACAACTCCTGTGCCTCTACATAAAAATGGCTGTTCTGATCTTTAAGGCGACCTATTCTTTCCCTAGCCATTATTTTATTTTTAATATGCTTATAGAATTTCTTTGTCTTCCAACTCCATTTCATGTTCAACTTTTGCCCTCCTCATTGGTTTCTTAAGTGTACTCTTACACTTCTTATCTTATGGAGAGATTTGCTTCATCCCGAATGCCTAACTCTGATGTATGCTCCTTTTTTCTGACCAGAGCGTCTGTTGCCTCAGCCCCGCATTGCCCTAGACCAATGACATTGAAGCTATTGCCATGAAACCATAAACACCTCTACTTCCTCAAAAGATTAAGGAAGTTTGACATGTCTACAATTACTCTTACCAACTTCCACAGATGCATCAAAGAAAGCATGCTATCAAGTTGCATCACATCTTGGTTGGCAACAGCTCTGCCTAAGTCTGCAAAAAATTGCAGAGAAAAATTGTGGAAATAGGCCAGTCACATAAACCACTCTCCCCCCCCCCCCCCCCCCCCCCATCAACTTCATCTGAACTTTCTTTTACTTTGGGAAAGTAACCAACATAATCAGGAAAAATTTACACTTCGGTCATTCTCTTTACTCCCCTCTTCTATTGGGCAGAAGATACAAAAGATTGATTCAGGAACAATTTCTTCCTTGTTATTAGACTACTGAACAGACCTCTCTTAAGGGTGTAGTCCTGATCGCCAACGTACCGCATTATAGCCCTTGAATTTTTTTTCCATCTGCTCTTTCTCTGTAACTGCGACGATATAATGATGTAACACTATGTTCTGTACTCTGGTAGTTTTCTCTTTGCACTACCCGCAGTACTTGTGTATAGGTTGATTGTACTCATGTATAGTATGATTTGACAAGATCTCCTTCTTCTTCCGTATGGCGTGCACAGCCTAAAGTTGTAGGACAATTTGTTCTATTTGATCTTATTTGATTGTGCACGCCGGGATGATTGTATTCGTCGAAACAGGGTGAAGGTTGCAATCTTCCACCCCATTTGACAAGATAGCACACAAACAATGTTTTTCACTGTATTTTGGTATGTGGCAATAATAAATCATTGCCAAAACCAATATCGATATTTAAGAGGTGAGAGAAGCAACTTGATCAATGGTTGATAATGAAAGGGAACTAATACATGGAAAACTAATACTGCTTTGCAGGCTGGGGATCTGGTACTGGAGTCTGACAATCAGAGACAGGCTTTTCAGCTGTGAAGATAGGAAATACTTCTTTTTTTTTAATCAATATTTTTATTAGAAGCAAAAACATATTATGGTAAAAACATTTCATGTATATCAATCATACATTATTAATATTATCAATTGTGGATTGATTCTGCTTCTAGTTGTTTTTTTTATAGATAGAAAGTAAGAAAGAGAGAAAAACCCCCACTAATATCAAGATTTAAAAAAAAGAGTGGAATGATTTACTAATAATACATCATTGGAGATAGGTTCGTAGATTATAGAGTATAACTTTTCATCTAATCCTAAATTCAAGCTTCAGTTAGGTTCCTGTGCCGAACTGATCTACCCCTTCAAATAGTCAATGAATGGAGACCATATTCTAACAAAAAGTTCTTGTTTGTCCATTAAGACAAGTCTGATTCTTTCCAGGTGTAGGGTCTCCGACATTTCCATAATCCACATTTTAATTGTGGGGGTTATAGGGCCTTTCCAAAATTTTAATATTAATTTTTTCCCTGTTATTATACTGTAGTCTAGGAAGTTTCTTTGGCTTGTTGTGAGTGTTAGACTTTGTTCTGATATTCCAAGTATTATTAGTTTTGAGTCGGGATCCAATTTAGTATTGACAACTTCAGAAATTATTCTAAAAATATGAATCCAGAAATTTTTAATTTTTATACAATTTGCAAAAGTATGTTAAGTTAGCCTCTAGATGCTGACATTTATCACAGATAGGAGAGATATGTGGGAAAATTCTATTTAGTTTTGCTTTAGAATAATGTAATCTGTGTAATACTTTAAATTGTATTAAAGCATGTCTGGCATTTAACGAGCATTGATGAATATATTGTAGACTTTCATCCCAAATATCTTTTGTTATAGGTTGGCCTAATTCATTTTCCCATGTGTGTCTATATGATTCCATCGATGGGACCTCATTATCTAAGAGGGTGTTATAAATATAAGTTATTAATTTTTCTGTATTAGGATGTTTATTCAAACATTCATCAAGGATTTCTGGTTCCCTAGTCCTATAATTTTGTGTATTGGATTTAACATAATCTCTAAGTTGTAGATATCTGAAAAAATTATTTGAGTGTAGTCCATAGATCTGTTGTAACTCCTGAAATGAAAGAAAGGTGCCTTTCCTATAAAGATGTCCCATCTTTTTAATTCCGTAATTTTTCCATTGTGTGAAACCTTTATCCAATATGGAAGGTTTAACTAAAGGGTTGTTTACAATGGGAAAATAAAGTGATATATTATCCAATTTTAAAGCCTTTTTTAATTGTTTCCAGATTTGTATACCACTATGTATTATAGGGTTTTCCCTATAGGTTTTTTTGTGCAATTTTGTGGGAGCAAATATAATCGCACCAATTTCAAAAGGCAAACAGTCTTCCTTTTCCATCCTTAACCAATGTGGTTGCTCATCCATTTCTTCCAGCCAGAAATTCATGTATTTAATATGGACTGCCCAAAAATAAAACAAAAAATTTGGCAAAGCTAAACCTCCATTTATCTTTGATTTACATAAATGTTTTTTGCTTATTCTATGATTCTTATAATCCAGATGAAACTTGTAACAATGGAATCTACTTTTTTTAAATTTGGGATATATATCGGAATTGATTGAAATAGGTACAGTTATAGGATAAATTCTACCAAACATTGAAATGGGAAGTGTTTTCCAAAATTGTGGAAAATTGTGGAAATAGGCCAGTCCATCACATAAACCACTCTTCCCCCCCATCAACTTCATCTAAACTTCCTTTTACTTTGGGAAAGTAACCAACATAATCAGGGAAAATTTACACTTCGGTCATTATCTTTACTCCCCTCTCCTATTGGGCAGAAGATACAAAAGCTTGATTCAGGAACAATTTCTTCCTTGTTATTTGACTAGTGAGCAGACCTCTCTTAAGGGTGTAGTCCCGATCACCAACGTACCGCATTATAGCCCTTGAATTTTTTTTTCATCTGCACTTTCTCTGTAACTTCAGGGCTGCCAACATTGGGTGAGAGTTGGGAGTGAGAAATTGCGAGAGAACCCCCCCCCCCCCCCTCCCATTAGTACAAAACTTTTGCATTTTTCAGCTTGAAATTGTGCAATATGGTGCATACTGTAGCGAGTCTTTTAACCTACACTTGAAAGCAATATATATGCTTTAAATTGGATTAGCTATGAATAAGGTTAGAGTAAATTACATTCCTAATTACATTCCACAGTACGGTAGGGAATTCCCCCCAGCAGGTAGGGTAGCTGGGACATGTTGGCGGGTGTGGGCAAGTTGCGCCGAAGGGCCTGTTTTCACACTGTATCACTCTATGACTACATTATACCTCCACCATGCATGAATGCTTCAAAATCAAGTGATCGAGTTTTATTGACATATACTCAAGCATAGAAACATAGAAAATAGGTGCAGGAATAGGCCATAGGCCCTTCGAGCCAGCACTGCCATTCAATATGATCATGGTTATTCATCTAAAATCTGTACCTCTTTCCTGTTTTTTCCCCATATCCCTTGATGTCGTTAGCCCCAAGATCTAAATGTAACTCTCTCTTGAAAACATCCAGTGAAATGGCCTGCACTGTCTTCTGTGGCAGAGAATTCCACAGATTCACAACTCTTTGTGTGGAAAGTTTGTCCTCATCTCAGTCCTAACTGCCCCCCCCTTTATACTTAAACTGTGACCCCTGGTTCTGAACTCCCCCAACATCGGGAACATTTTTCCTGCAGTTACAGTAAGTGAAAATCTAGCAGGCAAGCAGGATGCTTTCTCCAACCACCCCCATTTGAAGTCCACTATCTTCCACCGTTTCTACCCAGTGCTTGGTACTTACTTCCAGCAGCCACTGGTTGTCCTCCAGGATGCACCAAGCCGCAGCCTGATCCATGCCGGTCACCTGGGCGAATTTGGCACAGACTCTCACGGCAGCGGCGCAAACGCTTCCGACGCCTTGCACTGAGGCTGCTCCATGGCCGGAGCTGCAGTGAGCGACTCGCCAGCCCGGCAAACACTCGCCAGCCCCGCTCCCCGTCCGCATCTGTCCCTGTCGCTGTTTCTGCTTCCAACACCCATGGCCCATGCAGTTGATATGAGTTTTGAAATTTTCATTGATCACAGAATTTCTCACAACAGAGCGAGAGAAATTTGTGATCAGCGTGAGAATTTGGCAAAATGCGTGATTCTCACGCTCTGCATGGGAGTTGGCAGCCCTGCCTCTATTCCCCTATCCCCCTCTCTCTACCCCCCTCTCTCTACCCCCCTCTCTCTACCCCCCTCTCTCTACCCCCTCTCTCTACCCCCTCTCTCTACCCCCCTCTCTCTACCCCCCTCTCTCTACCCCCCCTCTCTCTACCCCCCCCTCTCTCTACCCCCCTCTCTCTACCCCCCCTCTCTCTAACCCCCTCTCTCTAACCCCCTCTCTCTAACCCCCCTCTCTCTACCCCCCCTCTCTCTACCCCCCCTCTCTCTACCCCCCCTCTCTCTACCCCCCTCTCTCTACCCCCCCCTCTCTCTACCCCCCCTCTCTCTACCCCCCTCTCTCTACCCCCCTCTCTCTACCCCCCTCTCTCTACCCCCCCTCTCTCTACCCCCCCTCTCTCTACCCCCCCTCTCTCTAACCCCCCCTCTCTCTACCCCCCCTCTCTCTACCCCCCTCTCTCTACCCCCCTCTCTCTACCCCCTCTCTCTACCCCCCTCTCTCTACCCCCCTCTCTCTACCCCCCTCTCTCTACCCCCCTCTCTCTACCCCCCTCTCTCTACCCCCCTCTCTCTACCCCCCTCTCTCTACCCCCCTCTCTCTACCCCCCTCTCTCTACCCCCTCTCTCTACCCCCCTCTCTCTACCCCCCTCTCTCTACCCCCCTCTCTCTAACCCCCCTCTCTCTACCCCCCCTCTCTCTACCCCCCTCTCTCTACCCCCCTCCTCTCACTTTCCTCTTTCCTCTTTCTCTCCCACTCTCTCCCTCCCCTCTCTCTCCACCTCTCTCTCCCACCTCACTCTCATCCCTCTCTTTCTCCTCTCTCTTCCGCTCTCTCTCCTCTCAACCCCCCCTCTCTTCCCTCTGTCCTCCCTCCTCTCCCTCTCTCTCTCCCCTTCCCTCTCTCTTCTCTCTCCCCCTCTTTCTCTCTCTCTCGCCCCCTTCTCTCTCCCTCCCCTCCCTCTCCCCCCTCTCTTTCCCCAAACTCTCTCTCCCCCTCTCTCCCTCCCTCTCTCTCCCTCTTTCTTCTCTCTCTCCCTCTCCCCTCTCCTCTCTCCCCTCGCTTCCCCTCTCTCTCTCTTCTCCCTCCCTCTCTATCTCCCCCTCTCTCTCCCTACACAATCTCTCCCCTCCCTCTCTCTCTCTCCCTCTCTCTCTCTCTCCTCTCTCTTCCCCCATCTCTCGCTCCTCCTCTTCTCCTCTCTCTCCCCCATTTCTCCCTCCCACCTCACTCCCCCCCTTGCTCTCTCCCCTCTCTCTTTCTCTGTCGCTATCTCCTCTTTCTCTTTGCCCCCCCCCCCATCTCTCTCTCTTTCCCCCGTTTTTCTCTTTCCCCTCTCTCCCTCCTTCCCCCTTTCTTTTACCACCCCTCTCTCTTCCCCCTCTCTCTCCCATCTCTCCTACCCTCTCCACCCCCTCTCTTTCTTCCCTCACCCCTCTCCCCCCCCCTCTCCCTCTTCTCTCACTCCATTCACTCCCCTCTGTCTCTCCCCTCTCACTCTTCCCCCTGTCCCTGTCTCCTTCCCCTCTCCACCTCCCTTTGAGAGTCTGTCCCTCGGCACAGAGACTCTCACGGCAGCGGCGCAAAGCTTCCGACGGCCCGGACTCTCGCACTGGGCTGCTCCATGGCCGGAGCTGCAGCGAGCGACTCGCCAGCCCCGCAAACACTCACCAGCTCCGGCTCCCCGCATCTGTATCCGCCCGCTGCTTCCATCCCTCCCTCAGCCCCGGCTCTCCAACACCCGCGGTCCATGCAGTTTATCTGAGTTTTGAAATTTTCGTTGATCACAGAATTTTTCACCACAGAGCGTGAGAAATTTCTGATCAGCGTGAGGGCGTGAAAGTTGGCAGCCCTGCTGTAACTGCAACGTTATAATGCTGTAACACTATGTTCTGTACCCTGGTATTTTTCTCTTTGCACTACCCGTAGTACTTGTGTATAGGTTGATTGTACTCATGTATAGTATGATTTGACAAGATCTCCTTCTTCTTGCGTATGGCGTGCACCGCCTAAAGTTGTAGGACAATTTGTTCTATTTGATCTTATTTGATTGTGCACGCTGGGTTGATTGTATTCGTCGAAACAGGGCGGACCACGTGAAGGTTGCAATCTTCCACCCCATTTGACAAGATAGCACACAAACAATGTTTTTCACTGTATTTTGGTACGTGGCAATAATAAATCATTGTCAAAACCAATATCGATATTTAAGAGGTGAGAGAAGCAACTTGATCAATGGTTGATAATGAAAGGGAACTAATACATGGAAAACTAATACTGCTTTGCAGGCTGGGGATCTGGTACTGGAATCGGAGTCTGACAATCAGAGACAGGCTTTTCAGCTGTGAAGATAGGAAATACTTCTACATACAAAGTTGGAACTGTCTTCAGCAAACAGGATTTGATATCAGGGCATTTGTTAATTTTAAATATCAGGTTGATAAATGTAAGTCTGATTGAATGCAGAATAGAGAATTAAAGAAGCAGGCAACTGAAAACTCAGGGTTGCCCTTGTCGATCGAAAGCAGGTGCACGACCTATCCTGCGTTTGTTTCTTTTAGTGTAGAGAAGACCACGTGTGAATGCTGATGGAGTGAACTACACTCCATAGCAAAACCAGGGTGTAGTTGAGAGACTGCCATCTGGATGCTCCTTCTTTCAATGCAGTTGAAAGAAGAGCAAGCAACTGAGTCATTGCTTCACCTGTTATATTTTATTTCAGATTGATTGATCATGTTGTGGAGCACCCATGAATCCTCCATCTATTTTACCAGCAACAATTACAAGCAACTTGTAATTTCAGCCTGAAGGAGGGTCTTGGCTCGAAATGTCACCTATTCCTTTACTCCAGAGATGCTGAGTTATTCCAGCATTCTGTGTCTATCTTCGGTGTAAACCAGCATCTGCAGTTTCCTTCCTACACATTACAAGCGACTCATGGACTTCCTAATTACTATGATTTATAGTATTCAATCATTCCTGCCTCCCTTCTCACTGGACCAATCTTCCAGTAAAGTCCCTAGGTCATGTATATTTCAATCACGTCCTCTCTCACTCAAGTACGGTGAGGTACGGATATTTCAGGCCTCTGTACTGACAGTAGCAGCGAGAGGAGGGCATGGCATCCATGGTGGGGATCCTTGATGAGAGATGTCACGTTCTTGAGGCAATAATTTAAATCCAAAGATAGACACAAAATGCTGGTGTAACTCCGTGGGTCGGGCAGCATCTCTGGAGAAAAGGAATGGGTGACATTTCGGGTCGAGACCCCTCTTCAGACTATCTCGACACGAAACGTCACCCATTCCTTCTCTCCAGAGATGCTGCCTGTCTCCAGCATGTTGTGTGTATCTTCGGTGAAAACCAGCATCTGCAGTTCCTTCCTGCACAATAATTTAAATCCACTCCATGAGT
This sequence comes from Malacoraja senta, assembly GCA_038087875.1. NCBI lineage: Eukaryota > Metazoa > Chordata > Chondrichthyes > Rajiformes > Rajidae > Malacoraja > Malacoraja senta. The sequence goes on from CM075978.1 coordinate 176,184,535, forward strand.
GATAGGTCATTCGGCCTGAAGGTGTCGCTATGAGTGAGCCCACGCGCGTGTTTAACACAGCAAGGTCACCTCTTGCCACCACGCACGCACGCACCTCGTTGGTTTGCCGAGCTTATATAAAGCTGCCACTGACCTCTCCGCCAACCCCAAACTCCATCCATCATGGCGATGTTCAGGTCCTGCAGGCTCCTCGCCACAGCCTCCCACCACCCGGCCTTTGGCAGCCGCGATCTCCGCACGAGCCAGGTAACACACCGGTTGATATTGAACGGCGGGAATGGTCGCTATGGAGGCGGAAGCGAAAGGGCGCCGATTTTAAGCTGAGGAACACCTCAGTCCTGGAGTAACACAGCGGGTCAGGGGAGGGAAATGGACAGGGGCGTTGTTTCGAGACGAGACCCTTCTGCGGACCCCGACCTGACCCGTGCTCCAGTACCCGAGGTGAATTGGTGGCGGGGGTGGGGGATTTGTGGCCCGTCCGTCCCCCCCCCCCCCCCCCCCCCCCTCCCCTCCCCTCCCTCACCCCCACCCCACACCGCGTCCCCTCCTGCTCGCCAATTGGTGCCGCCTTCTCGCGTCAGTTAGACGGGCCGGCCCGCTGATTGGTGGTGGAGGCGCCAGCTGCACGCGATGCCCTTGATGGAGGGGCGTTAAAGGGCAGGAGCGTGGCCGCCCACACCCGGGCAAGCAATGCTGCGGTTCAGCGGTTTAATGCCGTGTTGGGAAGCTGATCTGAGTATTGCGCCCATTTTCCATTCGGTTTCACCTTCTGAATATCGCCAACTTGGACAATTTGACATTTTTATCAAGCCTATTAACCTACAAACCTGTCCGTCTTTGGGGTGTGGGAGGAAACCGAAGATCTCGGAGAAAACCCACGCAGATCACGGGGAGAACTTACAAACTCCATACAGGCAGCACCCGTAGTCGGGATCGAACCCGGGTCTCTGGCGCTGCATTTGCTGTAAGGCAGCAACTTTACCTCTGTGCCACCGTGACTGCCAATCCTAAACCGGCCCCTAAACTCAAGAGTGTTTTTATTGTCATATGTCCCAGATAGAAGAATGACATTCTTACTTACAGCAATACAACCAAATATATAAACTCTCCTAACTCTGAGTTCTTGACATGTGCAGAACAGAAATAGGCACACCTCGACCATGCCGAACCAGGTGTCTTCTTGATCAATCTAAACCTTTGCGACCTATGTAGCTGTACAGATGTCTTTTAAAATGTTGGAATTTTCCCCCGCCTCCACCATTTCCTTTGGCAGCTCGTTCCACATACCTGCCACCTTCTTAGTGAAAAGGTTGCCTCTCATCCCCCTGAAAATGTCCCCTCTCACCTGAAGCATTACTTTTAGACTTGCGCTAGGAAAAAGACTGACCATCTATTTATACCCTTGATAAGGTCCCTCGGCCTCCTTCGCTCATGGGAAACAATTCCAGCCCCTCCAATGTCTCCTTAAAACTCACCCTTCAACATCATCCTTGGAATCCAAAATCGAATACACTCCAAAGCAGTATATGTAAGCAATCCATAAATATTTATCTGTCTTTTCCTGGTTTACAATTTCCCCTATATTCCACTAGTGTTGTCTGCCCTTGATATTTAATAGTTTATTCCAGTTATTTGTATTCATTTTTTCATTTCTGATTTGGTTAATATGGCCAGCATTTATTATCTATCCCACAGCACTGGTTGGGGGGCAGTTCTGTTTTACATCGAGCAACAGCGAACGTCTGGTTTTCTAAATGGGGAGAGAATTCAGAAATTGGAAGTACAAAGGCACTTGGGAGTGCTGGTGCAGGATTCTCAAAAAGTTAATCTCCAAGTCAAATAGGTGGTAAGGGAAGGCAAATGCTATGCTAGGATATATTTTGAGAGGGCTAGAATATAAAAACAGGGAAGCAAATGCTGAAAGTTTACAAAGCGCTGGTCTGACTGGCATTTGGAGTATTGTGAGCGATTGTGGGGCCTATATCTGAGGAAGGATGTGCTGGCGCTGGAGAGGGTCCAGAGGAGGTTTACGAGAATGATCCCAGGAATGAGTGGGTTAACATATGATGAGTGTTTGATGGCACTGGGCCTCTACTCACTGGAGTTTAGAAGGATGTGGGGGGACCTCATTGAAACTTACCAATTAGTGAAAGGCCTGGATAGAGTGGATGTGGGGACCAGAGGCCACAGCCTCAGAATACAAGGATGCACCTTTAGGAAGGAGATGAGGAGGAATTTCTTTAGTCAGATGGTGGTGCATCTGTGGAATTCATTGCCACAGAAGGCTGTTGAGGCCAAGTCAATGGGTATTTTTTAAGTCAGAGATTGATAGATTCTTAATTAGTACTGGTGTCAAGGATTATGGCGAGAAGGCAACATAATGGGTTTGACAGGGAAAGATAGATCAGCCATTATTGAATGGTGGAATAGACTTGATGGGCTGAATGGCCTAATTCTGCTCCTATCACATACATTTATGAATTTGAAGTATGGGATAATTTAATCATCAATACTGGGATGTATCCAGGATGTACACAATGGTGTGTATGTGACCAGTGTCAGTATAGTCTCCAATTGATTGCTATGTCCAGTCGGGACTTAAAACCTCATCATATAATTTAATATATAAAATGGAGTGAGAGTGTAAAATGGCATGCACATTCATTGAAATGAGCAAATGAATTTGGGTGTGCAGGATATGGATATATTAGCCAGCGTCATCAAAGATGCAAATAGCAATGGGAAAGAAAGATAAATTAGCAGACCCTCCAGCCACATACTGGCAGAGAGCGGTTTACTAATGCACATTTGATAATGGGGTAGAATGCATGTACTGGGACCATTATAAGCTGTATTAAGGAATGTTTAGGACAATGTAGTGTGATAGTGGGATGGTGGTGACTGCATGAAGGTGATGCAACATCTGTGTTAGAAGAATATTCCTCAGGAAAGGAGCAAAAGATGAAGGTGGTTAAAAAAAGTGCAGAAGGATTTGGTCACTTTAGAACAGGGAGGAGAGGGACTGGGAACAATGTGACATGTGTTAGTGAATGTGGACATTTTTGTGGACAGTGAGAATTAGCATTCCACTGTTTTTGAAAACAATGGAAGTAAGCTAAGTAAACACTGAATTCCATCCAGTCACACATGTCTCAACTGAGAAAAAGGGACATATCAAAAACTTACCAGAAAAGTTTGACAGTGGGAAACTATTCCAGGAGTTCATTTGCAACTCATTTTTGGTAGTTCATCACCCACTACAGAGTAGGTGACTGTCGTTGACTGATATCCTGGAATGAGACAATGTGGGTGACCACTTGTCTCCATTTGATTTTGTAGTTTGTGAAGCTTTGTTTAAAGTTAAATGGGAACTGATGACTGGGATGATATTATAAAATTGACTTCACCTGCTTGTGCTTTCCTGCAAAATGTAACTCTGTTTAATCATCATGAATGAATGCTCTCCATGTCAGGGGCAAATACACAGGATTCCAATTTCTCTTCCTGCAGTCAATTCTTTCTCTTGCCAGTGTGAGTCAGTTTCACTGAACTGATTTTCTTTTGAATCTTTTAATTGTGCTCTGAGGATCATCACAAGTGGTCTCTTCCCACTTTAATAGTTTGTTACTTAGTAGATACTGTGACTCAGTAATTCAGCCACTTTAGGATATGGATATAAGGTTGCTTGTTGGTGTGGTATTGAGGATGTGTTGCATTGTCGGAGGTGCCAACTTTTAAAGGCGACTAGATAATAATAATAATAGATTTTATTTATATAGCGCTTTTCAGGACTCAAAGTCGCTCAAAGTGTGTGCCTGTTCAGGCAGTCCTAGCAGACCCCACGTTACTCTCCAAAGTGCAGTGAAGTTGTTCCAGTGTATCGTCAACATTAAAAGTAAATATTATTAAAGCAATATTTGTTGATTCAATGACTACATCACATATTTTAGGTAGACAAAAATGCTGGAGAAAATCAGCGGGTGAGGCAGCATCTATGGAGCAAAGGAAATGGGCAACGTTTTGGGCTGAAACCCTTCACACTTAGACAGACTTCTTCAGAATAGATTTAGATGGAAGCAAAGGAAAAAAGAATCAGCCAGCGGAGCATGCAGTATCTCTGGAGAGAAGGAATGGGTGATGTTTTGGATCTTGACCTGAAATGTCACCCATTCCTTCTCTCCAGAGATGCTGCTGCTGCCTGTCCCGCTGAGTTATTCCAGCTTTTTGTGTCTATCTTAGGTTTAAACCAGCATCTGCAATTCCTTCTTGCACAAAAAAAGAATCACCAGTGGTTAATGGGATTTCAACCTGAAATGATGTTAAGTGAATACCTAGATGTGCTGTTCACATGCTGTAACACAGATGCAAACGTTGAGGTGCAAAGTGGAATTATGCTTGATGGGTTGTCTATGGCCTTAATATTCACAATGGGCTAAATGTTCTCCTGTTTTGTAAATTTATGATTCTACATTAATTTGTCACTCTTAATTATACTGTTATCCTCAGTGGTTCCTCCACAATGACCCAATTGGTAGAAAAATGTGTATTGTTTTTATCTGGGGATTGTAAATGCTAAATATAAAACAAGCTAACTCCTTATTGTGCAACTGTAATCTTCTACATCGCAGAATATTCTCTCAAATTTAAGCTGCTTTCATGTTAATTTAAACTAATGGCCTTTTGAATAAAATCGTGCTGACATTTATTTTCTGATAATCTTCCAGTTCTGTGTGGTCACATGTGGAAATGGGTCCTCCTGATCCAATTCTTGGCGTTACTGAAGCCTTCAAGCGTGACAACAATCCCAAGAAAATGAACTTGGGTGTTGGTGCATACCGTGATGACAGTGGGAAGCCATTTGTATTGAACTCTGTCCGAAAGGTGAGTAGATTGTGGTGGTCTTTTTGTTTTTAAATCTAGTTACAATGAAGTGAGACCAAATCCCACTGTAGGCTCTCAGGGTCTCTTGACTGAACATTACTGGAGAAGCCTGGGAACGAGATGAAGTTGGTACAAACTTGGGAAGAGAAATAAATAAAATGATAAAATCAAAATATTTAACACTTCAGGCTGCATTTATGCACAGAGAATCCTTAAAGCTCTTCAGTTTCAGAATAAAATTTTATGGTTCATATTGTGGAATGGAATACTTTCTTGTCACATGTGACTAGGCACAGTGAAATTCTTTGCTTGCATACCCAATGTATGCCGAAAGCATATGAAAATTGGGGATTAATAGGATCCTAAGTATTTTTATAAGACCCTGCCTAATAAGAGTCCATTATATAGCAATGTTACAAAATTTTGAGATTTAAAAAATAAAGTCTGCAATTTATCCCATCAGATAAAGCATAAAAAGAAGTTTAATTTGACACTTAATTCACTTTCATATCTTCAGTATTAAAAAAGTTATGGCCATTATCATACTCAGAAATTAGCATCTAGTTCCCTATTGCTTTTCCATTGACTTAACACAAAAGCTGTGATCGAGGACAGTTAAAAGCCCATAACTTTCTTAAAAATTATGGTAACTGAAAGAAATTTTCAGGTATTATAGATTGAAGCATTCTGAAACAAATATGAAACAATCTTACTTCGAAGACATGAAAGTAAAGCATATAATTAGTTAGTTACCTAATTGTAGCTAATTACAAAATACAATTACTAGATCTAAACATCTATCAATTTCTTAAGAATAGATTAACATTTTTAAATAGCCTAAGTGTCCAAATAACATTCACACAATAATTCACAATATAACATAATTTTTTAATCTAATTTTCATGAATTTACAGGCCAAATGGAAGGAATTGAATGTTTAATACCTGTAAATTAATGGGGATTTAATTCATCTTGCGAGTGAGAATTTCTGGAACGCGATCTTTTGGAACGTTCATTTGCGGTGAATTTAACCCCGTATTGGCATGAAAAATACTGCCGTTAATTCGGGGAATAAAATCACCGTGTCGCATGACAAAATGTGAATTAAAGGCTTCTTAAGAAGCACTTTTATACATTTAAAGAAAGCACTTTCGTTTACCTGTCCATTGTGTGAAATCCGTCCCCGTTATTGGCGTTGACGCTTCAGGAGCTGATTTTAAAATGACTGTAGCGCTGACATTGACGATTTAATTTAAAAAAAAAAATCACAAAACGCGGGTAGGAACGATTTTGTCAGCGAAGTTTTGTACTCCCAACAAAATATTTCCAGGACAAGGGAGGAGAAACCGCGTTTTAACCCCGCCCCCCCTTAAAGGCGCCAAAATCGCGCACACGGCCAGTGGCAGAAATACAGCGCGACTGAAGGTAAGTTTTGTAACATACCTACATTATATCAAATGTAGAAATGGTGCTACAGCATTTCACGTATTACATGGTCAGCTTTTTTATTCATATCAGAATGAATGCTCAAAGTTTGTTTTTTGTTCTGAGATCTTTATGAAACAGACGCTATTCTGTTGCGTGTGGAAATGTCCACAAAGCATAAGGAGCTGCAGAGGAAACTTATTTTATTCTTGGAATTACATGTCATTAGTAAGATGGAGTTTATTGCTCAATCTAGTTGCCCTGTAATAGTGGTGGTGAGACTGAACCACTGTAGCACCAAGTGCTATACTGAGCAAAAGAGTTGTGTGAATGGATTCACAATCCAACAACTTTGTGATCACTTTCACCAATATTGTTTTTAAATTAAATTCATATTCACAATTTTCATTATGGAATTGGAGCTCAGTTTTTCTCTATTAATTTAACATTTTAGATTACTAATCCAGAATTTAAAATGTCACAGTAACATGCATCTATTGAAAATTTATAGATGCAATAGTGTAGAAGGGGGTGGGGTGGTGTTGAAGAACATTGCCAAAGTGCAGCTGATAATATCAAGCTCATATCTCAGCACTTTATTTCTTTTTAACTACTTCGTGGCATGTGATCCTAGGGACTCTGGTATCTGATAGTCATCTTGGGAATGGCCAACATTGAATAACTTTTCAGTGAAGTGATGCACTGGAAAGGAAACAATAACCTTTTTAGCACAATCGGTGTCTCTCAAAGTACTACTGCTAATTTTTACCTTGTTGTTTTGATATTGTTAACAGGCTGAGAGTCAAATTGCAGCAAAGAAAATGGACAAAGAGTACCTCCCTATTGGTGGCTTTGCAGACTTCAACAAGGCCTGTGCAGAGCTGGCTCTAGGGAACAACAGTGAAGTCATCAGGAGTGGAAGGGTAAAGAGCTATGTTTTCTATTAATTTGGGCTGGGCAAGCAGTAAGTGACATTCATGGGTTTCTGGACTAAATAAATGGAGCAGTCAATGAGAATAGTATTGGACCGATAGTCCAATGGATGGGAAATAGAGACAATCCCTTTATTAAAGCTGGGGAGGAACATGGGTTTGATAATTTATCCAGTTAATATGAAACAATTGATATAGATTCAGATAACAAGATTAATTTATTGACAATTAGTGGGAATCATTTATTCTTGATTTGAACAGACTGTGGGTATGGTCAAATTTACCTGCACATCGGATATCATTCAAAAGTTTAAGCAGATTACAAACTTTGGAAGATGACACAAAGATAAACCTTCGATCATTGGAGAGGGATAACATGACCTGGGTTTTAACAAGGTTAAAACTTCCAAATTCTTGAGCCTAGGCAAAATCTGCTCGGTTTTTCTTCACATGTCAGATTAATCTAGTAATCCTTCGTTCTATCTCAAGGCAAGCATACCCTTCACTTTACTCAGTATTCAAAACAAGGTTTGTCTACCTTAGGTTTTAACAAGGCTAAGAACAATGAATTACTCTTCATCTAAGCATTTTAGCTGAAGATATGTGAAAGACCAAGTTCAAAGTTGCTCAGTGGTAAGCCTGAGATCTTAGAGAATGGAAATTAAGTGAATAGGTTGCTTATCAAATAATTAGCACTGCGGGTGATTGATGGAATCTTTGGTTGGGGAGGGGGCCAGGGTTGATAGGAATGTGAAGAGAAAATAACAGCATTATTATAGATGGACTCAGTGGGCCAAAGTAACTGTTAGCATGATGTATGACTCTTTTCATTTTAATTGCTTATGTGCATTTGCAACATGCTTATTCACTCTTTCTAATAATAATAAACATTGTGAATTTAAGCTATAACTACTTAAAAACTAGAAACTTTTATATGGGTGCATGGCAAGGTCCCACAACTTAATGTATGTGGTGGTAATTGCAGAGATAATGTTGACCAAAACAGCACTTTAATGTTTACTCAAAATCTCATAACTGCTATTTACTAAGCTAAGCTTACACCATAAGTGATAATCGCTTTAAACACTTTTAACTAGTAGTGTTAATGATGGGAATCAGAGTTTGTGGTGTATTTGGATTTCCAAAAGTCGATCAATAATTTGCTGCATAAAATAAGAGCGTATAGTATTGTTAATGTTGGGATAATGGAGGATTGGTTAATTCAGAGAAAGTATATTATATTAAATGGGTTATTATTAGGTTTGCAAGTTGTACCAATTGCAGTGTCACAGGAATCAATATGAGGGAGTCATCTATTTATGTTATACCAAACGAACTAGGTGTAATGTATTCATATTTGGTGATGATGCAAACATAGGTTGGAAATCAAGTTGTAGGATATAAAGAATGAAAAAAATGGCGATATACAGGTTAACTGAGTGGACAAAAGTATAGCAGATAGAGTAATGTGTAGTCATGCATGTTATCCACTGAGGAAGGATAGAAAAGTAGAACATTATTTAAATGGTGTGAACCTATTGACTGCCAGCATTCAGGGAGATCTAAGTCTCTAAGTAAAACAAAACTAGACTTGTGCAAGCCTATCTGCAAAGGGGGTGTTGATTCTTGTTGCCAAGCAAATGGAGTAAAAAAATGTGCGCATGTTTTTCTGTATCACTCTTGAAGTACTGAGTAAAGTGAAGTGTATGCTTGCCTTGAGATAGAACGATGGATCACTAGATTGATCCTACATGTGAGGACAAACTGAGCAGATTTTGCCTAGGCTCAAGAATTTGGAAGAATAAAAGATAATCTAATTGAAACGAGCAATATTCTGAGGTGCCTTAACACCATAACTGGGTATAAGTTATGAGGATGTTCCCCACTGATGGGTGAATCTAAAACCAGGGCATAACTTCAGGGTAGAAACATAGAAACATAGAAAATAGGTGCAGGAGTAGGCCATTCAGCCCTTCGAGCCTGCATCGCCATTCAATATGATCATGGCTGATCATCCAACTCGGTATCCTGTACCTGCCTTCTCTCCGGGTAAGCGGGTTTACACTAGATCTGGAACTCTGGTATGGAATACTGTGGAGATCCATGTCTAAATTTATTTGTTTTTGTTGCATAGATTTTGTACTGCCAAAGATTAAGCAGGGAAATGATGCTGAGACTAAAATCTGAACAGCTATGATCTAAATCTGAAGGCAGTGCAAGCTCAAGGGCTGTCTAGCCTATATCTGTTACTTATGGGCCTGTTCCACTTAGGTGATTTTTTTAGGCAACTACAGGTGACTGGTTTGTCGCCACATGTTTGCTGGTGGTCGCCGGGAGTAGTCTCAGTCCCGCAAAAAGTTGTAGCGTCTTTCTGGTTGCTGCTAAATTTTCAACCGTGTTGAAAAAATTTCGGCGACAGTGGGTTTGACGCCAATGAGCATAGCTTGACTTCTGACATAGGTGCTGTCGTAGGTTGTCGCCAGGATGACATAGGTTGTCGCCGTTTTTTTGGCGACCTGCTACGACTCGTCGGCAGTTGCCTAAAAAATCGCCGTGGGACAGGCTCATTAGTGTGTTTGAGCTGGTTTACAACTGTCCTGGAGAAATTTGCCCTTTGTGGGATGAACTACTTGGTCCCATGATCCTTAAAAAGACTGATCACATCCACAATGTTTCTATCTCTTTTTTTAGTCTGGGCAATTTGAACAATATGCCATTTATCAAACTGCAATCCTCCAGTAGAAGCAGGCATTTCCAAAGACTATTTTACATCAGTTCAAAACAATTGTAACAACATGCCAAAGGAACATATTTTTGAAAGATGGTTCAAATATTAAATTTTAAGCATTCTGGAAGGAAAATAAATCAGTTGAAATGAACTGAGTTTATGGAGGCTATTTCAGGACACCTGAAAACACAACAGCCTTTGGTGCCTCAGAGGTTGTGCGAGATCCTAGAGTCCAAGAAAGGAGAAATTAGCAGCTGTTTAAGCATCTGTAGAGATTAATGATAATCACAGGCAAAGACACGTGTAAGCACTTTGAATTTGAGGTGTAGGATGAATTCATAAACAAAGGGTGAAGAGTAAAGCTCCCTTCAATCCATTCATATCACTGAACTGTTCCAGAACTAAATTCCATGTTAGTTATTTCCCACATTAAATAACCATGAAGTGTTTTGAGATGAGTAACCATTTTTCCCCGAATCAGCACTTGATATGTGTTTCCAATAAAAAATTAGCCTAAACTACACAGATTCATTTACTTGCCAATCTGCATTGTATTTCACATGAATGAAAATGCAAAACTGCATAACCTAGTTCTACTAATTTTCTCATCACTCTAGTTTAATTGGTAACTATCTCCATTTTGCTCTTTGAGTATTAAATATTTTGTAAATGCACACTTATTAATTAGAGCGTCTTTCTGATTTCAGTACATCACCGTGCAAACCATTTCGGGAACTGGATCTCTGAGGGTTGGTGCTATTTTTTTGGTAAGAGCCATCAGTATTTGTTTGAGTAAATTTCATGCTGGTGTGTTTTGTATCAGATCACTGGAACTTGCCTTGCACTTTCTACTTCAACTGCAGACACAATTTATGGCAAGGTCTTGCTTTGCATTCTTTATCATCAAGATTTCTTGAATAGTTTTTCAACAGATTTCCTCTGGATCTCAAACTGTGGAAATCCTTACCTCTGACATTCTTTTCTTCCTCCTGCTGCCTTTAGGAGCTTGATACTCCAAGACTAGTATATTTTTTATAACAAAAAAAATGGGAGAGTAGTAGGGGTATTTAGCACTCGGTCTCGGGGAACATTTAGAAATTGAAACACAGTAAGGCCTTGTTTTTCAGAAAATTGCTGTTTCTGATTATCTTGATTATATATCTTAATATTCGGAAGCCTCCCTTTTGGCAGTAGGGTGCTTTTAGCATTATGTAAACTGTCATCTACATTATGTCAAGATCTAATTTGGGGGCATACAGCACATCACAGTCTCTCTTCGGTAGTCTACTTTTATTTTTCTCTTTCTCATGTAACGTCTTTGAATTAATCACAGGTGTATCAGGTAGAATATTCTTTACTCAAAGATAAGGGTGTAAACTTAGGGCTAGTTGTTTGATGACTTAGGAGACACCACGGTTGAAGATCTAGGACATGAATAGCCTAATACCAATGTGTCACGCTGTTGATACTTTTCTTCCCTACAGCAACGGTTCTACAAGAACAGTCGGGAGGTCTATCTGCCCAAACCATCTTGGGGCAATCACACGCCTATCTTCAGGGATGCAGGCATCGAAGTCAAAAGTTACCGCTATTATGATCCGAAGACCTGTGGTTTTGATTTTGCTGGAGCAATGGAGGACATTTCAGTGAGTGGTGCTTAATCTCGTTCATAAGTATAGCGCTTGTAATTATAGATTCATTTGAGCCATCCTTAATAAATGTTTCTAATTTAACACTCAGAATATGAAGATGATACTTGCTGAAAATTATGAATAGCCGTCTGCCTGTAACTGACAATTCTGTATTTATAAACGTATCATGGTTGAGATTCAGTCATGTTATGCACATACATTGGGTTTTCTATTTATTCTGGGTTGAAATGCCTTTTTTTAAATTTAATTAATTATTTTGAAGGGTGTCTGCAAAGATAGCAATCTTTCCTGAACCACCCCCAAATGCCAGATGAGAAGATTGACCAATTATAATGTAAATGGGAAAAATCAATGTCCAAATATCATTTCTCTTCTCAAATTCTCAATGAAAATTTAGATCAATACCTAATTCTAGCACAGTTTGAATCCACACTGTTGTCCAATACAACACCAAAGGCAGGTTCCCTATTAATGGCTTAACCCTGACAATGAAACAGCTTCTATACCGAAGCAAAGATCTTTCATGGGTGGAAAATAATCATTAAAAAAACTGCAGATGCTGGAAAATGCGAAGTGCACTCAGCAGATCCAACAACACCTGTGGTATGAGAAACAGTTAACATTTTAGGTTGAAGAACTTTTGTGTGAACAGAGAGCTGTGTTTGGAGGTATTTAATATTCCTGGGATTTGTCCACTGGATGGGGAGTCAATGGATTCAATATTGTACATTGTGCTTTGCTGCAAATCACAAAAGCAAAATATCACATACTTGTTTAGCATGGTTTTAAATGTTTTGTTCCCCTTTTGCAGTTACAGAAGATGTATTTGGATATTTATTTGTATCTCCCTGTATTCCTACAGAAACTCCCGGAGCAAGCCATCATCCTGTTCCATGCTTGCGCTCACAACCCAACAGGAGTAGACCCAAAACCAGAGGAATGGAAAGAGATAGCTGCTGTTGTTAAGGTGATAAGGCAATAAACTCTTCAGTCTTTCAGTGTTGTATTTTGAAGCCAATCCTGTTTTTCCATGACTCTGGTGGAGATGTACAAAGCTTACTTACAAGCATTCAACATTTGTGAATAAACATGGAACAGTCCATTGTATCCAGTATATCATGGGAGGCATGCTCTTGGACGTTAAAAAAGTGTATACCTGTTTCGTTAAATAAAGTTAGATCAAACAGACTTGCCTGCATGAAGCTGAGATTTCAAATTTCTTCTTTCCAGCAAAGAAACCTCTTCCCATTCTTCGACATGGCCTATCAGGGTTTTGCCAGTGGCGATGCTGACAGAGATGCCTGGGCCATGCGCTATTTTGTTGACCAGGGAGCGAATCTGGTTCTCTCACAATCTTTTGCAAAGAACATGGGGCTGTATGGTAAGTAAATGGCCCAAATGCATAATTACTCAATGCATTTTATTTTGATTTTCAACACTTTGAAGTATCTGCAGTCCCAAAATCAGCGAGGGTATCTCTTGCATCTCAACGAATCATCCATCTCAATTTTGAAGTAACTTTTTCTGTTGGCTTGCCAGGTGAAGAGGCTGCTAAGTTGAAATCTTGTGTCTCTGTCCCTCTGCCTTTGCTGCTTTAAATATCCAAACACTGACAGATATGTAGGAGCAAATGAGGTGTGCCTTTGTCACTGTTGGAGATCCGGAATAAAAATAAATGTAGTAGGAAAGAGGGAGACACATGCAGTTCATTGAACCTGCTTAATCATCCAGAAAGATGATCTACCTCATCTTCCTTACCTGCTTCTAGGCTCACATCCTTTGAGTGATGAACTATTACTGAGCATGGCTTTTACTAGTGAGAGTTCCAAAGATTCCCAACTTTCTGAATCATTTCACAGTTGATTGACAAATGATAAAACTGGTTTGGGGTAGATTACATGTATTGTTCCTCTCCTGTGAATGATAAGTATAGAAAGCAAAGAGCAACATTTCTGGAGAAGTTCAACATAAGATATTTGAATGTTATAATTAGACTTGACATTTGAGCTTAAATATCAACTAACCATACAGTGCCCTCCATAATGTTTGGGACAAAAACCCGTCATTTATTTATTTCCCTCTGTACTCCACAATTTGAGATTTGGAATAGAAAAAATCACATGTGGTTAAGGTGCATATTGTCAGATTTTATTAAAGGGTATTTTTATACATTTTGATTTCACCATGTAGAAATTACAGCAGTGTTTATACATAGTCCCCCATTTCAGGGCAGCATAATGTTTGGGACACATGGCTTCACACACGTTTGTAATTGCTCAGGCGTGTTTAATTGCCTCCTTAATGCAGGTATAAGAGAGCTCTCAGCACCAAGTCTTTCCTCCAATCTTTCCATCACCTTTGGAAACTTTCATTACTGTTTATCAACACAAGGAGCAATGTTGTGCCAATGAAAGTCAAAGAAGCCATTATGAGACTGAGAAACAAGAATAAAACTGTACAGACATCAGCCAAACATTAGGCTCACCAAAATCAACTGTTTGGAACATCATTAAGAAAAAAGAAAGCACTGGTGAACTTACTAATTGCAGAGGGACTGGCAGGTCAAGGAAGACCTCCACAGCTGATGACAGAAGAATTCTCTCTATAATAAAGAAAAATCCCCAAACACCTGTCCGACAGATCAGAAACAATCTTCAGGAGTCAGGTGTGGATTTGTCAATGACCACTGTCCATGGAAGACTTCCTGAACAAAAATACAGAAGCTACACTGCAAAATGCAAACCACTGGTTATCTGCAAAAATAGGATGGCCAGGTTACAGTTTGCCAAAAAGTACTTAAAAGAGCAACTGCAGTTCTGGAAAAGGGTCTTGTGGACAGATGAGACGAAGATTAACATATCAGAGTGATGGCAAGAGCAAAGTATGGAGGTGAGAAGGAACTGTCTAAGATCCAAAGCATACCACCTCATCTATGAAACACGGTGGTGGGGGTGTTATGGCTTGGGCATGTATGGCTGCTGAAGGTACTGGCTCACTTGTCTTCATTGATGATGGAACTGCTGATGGTAGTAGCATAATGAATTCTCAAGTATATAGACACATCCTATCTGCTCAAGTTCAAATAAATGCCTCAAAACTCATTGGCTGGCGGTTTATTCTACAGCAAGCCAATGATCCCAAACATACTGTTGAAGCAACAAAGGAGTTTTTCAAAGCTAAAAAAATGGTCAATTTTTGAGTGGCTAACTCAATCACCCGATCTGAACCCAATTGAACATGCCTTTCATATGCTGAAGAAAACTGAAGGGGAACAGCCCCCAAAACAAGCATAAGCTAAAGATGGCTGTAATACTGGCAGGGCATCACCAGAGAAGACACCCAGCAACTGGCGATGTCCATGAATCGCAGACTTCAAGCAGTCATTGCATGCAAAGGATCTGCAACAGAATACTAAACATTACTATTTTCATTTACATGACATTGCTGTGTACCACACATTATGGTGCCCTGAAATGGGGGGACTATGTATATACACTGCTATAATTTCTACATGGTGAAACCAAAATGTATAAAAATGGCATTTATTAAAATCTGACAATGTGCACTTGAACCACATGTGATTTTTTCCTATTACAAATCTCAAATTGTGGAGTACAGAGGCAAATAAATAAATGATTGGTCTTTGTCCCAAACATTATGGAGGGCACTGTATGTACTGGGAACATTATCCACTGCTCTTAGGCTGGAATAGTACTTTGTGGGGAGTATTAAGCCACCTACTTTGTCAAATATCCTGTTAATGTCCAAACTTATGTAGCTTGGATTGTGACCAGTAAGGAAATGGTTGTTTCTGAAGCAGTTGGAAAGATATAAAATTATTAGGTCTTAAGCTGAAACTGTCAAGTAGATTCTGAGGTTTATTTACTCCTGGATACCATGGCTGAATCACAACACATGGCCTTGCTTTAACCTTTCAGGTGAGCGTGTGGGTGGATTCACTGTAATTTGCAGCGATGCTGATGAGGCGAAGCGTGTGGAATCCCAGCTGAAGATCCTGATCCGCCCTATGTATTCCAATCCACCATTAAATGGAGCTCGCATTGCTGCTACCATCATGAACACACCAGAACTCCGAAAAGAATGGTGAGTGCAGATAAAGGCAGTACCGTTGAAGAGCTGGCTGCAGCACACAGCAGTCTTGATCTCTTGCTGTTTCCTGTTGAGAAACGACTATTCCTCAGATATCAACCATTGTTGATTGATTTAATTGACTGAAAGGTACAGCATAGAAATAAGCCCTACTGTCCACTGAGTCCACGCTGACCATTGACCACTCCTTCATGCTAGTTCTGTTATTCCACTTTTGCATCCACTACCCATGCACGAGGGGAAATTTACAGAGGCCAATGAACCTATCAGCATATCTTATTAATGTGGGAGGAAACCGGAGCATCGGAAGAAATTGATGCAGTCTTAAGAGTAGCATGCAAACTCCACATAGACAGCATTTGAGGTCAGGATCGAACCCAGGACTCTGGCTCTAGCAGGCAGCAGAGCCCCACAAGCTATGCCTCTGTGCCGCCATTCTGTGTGGACAGGTACACACGCTTGGCCTTTGTGAGCAGTGTACCTGTCAGGCATGGCTGAGGTTGCTCCTGAGATGTGAGATAGGCTGACAATGCAGTGCTAGGTTTTAATGCCAGTTGTCTTCAAGGAAATTCATTAAATCAAGGCCTGGTCATCTTTTTCACATGACCATGATTCCAGTATTTATCCTTTGACAAGTTTCATTCCAATAACTACCTGCTCATTATCTATTGCCATTGGTGGATGTTGGGTGTGCACGAGTTGACTTTCAGATTTTCTGCACCACTAAATGTATTGTAACTGGCTCACTCCATAGTGTTGCCGTATCCCTTCTCTCGCACAAACTGGGAGGGTATGTCCTGGACACTTAGTCCAGAAAATACTCCATTGACAGCATAAAAGAGGAGTTATGGAGGAAGCAAACCATGCAACCCCGTCCAGAGATCAGCAGCAAATGTACAGGGGAAATGATGGATGGCAGATTGTGTCATTGAGTCAGCTCATCGTGATTGAAGATTATCACCTGGTGATCTGCTTCCTCGCCCAGATTGGGCCAGGTGACTCGCCCATCGTGGCTGTGAAAGTGAACAAAGCGAGTTGCACTTCCTCCAGCCCATTAATGCTGATGGAAACCCAGTCCATACTGAAGAATAACAGTTGATGACTGAGGAAGGACAATAGCTGGCATATTTATTTTTGGGGATGGAAAAATAATTTATGCTACACACATTTCTTATCAGTTATCAGGTATAATGGCTTTAAGAAATTTGTATAGCATAAATTATTTTCCCATCCCCAAAAATAAATATGCCAGTTCTTTTGCAAATGACTGCTGTTTGATCCAGTTTTGTCTGCCTTGTATACAATTTAGCAACAGTTTCCCCCCCCCAGTGCAAACTGAAAGGTTTTAACTGGTGATTATGCATAATCTATTGAATGGCTATAAACCATTTGATATGTCCTGGTCATATGAAAGTTGGAATATAAAATCTATTCTTTAGTAACTGATATGTAATTGGAAGAATTTGTCCTCAGAATTTGCAAACTGGGCTGGTACAGAAGCCAACTGCTTCTGGGTTGGCTCTGGTGGAGAGGGTGCTCCATCACTTAAGTTTGGGAGGAAAGGTCTCTGCTGTTGACCCTCTCGGCTCAGTCAGTTAATACTCGCCATCCAGGATCACTGGGCAATCTTCTTATTTCAGGATTTTACCATTTGCAGTATTTTACTTTTGGAGAGTGATGGCTGAGTAAGGTATCTAAAGTTAAATACTTCCCAAGTTTCTGACTCCTACATGCAGTATTGGGAAGTCAGATATTCCCCTCCTTCATATTGAGTATAATTCATGCATGTATAAAGGCCTATTTAGTGGCTAGGTTTAGAAATAATTTATCCTTGACCCCTAGAATTTGTGCATCACTCCCCAAAATATGTTCACTATGTTTTTAAACATCTCTGGTCTCGCAATTCTGTGACAAGGATTACCATACAATATAAAAACTTAAATGAGAGTTTGTTCTCATTCACTGAGTTAGTGATGCCTCTTACAAAGATTTTTGTATGTTTCCTCTTGGTATCTCAGCGCCACTTACCCACAGGCACATGAGCAAACTATTGCCACTTACACTATACTGCTGCAATGAAAATGGCAGGTACTAGATGAATTGAGTGGTTAAGACTGCCCTAAGGTGGGAAAAATATTATGAATTAAGTATAAAGGCAAGGAAGGGGGTATAGAACAGGATGTGTGTGTATCAGTATTATTACATCTAGGCAGAAACACAAAGATGTGTTTTAGCAATTTTATAAATAGTCTACATTATTTTATCTTAAGAGTTGCGAATAAAAAACAAACATGTGAACATTCCATATGAGTATGATGATAGACACAAAATGCTGAAGTAAGTCAGCGGGACAGGCAGCATCTCTGGAGAGAAGGAATGGGTGACGTTTTGGGTTGAGGCCCTTTTTCAGACATGTATGATGAAATAGCTGTGAGACACTGAGCCTGGGATGATGACCTGAGGAAATCTAGCATTTGTATTCTGGGGCTAACTCTCACCTCCCTTTTGGATTTTAGCTCTTTGTATCAAAGCTGTGATGTGATTTAGAGCTGAATGGCGTATCTCACAAATTCACTGCATGGTTCATTTGGAAAACAATGTATCCCAATAAGTGGCATTGCTATGAGACTGGGGCTAAAGGCATGCTATTCATGAAGAATTAGAAAACCCTCCCACCATAAACATGCTTTAGAAACCTAAGCTTGCTTGGTTTTGATGCTGCACCTGAAATGGAAAATGTTTCATTTTCCAGTATTTTTTGGTTTGGATGTGTTTGTTCTGCATGAGAGTTAAGACTTTTGCCAATTTTTTTAAACTTTGCCCATAACCAGGCTAGAAGAAGTAAAAGAAATGGCAAACCGCATCATCAGCATGAGAGAGCAGCTGGTATCAAACCTGAAGAAGGAAGGCTCAATCCACAACTGGCAGCACATTACTGATCAGATTGGAATGTTTTGCTTCACTGGACTCAAACCAGAACAGGTAATCCCAAAACAGTGATTCATTCAGAGTAATCTGTGGCACTAGAAAATGGGTGAAGGGATGGGTGACCATTGGAAGAGTCTAAGGCATTACACAAAGCACAGTCGACCATGCAATCATTGGGGAGGACACAGTCCAAGTTAAATAATGATGAAATAAAGGGGATTGGAGCAGATAAATAATATCAATGGAGCTGAAATTAAGGAATATTTCTGGGATCAAGAAGAGAACTGATAATACATGGTTGCTGTTAGAGCAGAGCCTGGGGAGAACACTGGTTCAATGGAACATTGCATTTGTGTTCTCTTGTTCAGTTTGTTGTGGTCCACAAATTCATCCCAACTGAGAGCTCTCTGACGAGCAGCAGGGGTTGCATTGGTCAATTTTATATTCATTATTATAAAACCTCTGTGACGTCCATATGTGACTTGCATTTCTTTCCAGGATGAAGTCCTCATTTGACTCGAGTTACTGTTTTGCAATTGTGGCCTTTGCTCAGCCCTTTTTATGGGATCTGAGCCAGGTGTAGACATACTGGCCAGAGACTGCAAGATCTTTATCACAAAGCCAGTAAAGAATCGGTCAGAGTGTCGCAATATTCCAGTAAATTTCTCATTATCCCGCAGGCATTTGGTTTTTATAGTTATTAAAACGTTTTTTTTTCATAACTTGCTGTGATAGGATTTCAACTTGGAGCTTCTGACCATCCATTACCAGAACTATAACACTGTGCCCTTTGAAAGAATCCTGTGCATGCCTCACCATTCCTGTCCTCGCACCATATGCCAAGGTTCTGTCACATTTTGACTTGGTAAAGGTATACATAAAAACAAGAGAAATCCCAAAATTCTAAATGGAATATTTAAATTCATATTGTTAAAAAAATCACTTGTGCTTTAAAAGCATTTTAATGGTCAACTGGTTAGTGAGATACAACATTCTTTTTTTTTTTTTTAATTTTTTTTAATTTTTATTTATTAGAAGTACATTACATTACAACCACATACATTATGACTCGTCACTTATGTCTTCTTACAATTAATGTACTCCATTTATTTTTTACACTAGAAAGAGAAAAGATTGAAAGAAAGAAGAAAGTGAAGGAAAAAGTGAAAGTGTAGAAAATGTGACAACAAAAAAGGACGAAGACCCTATAAGAGCAAAATTAAAAAACAAAAGAAAAAGAGTTAAGAAATAGACCCTAGAAAAGAAAGAGAAAGAGAAAGAGGAAAAAGAGAGAAACAAATATTTTTATGAGCATTACGTAAATGGGACATACCAACTCTACAACTAGCATCCCCCCCTTACCTGACCTCAATTTTTTTTTAAAGTACTTTTGCACCGAGATACAACATTCAAAGTACAGCATAGAAATAATGTTTTTAAATCTTACATTGCAAAATTAGTTACTGGGAGGCCTGAGGAGAATTTAGCAAACTCACTGTTTGGGAAACCTAAATCATCAGTTTCTGGTATGTCGTTTTAAACTGTCATCCGAATTGAAATAATTGTCACATTTTACTGCCCGATATAATGAGTCAAATACCTCAGTTGTATTTCATATTTTACCTGCAGGTAGAGCGTCTGACGAAGGAATTCTCTATTTACATGACAAAAGATGGCCGAATCTCTGTTGCTGGAGTCACCTCATCCAACGTAGGATACCTAGCACACGGCATCCATAAAGTATCAAAATAAAGCATTCAAGAAAAAGGGAAGACATGGGGGGGGGGGGGAGGGGGGGGCTCATCTTTCAACCACAGCCAGAAACCAGTCAACTTGTACAGATTTACATTGTAGTGGGTGTTAACTACTTAAGTCTCTTGGTTGACAGTGGGTGGGGGGGGGGGGAGGAGGAGAGAGGAGGAGTGTCATCCAAAATTAACCTTGTAAAAACCAATGGTAACTGAATGAAGTTCACCCCATTTCCCTTGTTTGAAGGCTTGGGTTTGTATGGCAGAAACAGTTCACTTTTCTACAGTGAGCCCCTCTCTGCCCCAGGGACTTTTCAGACTGAAGCCCTGTTTTTATCTTTTGTATATTTTCTTTGCTTCAGCCTTCAGAGAGAATTACTCCACCGATTGTTTTCAATTGACCAGCTTTAACACTGTTATACACAAATGTTGCATTTGCTAGTAGCTGCTGTCAATACTGGGTAGGGCCTTTCTTCAGCTTTATAAGCAGGAAGTTTAGATGTTATAAGCAGATATTACTAGCAGGTGCAAAGGTTACAGTCTGTTCATAAGCTTGATTGCTTAGCTACTACATTTGTTAAACTGATCTGCCTTTGGAAAATTAATCAAACATTTATTCTGGTCATTATTGTCACAGATCTCTGTAATCATGCTGTGAGAGTTGCTGTTTGGAATGGCCCCTCACCAATAGCCACCAATCACGGTAGACGGGTTACTTGCATGTTCCATTAGGGCTGGAGCTGTTATGTTTGGCTTTAGTGTTGTGTTCACCATTTTTGACAGCACTGTTATGGACAGTCCAAGAAATTCAAAGAGCTGTTGCAAGGCTGTTGAAGCAAGCTTATGTTTGCTGCCAGATGATCAATTCTGTCTAAAATTGTCTACCTTATAAACCTGTACACAGAGGTTTAATAAAGCAACTGCATAAATTAATAATTGTACTTCCATGTGTGTCTTGCATTCTGTATAATTAATTTTAATTGTGTCTACATCCTGCTGCTGGTTACCTTCTGAACCTTCTGAATTTTATAGTCGGCAGGGCAGTATTCTGCATATCGCCAACTTGGACAATTGTTACATTTTTATCAAGCCAATTAATCAATCCAATTAACCTACAAACCTGTACGTCTTTGGAGTGTGGGAGGAAACCGAAGATCTCGGAGAAAACTCACGCAGATCACGGGGAGAACGTACAAACTCCATACAGACAGCACCCGTAGTCAGGATCGAACCCAGATCTCTGGCGCTGCATTTTGCTGTATGGCAGCAACTCTACTGCTGTGCCACCGTGACTGCCATTAGAGATCTTTTGTAAAGTTGGCAGTAGAATTCAGGACATTAGATACTCTGAAGCATTTGATACCAGAGGAAACTATACTGAGATCAGAAAGAGTCCCTTTTCATCTATTAAAAGTATGTAAGTGAGAATGGCAGATTCAGACACTCCATGTTGACTTATTCCTACCAAGCTGTGCAGGTCAATGCAACCCATTTGATTGAGCAGAAAGTTAAACCAACTTTGATGCAATACTTTTTGTGGGTTCAACTATCATGATCTTAGCTGACAGGTCTACAATAGACACACTTTCAGGTGAGACTGAAGTTACAAATGCACTATTACACCCAGTACTTTGTTCAATCTTTCTCATCACCACACTACACCTCACCCCCAGCAAGCTTCTTGCTGGCATATAGTGAATTATACATTACAATTATAAGCTACCTAAGTGGAATATGAGATGTTGTTTCTCGTTTGTGTGGCTTTACTCTGGCAATGAAAGTGGCTCTGGTCAGTATGGGAAGGGGATTTAAAATGGTTTGCAACCAGAAGATCTGGTAGGCCTTGGTGGACTGAGTCCAAGTGTTCGTTGAAACAGTCGCAAGATCTACCCTTGGTCTCGCCGATGTACAGGAGGCCACATCAGGAACACCGGATTACGTTGATGAGGTTTGTGGACCAAACTAGTGTTCACAGACATCTTAACTCTCTCCCTACTCTGTTCTGAGGTACCAACCTGCTTCAAGAAGACCACTATCATCCCAATTCCAAAGGAAAGCAAGATCTCATACCTTAATAACTACTGTCCAGTGGCCTTAACATCCAACATCATGAAGTGCTTTGAGAGGCTGGTTACGACACATTAACTCACATTAATCGGTGTATATTGCATTTATGAGCCTGTTCAGCTGCTGAAAGTAAGAATTTCATTGATATTGGTACATCTGACAACACCCTTTGGCTTTTGGTGCTATCTTGGAAATCTTAAACTTTATCTAGTGACTATCCTTTTTAAAGTATGGAGTCCAGAACTCTGCGAGTGATTTAACAACACGTCTATTCAGTTCTGTACTCAAAGAAATTACTCCCACTGTGTTAGAACTTTGTTTGGACGATCTGTACTGCTTATTTTAAAGATTTGTCACATGCACCATTAAGCTGCCCATTCAATAGAGGTGAAAAGAATAGACAGTGTTTCAGTTGTGTAGACATATGGTAATACTGCTGCCTCACGGATCTAGAGACACAGGTTCAATCCTGATCTTGGATGTTGCTGATGTAATGTTTGCATGTTCTCCCAAAAACTGTGTAATGTTCTGGTTTCCTCCCCACATCCAAAACATGTGCTGGTTGGTCAATTAGCTGCTGCAAATAATCCCGAGTAGAGATGGAAAGTCTGAGAATCTCGGTGCAGTTGATGAACATGTGGAGAAAACAGGTGACAATGAAATAAGTGAGGAATGGGGTTGCTCTGGAAGCTGACATTAACTCGGGAGTCTGAATCGCTCTTCCTTTGCCAATATGGAAATAAGAAAAGATGCAAGCAGCTATCTTTGCTATCAAGTTGCATTTAGCTCGTGTGTCTGTTCCACTCGGCTTCCCAGCACTATTATGGTGCAGTCTTAACCACCCTCTCCAGCTATAATATTAAAAGGGACAAGAATAAATACCTGAGAGAAAAGGTTTGAGAGGGCACAGTAAATTATTATTATTAAACTTTATTTCAGACTCGAGGTCCAGACAAGAGACGGCATTACATAAAATACATTGCATATAAAAACACCATAAAATACATATGCTTAGTGAAATACTTATGAGCATCATAAATTATATACAAAAACACAATACATGATTTAAAATCCAGAATAAAAAGAAAGATCAGTGTCCTATAACGAGACGATACCAATGTCTCCACAACTGGGATTCGTAGCGTGTAGTGCTAAACCTTATGTTTGATGAGACCACGATAATTAAATTTTAAGTCATTAATCCTGCAGATGAATTTATACATATGAT
Organism: Malacoraja senta; assembly: GCA_038087875.1. Lineage (NCBI taxonomy): Eukaryota > Metazoa > Chordata > Chondrichthyes > Rajiformes > Rajidae > Malacoraja > Malacoraja senta. The sequence goes on from CM075978.1 coordinate 176,208,234, forward strand.
TTCTTAGGATAGCTTCTAAAGTACTCACTCCTGCAGCCACAAACATTTCAGTAGCCCTACACCATCTAGGTTTCCTTAGCAGTGTTCTCATGGCATTATTATGCCACCCTTAGTCTCTGTAAACTTGTCTTTCTGTAGTTTGACCACAGGTGTGCAGTATAGAGTGCTGTGCAATATGCTCTAAACAGAGCCATCTTCACCACATCTGTACATGCACCAAACTTACATGAGAGAATATTCACCTGTACATACTGCATACATCTTTGCCTATAAATATCCTCATCATCTGTCATTTGTTCTGTAATAAAATGTCCAAGATATTTTACCTTATTACAGACACTAAGATTATTGTCAGACAATTTAAGATCAGGAAATTTTAGACATTTATCCTCTTTGGTTCTACAGATCATAACAGCACTCTTACTAGCATTATATTTGATATGTTCCACACCATACACAGAACATAAAGTAAGGAGCTGCTGGAGACCAGCACTAGATGGACTAAAGTCCACAAGATCATCTGCATACATAATATGGTTCACTAAAATATTACCAATCATGCACCCAGTATTACATGCTTTCAATTGCTTGGACAGATCATCAATATAAAGATTCAAAAGGACTGGGGACAAAATTCCCCCTTGTCTAACACCATTGCTAACCCCAAATGGGGCTGAGACCCTATTGCCCCATTTTACTTGCAAAGTCTGGTGGGCATACCAGTAAGCCAGAATTCTCACAATGTATTTAGGCACCCCTCTTTGACTCAATTTAACAAACAACTTTCTATGATTAACGCGATCGAAGGCTTTGGAAACATCAATAAAGCACATAAGAAGCGATGAATTTTTACCTCTATATTTGTTTACAATCTCCTTTAGGGCATATATACCCAAGTCAGTGCCATGTTTAGCTTTAAAACCAAACTAGTTATCTGTGGAGTTAACAAAGTCATTTAATCTATCCAGCAGAATTCCTTCTAGGACATTTGACAATATGCTGGCTAAAGCTATGGGCCTGTAATTATTTAGGCTGCCTACTTTACCAGCTTTGTCCTTAATGACCGGCACTAGCAGAACAGACAGCATTGAGTCTGGTAACAAGCCATGAATCATAAAGCCAGTAAAACAAATAGCAAGGAGAGGAGCTATCCTCATACTCGCATACTTAAGATGTTCAGCAGAAATATGATCCAAGCCACTTGTTTTGTTGTTGGACAGCTTGTTCATGGCATGATACACCTCATGTGACATAATCACCATTGAGTCATTACTCTCAATATTGTCCACCCTACACAAATCACCTTAGACACAGTTGAATAAAGTACTATAATGTTGTCACCATAACTCTGCGATATTAGCTGTTCCGGAGATACCATCTACAGTGCATGGTAGAGATGTTTTGCAGCTGTTAAGAGCCCTCACTTCTTTCCAAAAATCAGTATCATTGTTACTTAGCAGCTTCTTAGCCATGGAATCAGCCCTGATAGCTTGCTAATTTTTACAGATGAAGCGAACACCATACTTCTATCTTGCATTAGTGAGCTTCTTGCACTCAAACACAGGCCCCTGTCTGGGTCTACCCGCCATAGCCCATGATTTAGTGGCTTCACGGGCTTCAGCATGATTCTCAGCTATATACTTATTCCAGCCAGGCCTGATGTTATGTGTCTTATTTTTATGCTTACAGTAGGCCTTACTGCCTACATATAAAGCACTTACTATATCATTATACATGGAGAAGATATCTCTCCTATGCTTCCTTTCCTTACAATTAACATTACTACACATTATTGCATCTTTAGGTAGATGAATATTGCTTAAGGATTTATCTGTATGAGCATAATAGGCTAAGATGCCTTCCTTTGTGAGGGTTGACCAGTCCAGTTTTTTTGTGTTAAAGCTATTTCCATCTCTGGATACCACAGGTAGATGTTCAACATTTATTGACATAGCAACAGGTATATGATCAGTCATTGCTGCCCCATACAGAATGCTCATACACCCCAATGAGGCATGTGCACCAGCTGTACTAATACAATAATCCAGCCATGATGTAGTGTGCCAGGCCTCACTAATACAAGTATAACTATCTGTAGGTAAAAGCACTTTGCTTGACAATATAAATTTATTATCTTGACAGATCTGAGCCACATGATTGGCAAATAATGAGTTCCTGTCTGAGATATCTGCATTCATATCCCCAATGACATATACATTAGAATAATTACTTAATTCTGTCAAAACATTGCTGGATCCAGGCAAACTGCTTCTGCTCTCACTAATTTATTGCACCTCACACCAACCCACAGGTCTCACATTCCAAACTGCTCAGGTTACAAGTGTGACGATGTACATACATGTAGATCATGATGTACAGACATGAAATGCAAGTCCATAAGCTCACTGAAACTGGCGACACATGTGGGTGGGGTAATGAAGAAGGAATTAGTTCTGCTTGCATCATAGGCCGAGCTATTGTGTATAAGAGTTGGGACATTTTGTGCAATTGTACTAAACCTTGATTGGACTGCACTTGGAGTGCAGTTCTAGTGTCCTTATTACGAGGGATGCAGTAACAATAAAGAAAGTGCAGAAGAGATTCACCAGGATGTTGCCTGGAAAGAAGGGCTGTGGTTAAAGGATAAATTACATCGGCTGGGTTTATTCCCACTGAAGCGTAGGATGCTAAGATGTGAGCTAGAAGTTAATAGAATCGTGAGGACATAGATAGGATGGGTAGTCAGGTTTCTTCTCCCAGTCTAGAACTAGAGGGCGCAGTTTAAGGTGAGAGGGGAAAAGATTAAAGCGAATCTGAGAGCCAACGTTTTCGCATAAAGCGTAGTGAGTATCTGGGAACGAGCAGTCAGAGCAAATAACACAGGCGTTAAAAAAAAGATATGGACAGGTGCAAGCAAAGACCATAGATAGAGCTCCGGAAAGGACGGAAATGGGCCAGGTGTAGGCAGGCATGGACGAGATGGGTTAAAGGGCATGTTCCCTTGCTGGGGTCAACCCTCTGCCACAGGAGACCGACTTTGAGATTACATTTCCCAACACACTCTCACCAACAACCGCTGTGTGTCCACCACGTCCCTCCAAAGCAGCCAGCATCGGCCAGGCAAGAGCATGCGCCGTCGAAGCGGAAGCGGTGGAATAGGACTACAGTAGATAGACACAAAAAGCCGGAGTAACTCAGCGGGACAGGCAGCATCTCTGGAAGAGAAGCAACGGGTGACGGTCGGGTCGAGAACCTTCTTCAGACTGTAGGACTACAGTTCCCAGAAAGCACCACGTGGTCTTTCCCGGTTGTTACTTAGTCACGCGAGTGTGATCCCGGGATCATCTGACCAAAGATACTAGAGGAGAGTGGCTGCCGCTGGTGAGTGACTGGTCTTGGTGCGGGAACCGGGAATGATAACTGGGACTCTGTGGCAGGTGATGATCGGTGGGTATTCCGGGGTCAGTCAGTGCTGGGACTCCAGCATCCAGCAGTAAGTACCTCAGGCTTGGTTGATGAAACCTAATGTAACTACCAGATTGTCTGGTGATGCCGAACTGGTGGGATTGTGAGGATTCCAAGCGAATTAGATCGACCAAGTGGACATGGCAGATGCAGTGTGACTAGGATAACCGTGAAGTTAACTGATAGTGGAAAAGTCAGGAAAATGCATTATATGTGGTAAATTACCTAGAGACTTGAGAGTCATTGTGCACCAGTGTCTGAAAACAAACCCATGTGCAACAAAGTTAAGAAGGTTTGGCACAGGAGCTGGGATGCCTTGCTACAGTTAAACGTGGACTTGGTCAGATCACACTCTTTGAGTACTGTATATTTATTTTAGTCTGCTTACCCAAGCTTGGGTATACTGTAGAGCGAGCCAGCACAGGTTCATGAGGCAGTGGGTGCGGTTAGCGGTGAAGATTAGTTGTGGGACTCTACTGAGGAGACTTGCTACAGGCTGAGTAAGCAGAATGTCCAGTTAGTATTGCTCAACATTATTTTCTTACGGGAAAAATAGAAAGTGGGTGGAGAATGAGCGACACGCATGTCTTGTCACATGGTTTGAGCGGCATAGTGGCAAGTTATTAAAACCATTTAGAAAAATATTGTATTTCCATAGCATGCTTTGCAAATTCAGTGTCCTCCAAGCCCGCTTGCAGCAAGGTAAGTGCTTCTGTAGAGCTGCTGCCCCACGTCTCCAGTAACCAGGTTTGAACCTAAACTTGGACGCTGCCTGTGTGGAGTTTGCGCGTTCTCCCCGTGGTTATGTCGGCTTCTTCCGGGTTTTTCGGTTTTCTCCCACACCCCAAGGTGTGGGCCCTTAAATTAATTTGCTGCTGAAAAATGTCCATGGTGTATAAGTGAGTGATATAATCTGAGAGGACTTGGTGGTAATGTGGGGAGAATAAAATAGGATTAGTTTGATGGTAGGCATGGATTTCATTGGCCTGTTTCCATGCTGCATGACTCTGACCATTCCATCTTCTGATTGCCGTTGTAAACTGGGAAGTAGCAGACAATTTGTATGTCAGCAAGTTTCATTTGCATCTCCGATCAGCGAGGAAGATAATATATGTGGAACAAAAAACTGCATCTACTGGAAAGCTGAAATAAAACAGAAAACACTGGAAACATTCAGCAGGTGTGGAGAGAAATTGTTAAAATTTCAAGCTGAAAACCCTTTGACAGGACTCTGTTAATGATACCGATTGAGGGATAAATATTGAATAGTATACCAGGGAGAGTTACAGGGCAGGGAGAGTTGGGCAGGGTTAGAAGGAGTGGTTTGTATCTGGATCTAGTCCCGACCACAGGGGAAATGGAGGAAGACTGACCAAACTTTGTGCCTTCCACCACAGTGATGAATGATGAATATCAGTACTGTAGTTATTTAATGAGCAACATTCACAACTATACGTTGGATTTATCCAGATTAGTCAGTCATATACATCACAAATTTGGTCAGGAGATATTTCAGTTGAAATTTTAACGTTAATTCTGAAGTGGGAATGATGGAAAAGGCGGTTATCAACAATTTTTTTTAATTTGTTGCTTACAAACTGGGTAACTTCATTGCTGTTCACAACACGTACATCTAATCTGAATGTCCGGTAATGTGGCGTCTTGACACCTTTAAATATATTACCAAAAGAACATTTGCTGCATTTATGTCCTTTGGCCATCTCTTGTTAGTTAATGTAATGTTTAACCTGTTAGATGTGTGTAGTCAGTTTTAACAGCTATTATCATAAAATGCCTTTAGAAAATTCCTTGCAACCTTTATATTTTGTTGTGGATAAATTATGTGGTAAGCGAGAGTGTTTCTATACCAATAGCAATAACGACCCATGCTATGGCCATGTCATGATAATTTTCGGTCCTTCACAGAAAACATGCTTGCATCAATCTGTAGTGTGCATGGTTAAGCATATATGTTATCATGGTCCAGGATTTATTGACACAAGTTGATCATACGCTGAATAATCCAACCATATTTTTGTTTGGAAGTGGAAAGAAATAATAAAAATTGCATTAATTGCAATGTGTAAAAAGAGTTGAGATACTGTATTATAATTTTGTTGCATGTCATTGTGGTATATATCATGTCTTGATTGATGAATATGTTTAGTTTGTGACTTTATTTGAAGCAGAAATAATATGTGAATGCTTCATTGAGCATAATTCCGACTGGTAACTACGCACTTCGTCCGAGCACATTATCGCACGCGTCATGCAAGTCATCTTAAATGACCACCTAAACTGTCATTTGACAACCTAAAATGCTGCCAAGGTTGCCCGGTTGGCAACAGGGAAAAAAAGTTAAGTGAGAGCCCTGTTCCACCATCATTCTTGCTAGGATCCTTTTCCAGTTGACCTTGGCCAGCTCCTCTTGCATGCCTTTGCTCAACTGCAACACTGACACTTCTGATTTAACCTTCTCCCTCTCAAATTGCAGATTAAAGCTTATATTATATTTAAGAGGGAGTTAGATGTGGCCCTTGTGGCTAAAGGGATCAGGGGGTATGGAGAGAAGGCAGGTATGGGATACTGAGTTGGATGATCAGCCATGATCATATTGAATTGCGGTGCAGGCTCGAAGGGCCGAATGGCCTACTCCTGCACCTATTTTCTATGTATCTATGTATTATGGTCGCTACCTCCTAGCGGTTCCTTTACCTTGAGTTCCCTTATTAAATCTGGTTTCTTAGGCAACAGTAAATCCAGAATTGCCCTTTCTGGTAGGCTCCAGTACAAGCTGCTCTAAGAATCCATCTCGGAGGCACTCTACAAACTCCCTTTCTTGGGGTCCAGAACCAACCTGATTTTCCCAGTCTACCTACATATTGAAATCTCCCATAACCACAGTGGCATTACCTTTGTTACATGCCAATTTAAACTCCTGCTGCAACTTGCACCCTATATCCAGGCTACTGTTTGGGGGCATGTAGATAACTCCCATTAGTGTCTTATCTTGACAATTCCTCAATTCTATCCACAGCGACTCTACATCGTCAGTCCCTATGTCACCCCTCACAAAGGACTGAATTTCATCCCTCACCAACAAAGCTACCCCACCTCCTCTGCCCACCTGCCTGTCCTTTCTATAGGATGTATAACCCTGAATATTCAGTTCCCAGTCCCGATCCTCCTGCAGCCTAGTCTCTGTAATCCCCACAATGTCATATCTACCAATCTCTAACTGAGCCTAAAGCTCATCCACTTTACTTCTTATACTTTGTGCATTTATATATAATACTTTTAATCCATTACTCGCCTCTCCTTTCGCATCGATTCCTATTTCACTTGGCCATACTCTCCTTTCTCCTTCGTGAGCTTTCTGCCCCGTTAATTCTGGTGACTTTCTTAACTTTTCCTATACTCTCTTTCCCTTTAACTCCATCCTTGTATTTCCAAAATGTTTCCTCCCCCCCCCCCCCCCCCCCCCACCAGTGTAGCAGTGGCAAACCTGCCTGCCAGAATGCTGGTCACCTACCTGTTAAGGTGCAACCTGTCCCTTTTGTACAATTCGCCCTTACCCCAAAACAGATCCCAGTGGTCTAAGTCCTGGATTCTGGCACCAGGGAGGCAACACACAATCCTTGAATCCTGCCTGTTTCTGCAGAAACCCTTGTATGTACCTCTCACAATGGAGTCCCCGACTACCACGGCTCTGCCTGATGTCTGTCTCTTTGGCTTTGCTTCAGCGCCACGTTTTGACTCGCAGACCTGTCCCCCACTCAGAATGGCAGTGTCTTCTGTCCCGACAGATTCCAAGAAGGTGAACCCATTTTTAAGAGGTACATCCCCCAGGGTCTCCTGTGCTCCGAGCTTCCTTCCCTTCCTCATCGTCAACCTCCTTCTCTCTTCCAATATCTTCGTGTAGTGATCTCGCTGTAGGTCTTGTCCAGGAAACTCTTGTTTTCCCGGGTGATCCTGAGGTCATCCAGTTGCCTCTCCAGTGCCCCAACACGGTCCTTCAGGAGCTGAACCTGGACACACTCTCCACAGTTGTAGCAGCCAGAGGCACCAGCAGTGTCCCTGACCTCCCACATCCTGCAAGCATCTCACTGAATCGGCTTACCTGGCATTTGTTCACTGCGTCTCACCCTCTCCAACTTTTGGCGTAGTTTCCTCCCTCGGCCTCCTCGCTGAAGACTCTTGAGCCAAAGACTTGCACTTTTCTCACAAGGCACTTCCCTCGACGCGGCCACAACCCGACAGGCCGCTGTCCTAGAGCAAACCTTGCTTATATTAGCTGATAAATTGACTAATTTGCTAACTTACCGATTTGCTAATTAAATTCCTCAGCCAATCCCCGCACTCACTCCTTCATCTGCCGACCTTGAAGGTATATACCAGCAAATACCTCTGAAAGTACAGTACTAATATAGCCTTCTATGCATTGCCAATTCACATGTTTGTCTAGATACTAAAATGCGGTGAGGGTATCTCCTTTCACTGCCCACACAGGCTGTGTTTTCTAATCTATGAGTAAGGAAAATATAAGTGGTTTGGATGGAGGGGAGTAGGGAGCTGTGCAGTGTGTATCTTGTTATAGCAGTATCCTTTTCACTTTTTCTGCTGCTTCCTTTTCAGTTGCTGCGTGTGAAACGTTGAGAAGATCCGCCGTTTTCAGTTCCCTGTGGATGCTTTGAGTTCTGGAGTCCGACACACTCGCCCAGGCCGAGCGGGAGCTCCATTTACGGGACCATTTGAAGCCAGTGCTGGTGGGGGATGGCCCACTGTGAAGCCTCCGTGAACAGTGACGAGCAGGATTGGAGCCTGGACAGGGACCCTGGGCAGCAGACTGGCCTCCTGTGGAATTTGCCCTCCCACCAGCCAAGGGACACGGGGAAGCAAGGAAGGACACCATCTTATGCAGCTGTCTTCATCGTGGTTAATGCTGCACTTGGTGCTGGGCTTCTCAACTTTCCCTATGCCTTCTACATGGCAGGAGGAGTGGTGGCCGGGATAGTCCTGCAGATGGTTAGCTGTTTACATTCTGGTAGTTTCATCTCTGTAGATTTGGGTGCTCAAACCCTTCCTCCAGGCCCCTTCTTGTACCATGCCTCTGCCTCATCTATGGCAATAATGAGACGATTTCTAACCACACCCTGCTTCTCCATCGGGAACATTGGAATGAGCACGCTATCCAATCCCAAACTAAGGTGCCCAGTGGCGCAATGGGTAGGGCTAACGCCATCTAGTACCCGCGACTTGGGTTCAATCTGGAATTCTAGTGCTGTGACCCTGTGGGTTTATTTGGGGTGCTCCGGCTTCCTCTTCTATCCCAAGACAAGCAGAATGGCTAATTAGTCACTGTAAAATTACTTTTGATGTGCAGATCAGTGGTGGAATCTGAGCACAGGTTATGGCATGGTGGGGAGAAAACAATGGAATTAGTATTGGATTAGTATAAATGGATCACTGATTGTTGGCATGGACTTGGTGGGCCAAAACGCCTGTATCTGTGCTTTGCTTCCATCTGACTATAGCTGCCCTGGTGTCATGCATGCCAGTGTGATGCTGAGCATGAGATTATTGTCTTCAGCTTTGCAGATAGTTAATACACACAATGTTTTAAGGTTCAGTACTGGGATCTTAGGTCTTTCTAACGTGTAGGAATGGCAGTACAATGTATAATGGATACAAGAGTACAATGGATACAAGAGCCTGCAGATGCTGAACTCTCGAGAAAAAAAGTCAAGTGCTGGAGAAACTCCATATAGTTTGTTCCATAGCACTGTTTAGGTGTTTAAGACAGGACCACTGGTACCTGGGGCAGGATCTCCTGTGGAAAGAAAACAGTCTCACATTTTCATGATTTTGCAAACATCTGTGTCTATTATATGATTGGTTAGCAATTTTCTGCCTGATGATATGCAGCTGTCATACTTTGAGCCCCATCGTGAGCTGCATTTCCATTGGTGACTGTAGGCATCTCTGGAAGGGTGGGGAAATGCCACGATAGTGAGTCATTGGGTGAAGATGGTTCTGTAGCCTTCGTCACGTCAGTGGTGCCTCCTGCGGAACCCACACCTTTGTCACTGGGAAGGCCTGCAACACTGCTACAATACCGCTAGCTATTGGTTGTAATTCCTGCCAAAGGCTTGCGTTTTTCTTTCACTAATGGCCTAAATATAAGGTAGCCAATTGGTCTTTTTGGTTTAACTTCACTGCATCCTGTGTTGCCTCGGTAGTGCAGCAATCATCCATCCAAACTGCATACCCATGTCAGCAAGTCTTTGCTGGGACGGTTGGCTACCTGGCTTCAGAGAAAATTATTACGTTGGGAGCTTCAATAATCTGATAGAAAAAAGCCTTGCATATCAAATGTGAAAGCTGTGGAATGGTATATCAACAGCCTGCAAACTGGTGGTCCATTACATTAGGCCTATTGTCCGAAGAACATTCACAAAGTTCCAGTGAAAAGGTGGACTTGTGCAATCTTAAACAACAATAGGCAAAAATATATATTTTAATGGCTACTTGACCCCTTCCCCTCCACCACCCGCTGCTGCAATCAGAACATTGCTAATTTAAATGCATTAAGTGAGGCCAAAGAACTTCTAAAACCTGTGATGCTTCTTATTGATTTGGCCGAAGCTTTTCATTTGGTTGGACTTGTACTTATTGTTATAGTTTTAGATTACTGTTCTGAATATTTTACTGTCATTTAGGGCAGAGCTGGTAAAACATACCCCAAACCTCTCGGGTGGGGTGGGTGCAGTGTTCCTGGTTCTAAGGTGGTTGTCTCTAGGCCTGTGCTCGATGTTCTTCTGCCGTTGCCTGATTGATGTGAAGCCTTCAGCATTTGAGTTCAGGAAATCTATTAATTCCACTAGCGCAGGGAAAGCCCCCCCGGCAAGGGTGGAATTTCAGCTGAAGTGTGGAAGATCTCATTGTTGCCTTGTAGGTCCCTTGCAGTCAGAAACAGGTGAATTGATCATGGGGAACAAGGATATGGCGGACCAATTGAATAACTACTTTGGTTCCGTCTTCACTAAGGAAGACATAAATAATCTGCCGGAAATAGCAGGGGACCGCGGGTCAAAGGAGATGGAGGAACTGAGTGAAATCCAGGTTAGTCGGGAAGTGGTGTTGGGTAAATTGAATGGATTAAAGGCCGATAAATCACCAGGGCCAGATAGGCTGCATCCCAGAGTACTTAAGGAAGTAGCTCCAGAAATAGTGGATGCATTAGTGATAATTTTTCAAAACTCTTTAGATTCTGGAGTAGTTCCTGAGGATTGGAGGGTAGCAAACGTAACCCCACTTTTTAAGAAGGGAGGGAGAGAGAAAACGGGGAATTACAGACCAGTTAGTCTAACATCGGTAGTGGGGAAACTGCTAGAGTCAGTTATTAAAGATGGGATAGCAGCACATTTGGAAAGTGGTGAAATCATTGGACAAAGTCAGCATGGATTTACGAAAGGTAAATCATGTCTGACGAATCTTATAGAATTTTTCGAGGATGTAACTAGTAGAGTGGATAGGGGAGAACCAGTGGATGTGTTGTATCTGGACTTTCAGAAGGCTTTTGACAAGGTCCCACATAAGAGATTAGTATACAAACTTAAAGCACACGGTATTGGGGGTTCAGTATTGATGTGGATAGAGAACTGGCTGGCAAACGAAGCAAAGAGTAGGAGTAAACGGGTCCTTTTCACAATGGCAGGCAGTGACTAGTGGGGTACCGCAAGGCTCAGTGCTGGGACCCCAGCTATTTACAATTAATATTAATGATCTGGATGAGGGAATTGAAGGCAACATCTCCAAGTTTGCAGATGACACTAAGCTGGGGGGCAGTGTTAGCTGTGAGGAGGATGCTAGGAGACTGCAAGGTGACTTGGATAGGCTGGGTGAGTGGGCAAATGTTTGGCAGATGCAGTATAATGTGGATAAATGTGAGGTTATCCACTTTGGTGGCAAAAACAGGAAAGTAGACTATTATCTAAATGGTGGCCGATTAGGAAAAGGGGAGATGCAGCGAGACCAGGGTGTCATGGTACACCAGTCATTGAAAGTAGGCATGCAGGTGCAGCAGGCAGTGAAGAAAGTGAATGGTATGTTAGCTTTCATAGCAAAAGGATTTGAGTATAGGAGCAGGGAGGTTCTACTGCAGTTGTACAGGGTCTTGGTGAGACCACACCTGGAGTATTGCGTACAGTTTTGGTCTCCAAATCTGAGGAAGGACATTATAGCCATAGAGGGAGTGCAGAGAAGGTTCACCAGACTGATTCCTGGGATGTCAGGACATTCATATGAAGAAAGACTGGATAGACGTGGCTTATACTCACTAGAATTTAGGAGATTGAGAGGGGATCTTATAGATACGTACAAAATTCTTATGGGGTTGGACAGGCTAGATGCAGGAAGATTGTTCCCGATGTTGGGGAAGTCCAGGACAAGGGGTCACAGCTTAAGGATAAGGGGGAAATCCTTTAAGACCGAGATGAGAAAAAACGTTTTCACACAGAGAGTGGTGAATCTCTGGAACTCTCTGCCACAGAGGGTAGTTGAGGCCAGTTCATTGGCTATATTTAAGAGGGAGTTAGATGTGGCCCTTGTGGCTAAAGGGATCAGGGGGTATGGAGAGAAGGCAGGTACGGGATACTGAGTTGGATGATCAGCCATGATCATATTGAATGGCGGTGCAGGCTCGAAGGGCCGAATGGCCTACTCCTGCACCTATTTTCTATGTATCTATGCCAGATTTCCACAGCCACTGTCACCACGATCTCTGTGTCTTTGTTTTGCAAGATAAGCCTGATGCAAATGTCATACACAAATGTTATACACAAATCAGGCATTCCAGACACTGCAATATTTCACCTGCTATCACAGGTAAAGCTTTTTCCAGAAGGAGTTCCACCAGTTAATTGATTGTGTGTAGCACATCATTCTCCAAACCATGATATGAAAATGAGCAAAGAGCCCGTGTTGTTGGGGGTAAAAGATTGCTGGAGTAGTCGGGAATACAAAGTTGAGAGTATGTTCTGATTCACCGTGATCATGCGTCAGAACTAATTCATACACTAAAAGTTACCCACTTTAAAAATGCATCACACCATCGCGTTTATCCTGAGAGGGTAAACTGTGGATTGGTTTAATGCCTCTTCCAACTCCTGCCTTGGTGCTGAATGTCAGCCTGGAGTTTTGTGCTCCAATCTCTAGAGTGGGTCTCAGACCTACAACTATCTGGCTCGGACAATAGTGCGGCCAACTGATAGTGATATCTTAGACTGATGTTGAGCATTAACGTTCCCATCTGAGCCGTAGAGGGAAGTTGCAAGATTTTGGCTATACAGAAACAGGATCATCATGTTCACTGAGTCCGGGATGACCAACAAGTACCACTTTGCACTGATCCCATTTAATTCTCCCCACACCGGGAAGGTAGCAATCTTTCTACCAGCAAAAATAGACACTCGCAATCCACTCTGTTTAAAAGCCCTCGTGATTGACCCTTGATTTCTAAATGTTGTTTTGTGATCTTGGATGTGTTTTCTTGCAGTGCCTGCTCCTGTTTATAATTGCTGGGTTGGTGATTCTGGCCTACTGCTCTCAGGTCAGCAGTAAGGGCACCTACCAGGAGGTGGTACGGGCAGCTTGCGGCCAGGTAGTGGGCACCATCTGCGATGTCCTCATCGCCGTCTACACCTTCTGCACCTGCATCGCTTTTTTGATCATCATCGGCGATCAGCTAGACAAGAGTGAGTCACCGTGGAGGTTGTGTGGTGCAGCCCGTCTGGGGCCAGAGATTCAGGGCTGGGGTTCAAGGTCAGTTTGTTGTCACATGTACCAATTAAGGTACAGTGAAATTTGAGTACCATACAGCCATACTAAGTGAAAAGCAAGAAGATGCACAACCACATAAAAGTTAATATAAACATCCATCACAGTGGACTCCACATTCCTCACTGTGATGGAAGGCAATAAAGTTCAACCTTCTTCCTCTTTGTTCTCCCACGGTCGGGCCAGTCAAACCATCTGCAATCGGGGCAATCAAAGCCCCTGCAGACGACGATCGAAACCCACGTGTCGGGGTGATCAAAACTCTCGCGTCGGGGCGGTTGAAACTCTCTCCGCGGCATGGAGTTCCCGAGTTGGCCTCTTCTTACCAGAGACTGCGGGCTTCACGATGTTAAAGTCCACAGGCTCCGCGGATGAAGCTTCGATCCCCGGCAAAGGGATCGCAAGCTCCGCAATGTTAAAGTCCCGCAGACTCCTGCGGCTTGGAGCGCCCATCTGTCTCCAGGAAAGGCTGCCAACTCCATAATGTTAGGCCGCAGTGGGGACGGAGATATGGGAAAAAATTGCATCTCCGTCGAGGATTTAAGGATTGAAAAAAAGTTTCCCCCAACTTTTGTTGGGAGATTACAATGGGGTTACCTGCTGCCTCATGCTGGGCACTGAAAGTTTTGATTGGTAGCGTTGGTTAAACTGTTACACTCTCACGGACCCACTCTCATTGAGTCTTATTTAGGCAGATCAGTATATGTGTTGAGCGGGATTCAATATTTCGGTACAGTGACATTTTTTTCCTATCAATGAGTCATCTGACATTAAAACATAGAATGCGCATTCATTTGCATAATGTGGGTGTCACAAGCAAGGTGTTGCTCAGTGATCACCCTTGTTTAACTATGAACTGAGGTTATCATCTAAGTATCGATTAATCACCTGAATTTGAAGTCCTTGGATTCCTGTGGTGGAATTTGAACTTGTCTTCGGACACAGCAGACACTACCTCTGGCAGCAGCATCGCAGGCATGTGGACTCAGACCACACTAAAACACAGATTGTGCACAAATATTAGAGGACATAGCTTTAAGGTGGGGGGTGGAGTAGGTAAAAGGCGAGGAGCAGTGTAAGTTAATTTTACACAAAATGGTAGATGCCTAGAACGGGAACTGTTCACAAGAACAGGCAAGGAATAGTGGGATGCCTGCATGTGCAGACAAATGGGATTTGTTTAAATTGGCATCATGGTTTGTACAGATCTGGTGGACTGAAGGGCCTGTTCCTATGCTGTACTGTTTTTAACTTCTAATTCTAATGACTGAGCAGTGGACCAAGTCTAAAGTGGTTAGGAGTTCCCTCGGAGGTAGTTAACGCTCGGGTTGTTGTCTGAATTGAAAGATGTTTTGAGATAAATATTTTGTGTGGGAGAGATTTTGAATGGTTTGTTTTGTCTTTCAGTACTTGCGGCATTGATGCACACACCTGAAGGAGATGCTTTCATCAATGGCCACTGGTACAGTGACCGTAAGTTCACCATCTCTGTCACCTCCATCCTGGTCATCCTTCCTCTCTCCATACCCAAAGAGATTGGCTTCCAGAAGTACGCCAGGTTAGTGCTTTCACTGTTTGAATGGTGAATTCCTAGTGGCAGTGGATGGAGCGGGGAACGAATGGCATATTCCATTCCCAACTTGTGATATAAGCCGTTCCCGGCCAGGGCAGTGGTTAACAAAGCAATTGGGGACAGAGTGCCAGTAATTAGCCTTCCCTCTAAATATAGCATCAAGCTGTCCAAAAATACACTGGGATTTTTCCCTCTGGGAATCCTTGTCATTTTTCATTTGTATTATTCTTCCAGGGAAGAAAGTTGTCAGTCACAAGTGCTTCACTCCTCAAGGAATCATGTGTGGCAGATGCCCCCAATTTTGGGCACAATGTCTTCAAATTCTACCTTTCCTTTCCTTTGCCACAACCACCTCCCTTGCCTGAGAATTGAGTCGATGACTATCGCTTCCAACCTCAACCTTTCCTCCTCACTTTTCCTGTCCCTGTACCTTCCCCACCTGACCAATAGCCCTTGACCGTACAATTTATTGCATCTTGATCATTTCAAACCTTCCTCGACTCTCATCCTGCCTACCATGCAATCTTTGATATAGTTCCCCGTTTGTACCATTCATTCACTGTCCCCACCCATTGCAGTTCCCAACCACCACCTCTGCAAATTGAATCATTAATCTTGTCTCCATTTGATCCCACCACTATCGGTTTTCTCATTGTCCAGATTAGAATTTTCCAAGCACCAAAACCATCCCTATCATATTGTCCACGGTTGCTCAGAACCAATTTGGCAACCTCTGGCACAAGTAGCTGAAGCCCCACTGATAATCAATTGTCAGACACACTCACCTTATCCACTGTCTCCCTGCCTCACCATCACCCCTACCCCACCCCCGGCTGTGCTTTCTATGGGGTCAACTGCAAGAACAGTTGTGTCCAGAATGTGAAGTGGAAATAGTTGGAATCCTTGAGACAATCCCACAAGTTGACCAGGTTCAGTTTCTACCCTGAGTATAAGTGGCTTAAAGGATTTCCAACAGAGCAATGACGATGTGGTTTATTTTTATTAGGTTTTCTTGTAAATCCTCTTTGGAGCTGTGGCTAGGTAGACACAGCTCCAGTGGTGTGGAGGTGGAGGGGAGGGTGGGGTGGAGGGGAGGGTGGAGGTTGGGATGTTTGGAGGGGGGGAGGGAGGGTGGTATTCAGATCTTACACAGTATCTGGTTGCCAGCTGATCAAACCATGGTTCACTTGATTTGGCGAGGGTTGATACTGACAATGAGAACCTAGAATGCAAGAGTTTGATTCGCTGGTGATTCTGTTCCTTGTAAAAAAGGATGGAGAAACTTATCCAAGCCATGGCTTCAAGTGGAAGTTGAAGCAGCTTTGGATTCAAACCATTTTTGTATTTGGCCGCCCCGTAACATCTTCCCTGTTGGATATGTATGGCCAAGGTTGGGCCTGTTTTGATTGTTTTATTTATTTTTCTCTAGTCTCCTAAGTGTGTTGGGAACTTGGTACGTGACCATTATAGTGATCATCAAGTACATCTGGCCAGATAAAGGCATCATTATTGGGAACATCCCCACCAGGTAAGTGTAATCCCTTGGTGCCTGGTTTCTTTCATACAAGTGTCTGCCGAGCCAGAGAGCTGCAGTAATATATAGAGGGTGAGGATGGGGAAATAGTCAAATGGTCTCTCTCTGCGCTCGGAGTGTTTGCATTTTTCCTGCTTTATCCAAGAATAGATCTAGGCATCTGGAATTTCTGGGCACAGTCAAACCATCACTCTCTGTGGGGCTGAGGGAATAAGATGAGAAGGAATTATACTGAGAAGCAGCAACTCTGTGTGCCTGCTGTGGCATCCCTGGGGAATATCAAGCCAAGAAAATTGCTTGACCACCTAGTGGCCTCAGATGGCTAACAGTACATAGTGAGTGCAGTGCACTACTGTCGGGCTGGGACCAATGAGAGAGGAAATAGTGGGTGACGTGTATTGAATTTGTAGAACTGCCAGCAAGGTTAACCACTTTTTCTGTTCTTAGCCCTTCCTCCTGGATGGCGGTGTTGAATGCTATTCCAACCATCTGCTTTGGCTTCCAGGTACTGCTTTCCCTTGTCCCTTTATTTTTGCGCTGTTGGTATCTGCCATATTGGAACAAAGTGCTATTAATCATGGCTGTATAGTTAAATTACTGGAGTTTTGAGAAGTAGGGAGACGGAGTACTGTGGTCTGACATGACATGGATGCTATAATTTGCTACCTGCTTCCTGGTTGTAGCTAAGATTCCTGCTTGGTGTGCAAAGTACCTGTGTCCTGATGTTGGGTGAGAAAGTGTTTGGGTTTGTTGGTCTTCTGTAGTGGAATGCCCCAGCCACATTAAGTGATAAAAGCCACAGGTGGTAAATTCAGAAGCGATTCTGTAGAAATTTGCCCTGTCTCCCAATGATAATCAGGCACCAAGAGACTGCAGAACATTGAGGTAAGTAAGTTTATTGGCCAAGTATTCACATACAAGGAATTTGCCTTGGTGCTCCGCCCACAAGTAACAACATGACATACAGTGACAGTTACGAATGACTCGGAAAACACTAAACATTAATGATAATAAAACATTCGTGATAAAACACCATTGATCAAGCATGTGAAGCAACAAAATACCAGATCAAAGGGAGGCTACAGATTTTTGGCTGTTGAGTAGAGCAACAGCCAAAAATAAAGGGACAGTATTCAAGACTTCAGGACTTCAAGACTCAGACTTCAAAGAGTTTGTGGCAAGGGTGAGAGGGGTCAGAGATGATCTTGCCCGCTCGCTTCCTGGCCCTTGCAATGTACAGTTCATCAATGGAGGGAAGGTTGCAGCCAATAACCTCTGTGATGCAGTGAAGTCTGTGATGCAGTGTTGGCTTTCAGGGTACTTTTGAATTGGCGGGGGGGGGAGGGAGGCATTTCTGACAAGACTCGATTATGATGGAGTCATTAAGAAATGCAGCATGCCATCAGCCCATTGAGTGCGCACTGATCCTCAAAAATATCCTACATCAATCCTAATATTGTATTCCAAAGTGATTGTAACAATCCAGCACCTTTCCCAAAATGGCGGGTGTTTAACTTGTGTGCTCGTCCAATAAATTGGGCTTATTTGAAATTGTTTTATTTTCAAAATACCACATGTGGACATCTGATTCTTGTTGCCTTTACTTTTAATCCTTTACTTGGAAACATTGATAAATGCAGTACATTATTGATGGAATAAAGTTTCAAAACCTATACATTTTTTCCATTCATTGATTCAAATTCAATAGGAGATGAGCAAAACCCTAAACAGACCCTTTCCTAAAGTAGGAGATCCTCCACGTTGTGGCGTAAGTGCTGGGAGGCTTGTAACTAAAGGAAAAGCACAGAATTAATGTCACAACAGTGTTGATGTACAGCGAGATCTTGGGGTCCAAGCCTATCGTTCATGGACAATAGTAGATAAAATAGCAAGTAGATAAAAAACCTTCACCCATTCCTTCTCTCCATAGATGCTGCCTGACCCGCTGAGTTACTCCAGCATTTTGTGTCCACCTGAGATAAAATAGCAAAGTATATTTTGCATTTGTTAATGGTGAAGAATGGGGGTAGGACTTGACAAGCATAGGCTTCTTCCTATCCCTTTTCGAATGTGTCTAATGTGTATTATGTTGAAATTGGCTTTTGATTTTTTAATGTATGTATGTACATATATGTTATGTATTTTTCTTTTCTTTTTTTAATCGTTCGAAATAAAAGATATAATAATAATAATGATAATACTTGCTTCATTGGTCCGGACTTGGGTAGAAGAGACAAGCAGTCGGGTTTCTGATTTATAGCTCTTTTTTAGGCTATATTTGGAGCATTGTATGCAGTCTGGTCGCCCCGGGAAGCATGTTGAGACCTTGGAGTAAGTGTAGAAAGGGTTCGGAATGTCTCCAAAAAGCTCTTGCCAACTTCTACAGATGCACTATACAAAGCATCCTATTTGGACGCATCATAGCTTGGTGTTGCTAAGTACGTTCTTTCTTTGTCTCTTCCTCCTTGGTGTCGTTAGTGCCATGTGAGCAGTGTTCCTGTGTACAACAGCATGGAGAGACCCACCGTGCAGCGCTGGGGATGGGTGGTGACAGCAGCCGTTGTGATCTGCCTGTTTGTGTACACGGGCACAGGTATGGTGCACGCCGCCTCCATTACTGGGATCGCATGAGCTTAACACAGCAAAACCTTGCACCCCAATCCTTCGTTGGAGCAAATTAAACCTTTGTGTGAAGGGCTAAGGCAGTCTATGGCGAAACATTAACTTCCTAATCTGACGGATCAAATTAAGTTGGAGGAGCGTGGAGATCACGGGTGTTTGTTAGGAGGCGAGGAACTTTTAAAAATAAATAAATAAAGATGAGAACTTTAAAAAATAAATAAATAAAGATGAGAACTTTAAAGTGGAATTAATGTTGGACCTGAAGGCAGTTGGGATGGTGAGGTTAAGGCTGATTGGGGCAGAGCAGGAAGTCCCATCCGCGATGTGAAGCTTGACCTCCTGAAGTTGGGAATCTAAGCAAAGGAGCTTTGAAATGATCAAACAAAGTCTCGGTTGAGTTTACGTGCAGGTGAGTGGGGGAGAATGTGGTGAGTTACACACAAGCAATCGTGGTGATGAAAGGGTTGATATTTGGAAGCTCACCTCTGTTATGCAAGACATCAAAGGTATAATAAATCCTGTGGTTTTTCCTCTGGTATATGAGAGTGGGGGCGAGACTGAGAAGGTGACCAGAGATTGGGTTTGGTGTTGGCAGCAATGACAGTGGCTGGTGTTTTCCCAAATTTTAAATGGTGGGCAAACAGCCTTTCAAACCAGGGACACGATGAGTGAGAGGTTACAGTGAATGCAGGGAGACTGAGTATTCTGTCCCCATCCTCTCTCTGACTGCGAGTGGTGAAAGAACAGGATCACCAGTCAACTGCAGGAAGGTTTGATATTGGGATCAATAACTCATTCTCATGGGTCTTTTGGGCTTGCTTGAGACTTACGGAACCAGTGTGTAGAATTTTAAAATGCCTTGCCCATATTCGGGTGGCATCAAGGAGCAAGCTTCACAAAACTGGCAGCAGTGACCTTCGAAGTGAGTTTGGGCATTTGACCTCCAATTCAAATTGGCCATGAGATTTGCCTCCAAAGATGAGTAGATTATCAGCTTGGTGAGGAGAGGGGAAAAATACTGTTACAACAGTAGGTGCTGTAAGTCTGTGGTGAGACAAAGTAGAGAAAGGGCTACTTTAACTCGCCTGCATTGTATCTGCATAGTTAGTGTTAGGGCAACAGAGGTCATTTCTCTCTGAATTGAATCGGTGCAGCATCTGCTGGCTGAGCAGTTGAGGTAAATGGTGGCCAGTGTACATTCTCCTTGTAGACCAGTCTCTCTGTGTGCAGTGTATAGTGTCTGACTGACCTTCGGAACCACCCCCATACCCATGGTCACCGGCTAAATCTCTTGCAGGTGTCTGTGGTTTCCTGACGTTTGGCTCCAGTGTGAACGTTGATGTTTTGCTGTCCTACCCATCAGAGGACATCTCTGTGACCATTGCCCGAGCCTCCATCGTCCTCTGTGTGCTCACCTCCTACCCCATCCTTCACTTCTGCGGCAGGTGAGACTTCTACCTGGGTCCAGGCACGGGAACGGAATTGGCGAAGCCTGGCCATCGAGTGGCTGTTGGATTCATCACCTTTTAAATGCTCACAGCAGAGTACAGTGCCAAGAAAATGGGAGGCCGGTGCAAATTGGCCCTTCAGTCATTGGGGTAGAATGTGACCTGCTTCTTTACTTCAATTCTGTTCATTGTGTACTTGAATTTTTCATTTCACTTTCCTCCCATCCCAACCTTGAGGAGGTTCCCAGCTTTCTGACCTCACTCCTGACTGGTTGCACTCTGTTTTACTCTCATTCTCAACCAGCGAAGGTGGTTTGACATTGAAATCTTCGTCATCTTAAGCAGACCTCAGTTAGAACAGGATGGGGATCCATTAGATCTTGCTCTTTCCTCGAGAATGAGCTTTTGGCCCCAAATTTACCTCCTGCTCGTCAAATGTGTGGAGGGGAATGACTCCCCACTTGCTAGGCAGTGTCTTGTGGTGCTGTGGCCAGGCTAGGTATTGGGATGCGGTGGAGGCAGGATCAGGGTCAACTGCATATTCTGACCAGGAATTTATCAACTGGGGAGTGGTAATGAGAAAGGTCTGGCATTGGGAACAGCCTGGGTATGTGGTTGATGGATACACAGTTCATAATAGAGTGGGTCTGGGTGTGTGGTTGATGGGGACACGGTTCATAATGCAGTGGGTGTGTGGTGAAAAGGGTCACAGTTCATAATGGAGTGAGTTTGAGTGTGGGCTTGATGAGGACACAGTAACAGCAGGAAAGCTCCAGATGTTGGAAATCAGAAATTAAACAGATTTGAAAATTCTCGGCAGGACAGGCAGCATCTGTGGTGTGAGAGAGAGGTTGCTGACTTTCTGTCAGAACTGCAACGAGTTGGAAGTGAAACACATTTTGGGTTGCAGTTTAGAGTGGGGAAACCAAAAAGCAAGATGTTGGATGGTGTGGAAAAAAGAGAGTGTCTCTAGTGTGCTGAGAGAGCGTGTACAAGTTGGGCAAATGTTTTGTACCAAGTGGTGGCTCCCTGGAACGTGTTGCCAGGATGGTGGTGGCAGCAGATACAATAGTGGCTTTTAAGAGGCTTTTAGATAGGCATGTGGATATGCAGGGAATGCAACGGTGGGTCACATGCAGGCAGAGGAGATTAGACATTGTGGGCTGAGGGGCTATTTCTACACTTTACTGTTTTAACATACTACCATCAAATGCAATCCAAAAGTGGTTTACCTGGTTCAGTCCTGGGATGGAAGGGTTATCCAATGAAGAAAGTCTTAAACTTAGATTGGTAATCAAATAACATTTCGACGAATGTGGGCTAATCCAAGTTAAACATACAAGATCCTAAAATGCCATAATACAAAAATAATCTACCCAGTTGACAATGAGGAGGAAAGCTTTAGACTACAAGGGGATGTAGGTGTGGTCAGGTGTGTAGTAAAACAGCAAGTGACATTTAATTCAGTGCGAGGTTTGGGAAGGTGCAACAGGCAAGGGGATATGAATGAAGAGGGAAAGTATTAGATGGATGTGAGGTAGCAGGGATCGTGGAGTATATTTGAAGATTCTTAATGATAGCTGGTTAAAAAGTATAATTAGCTGGAGGAATACAAGATCAAGGAGTTATGCTTGAACAAGGTGTTGTGCTAGAACCGTGTATAACTGGTTGGACTGCATCTTGAATAGAGTCCTGATCACCATACTACAAGGAGGTTAGGATTGTGCTGGAGTGGAGATCATGAAAATATTCATTTTCTGACATAGACTCGATGGGCTGAATGACTCCAATGCAGGCTCTCAGATTAACCTAGTCCACCTCACCATCTATTTGCCTGTAATCTATTCTCATTCACATCCCCATCAACACTTCCCAATTCACCTCTCACCCACTGCACTCAGATTAATTTAGAGTGGATGATTCAGTTTGCAGCCTGTAAGAAATTGCAGCACTAGGGAGAAGGGCACGCGGTCACAGAGAAGGTACAAACTCCACACAGACAGCTCCCGAGGTCATGATTGAAGACTTGCAGCCTTTTGTTCCTTCTGTGCTCGGCTTTTATTAATTTTAATTATTTCAAGTGTGCTCTCTAGCAGCCCCTTTGTCTTAAATGTTAATTGTCAGTGGCTTCCAAGTGACTGCTCCAGATTTTAGCCAAAGAAGGGAGAATGTGACCAGGGCTCAACACTATCAACCGGTATGGAGACATGAGGGACTCTAGCCATCATGGGCAAAAAACAGTGCTGGAGGAACTCAGTGGGTTTAGGCAGCATCTGGGGAGAGAAATGGACAGACAGCGTTTTGGGTTGGGGTCTGTTTGCAGTATAAAGAAGATCTCAACCTGAAATGCCATGTGTACATTTCCTTCTGCAGATACTGTCTGACCCACTGAGTTCCTCCAGCATTTTGTTTTACTCGAGCAACATGTAGATTGCATTGTATATTGCAGATTGGTGAATTGGCCTTCAGCACAGATATTGAATTACATACCACACCCAATGATTTAAAAAGATATAAACACTTTTGTACAATGAAGCAATTGTGTGCCATTGCCGAAGTCCCACCTCAGACAGTCAGTTCTGTCCTGTCCTAATCCATATCTTTGTCGTTTCTAATCTCTTAGTTCATACAATCTTCTCGTGACCTGTGGTTTTGCATTTGCAACGTCTGCTGTATTTGTACGAGTGGTTTTCTTGTTTCAAGAGGAAATGGCCAATTAAGCAGGAGGCCGCTTATTGAAACATTTTCTTGAAGTCTGCGTACTAGCTGTGGATGTTGATGCCCAAGTCCTTTGACTTCTCTTTAATCCTCAGGTTGTCACCATTTAGAAAATATACTGCTTTGTTTTTCTTGAATCAAGAGAAAATGATATTTGTCCACATTAATCTGTCTGACCACTCATTTAATCCATGTCATTTTCAACTATATTTTACATTACGGCTGAGGAGTTGCTGGTAACGCCAACATTTATTATCCAATTCTGAGGGATAAATGTTGCCATCTAGAGGATGCAGATGGGAGAGTTTTATAACCAGAGAGCATAGGTTTAAGGTGAGAGGGGAAATAATTAAATGGACCGAGAGATCTTTCCTGCACAGAGGTATGTGTCATGAGCTGCCACAGACAGTAGTGGAGATGTTTACGATTTGAATGATTAAATTGACAGGTATATGAATAGGATAGGTTTAGAGTGATAAGGGCTAAATTCAGGCAAGTGAGACTAGTTCCGATAGGCACCTCGCATTCGCGTGCAGAGGTTGAAGTAGAAAGGTCTGTTTCCATGTCGTATAACTTTCTGACTGGTGCAGTTGCTCTTATGAAGATACTACACCAATGCTGTTGTGTTAAGTCTGAAGTATCCCGACCCAAAGCGTCACCAATCCATGTTTTCCAGAGAAACTGCCTAACTTGCTGAGTTACTCCAGTACTTTGTCTTCTGTTGTGTTGGATTTGGATCCAATGATGATGGAGTGGTGATCAATTTCAAGTCTACATGGTGCCTAACGTGCAGGGGAATCTACAGCCACTGGTGCCCCTGTCCCTGCTGCCCCTGTCCTTTGCTATGGTAGAGGTTGCAAGATTGGATGGTGCTGTTGGAGTAGACCAGGTGGGTGGATGGTACACTCCTTTGTGGATGGTACACTCTGCAGCCCCGATGGCTGTCAACGAACTCCAATAACCAATGTTGCACTTATGCACTAAAATCTACAAGTGTAACTGACCGACTGGATGAGGTTGTCCCTACCGGCAGCTGAAGTAAGATGACCACTGGAGGAAGTCCACATAGTCTGTCTATTTGAGCTTGGAGGTCCACTGTTCCTGTTGCAGGCATCTTCCAAAATTGCCAATCATAATGGAAATGGTGTCGGGTTCCTGAGAGATGTGGAAGAAACTTGCTGGCTCACCTCAGCATAGGAAACCTGATCTCGAGAATGTGCCCACGCAGACGTTGCCACTTTGGGTGAGATGGGGACGGAAGGAATTAACTGGGGAGAAGACAGCCAACAGACTGTAATAAAGCTATGAAGCATGGAAACAATCCCATGAGCCCTACTTGTCCATAACAACCAAGTTGCCAAGCTGAGCTTGTCCTAGTTGTCTGGCCTATTTTCTTCCAAAACCTTCCTGTCCATGTACTGTAACTGTCAAAGTATCGGAATTATACCTGCTTCCACCACTTCGTCTGACAGCCTAGTGTACCGTCAGGATATCAACAGTGAATGCATGTGGACCAAGCCAAGGCCTCAGTTTTAATTGAAATCCAGGAATCCACAGTCCCCTGAGGGGGGAGGGGGGGGGGGGTGCATCTCTGAGGCATCTCAATGGAAAATCTTGTCATTGGAACAAATGCAATGGAGATGGAAAAATCTGGAGATTGGAGTTTCCTACAGGAGGCAGGGTGGAAGGAGGTTTAGTTAAGTTAGCTGCTGAAGTCTGTAAGTTTGTAATGGACATTTGCTGCTTGCCTTTCCCTGAGATTGAGACAGATCTGAGAAGGTAATAGTCAGAGATGGATTTTGCAGAAGGATGGAATTTGGGAGGCATGGTTATGATATTGAGTTCTGTGAGTGCAGGAAGCAACACCGATGCAGTCATTAATGTACTGGAAAAATAATTAGGCTGACTCTGAGATAGAGTGGAGCAAAGATTGTCACACATATCCCACAGAAAGTCAGGCAATGCATGAGCCCACTTGAGTAACCAGAGCTATAACCACGCCTCCAATTGGAGACCTTTGATCTGGAGGAAGTGAATGCAGATAAAGACGATGTCCGATGTGAGATCAAGTTGGGCAAACAATGAGTTTTGGTGGAGGGAACTGGTTGGGCCTCTGTTCAAGGATGAAGTAGTGGGCACTCAGACACTTTTGGTGTAAAGGAAGAGTAGCTGAGACCAGGGACTTGGAAACTTTCAAAGTTAAGAATAGTATCCTGGATTTAAGTAGGAAGGGATGGACCAGAGGAGAAAAGATGTCAAGTTAGGAAAATGCAAGTTTCATGGGGCATGAGCGGTCTGACGCAATCGTCCTACATAGACAGACTTATTTATTCATCTTTGGCTGGAGGTGGGGTAGGGAGACTTAAAAACTGAGGAGGGATGATCTCCTGAGCCAATGAACTTCATGTCAGTGAGCTGATCATTGTGCCTTTATTTTGATGTGTCGTCTCCTCTAATCCAGGACTGTCATCGAAGGACTGTGGCTGCGTTACAAAGGGGAGGCCCTGGAGGTGGACAGCTCCCGTGAGAGGCGGCGACGAATACTGCAGACGGTGACCTGGTTTCTGCTGACTCTGGTGCTGGACTTTTCATTCCGGACATTGGGAAAGTGATCTCTGTTATAGGAGGAATGGCTGCTTGCTTCATCTTCGTGTTCCCAGGTACAGGACAGATGGGGGATGGGCTGAATGTCACACGGTGCAGCAAGGAGCAGGTCTGGCTAGCCAAGCTTGGGTTTGCAGAGTCTGACTAGGTCCCTGGAGTAAAAATTCACCACAGCAGGCAAAAGGTGATTTGGAGTTGAATATGCAAATGAAAACTGCAGATGCTGGAAATCGAGCATAAAAAATGTAAAATGTTGGAAAAACTTGGCAAGTAGCTAGGAAAGAGATACAATCTATGTTTCAGGTACACTGCGCGGTTTTGAGGTGTTGTGATTTGGAGGTGTTGCCTGCTTCAGTTAAATATCATGCGCCATGGTGATGCCTGGTGCAGCAGTGGGTTCAGTACCCAGCAGGATTTGGTGTTTCAGGAGGTGTTGGGCTTTAGTTATACCACGTCTTCTGCCATCTCCCACCTTTCCCCTCCCAGACTCCTCTCATCCTTTCCTGATGAGGTCAATGCTGGGGGAAGTAAATTTAGGGGAGAAAGCAGAAAACTTGGAAAGAGATTTTCTAAAAGTGTACCTATTTGTAAAAGGCCTTGATTAAAGTGCTGGCAGAAAGGTCAGTAACACCAGAGCACTGATTTGTAGTAATTGCCAAAAGAGCCAGAACTGGGCTGAGAGGAACTTGACTGCGGACCAGTGATCTAGAATGCATTGGATGTGGAAGTAGATTTGGCAGTAATGAAACACACATCAGTACAGCACAGAAACGGGACCATCACCCAGCATGTCTGTACTGACCATAATGCAAATTAAACTAAACCCTTCTGCCTGTACATGATCCACATTCCTCTATGTTCTGCCCATTCATGTGCCTGTTCAAACCACTCTTAAAAGTTGCTTGGGTTCTGCTTTCCCCACCTTCCTGACGGTGCGTTCCAGGCACCCATCATTCTGAGTAAAAAAGCAACTTGTTCTGCACATCTCCTTTAAACTTCCGCTCTAACCGTAAAGCTATGCCCTCGAGCTTTTGACACTTCCACGAGGCATTAAGGTTCATATATGTCAAATTGCCTATGCCTCTCATTTTATACACTTCTATTGGGTCTCCCGTCAGCCTCTGACATTCCAGAGACAACAAACAGATTTGTCAACCTCTCCGTATAGCTAGAACCCTCCAATCCAGGCAACATCTTGGTAAACCTTGTCTGCAACCTCCCCAAAACCACCACATGCTTGCCTTGGTTGGGCAGCCAGAACTACACAATACTCCAAATGTGGAGCACATTGCCTTTGTGGGCGCTAGAAATAGATTGTTGTGGCTTCCGAGAGAGGGTTGAAAGAGACAATCAGTGGAGTGTGGGGAAGAGCCGGGGGGTGGATGGGGAGTTGCACTACAGCTCCATCAGCAAGCAAGCAAAGAGGCAGTAGTGTGCTTTTTCCTAATGTTGTTTTCTGTGTACTCAGGCCTCTGTCTGGTCGAAGCAAAGTTTTCTGAGATCCGGCAAGCAGACTCTGCCAGGTAAATACTAGAGGATGCATTTGTGATATCAATGCCCAGGGGGCAGAACTTTCTTTGTCCTGAACTACATTCCTTTTCATATGTCCACTCCAACAAACAATATAAATGGGGGGGGGGGGGGGGGTTCTGCTACTTTCTGTAGCAATTTGGTGGAGTGTGGTGACTGAGAAGTGGGGACGATGCACTGACCCGATGAGTGGAGTCATTTGTGTTAATAGTAACCTGAAGGAAGGGGGATTTTGTCCTTAACCCATTGCTTGTGGGAGGAGTCAATGACTAATCTCAAAGAGGGATCTGTTTGATTAATACTGACACTGTAGGGAAGGACCTATTGAGGGAGAGAGGTATATTTCGGGATTATGCACCAAACTTGGGTAGGGTAAGAGCTGGTGGGGTTTGGGATCGTTCGCTGGGTGGAATGAGTGGCTGCAGGATGGAGGAGGGGCGGGTCTGTTGGGATTGCATATTGCGCTGGGTGCACGAGGAATATATCAAAGCATTGGATACCAGGCCAGAGTTGAAATTTATGCAATTTGGCTTTGACCCTTGAGGGTTTGAGCCTTCCAAATGTGGAGTTGGTGAGGTTGAGGACAGATGGTCCAAATGTTGAACATCTCTGGTCCTCTGTCTTTCCCACCCCCCATATCCTCTGAACACCATCTGATGAGGGACATTGAGCAGGAGCGGCCCACTTTGCCCCTCAAGCCAGTTTCACCAGGCTGGAGATCATAGGTGTCTTGTAACAACCTTTCCTATCTTTGCCTGTTTCCCCCCCCCACTGCCCCCCACCTTCAACACCACCATACCTCGTAATTCAGCTAGTGACTGTCTTGGGTTTAACATTAACCAGTGGGCTTGCATTAAATGCCATCTGCAGATGAATCTAATAAACTTCTGCCACATTCTACACAATTGCCCGAAAGGCCTGGCATAAATTTGTTGATTCTGCCCCCAAGTGATGACAATGGTCTCCTTTCATCCACCTTTTTGGTTTCCTTTAATATTCAAGTGAATTCCAAAGATTCTAAATCCAGAGGAATATAACCATATTCCTTGCCATTTAAATGTATTTTTTCTTCTGGTTATCCATGTTGCATCATGTAACCACAGGAACGTCTCTGGTCCTGGGGGTGCTGCTTGTGGGGACTGATGCTGGTAATGGTGAAAGCTGCCAATTTGCCATTGCTTGGCATGTGACATAAATGTAACCACCTGAATGGATTCCTTGCACGTTGTCATGGACTGCCTGGTTATCTGGGGAGTTGCTGTGCTTTCAGGTCAGCACTGGGAAGAGTGCTTCAACAAGTGAATACATATCCAAGGTGGGGTTGGTGACTTTGCTGTGTTTTCATTTTATGCTGGTTGTGTGACTAAATTGATATTGGTTCTCTAACAGAATCTTTCTCCCCCTCCCCCCCCCCCCCCCCCCCCTCAGCTGGTGGTCTTTGGTGCTGTTTGGGATCTTCATGGTGTGTATAGGAACTTTCATCTTTGGCCAGAGCACAGTGAGCTCCATCTACCAAGACCAACGCAAATGACAATTGCTCCCCTCCTGAAACCATCTTTACCTCTACTCCTACCTCTCGAATGCATTTCACAACCGGCTGCTGGCAAACTGATCCAGTCTAACGTGAACTGAACTGTGCCAACAGTACAACTTTTACAGAGACGTCACCTGCTCCAAGAGCTTAGATGTGAATGAAGCTGCCAATGCAATGGAATGAAAGTATCCTGCCAATATCTATCCTCCAGAGTAGAGATTTGGGCCTTGCTTTTCCTGTTGCTTTGACAGTGGAAGGCAACTCACTTTTTCTTCACGTTTTGCTCCTATGGGCTGCCTTTCTGTCTGCACCATTGTACAATTGTAGCTGTAAGCAGTGCTGCGTGGGAACACTGTTATGCGGCAGCTGTTGTCCTCTAGTTGTGGGAGGCTTTGGGATATATGTTGGCAATGACCTCCCATTCCCTTCCTTACTGACCCCGAGTTACCCAGTCTGTAGCAAAGCATCTGATAGCGCATGCGGCCTGCAGCGCACTGCCCTGACGCACACTGGGTGTTTTTGTGTGGCACCCTCTGACGTGAACCTACGAAGGTTTGGTGGATATTTTCTTTCCAGGAATAGTCGAGCACTATTTTATGTCTGAATCCCACCAGTGAGTTGAAGATGAGGACCAAACTGGAATGTTGAGGGAGCATCTCTGTTCACTTATTACTAGCACTTTGGAATTCGTCACAATGGCGATGGAAGCATTTTAAAATCACTCTTTTCTGGTGAAAATTTCAATAGAAGGGTTTCTGTATCACTGCCACTAAAATAATGCATGTTGTCATTAAGACACTAATTAGCTAACTCCCTCCCCGAGCCCACCGCTAACGTGCTCTCACTCTCCCACATACACCAAGATCCCCCTATTTGCCCACCTTGTTACTATGGCCAGTTATGTACAGAGTTCTGGACACCAAATGGAGCCAGGAATTCTTCTCAGACTCTGCCCACTCCGAGGGCTCGGAACCAAATCTTTTGTACGATTCTGGAGGACAGGCAGGTTCTGATTTAAGTAATTATTAGCAGGGTGCTGATGTTGCTTCTGTGCTGTGTGAATTTGACGGCAGCGTGGGGCAGCTTCCAAGCACGAGGTCTGCGCTGTGAGCACTGGAATTTGGCCCTCAGCATCCGAGATCTATACTGGTGAAATGTCAGCCCATCCTGGGACTCTTGGGAAAGTGAGATTCTACTTCTAATGTCCAACATTGCAACTTTCAATAAAGATACTGATTATTTTTTAGCAGAAGCATTATTATTAATTCAAATTAATTTGAATCACGGCTCTGGACCGTGAATTTACTGAACTATAAATCAGCCATGTTATGCGGAAGAGTTCCCAGCTCGATGCTGGTCAGCATGGATTTTGTCATCACTGGATAGGGATATGCACCCTTTCTCTTCTCCACTCCTCCTCACCTTCCACCTACATTCCTTCCTCTGGCTTCACAATTCATATCTCTTCTATCATTGTCTCACACCTTTTTGTCCTTTCATCTCTGGCCTTTGTGCAACCATCTGCCTATTTAACCCGACTACCCACCTGTATCCAGCCATCATTTACCAGGCGTTGTCCTGCCCCTCCTCGTTCAGCTCTTTCTCCCCCCCCCCCCACGCCAACAATCAGTATGAAGAGTCTTGTTCCGTAACACCACCCATCCATGTTCTCCAGACATGCTGCCTGACGCATCGAGTTATTCCAGCACTTTGTGTTTTTCCTAAAACTAAAAGTAAAGTTCTATGCATAAATTTGTTTAAAGAACCTATCTATCAGAGGTTGTCCACTTTGAGTGAAGTGAAACATTGGTTAGTTAGTTCCCTCAGAACTCGGGGATGCTCTAATAGTGACCATTTTTAAGAAGGGGGACAAGGCTGAATGTGGAAACTACAGAGGCATCTCGCTCCTGTCAACAGAAGGCAAAGTCCTTGCTCGTGTCCTCACAAACAGACTTCTACCACTGTCTGCGGAGGTACTCCCAGAATCACAGTGTGGCTTCCGCCCATTCAGAGGTACAGCAGACATGATATTCACAGCACGCCAACTCCAGGAAAAATGCCGTGAACAAAGGCAGCCTTTGTACATGGCCTTCATAGACCTGACAAAGGCTTTTGACTCGGTAGATCGCCAGGCTCTTTGGAGCATACTATAAAGGTATGGTTGTAGAAGCCTCAGAATATTGAGGCTTCTACATGATGGCGTGTCGGTCAGCGCTCAGCAACTGTGGTTCTGAGTCGGAGCCCTTCACTGTGGTAACGGTGGTCAAACGGATGCATCATCGCACCCACCCTGTTTGTCGTCTTCAATGCTGCCATACTTCACCTCATTGGTGAAGAGCTGCCACAGGGGATCCCAGTTCTCTACAGAACTGACGGTGGCCTACGCCAGACTCGGGAAAAGAGTCTTTGAAGACCGAGACCCAAAGGCTCAAACAAAGCTGCTTGTCTATAGAGCCGTTGTCCTCTCAACCCTGTTGTATGGAGCCGAGTCATGGACCACCTACAGCAGGCACCTGAGAGCCTTGGAACAATACCATCAAAGATCCTTACGAAAGATTCTGAGGATCAGCTGGGAGGACAAACTCACCAACATCAGCGTTTTGGAGGAAGCCAACATGACCAGCATCACCACCACAATAATGCAGCACCAACTTCGATGGACTGGCCATGTCATCCGCATGTCCAACACACATCTCCCAAAACGAATCTTGTACTCTCAATTGAAGGAAGGTCGGCGAGCCCCCGCCGGGCTGAAGAAACACTTCAAGGTCAACATCAAGAACAGTCTGAAGAAATTCCACATCACATCGAGCAACTGGGAGCACATTGCACTGGACAGGCGCTCCTGGAGGAAATCCGTGCATGAAGGAGCTGCACGTCACGAAATGGAACTATGCCGTGTTGCCGAGATAAAACAACAGCACCGTCAGGAGAGGAGACTCGACGACTACCAACCACCGATAGTCTCCACTGCCCACGTTGCACCAAGATGTGTTGTTCGTGGATAAGCCTCTACAGACATCTGCAGACCCGCAAGTAGACCACCCAATGGAGAGGGGAAGAGTCATACTGGTTTCGCGTGACCGCCGATGATGATGATGATGAGTACCATGGATGCGCAAACAAACGGTGCTCGTGGAAAAATTAGATTTTTCTCCCCTTGAGGTGGGGACTGTTTTTAAACAATAAAGGAAGTGAACAGGGTCCAGCAGAGAATTGGTGCAGTGCACATGGGAGAGGGTCAAGAAAATGGGGAAAGAGTAAAGATGAACAGATCCATGTTGCTGTGTGCTGTAAGTAATGAATCCACTGCTGTTGTTTGGCTGCTTCAAGGGTGGGAAGACAGATATTGGTCAGCAAATATCATCAATTTCAAAGGAGGATACTGCAATGGACTATAGAATTTGGATTAACCCTACGGCAGTGAGTTCCTAGCATTGTTGCCACCCGCTGTTTGTTGGGTGCGGGCATTAACTTGGTGGTGAATAGCTTGAGCTGGCCTAGTCATTCCACGGACCAAGGCTGACCAGGAAGGTAAAGAGCAAATTATTAACTTGGAGAGACATTTCTATGGAGTTTTATACTCGCTGCAGCCCTGCGGGATATACAAGAAGTTGGGATTAGGTTAATCAGGAAACATGGAGCACTGATGATGGTTGGTGTCACATTCCCAGCACGTGGTTGATGAGTTGTGGACTGACTTCAAAGCCCAGCTCTTCATTAGGGTTACACTAACTTCAACAAACTGCCTATCTAAAGTCATTTCACTATACTTCCAATAACTTGAGCATGCCAAACCCAAGCTGGCAGCCAGTGATGCAGTATCACAATCGCTCTGTCTCCCACTTAATTAAGTTGTGGGAACAGCAAACAGTGTACGAGAGGTTGGAATGGAAGTATTCCTGCTTCCGCTCATTTCAGCTTCCATCCACACTCCTACCAGTTGCAGAAGAAGCCCGTTTCATTATGCCCCATCTCCTCCAAACAAAGAAAAAGCAAAGACACCACTCCACCATTCGACAGTTTTAATAGCCAAACAGGTATTATCTTTAAACAATTAGTGAACAAAAGTTATTTGCAGAAAATGAAACGTGATCTTGGATTTGTGCTTTATTTTCTGAGGTGCTCATGTTTTCTAGAGATTAATATAATTGGAATCTCCCGGTTCATCCTGGAAGTTGACAACCCATCCCTATCTCGAGGTGCATGATAAAGGAAGTAGATTTTTAGTTAATTTGTTTGCATTATATTGTACTTCCATGTAACCTGTTGAACCAGGCACCTGGCACTTGACAGTCAAAGCACATCCCAGTTCAGTGCAGTTACTAGTTTAGAGATGGTATGTTTCTCGAAACATCAAAGGTGCTGCTAACTGGGTCAACACTGGCACCTGGATCAATGTAAACTGAGCATATGTCAAATATGGTCCTTCTATAACTCTAACCTTGTTAACTAGAAGGAATATAATGGACAGGGCAAAGTTTGCATTGTGCTGAGCCTGACTCGGTGTTCCAACCAAGGTCACTCCCAGCCTGGTACGAGTTGGCTCTTGCTCAATGCAGATCCAGTGTAGTTCTGGGTGAGGCACTTACTTTGTCTGCTGTAGCTACTGCTGAGAGCAGAGTCTGTCTCGGTATAACTATAAGATTTAGAATGAGGGAGCAGGGATTTGGAGGTATCGTGTTCCATCTAACATTTACCATGAGTGTTATCTACATAACCCTTTCCACAAACTAAGAGTAGCTCTCTGGAAAAATATCTTGCAGGAGTGGGGTTCCTGCCCCTTCCCAACAGAGGTGAAGTTGTTGAATGTGTTCAATAGTCTCTGACCTTTGGTTTAAAAAAATCATTAACATAACATTGTGTTAAATCATTCATGAAGAAGTTCCCTCAAGAAATTGATTTGACTTGTATTTTTTCCTCTGATTAGAAAAATAGACAAATTCCAAACAAGTAATTTACCTAAGTGATAAAGCAACACCACCAAACTGGGCTGAGTAGCCAAATTGGGCTGAGGGAATTTAAGGGCCTTTCCACTTCTTTCAATATGTAGAGGTTCTTCAAATTACTGGTAATGATACTTTGTGCACATCAGCCTGATGTAGTCTCTGTTTGGACCCGAGCTATTGCTGCTGGGACTTGGCTTAGCTAGGTGCCATTGATTTGATCGATGTACTGTGATTAAAAAGCTCAATATGTTTGTGTGAGAGAAGCAAGAAAAGTGGCCAATCATAAGGCAATCGGATAGCCAGCGAGCTGGGAAGGCAAGGCTGGCGCTGTCTCAGTATGGAGAGTTGGAGAGGTAGCTCTCAAACATCTTCAAGGCTCGTACAGGAGTCCATTGTGGTACCATGTGTCCTGCTCCCTGTGGATAAAGAAGCATTAGAATTGGTCTCGGGCCAAATAAATGGTTATCACCATTCCCTGTTAACAGAAGTTGAGCTGTCCATCCTGATCCCAATCTATGCATCAAGGGAGGCCCATAATGCCTCCTGCTACTGCCTCCAGCAATGTCATTTTCTATGTTATTTTGCTAGGTGTTTTGTGACAACTGTTACACTGACGACCTGCTAACATTTCCTGCATGTGTCTGGGCTCGTGCTGGCCAGTGACACAGCAAGCTGTTGCCCAGTCAAGAAGCATTGCCTTCACTGGGAACCCGGGTTAAGAGCCATAGTGCTGAAGGTCACAACTCGAGTCAAGAGGAAGGACAAATGCCCATCAACAATGCCTGTATGATGGTGGTGCCACACGTTTCGGGTTGAACAGGAACCGAGGTCAGGAGATCAAATCCTGAGAACCAGGAATCAGAAAGGCAGCACACTACCTCTCAGGAAAACGAGGGATGGACACTCAATGGTGGGCTTTCCTGCAATACCCGCCCTGAGGGTGAATACAAATTGCGTGTGGTGGAAGCTGTTAAAGTGATTCAGGATGTGTAGGAAGGAACTGCAGATGCTGGTTTAAATCGAAGATAGACGCAAAATGTTGGGAGTAACTGGAGAGAAGGAATGGGTGATGTTTCGGGTTGAGACCCTTCTTCAGACTGATGTCAAGGGAGAGGGAAGTACATAGATAAGGAAGTGTAAGATGTGAAAAGAGGACAAAGGGAATGGAGGTCAAGGAAAATGTAGAACAGATCATTGTTAGCTGAGAGAAAGTAACAACAAAGCAGAGATAAAATGTAGTCGGAGACAGTAAAACCAGTCAGA
>CM075978.1:176243510-176554997 GCA_038087875.1 Malacoraja senta
TGGGAAGATGTGTAGTCTAGATAGCTGTGGGAGTCAGTGGGTTTATAATAGATGCCAGTTGATACTTTGTCTCCTGTGATGGTGACGGTGAGATCAAGAAACGGTAGGGACATGTCAGAGATGGTCCAGGTTAATTGAGTGCAGGATGGAAATTAGTAGTGAAGTTAATAAAGTCAGTGAGTTCCAGGTGTACACTGGCCCTATCCCCGAACTCTGCCTCCGTTACATTGACGACTGCATCGGTGCTACCTCCTGCAAACATGCAGAACTCACTGACTTCATTAACTTTACCACTATTTCCATCCTGCACACAAATCCCCAGTCTGAAGAAGAGTCTTGACCCGAAACATCACCCATTCCTTCTCTCCAGAGATACTGCCTGCCCCACTGAGTTACTCCAGCATTTTATGTCTATCTTCGTAGTGAGACTGTCCTTGCCCTACAGTAATAACTTGACCTCTAGTGAAGAGGGAGGGTTAGTTACCTTGATAGTCAGGAAAGTGAGGTTTCCATACTGCTCGTAGAACCCAGCAATCTGGTTATTACAAATCCATGGTTGGTAGTCGACCGTTTTCTGATGATGAAGGAGACAATCAGTTACTCTCCTGGAACGACACAACTGCAGCTGAGGAGAGCCCCTCTTGCAATCTCCCTCCCCAAGCACACAAACTGGAGCTTCCCCTCTCCTGACAGAGACACTGTTATTTCACTGAATTACGATTCTCCAGGCAGTTCTGGGAGATTGAGTCCCGCACACCCTGCTGGGGAGCTGCTGTGGACAGGGAGAGCCTTTGATAGAAATGACACCCGATAATTGGGATTATCTCGCTGCCTGGGTTTAATTTCAGAGGCCAAGTGTCTTTCACAAGACATTATCTTCATTTTTAACTGTCTCACCACTTATCACCACAGCTGCATAGTGCCTGCAGTGTGTATCATCTACACAACGCCTGCAATGATAACCCATGCCATGAGACATCCATTACTTAGTAGGACAGGGCATCAGGTGCAAGGGAAAACTACTGTCTACTCTCGACCAACTTGGAATTGCATCAGCCTGCCTGGTCACTAGCTGTAAATCGTTTGTTTAACCATCAATAGAGGGGTCCATAACTAGCACAACTGTGTAAAAGAAAGAGTCCGATCCACCTTCTCATGGCAGTTAGCAAAGGGTAGTACCTTGCCCTTCACATCAACATCCATCGCCCAAAACTGATTTTAATCAGTAAGGATTCAGAAAGAAGCCTCAGCAAATTTTTCTTCATAAATCTGAAACCCAGATATTTTCTCTAGTAGGGAACTTGCTACTTTTTTTCCCCTTCCTTAACATGTATGACTCATTGTTTCCACACATCCCTGGGGCAGACTAGCTGTGCAAATAACAAAGGCACAATAATAGCGACTAACATGTCTAAAGGTCTAGGCAGAACACCACAGTGGCCACTCCTATTACTGACTGGGTGGCAGCTTACCTTCTGATTCAGTGATATCACAAACCAGTGGTCTCCCAGAAAGTTGCAGGCCATGTCTGTGTCCCCGTTATAGACGAGGGCACGTAGACCCTTGCTGAGAAGCGCCAGGTAGAAGTCGTGCATGGTGGAGTAGATGCGGTCATAGTGTTCAGCAACCTTGTCACTGCAGATGGATGAGTGCAGGTTAGAATAAATCTCATAAGAACATCAACAATAATCACAGTTCAAATCCTGAGTAGCAAGTTCAGGAGTATCTAAGCAGAGTTTAAATTCTCAAGGGTTTGATTGGATAGATTTTTGTTTTTTATTGGTTACTGATGTGGAGGCAGAGCTGGTGGAACTGGTTCATAGAATTCACTCCTTCAGTGACTACCTTTTACTCCCTTTGTTGTTCAAATATGCAAGAATTAGGACAGACATCAAAGATCTAATCTAGTGAACAATAGACTCATTGATGATTTCCAGGCCAAGCTTTTTACTTCTTTGTACGTGCTGGTTCCTTGGTAAACCATTCCAATACTAATCCCAAACACTCTTCTAACAGCAAACAACTTCTTCCAGCATCCTGGCTAATATTTCTCTCTCACAAATCACAAGCAGGTTGGCCTATCATTGTCAAATTGATGTTTATAAACTTGTTTCTGTAAATTCACTCCTATGTTACAAATTGGACTCCTATTGGATAACTGCAAAATCACAAGAGCAGCTTTATCCCACAGCTATGTCGGGCACAAGAAAAAGCATGATCCAGCTATCTACCAGCCCATCAGTCCACTTGCAGCCATCAAAGAGTTGAATAGGTCATCAAGCTTGCTATAAGCTATCACCTATTTTACAACCTTTGATTAAGAAGGGACGTAGAGAGCATAGATGGAATTATAGGCCAGTGAACCTCACAACAGTGGTAGAGAAGCTATGGGAGAGGATTCTTTGAGATGGAATTTACACAGAGGGTGCGAGTGCCTGGAACGCACTGCTGGGGGTGGTGGTGAAGGAAGATATGATAGTGATTTTTAAAAGACTTGGATGGACACATGGATACACACAGAATGGAAGGATATGGAATACATTCAAGCAGATATATATGTTGGTCTTGATATCATGCTTGGCATCATTGTGGGCCAAAGGGTCCACTCCTGTGCAGTACAGTTCTAGATTCTATGTTCTAACCTGTTTACTAATGTTCAGGCCTGTTTCTGACAGCATTTAGACTTCAGGCCTCAATACAAACAGTGCAGATGCAAGCCATCTATATATTGATTGAGAAGCCTTTCCTTGTGAATACACCAAACAAATTCCACCCCATCCAACCCCTTAGCACTGTGGCAGTCCACCCAGTCAATATCTGGGAAGTTAAAATCCACCACTATTACATCATTATTATTCTTACATCTATCTGGGATCATGCTGTATTTGTACCCTGGAACTTTGAGCTGCCCGTGCTGTTGATCCTTCAGCCACCTCTCAGTAATAACTACAGTATCCAGTTCCAAGTTCCTAACCATGCCCTGAGCTCGTCCCCGCCTTCTCCTCTTATCTCTTAAATGTCCACCAACTTTCATGGCTGGATATAGCAGGACTGCAGAGTTTTAATCTGAGTTGCTGGTTGTGAAATTTTTCAGTTCTGTCTACTCCGTGCTGTTTTTGTTGTTAAGCACACAGGGTGCTGTGTTGCAACAGCAGTCAGCTGGCACCTCGTCACTATTAGTTATGCCTGGTGCTGCTCCCAGCATGCCCATCTCCTCCCCTTGCAGAATGAGGGTTGCTTACCTAGCTTGATAGTAATGGCAGAGTGAACGATATAGTGTAAGGTATAAGGTTACAAGTTGTGGTGGTGTACATTTCTGCTGATGATGATCCACACTGCCTTGTGAACAGCCTGCTCTGAGCTGCCAGATCTGGTCTGGGTATTCCAGTTAGGAGTACCACACAACACATGGAAGGTTTCCTCAGTCTGCAGACAGGACTTTACCAGCACAAGGACTTTGGTGGTGGTCACTTCTACCAGTGTTTTCATGTTCAGATGTGTCTGCCACGGTAAATTGGCGAGGATGAGATCAGGTTGGTTTATTCCTTGTGGTGCTTCACTCACCACCTGCCACAGACCCCATCTAGGTGCTCCTATCCTTCCACATTCAGCCAACTCAGTCAAAAATACATAGTGTGGACCTCGATGGTCCCACCCAGGATACATTCTGTGCAATTGCTGTTTCAGGTGCAGCTTCCAAGTGTTATTCAACTGGAAAAGCACTGCTTTGTCAGCTGAGGGAGGGCAGTGACTGATGTCCAGGAGGTTACTATGTCCTTGTTTAGCCTGATGGCCGAAGACTTCATGGGTACTGACATCAAAGTTGGTACTCGGGACAATTCCCTCCTGCTTACATCACTCTGTGCCACCACCTCCCAGGGGTCTGTCTTGCCAGTGGAACAGCATTGGAGTTGTGATGGGGGTAGTCTGGCATGGTGTCCAAGTACGGGTAGGTGCACGACAGGTCTATGGACAGCTCTCCCCATTTAAATACTGGTCCCAGACCTTTGTGGGAAAGAGCACTGCAAGGTGAGCTGGGTTGATAATGACTTTAACACATCTGAATTGGAGTTACTGTCAATGCTAAGTGGTTGGTCTGGTTTTATTCTCTCTGTTTAAACATAGCAACATTGGTATAAGTGAGGGACCTGGCCAATTTCAGAGGCCATTTAAGAGTCAACCACATGTAGAATGCCTTGCAGAATGCTTTGGTGAAGTGATGTGATTTTACAACAGTTTGATAGTTTTCATGTTCATAAGTTGGATTTATTTTTTTATTAGAGATCTTACTGAATTTAAACTCTCCAGATGCTGTGCTTGCAATTTAATCTTGGGTTTCTGGAATGTTGGTCCAAATCTCTGATTACCTGTACCACTCACATGCTCTATGAAAAGCCCTGTGCGAGTCATTTTTCCTTAGCTGACCCAAGTGGGTCAGTAACCTGTCCAGGTCATGTTTGGAGTTTGCGACATATCCTCTTACCTGCAGAGGTCCCAGCCCTGGACATTTCCTGGGATGTGCAGGGCCATTCTCACGTCAGCACGATTTAGCCAGACCCATTGAGCTGTATCATTGATGCATGGAGGATGAAATTCACTGGCTGTTACTGTGGGCTGGTGAGAGAAAAGGAGACGGTAACCATCGATCTGCTAGTCTTAGAAGAAGCGGTAAGCCATTTAGAACGGAGATAAGGAAATACTTTTTCACACAGAGAGTTGTGAGTCTGGAATTCTCTGCCTCAGAGGGCGGTGGAGGCCAGTTCTCTGGATGCTTTCAAGAGAGTTAGATAGAGCTTTTAAAGATAGCAGTCAAGGGATATGGGGAGAAGGCAGGAACGGGGTACTGATTGTGGATGATCAGCCATGATCACATTGAATGTCGGTGTTGGCTCGAAGGGCCGAATGGCCTACTCCTGCACCTATTGTCTATTGATGGTGTACCACTACAGAGTGAGAAACTTCCACCCAGCATCAAAAACATCCACAACTCATCGCAAAGTTATAGGCAAGATTATTTTGGATATGCATAAACTATTTAATTCAAACAAATATATAGAGCCTGGAGCATAATGGAGGAGTTTGGCCATGTGGAATACTGCAGGGTGACAATTAAGGGGAAGGGATTGGACTCATCAACTCTACACAGGGAGAGTTCGGCCCATTGGGATTCAACAGAAATCAATGCTCGAGAGGCGATCTGGTCTGTCAAAAATGCGTGCAATGATAGTCCTTGGGCAAGGGTTAATTCTGATCATATTTTAAGTTGGATGCATTGGGAAGAGGGTGGATCCATGGGATTTGATATGCTGAACTGGAGTCATTGGCTCATATGAATTTTAAACCATGGAGTGTCTGGCAAGGGTGGAGTGGTCAAACTACTGAACTGGTAAAATAGCTTGGACTGATGATCCAGAGACAAGAGTCAACACTCACTGTGGCAACTGGAGCATTGATGTTCAATGGTCGGTTCAATGAATGGGAAGTGTTGATCCTGTTGGCATTTTATATAGTGGAGAGAATGTGAGCATTGGACATTTGTACACATGGGAAAGGGATGAACCCTTCAAAGCTTTCCCGGAAAAAGCAAAGATCTTCATACCTTAACTGTCTCAAATTGGTAAAACCGGAAGAGATTCTTCATGTCTCTATGAAAGCGTGCAGGGTATCTCTGCAATCCCCCAGCACAGTCCATGTACAGTGAGTATACATTGAGTCCACTGTTGAAGACTATTAAATTAACTTGATGGAGCTGTTAAAATAAATTTTAAAAGTATCAGGTTAACTCAACTAGTGGTTTGTTCCCCTTCCACCAAATCTGGGTCCCTCGCCATCCAAGTACATCGAGGCCAAGGGTCATACCAACTCTCAGCTTAGGGTCACATACACAAACCGATGAAGAGCTGTGAAGGTCACCATAGAAACAAGCCTGCTGTAGTCTGGGTTTTCTACATATAGATAAGAGTACAAAGGCGAGTGTAGTGTTAAACATTGTCAAATCAGACAATGTTCAACTTGTGAAAAAGAGTGAGCAGTTATTCTCAGTCAACTGGGCTGTATTCATCTGCCAATCACCACAACAGATGATGCAGCCCTTGTCACCTTGCTGCTGCCTGTGCAGTCGTTCACTGCCATGTTCACTACAGTAACTGTGGATCCTTTGAATTGACTGTAAAGTGCTTTGGGGACATTGACGTTGCAACAATCCTGCTGAAATGAAATCCTCTTCATATATCCACAGTGTATCCATTCATTCAGCGAGAGGAGGTGGCAAGAAATAAGTGAGCATGTTTGCTGGAGATCATTCGGTTTCACTCTGGTTCTAAGATGATAAGACCAATTTGGAACCTTCGAAACAAAAGTCTGCTGGAGGAACTCAGCAGATCAGGCAGCATCCAAGAAGGGAAATGGACAGACGATGTTTTGGGTCAGGACCCTTCTTCAGACTGATGGAGTAGAGGGGAGATAGCTGGTAGAAAGAGGTGGGGCACGAGCTGCCAAATGATAGGGTTTCGGCCCGAAACGTTGCCTATTTCCTTCGCTCCATAGATGCTGCTGCATCCGCTGAGTTTCTCCAGCACTTTTGTCTACCTAAATGATAGGTGGATTCCAGCGAGGAGGGATTGATTAGCAGATGAGGAAAAATCAATCAATCAGTTTTATTCGTCACTTGCACATAAAGTGCAAGTGAAAAGGGTGGAGATAGCAACTATGGCTGGAGGTGATAGGTAGTGAAGGCAAAATGGTGCAAATGTCAGATTCTGATGACCAGAGTCTGCCAGAGGTGGGACAGGCGGTACTGGTGGGGTGGGTGATGGTATTGGGAATTGGTGTACTCTTTCCACCATTTGCACTGAGCTTCTGTGCGTTCAACAACTGGAAACAAGGGTTTTAATGTCAACCCATTATCCTCCAGATCTTGAGCGATTGATGAAGCAGTGATTCCCCTGGCTCGGTGAGGGTGCCACATGATTTCAAGGAGGCTGTCAGATCATCGTTGAATCAATTCCTCTGTCAACCTGGTCACCTCCAGCCATGAGTTTAGTACAGAATAACTGCTCCAAGGGTCTGGTGTTGGCCAGGAGAACATTGTGCCTTCCCCTGGAGCTGACTGAATGTAAGTGGGGCCCAACACTTAGGCTAGTAGGGGGCGCTGCTCTGGGCAGCGGCCATGTCAGCAGCGCGTCAGTTTTTTCAACTTTTTTTTATTTTTTAGTATGTTTTAAAGTATGTATTTTGTGTGTCTTGTGTGGGGGGTGGTGTGGGGGGGTAAGGGTGAAACCGCTTCGGTCGCCTCCTCCATGGAGAGGCGACTTTTTCCAGGTCGCCTCCCCCGTGGCCTAACATCAAGGATCGGCGCGGCCTTTCCCGGAGACGCGCCCGGGGCTTCAGCGGTGGGCGCAGCGCGGACTCTCGGTGTGGAGCGAGTGAGCCCTCGCTGGAGGGGAGCGCTCCGTTTCACTGGCCCGGGGCAGCCGGCAGCCTGAAGTCGCAGTCTGCAGAGCTCCAGCTGGTGCGGCGTCTACAGCCCGGGATCCCTCTTGGGGGACCTGGGGGAAGAAGAAGCCATCACTGCCGGCCCGCGGCCAACTTCTACCGCGGGGCCGGCATGGACTTACCAACACCCCTGCAGGGGAGCTTCGACTGCCGGCCCTGCAGTCTACGGTGCTTCTGGCTGCGGCGGAGACTTTAAATCTCGACAGCCGGCCTGTGGCCTACAACAACTTAAAGCCGCGGTCTCCGGTGAGGAAGAGCCGATCCTGGACTGACTCTGGACTCTGGTCCTGTTCACGGAGGGGAAATGGAGGAGGATTGGCCAAATTTTTGTGCCTTCCACCACAGTGTTGAATGCTGTGGTAGATGTTTGTGTTACATTTTTTATTGTGGTTGTGTGTTCTTATTATTGTATCGCTGCTGACAACCCAAAATTCCACCAGCTTGGCTGTGTGGTCATTAAAATACTATACTATACTATACTATACTATATAAGCCTGGGGGAGGATGCTGTTGTTGGTTTGCTTACCCCGCCGGTGGATTGGGAGTATTTTGCAGAAATATTGTGGGTGGTTTCACTCAATTGCTATGAGGTGTCTGGTTTAGTTAGTCCAGGTCTCAAAAATGTTCAGAGGAGTAGGAATTGCTGCTGCCCGGGACACCATGAGTTTTGTGCTATTCGCAGCCACTCCCATTGTGTCTGTTTTATTATTGGCCCCGGACATAGTAAGCAGAAGCTGCAGTCTGATGTGGGTGGTCTGTCTTGGAAAAGAAGTGAATGGGAACCTACTGATTCCATACAGCCGCTCTTGGTGTTGTTGTAGAAGTTGCAGGATCCATCTATGCAGCAATACTGATTCAGTTTGGCCCAGAGTCTAAGTGAAGACAGAAAGAGAAAGATAATGTGATCTAGAAGGTCAGGCACCTTCACCACACTGCACTTGCACCCTTTCCCTCGCTTAATCCCACAGTAAGATCATTCTGCAGCTACCCATGCTCAATATTTCCCTATCTCTGCAGAAGGGAGATACTGAGAGACCCCTTATTGCCATACCAACACTCAATTCTCCGATTTTGGGTTACTATGTCACCCTATGCACTCCCCCCCCCCCCCCTACCCCTCTCCACGCACCTCCCTGGATTCACACCTATTTCTCCCCTTCCATCCAAATTCTTCCCGCTAGCTTCACAATTCACAACTATTTCATCCTTTTGTCACACACATTCTATCTTTACATCTCTGGCCTTTGTCCAAACATCTGCCTATTAAAAATCCCTCCTCACCTGTATCAATCCATTACTGGGCTGGCTTTATCCTTCCTCTCCTCTCCTCCCGATTTAAAAATATGCTCTTTAATAATTCATTTTTCCGTCCTGGATGAACATTTCGAACTGTCTACTTTTTCTAAATGTCAACTGTTATGTTTAATGTCTTCGCTTCAGAATTTAATCTGTTGCAAGAGAATGGAAGTGACACAATGCCCAATTGATTATATCTGTTATGTTTTCATTATCAGTGCTGATTCTCTTGCGGGATTGGCATGGCCCGGAGTTCTGCTGGAGAACACAAGCTGAGGTTAGGAAGCTCAGCCCTGGCCCTGAAGTTACTGAATCAGTTCAATGGCCAGCAGGAAGAAGCTGCCAAGGCAGCAACCATGCAATTTTTTTTTATTTTCCCTTGTTTCTAACCTGTGCCCTGAGAGTGTCTTTCTCTAACCCTGGGAGTGTATGATGGAACAGCATCGAGGCGGTGTGTGCTGGAACAATGTGGAGTGAGCTTGGGAATGTGTGACACAATGATGTTGAGGGAGCTTCACTCTGCGTCTAACCCTAGCAGTGTGGATTGCAACGGTGTTGAGGGAGCTTCATTCTGTCCCCAACCACACATGTGCTGGAGGTGTCACTACCTCGGGGATATGGCAGTGGTGGGAATGGGAGATCATCTCTGGGGCTGCCGAGACATTGATACAAAGTGATGGAGGGTGGGGGGGGGGGGGGCCTCCCTGGAGACTGATGATGCAAACTTCTTTTCTTCCCAGTCTGGAGGTTCAAGCACTATACCTACACATCTCCGAGGAGTCCGTGGTAATATGCAAAGTAAACGAGTGACTGATCGTTGTAATACCAGCTGCTCAGACC
The DNA here is from genome assembly GCA_038087875.1 of Malacoraja senta. Taxonomy (NCBI): domain Eukaryota; kingdom Metazoa; phylum Chordata; class Chondrichthyes; order Rajiformes; family Rajidae; genus Malacoraja; species Malacoraja senta. Next base: position 176,253,141 of record CM075978.1, read on the forward strand.
ATTCCCTACCGCAAAACCCTGCAAGAGAGGACGGAGCATCACCATAGCATCAAACACTGGGATCATGTTGCATTCAAGTATACAGGCACCTTGTCCAATGAAACCATATTCCTGGAGGCGGAGAGAGAACAACGTGACTGGAGGATGCAAGTGGTGTTGGCCGAGTGGAGGGAGTGAAGGCTTGTTAATCGCAACTGAGCTGCCTGAAGATAATGTAAATCGGGGAGATGAATGAGAGATAAAAATTGCTGGTACACAAAATAATACCACAACGGCTATAAATCCGAATTAAAAGAACACTGGAAATTCTCAGCAGTCCAGACAGCATCAGTGCAGAGAAAAATAATTAATATTGCTGGTCTTTGCCATCTGACAGAAATTGGAAAGGGTGCTTATCTAAAATTGAGGAATTCGATATCCCACGGGTCACAGTGCAGCTCGACAAAATGAGGAGCTGTTCCCTGAGCTGACATTGGACTTTGTTGGAATATGTGTAGGAGGCCACACACACAGAAGCAGAGTAGAAGTGAGAGGCAACGGGTTACTCCAGTGCTGTACGCAGCACCCGAGCTATAGAATTGAACAGTATGAAGACAAGCCCCTCGGACCAACTCGTCGAGTTTACTGGCAGCAATCTCCATTAGATTGTGTGCGAGGCTCGGAGATCCTGACCACAGTTGGGACATGACATCCATTTACTAACATGAAAAATGGAGCAGGAGTAGGCCACTCAGCCCCCAAACCTACCCCATTAATATGACCATGGCTGATGTATGCTGGTCTCAACTCCTGTTCTGTGCCAGTTCCCCTCAATGCCTCGATCTTCCAAATATTTATCTATCTCCACCTTAATAATCTAATGAATTCCAGAGACTCAACACATCTAAGAAATGTCCATGTCCCTCGGCTTTAAATGCTCGGTCTCTTATTTTGTGATTCTGTCCCTTTATTTGTGACTCTCCCATTAGTGAAAGCATCTCAACATATACTCTGTTAACCCCCTGATGATCTTATATTTTCAAATGTAATCTAACAGGTTGGACCAGAAAAGTGCAAATAAGGCTGATCTCAGTATCCACATTGAAATGAAGCATGCATACCTTGAAGTTAATTTTCGCTGCGCCCTCTGCAATCTTGAGGCTTAGGGTCGGAGTGTAAATCCCACCGTAGCTTTCACCGAATATGTAGAAGTCATTTTTTGTGAAGTTCAGGAACTTCCTGAAGAAATCCTGCAGGGCCAGGTAATTGCTCTCTGCGACCTACAGGAATGGAGTGAATATGGAGCAGGATTACTGGTTGCTTCCTGTGAAAAGATCAAAGTTTGACACAGACCGGCATGCACCGTCTTTGATATTTCTAGAGGAGGGTTGCCCTTGGCTTTAAGCTCCAGCCATGTCAAGGAGCACTGACCTCAGTACATTTAGCTTTGGAATGCTAGTGTTATGTTGCAGCAAGAGTGTGATACTGTCCTACAATTAAACAGAAAGAAGAGCAAGAAATGCCAGCAATGCTCAACAAGTCAAGAAGAATCTGTGGAGAGGGAAAACAAGTTACAATTCCAGATCAAAGACACCCAGTCAGAATAGGGAAGTGAAGGAAGGTTGGTTTTAAGTTGCTGGGAATGTGGTGGTGATGGATAGGGCATGTCGAATAAGATGATGCCAGGGGCACCATGTTCATAGACCCTTCGCCCACCTTGCCAGTTTGCATATTCGTGGTCCCAACCAGCTCATCTTAACACCCAATCTGCCTTTCCAATTGTAGAACAAATTCACTTCCACTTCTCACCTGTTGTCTGAGGACCTTCCTTGAACAGAAGGCTAACCAGATACCCCCATCACCCCCAACCACCCCTCCCCATCCCCAACTCACTCATTCACCCGGCTGAACTTGGCCTTGCCTTAAACAATTATTCCTTCTATCCACTCCCTGCAAATCCAAGGTGTAATGATGGGAACCATATGGGCCCAGACACGATAGCTCACGATCGGCTAGCCACGTTACCTCTTTATCATTAGTGGCGTAGTTTCCACTGTCAGAGTAGGAGAAGCCAACCCCAGCCGGGGACTCCAGGTACAACATGTTGGCTACCTTGTTCCAGCTGTACATGTTGATGTAGAGTGTGCTGCCATCATCGTTCACCTGAAAACATCATGGGAAATGCAGTTCAAGTTTTCTACCAGATTAAACAACAGCCCAAACCTCACACTCCCAATCCTTGCCATTGGGTCACAGGAAGACCTACATGAAAAGGTCCATTTTCAGAGAGGAATCCATCCAAGGAGCTGCACCCGGGTCCACCATTCAGCCACAGGACCAGAGGGTCTGTAGTTGGGTCTCGCTGAGACGTCACAAACCTGAAGAACAGAAAACACACAGTAAATAAGGCCAATGACAGAGGACTCTGCAGGACCACAGACAAGTGAGCAACTCATCTCACAGTCGCCAACTGGACGTGTGAAGGACATTCGTCACGTCCACTTCTACTCTTCCCCTCTGATGGCTCGGAGAGCAATGGCAGGTAGAATTTAATCCTGTTAAGTGCAAGGTGTTGCATTCTAAAGGCTCTAATAATGGCAAAACATTGTCCATGAAGGGTAGGGCTCAAGGGAGTATTGAGGAACAAAGGGACCTCAGTTTACAAGTTGAAAGATTCCTGAAGATGGCAGCAAAGGTAGATAAGGTGCTGAAGAAGACATAGGGGATGCTGGCCTTCATTAACCGGGGCATAAGGAGTACAGAGATCTTGGAACAACTTCATAAAACATTGGTTATGCAGCAGTTGGAGTATTGTGTGCTGTTCATGTTACTGCATTATAGCAGGGATGCGAATATATCTGAAAGAGTAGAGAAGAACTTTACCAGGATGGAGTCTGGGAAGGAGCATCGCAGTTACGAGGAGAGACTGGATGGGCTGGGTTTGGTTTCCTTGAAGTTGTGGAGGCTGATATGTTCGTGGTGTACAACATTATGGGAGACATAGTCAGAAACAGAGGTGTCTAAGACCAGAGGGCATGTGTTTATGGTGAGGAGTAAAAGGGTTTGAAGAACACTTTTAGAAGTAAAGAAGATTTATTTTCACCTAGAGGTTGCTTACAATCTGCTGGAAAAAATGTTGGAGGCAGATCCTCACTACATTTAAGAAGCAAGACAAGCACTTGAATCACCAAGGCATTGAAGGCTACCCACGAATTACTGGTAAATGGGATTGGTATTGATAGGACTTGATTGTCAGCATGGATGTGGTGTGTGAAAGTGTCCGGTTATATGTTGGCCCAGATTCTATGACTACATAAGGACTGGGAACCCAGCAGAGGCAACCAAAGTAAAATTGAAGTGGTTACGACTGGTCACCAGACAACAGATCCCACTCGGATCTACACTTCCATTGCATCTGTCCTGCCTGTTTTATTCACTCTCTCTCATTAAGACCCCTCTCTTGTTTCCATTTAATCCCCATGTTTTCAATCCTGGTCAGGCTTCTTCCTTCATATATCCTCACCCAGTTAAAAGGATTTCACTTGAACCAACGCAACCCAATTCTTTCCCAGCACACAAAGGACACAACTTGTCTTGGTTTGCTCCCTCAGGTGTACTTAAAGATCAAATGTCACTAATTTAAAGAATGGGGCAGATACAGAGAACAAATAAAACTGGAGATGGTGTAATCTGAAACAGAAACAGAAATGCTGGAAGAAGTCAGCCAGTCAAGCAGCATCTGTGGAATGAGAAACCAGTTAAGATTTCCGTCCTCAGAGCTTCATCAACCGCTGGTGTCCTGGCCTATTTGAACCTCAATTAAACATCATTAAGAAACATTGCATGGTCGTTATCACAGTTCTGTATCTGGGATCTTGCTGTGTACAGACTAATTGCTGCATTGCCTACATGACTAAACTTCAAAGATCCAATGTTATCTGCAAAATACTCCAAGATATCTGCAGCATTGCTCTAGAAATGACACCCTCTGCTTTCTCTCATTCTGGCAATGTCCTGCACCAACGGCTCATCTCCCTGCTGATTTACTAATGTTGCAATAATGACGGACTCCTGATGGTTAGAAAGGCTGTAAAGCAAAGACCTGCCAGTTGTAGTTTACATAACATTTGCTATCTTGTGACCACAACCACTGTGATAAAGACAGGTCAAGTTGTCCCTTTCATGGTCTCTTGACCAGCACAATCTACCCCCAACTGAAAGAGGTCATTGGAGGGGTCAGAACTCCTCCTCCACTGTGGATAGTCCCAACTCCCCAAGTATGATCACGTCAGATCCACAGGGCCCTGACCAACCAGACCACACACACGCACTGCCTCTGGCCTCTGCTGTGGAATGGAACTACAAGCCATTTGGCACAACTCGTCCAATGCTGACCAGAGGATACCCCAGCACTTGGCCCAAGGCTCTTTATGCCAAAGTGATTCAGGTGTTCATGTGGACACCTAACATGGGTAATTGCCATGTGCTGAAGAGCTTTGTCCTCCTTCCATGGAAAGGCTGTAACCACCGTTCAGGCACAGTCTCGACTCAGTCACAACTCACGCCATCTTCTCCAGAAGAAGTCTGATCCCACTCATTATCTCGATTCACCTCCATCTCAACAAGGAACATTGATAGACAACACCTCAGAGGAACAGCACAAGATGGTACCCAAGCCAGGAGACTCCTTGTGTGCTGGTCCCACAAGTGGATCTGCAATCATTCATTACTAAACTAAACATCTGAGGGTTACTAAACTACATCTGAGGTATAGGGATAGATTACAGTGGCTGGGACCATCTAATTGAACATTACAGCACAGAAACAAGCCCTTATGCCCATGTTGTAGATGCCAACCGTGATGCCGAATTAAACCAACCCCATCTGCCTGCACGATCCATATCACCCCATTTCCTGCCTGTTCATGTTTCCTTTAGAGAGAAAGCTGTGGATATTTGACTAAGTACATAAAATGATGAGAGTTGGATACATAGACAATAGGTGCGGGAGTAGGTCATTCGGCCCTTAAAGCCAGCACCGCCATTCAACGTGATCAAGGCTGATCATCCACAATCAGTTCCCTATTCCTGCCTTCTCCCCATACTCCTTGATTCCACTAGCCCTAGGAGCTCTATCTAACTCTCTTTTGAATGCATCCAGTGAATTGGCCTCTATTGCCTTCTGAGGCAGATAATTCCACAACTCTCTGTGTGAAAAGGTTTTTCCTCATCTCAGTTCTTATTCATAAACTGTGGCCCCAGGTTCTGGACTCCCCCAACATTGGGAACATGTTTCCTGCATTTAACGTGTCCAATCCCTTAATAATTTTATATGTTTCTATATTATGTTATATATGTTACATGTTTCTCCATTCTGGAGAGAATGAATAGTGGAAGGTTGGTGGCAGAGGGGTCAAATTCCCACAGTCAAAATCACAAAGAATTAAGATGAGGAATTTATTTAATAACACGACATGTAGTTGGAATCTGCAATGCACTGCATGCAGATGTAGTGGAGGCTGGTTTAAGAAGAACTGTGGATTCTAGAGGGAATTGTACAAATACAAGGTGGAGAACAAATTTACCTGAAGGCAGAAGGGTGGAACTAGATAGCTGCCCTGAGAGCCGGCAGTCACAATGTGCAGAATAGAGTAATTGAGTTATAAAGCACAGAAACAAGCCCTATGCCAACCAATGTGAAGTAAAGATGCCAAAGGGACTGGGAATGGGGCAGGACATTGAAGTAAGAAACAGTTCTTGTGAACAATAAGCATCAGCTGTGGGATGTGCCACAGCCAAATGGAGAAGAGTGAATCATTGCTCATCCCCAGACTTGGCATTAATTTAACAATCAGTTTTTTCTAATCCATAAAGTGTTGGTTAGTTACTTGAAAAGCTCACCCTCAGGGGGGGAGGGGGGGGTTACACAAGTTTTAAATCGGTAGGATGATAATCACTGACATCAGTACAGAGTCTGAACTAATTCTCCAGTGACAACACCTACACCTCAAAGGCATAACCTAGTGGCTTTTAAATTCCAATTTCTATTGGTTCCCCTGACTAATATTTCTCTCTCTAAAGGAGCAGATATACTCCCTAAACTGTTGTGAAACCTTATGGTGCACAAATTGGCTGCTGTGTTCTCTGCAAAACAACAATAAGTACACTTCACAAGTATTTCATCAGTTGTAAAGCAGTTTGTGACGCTTTCAAATGTGACTTGCACCACATCAATAAGCATTTTATCTTTCTGTGGCTCTGACCCTTATGGCTAAATAGAGATGCACTGCGCAGGTTATTAATAGTTAGACATTTTGCATTGGGTGATCATTAAAAAGATCTAGAAATACAATCTACCCATTTACAAACCTCTGGAGATCACACGTACACACGAGCATGATTCACACCCACACACAGAAATAAAGGCAGATTAATTATTGCCCCAATGTACCAATTGTGTTTTGCACTGATTTATTGGGGGGGGGTTTGTAGACTTTTTCTTTTCACTGTTTTACAGAATTTGTGTGTAATTTATGTGTGATTTATATGTATTTTATGGTTTTGTGTGTCGTCTGAGTCCATGTGCCTGTGGTGTTGCTGAAAACAAGATTTTCATTGTACCTCTACCTCACCATACAGATGTGTATGATCATAAACTCGACTTGACATAACTTGCACTGATCGGATAGGATGACACATGATTCTATGAGTCACAAAGCATCTGCGACTGTGGTTGGCTTCAAGCAACTCTAATTATTCTGTCCTAATTGATGATGGTAGTAAATTCCTGGGCCACACAGAGTAGATTCCCCGGCTTCCATTTCCAGTCTGTCAGGGAACTGTCAGTGGGGATGGGAAAATCATGCCAATGGCCATTCCATCCCATGGGAAAATGGCAGGAACAATTACTTCTGGAGGTGTTCGGCAAAGCGATCGCCAAGCCTACGCTTGGTCTCACCGATGTAGAGCAGCTGACATCTAGAGCAGCGGATGCAATTGATGCGGTTGGAGGAGGTGCAGGTGAACCTCTGCCGCACCTGGAAAGACTGCTTGGGTCCTTGAATGGAGTCAAGGGGAGGGGGTGGTTCGGGTGGGAAGGGCCGAATTGACCAGGGAGTTACGGAGGGAGCGGTCTCTGCGGAAAGCAGACAGGGGAGGAGATGGGAAGATGTGGCAAGTGGTGGGATCACGTTGGAGGTGGCGAAAATGTCGGAGGATTATTTGTTGTATGTGACGGCTGGTAGGGTGGAAGGTGAGGACAATGGGGACTCTGCCCTTGTTATGAGTGGGAGGATGGGGAGTGAGAGCAGAGTCACGGGGTATAGAAGTGACCCTGGTGAGAGGCTCATCTATGGTAGAAGAGGGGAACCCCCATTCCCTGAAGAATGAGGACATCTCCGATGCCCTGTGTGGAACACCTCATCCTGGGTGCAGATGTGGCGTAGACGGAGAAATTGAGAGATGGGGCTGGAGTCCTTCCAGGAAGCAGGGTGGGAAGAAGTAGTCCAGATACCCAATGGAGTCGGTGGGTTTATAGTGGATGTCGGTCTGTAGTCTAGCACCTGCGATGGAGATAGTGAGGTCAAGAAATGGTAGGGAAATGTCGGAAATGGTCTAGGTGTATTTGAGTGCCGGATGGAAGTTAGTGGTGAAATGGATGAAGTCAGTGAGTTGTGTGTGGGTGCAGGAGGTAGCACCAATGCAGTCGTCGATGTAGCGGAGGTAGAGTTTGGGGATAGGCCCACGGTATATCTCGAACAAGGATTGTTCGACGTACCCTACAAAGAGGGCGGCATAGCTAGGGCCCATGCGCGTGCCCATAGCTACGCCTTGTATTTGGAGGAAATGGGAGGAGTCAAATGAAAAGTTATTAAGGGTAAGGACCAGCTCCGCTAGGCGGAAGAGAGTATCAGTAGACAGGGATTGGTTGGTTCTCCGGTCGAGATAGAAACGGAGGGCTTTGAGACCTTCCTGGTGGGGGATGGATGTGTAGAGTGACTGAACATCCATATTCACCTCCCCCCCCTTGACTCCATTCAAGGACCCAAGCAGTCTTTCCAGGAGCGGCAGAGGTTCACCTGCACCTCCTCCAACCTCATCTATTGCATCCACTGCTCTAGATGTCCGCTGCTCTACATCGGTGAGACCAAGCGTAGGCTTGGCGATCGCTTCGCCGAACACCTCCGCTCGTTTCGCAATAACCAACCTGATCTCCCGGTGGCTCAGCACTTCAACTCCCCCTCCCATTCCGAATCTGACCTTTCTGTCCTGGGCCTCCTCCATGGCCAGAGTGAGGACCACGTAAATTGGAGGAGCAGCACCTCATATTTCACTTGGGCAGTTTGCACCCCAGCGGTATGAACATTGACTTCTCTAATTTCAGGTAGTCCTTACTTTCTCCTCCCCCTCTCAACTCTCCCTCAGCCCACTGGCTCCACCTCTTCATTTCTTCTTCTCCCCCCCCACCCCCCTCACATCAGTCTGAAGAAGGGTTTCGACCCAAAGCGTTGCCTATTTCATTCGCTCCATGAGCTGCCTCACCCGCTGAGTTTCTCCAGCATTTTTGTCTACCTTCGATTTTCCAGCATCTGCAGTTCCTTCTTCAACATCCCATCCTTTTAGTTCTCATTTCATTGCAAACTTAAGAAGCCTGTTCAGTTTTGATCACCCTCCTGCGGGAAAGGTGGCATTACGCTGGTGAGAGTGCAGGAAAGTTTTCAAGGATGCCGCTAGGACATGGAGGACTGAGTTATAGGGAGAGGCTGGCAACTAGGAGTTTATTACTTGGAGCATAGAGACTGAAGGATCATATAGAGGTGTATAAAATGAGGGGAACAAATAGGGTGAATGCACGGAGTTCCTTACCCAGGGTAGGGGAATCCAGAAAGCATAGGTTTAAGGTGTGAGGGGAAAATTTTAATAAGATTTAATAATAACCTGAGGGGCAAGTTTTCACACAGTAGGTATATGGAACGAGGTGCTTGAGGAAGTAATTGAGGCAGATACAATAACAACATTTAAAATACACTTGGACATGTACATGAATAGGACATACGAATCGCGAGCAACTGGGGCGAGCTTACATGTGGTATCTTGGTTGGCAAGGACAAGTTTCGCCGAAGGGCGCGTTCCCTTCTGTGTAACTATAATTAAGTGGCTACATGTCTTCCGCGTGACCATCGTTTAAAAATGAAAAATCTCTTCGCAGACTAAAAAATTCAAACGATTTGGAAACCCGAAAAGAGGAAGCGGGTGCTCCGGGCCGGAGAGTCGCTGCTGTTTGTCCTCAGCGCCCATCCGCCGGGCAGGTTCCAGCAATCTGTACACTCGCCCTGACCCAACGCCAGTTCGACAGTGGGGCGGAAACACACACACTTCAATGCGCATTCCAACAGCAATTAATTGGAAAGTGATTAGAAACGATAACAGTTACAGCATCTCCTTCAACCTCCCTTTCACCCAACTCCAGTTTAACCCAGTCTCTTCCCAGTCCTGTTTACCAGGAGAACGAGTGTCGGGCTCGGAGTCTCACCTCGCTCAGTCCCCGGTGACATCAATCCCCTTCACTCACCAGTAATGCAGATGTATGCCTGGACCCGCGTCCAGATACCCTGACCACTGCCTGAAGTTGATCTCGGCGCTCAGCCCGGGCAAGGAGAAGACTTCATCTCGGGAGGGTTGCCCCAGAGCCCCACTCACACACAGCAGCAACAAGCACCGGAGCATCGTGGCTGGCTGGACAGGCGGAGAACCAAAGGTGGCGACTGCTCGGGGAATGAGGAAGTGGGTTTGGTCGTGCACTCCGGCTCCGGATAGAAATATCACATGATCGCCCACAACTGAAGCAGGGCTCTTGTAAACGCGCCAGAGGGTGCGTGTGTTGTGAGAGGGAGATAAAGAGTTAGAGGGAGAGAGGGAGGGAGGGAGTGGAATCCAGTGATAGTGAGAGATAGTGAGAGGACTGCTGCAGCCCAGTCCTCGACCCTCCCCCATCCCCCGTGAATCTTCACATCAACCGCAAGAGGAAGCAAGCAGAGCCCGGCGCCAGTTCATGTGTGGGTGGTGGAAACTTTCATGCCTGAGCTGCTGAGGAACTCCCGAACTTATCGCCCCGACACTTCCCAATCCAAGTAATTTGCAGAGCATTTTACCCACACGATATTCACACAGCACCAGGGAATTCACCAGGGCACTGTTTGGGAGTAAATCTTCAAGTTATGAGGAGAGATTGGATAGACTGGGGTTGTTTTCCTTAGAGCTGAGGAAGCTGCGTGGGGTGCGGGAGACCCGACCGAGGTGTACACCACCGGGAAGGGCATAGGTCGACTTGAAACGAAGAAACATTCCCCCTTAATAGTGGTGCCAAAAAACGAAAGGGTGTAAGTTTATAGTAAATACAAGAAGTTTAGAAGAAAACTCAGAAATAATCTTTTCACTGAGGGTGGTTGGAATCAGGAACACACTGCATGAGGTGGTGCTGGAGACAGAGACACCCACACATTTAAGAAGTACCTGGACAAGCTCAGCAATGTCAAGCTGTAAAACAAGATCGGCCTGGACAAAGCAGAGTGTTCACAAACTTAAAGCACACGGTATTGGGGGTTCAGTATTGATGTGGATAGAGAACTGGCTGGCAGACAGGAAGCAAAGAGTAGGAGTAAACGGGTCCTTTTCACAATGGCAGGCAGTGATTAGTGGGGTACCGCAAGGCTCAGTGCTGGGACCCCAGCTATTTACGATATATATTAATGATTTGGACGAGGGAATTGAATGCAACATCTCCAAGTTTGCGGATGACACGAAGCTGGGGGGCAGTGTTAGCTGTGAGGAGGATGCTCGGAGGCAGCAAGGTGACTTGGATAGGTTGGGTGAGTGGGCAAATGCATGGCAGATGCAGTATAATGTGGATAAATGTGAGGTTATCCACTTTGGTGGCAAAAACAGGAAAGTAGACTATTATCTGAATGGTGGCCGATTAGGAAATGGGGAGATGCAAAGAGACCTGGGTGTCATGGTACACCAGTCATTAAAAGTAGGCATGCAGGTGCAGCAGGCAGTGAAGAAGGCGAATGGTATGTTAGCATTCATAGCAAAAGGATTTGAGTATAGGAGCAGGGAGGTTCTACTGCAGTTGTACAGGGTCTTGGTGAGACCACACCTGGAGTATTGCGTGCAGTTTTGGTCTCCTAATCTGAGGAAAGACATTCTTGCCATAGAGGGAGTACAGAGAAGGTTCACCAGACTGATTCCTGGGATGTCAGGACTTTCATATGAAGAAAGACTGGATAAACTCGGTTTGTACTCGCTAGAATTTAGAAGATTGAGGGGGGATCTTATAGAAACGTACAAAATTCTTAAGGGGTTGGACAGGCTAGATGCAGGAAGATTGTTCCCGATGTTGGGGAAGTCCAGAACAAGGGGTCACAGTTTAAGGATAAGGGGGAAATCTTTTAGGACCGAGATGAGGAAAACATTTTTCACACAGAGAGTGGTGAATCTCTGGAATTCTCTGCCACAGAAGGTAGTTGAGGCCAGTTCATTGGCTATATTTAAGAGGGAGTTAGATGTGGCCCTTGTGGCTAAAGGGATCAGGGGGTATGGAGAGAAAGCAGGTACAGGATACTGAGTTGGATGATCAGCCATGATCATATTGAATGGCGGTGCAGGCTCGAAGGGCCGAATGGCCTACTCCTGCACCTATTTTCTAGGTTTCTATGTTTTGTATGGCTGTGGAACTTGCACATAAGCAGCTTTAGTATTTCTAGGTGAGATCTCAGCGCTCACACATGGGCATCAAATGGGAGGACAGGGTGACAAACATGTATTCTGGTCAACATTGAGACCCTGATCCTGAGGGCACAGTTCTGCTGGACAGGCCACCTAATCCAAATGGACAGATCCCGAATGCCACTCCAGTTCTTGCACAGGCCCACCGGAACCAGGGGCATCCAAGTAAGTGAAAGGATTGTATCAAAGGCAGCCTCAACACAATGGAATTCCTGCAACAGTGGTAGTTGTAGTTTATTTATTGTCACGAGTGCAGAGATGCAGTGAAATGCTTGTTCTGCATGCTATCCAGTCAAATCATACAATGCATGAGAACAATAGATCCTCTTCTGGAACACCGCACAGATCAACACATTCCGGTGCCAACTTGCAACTTCCAAGTCTCTGAAAAGTCCGACCTTGGCCCGAAATTATGTAATCTCTTATTTTCTCACTTTTAGGCCTGGTGTCCTGGCGACACTAGATCAATGAAGTAGAGGTCAGCCTGGCCCAGTGCGATCTCATCAGGTCCTTCCACCGCCGCTCAGTGCAGCTGTCTCACCTGCTGCAGGTGATGCACTATCCATTCGCCCATTGGCTGTAGAACCTCCTATGACCACCTACTCCTAGAGCACACAGCAGTCTGAAGAAGAGTTCCAACCATAACGTCTATCCATTTCCCTTTAGAGGCTGCCTGAGCTGCTGAGTTCTTTCCGCTCTTTATGTTTTGCTCAGGATTCCAGCATTTGCAGTTACTTGAGTTTCCCTTTACTGCACCACTGTGATATCTCTTCCTACTTTGAAGTTCTCCTCCACTCTGCAACAGGAGTTCTACGGGTTTGTATATCTCTTCCGAGGCAGCCGCCGGGTTCCTGCACTGCCTCATCTTGTGGTGAAGCTGGAGGTGGATAGAGATTAGTAGCCCTCATTCATCTCCAACATGAATTCCAACAATGTGATCTGGTCCGACATGGCTGCTCCTTCCTCCTGGCCCACAGCAACGCTTTCCAATTTCCTGTTCCCTGCCGGCTTGCACTAGCAATGTTTTTCATATTAGTCTCCGTGCACGCAGCAGGCATTGCCTCCTTGCTGGAGCTGGAGTTCTGTGCTGGGATAGAACAGATAGACCAAAAGGGCTTGTGTCTACTTTAAATGTAGCAATTCAAATGGGACTGCATCTCCAGGGCTGGTCTCACCAGCCAAACTCAGAATGACCAACAAAGACTGCATGACTGATGACATTGAACCTGATGGTCATCTAACAAAGAGGTGAGCCCGTAAATTGCCATGGTGTAGAAGGCCACACATCAAGTGCTGGGAGATGGGATTAGTATAGATGGTAACTTGATGGTCAGCATGAACCTAGTGGGCTGAAAGCACCCTGCACGAAGGTTCTTTGCCTCCAGATAGCTTTGCCTGAAAATGGATTGAACCAGCTTTGGAAGCAAATTGGGTCCACAAAAAATGCTTGTGAAATTGACAGCAAACAAGAGTACATCAGAATCAGTGTAGCCTCTTCCCAAAAAGATGCTTTAAAGTGAGAATCTAGGTTCACCACCGCTGCTTGCACTTTCACACAGAGATGGGAAAAGGGTGTCAGTTGACAGTACATGACAGTGACACCCACTGGCGAAGGGAGAAGCTGAAGAGGCAGCTGCTGTGAGTGAGAGAGAGAGAGAGAGAGGTTGCCATGCCTGGGAGTGAGATACATGCCCTTGGGAGAGAACCTGTGTACAATGAGCAGTGCCTGTAAAGCAGAATTTCACAACACCATGACATTACCTCTATGTCATTGTTTATGCCACTCTTCAAATACTGTCACTCCTCACACAAACACACACACCACTTCATCCTGGCCATGTTCTGATCACTGCTTGCATTGGGAAGAATGTACAGAAGCCAAAGAACCATTACCTCCAGGTTTAAGAACAGCTTCTTCCCTTCTACTATCAAACTCTTGAACCTGCACAATCCCAAACACAACCTGACCTCAGCAGTGAACTACCATGGACTTTGTTCTACTACGGTTGCTCTATATACTTTGTTTTACACTATTACGGTCTGATTTACCTAATATAACTGATAATTTATTGTATATATTTTTGTTGTGTTGTTGCATTTAATGTTCCAGCAAAGCTGCAGCAAGTAAGAATTTCAATGTTCTGGTCCCGACGCATATGACAACCAAACACTTTTGACTCTCTTAACATGCCCACTTCCCCCTTCCCTCCTCCCCACATGCACGCACACACACACACACATAGGCACACACATAGACACGTGTGCACACATACATTTCTTGGGTTATCCCTCAGGTTGGAAGATGATTTACTTCCATTCCAGTTTTATGAGTCCTGAGATAGCTGAGGTGGTGAATGTTGAAACCCCAGACTTTTCCACAGAAAGAGCAGTAGGTGCCTGATGGAATGGGTGGCAGGATAGTCTGCGCGAGGGTCAATTTCTTTTGCGTGCTCCATCTGCATGCCTCATTGTTCTCAATACTGTCCTGAATGCTCCTTCTCCATTTTGAGTGTCATGGATCAGAGCTTCTCAAGAGTCAAGTGGAGATGTCGCTTCTGCTGTGGGAGCTCTGAGGAAATCCTTGAATCTTATCCTCTGTTCTCCTGGTAAATTCTTCCCAGGACAAAGCTCCCAACAGAGGGTCTGTTTGAGAGTCTGATGTCAGACATACGAACCATGGACTCATTTCTGATGATGTTGGTCTGGGAGAGGACACTGGTATTGGTTGACTGATGCTTCCAGTGATTTGTAGGATTTTGCAGGGGGAGTTGGTGACATCTTTCTTGGGATGCTGAAGATAGTCCAGGTCTCAAGCCCACAGTAAGACAGGCCCACCGCTGCCCAATAGACCACATGACTTGTGCTAGAACTGAGGTCCAGCTCTTCAAAAAAACTTCAATGGTGACTCTTGAGATATGGGAAGTGGTCCATATTCTTTCTCGCCATGAACCTTTATTGTCAAGGGGCAATATAGTGCATCTGGGGCAAGTTGGTAGAGGACCTTGGTCTTGTACATATCAATTTTTTAAAATCATTCAAAGGATGTTGGCTTCACTATCTGAGCCAGCATTTTATTATCCATCCCAAAATTGCCCGAGAAGGTGATCGTAAGCTGCCTTCTTGAAGTGCCGCAGTCCTTGTGGTCGGATTCTACCCAAAAAGCTGTTAGGGAGGGAGTTCTGGGTTTTTAACCCAGTGACAGTGAATGAAAGGCAAATATTCTCATGCCAGGATGGTGTGTGGCTTGGAGGGATTCTTCCAGATGATGGTGCTGCCCATGCATGTGGTGCTTTTGTCCTTCCAGCTGGGAGAGGTGGTGGGTTTGTAAGGTTCTGTCTAGGAAGACAGTGCGTAGCTGCAGTGTAGATGGTGCAAACTGCTGCTGCTGTGCATCGGGGATGGAGTGAGTGCATGGTTGTTGATGGAATGCCTATTAAGTGGGCTAGTATATCTTATATGGTAAGCTTATTCATTCAGACAGGTGGAGAGTGTTTGATCGCACGCCTGACCTGAACCTTTAGATGGAGGTTAGGTTTTGGAAAGTTAGGAGGTGACTTACTGACCACAGAATTCCCATCCTCTGACTTGCTCTTGTAGCCACATTGTGCATTCTCTTACTTGCTTTGATGAAAGTGTCTCCAGTATCTTGGCACGCAGTATCTGAGTTTGAACAAGTGCAAACACTGCCTGTATACTGCAGCTCAACTGGTGGGGATCAAGTGACCTTGGATCCGGAGTGCATTCCTGTTGGTTGAACAGTTCCCCACTAGTTTGAACGATGAGTTGCACTCCTCACCAAAGGGTGTTGCAACATTGTGATGAGAAAGATGGAGAACGGTGTTGGCAGAACTTGTCTTGCATTGTGGACCCTGATCCGGACTTGTCTTGCATTGTAGACCCGTTGGATGGGATCGTAGCCTTTGCAATATTGTTAAGCAAACGTAAGATGGAGATGAATTTTACTGAGTGGCTAAAGATGGCTGAGGAGAGGGTTCCACAGTTATCCCTGAATAATATATTCAAAGGTTTGTGTGAGTTGGGAAATGGGCCGTGTATGGTGGTTGGTGTCAGTCCCTGCATCAATGTTTGAGTTTCACACAGTGAAGATCACGTCCACTGTGCCTGTGAGTGGGTGAAATCTGATCAGCTCTTCAGCAACACTGGAGACATCTCATCTGGTCTTGTTGACTTACTACTTTAACTTCAGCCAATTTTACTAATAGCTGCTGCTATTGATTTTTAATGTATGCTCTGCCTCAAGTATGTTCGCTCTTCATTATTAATTTGAAATACCCTGCTCCCTGGTGAAAAACTTGCCTCATAAATCTTTTTTAAACCATCCCCCATTACCTAAAGCTATGACTATAGTATTTGAATTTCCACCCTAGACAAGAAGAATGTGACTACTCTATCTGTGCCTCTCATTGTTCTATCTACTCAGATCTCACGCTCCTGGTGAAAAGTACTTATTCAGCCAGTACCTTACACCGCCCTCAACATGTTTGTCTTTAGTGAGCTATTTCATTAGATTTATTTGCCCATTGAAAACTTGTGAACTCCACTTTATGTTTGCAGCCTATCTATTTTTTATACTCTCTCAATGCCTTTCTATTTTTAATTGTCACTTCTTTTCATATTCTGTAATCAGCCAGGTTCTCTCTGGAAGAGGAAGGAAAAACTTGGATTGTTTTCACTGGAGCGTGGGAGGCTTAGGTGAGTTTGGTTTAGTTTAGAGATACAAAGAAACAGGCCCTTCGGCCCAGCAGGTCCGCGCCGACCAGCTATCTCCGCACACTAACGCTATCCAACACACACTGGGGACAATTTACAATTATACCAAGCCAATTAACCTACAAACCTGTACATCTTTGGAGCGTGGGAGGAAACTGGAGAAAACCCACACAGGTCACAGGGAGAATGTACAAATTCCGTGCAGACAGCACCCGCAGTTAGGATCGAACCCGGGTCTTTGGCGCATGCAAACTCCACACAAACACCAGAAGGTTGCTGGAGCGATGAGGCAGCAGCTCTACTAGCTGCATCTTTGTACCATTCTTTTATTGGAAATATCAAATACAAGAGGGCATATGTTTAAGGAGCAAAGTTTAAAGGAGATGTCTGGTGCAAGTTTTTTTACACAGAGTGTAGTAAGTGCCTACAATGTGCTGCCGGGGTGGTGGTGGTGGCAGATATGATACAATAGCCGCATTTAAGAGACTTTTGAAAAGGCACATGGATATGCAGGGAATGGAGGGATATGGATTATGTGCAGGCAGATAAGGGTTAGTCTTAGCATTGTGTTCAACCCCGACATTGTAGGCTGCAGTGCCTGTGCTGTTCTATGATTTAAGTTTGTACATCATCTGCTTGCAGCTAATACCCCTCTAATCCAGACAGCATTCTGGTAAACCCCTCCTGCGCCATCTCCAAAGCTTCCACATCCTTCCCATGTTAGGGTGACCAGAACTGCATGCAATATTCCAAATGTGCTTAACCAAAGTCCTATAAAGCTGCAACTTGACTTTCTGACTCTTATACTCAATGCCCCGACTATGGATTACAAGCATACCATATGCCTTCTTTTCCACTCTATTTACTCGTGTTGCCCCTTTCTGGGAGCTATCGGCTTGGACCCAAAGGTCCTTCTGCATGTCAATGCTGTTTAGGGTCATGCCATCAAACATATACCTAATGAGGGGCACAGATAGGATTACATTTGACCTCCAAAAGTGCAACACCTCACACTTGATCGGATTAAACTCCACTTTACAGTTCTCAGCCCATTTTTGTAGTTGATCTATATCCCATTGTATACTTTGACAACCTTCCTCACTGTTGACAACTCCACCAATTTTGGTGTTGTCTGCAAACTTACTAACCAACCCATTTACATTTACATCCAAGTCATTTTTACATGTTACAAACACAAGTCCCAGCACAGATCCCTGTGCAACTCCGCTGATCACACGTCCAGGCAGAATAATTCGCATCCACTAGAGCCATCTGTCTCCTATGCTCTGAATATGTATGACCAAATGCATGAATCCCATACATCTTAATCTTCTGGACCATGAGGAGCCTTATCAAATGCCTCACTCTAATCGATGTAGACGACATCCACTAAAGTACCCCTTGAATGAGCATGTCAGTGGGTAGTTTATTCAAAAAATACTCTTTGCTGATTTGAGAGTTGCACGAGTTCCTCCGGTAAATATTGGCACTGACTCATTAAGTCCTGTAGCGAGCTGTGGCCTTTAAACAGCCTCTGAGAGGGAAAAGGGGAAGGTGAGGGGCGTTAGGGGAGAAGTTTCCCCGAGCCTGCCCTATATGTGCCCCTCATGACTTTATAGATGTCAATTGTGTTCCCCATTAACCTCCTCCACTCCAGAGAAAGCAGATCTATCATTTCCAGTCTCAGCTCGCCACTGAAACATTCCATTTCAGGCAATGCCTATGTTTTCATTTGCCACAGACTTGATTTTCTCCGACACCACAGTTGAGGTTAGAAATGTACCCTAAGACCCCCCTCCGCCTATTAGTCATCCTAAACTGACGGGGACGTACTCTGTGGAAATATTGTTTGAAACCTCTAAATTTACAGAAAGTGTCACATCATTCTGAACCAGGTGGAATTTTCCATATTCTGTATTTATATGTGGTTTAGAATTTCTGGTGAAGAGAGAGTACCTCATGTATGTATCATCGCAGCAAAAGTTGACCTGATGGGTGTGACTCCATTCGCAAGGTAAATTGCAAGACCTTCCTACAATTATGCATGAATAACTGGCTCCTAACAAGAAATACAAACAGAAAGAGCTGGCAAACACTCAGCAGGTCAGGCAGCATCTGTGGGGAGAGAACCAGAGCAACTCACCAGGCTCAAGACAATCTCAATGAAGGATATTCAGCACAAAATATTACCTGTTTTACTCTCTCCAAGATGCTGCCTGACCTGCTATGTGTTCCCAGCTTTTTCTGTTATTATTTCAGATCTCCAGCAACTGTACTTTTTTTCCTTATTAGTTAATTATATTTAGGAACGCTTAGATTATTTTCCGTATTGCATACAGCAGTTTCCTGGAGATTGATGTTAAATTTCTTGGAACTCCAAACCAATCCTGGTCTCTGCCAACCCAAACCATCCATTCATGATTGAGGCAAGAAGTAGAGTTTTGAATGATTTATTTGCAATTCATTGTACTTCAGAAAACCCTGTTGTGCCTGACCCTGAGCATGTGCTGAAGGGCCACAGCACATTCCCATTCTAAGCAGCCAGCAGGGTAGAGAATAAAATATAAGCAGTGTCAAAGGTCTTGGAGAGCAGGTCCACATGAGCTCCTGTGCCGATGCAAACTGAGCATTCACTACAGTGCCTGGTACTCCTGTAGCCCTTGACCCTGTGTTCACCAGAAGGAAGGAAGGCATATTCCACACTGTAAACTAAGAGTTATTTCCTGAGGGGGTAACGTTTTTGAATTTGTTCAGTCGCCCCTCGTCTTCAGTTAGAAAATCGCATTAGCATCATAGTAAATCATTAATGATTGGGCTCCTTCAAGGAACCAATGGGTTTGCGCATTCCCAGGGACTGGTAATCCCTGAATGCAAAATAGCCAAATACTAAAACTGGATTTTTACTTAGAAACAGCAACACCACCCAACAGAGCCAAGCTGGGCTGACAAAATCCCCTCAGTACAATTACAAAATCCCCTCAGTTGAAGAGGAGATCCTGTGGATGGGGCTGATCCCATGCTGCGCTTATCGCTCCTCTGGGCTGGAGAAGGCATACATTTCCCAGGACACATTAGTGGTCTGTCTATAGGATGGGATTGCTTATGGTGACTAGTGGTGTTCTGGGCAACACTGTATCCTAATTTAATCCAGGTGTCTGCAAATGCCTCTCTTGGAGACCTTTACTTGAATGGTATTGAGCTGGATCCACTAAGTTGCTTAAGGGTGTGGCAGAGTTTATCTTCCACCATCTTGTTCATCTAATCTATACTGCATTATTGCTGCACTTCACTGACATTGGTTCAGTTATTTGGGTTGAATAAAAGCAATCCCAGAACGACCTCTATTCAAGGCAGCCCTAATGCCCCAGGCCTGCAGGTATAAAAGGAACCATTCCCAGAAAGCACACTTTTACCTGTTTCAATGTAGAGAATTTTTCAAATTACTCGTAGTAATACAGAGTGCATGTCAGCCTGATAGAGTCTCTGTTTAAAGTCTAGGTATCGCTACTTGGACTTGGCTTAGCTTGGTGCTGTTGCTTTGTTTGGAGTATAGTGATTAAAAAGCCCATTGAAGCAAGAGAAGCAAGAAAATAATCAATCATAAGGCCATCGAACAGTAAGCTGGCTAACTGGAAGACCAAGTCTGGTGCTGTCTCAGTATGGAGTGTTGGAGAGGTAGGACTCAAACATCTTCAAGGCTCGCCTTGGTGCCCATTGTGGTACCATGTGTCCAACTCCCTGGAGAGAAACAAAGCAGAAACAGGCTATCAACATTCCCCTGATAACAAAGGCACCCAGAGCTGTCCACCATGATCCCTGTGTCTGAACCAAGAGATGCTCAGGATGACATCAATCTTCTACTTTCTCAGGAAAGATACAAAATGCTGAGGAAATTCAGTGGGTCACTAACATCAATGGAGAACATGGATAGATGACAGTTTGGGTCGAGATGCTGCCTGAACTGTTGAGTTACTCCAGCATTTTGTGTCTTTTCTTGGTAAACCAACATCTGTAGTTCCCTGTTTCTAGTTTCTTGGATAGGATTTCACAGCAAGCAAGAAGGTTGGTATGACCAATTCCTGAGAACTACAAATCCAGAAAGGCAGTCATCACCAACTAGTCAGTGGAATGATGGTGGTCAGTAAATGTTAGTCATCGGGGAACATGCAGATCAAAATGTTAAAGAGAGGGAGACACAAAATGCTGGAGTAACTCAAGTGATCAGACAGCATCTCTGGAGAAAAGAAATAGGTGACGTTTCGGGTTGAGACCCTTCTTTCGACTGACTGAAGTCCGACTTAAAGGGACGTAAAAGGAGGTGTCAGGGTGTCATTACAGAAGACAATGATTTGGGGAGTTGGGTATAACAGTGGAATGTGTGGGGCAGAGAGTGGAGAATGGTGTATCCTATGGATCAGAGTGGGACAGATATTGGGGAGTGGAGTATCAGATGAGTCAGCGGAACAAAGAGTGGGTTATCATAGAGCTCAAAAGGGGATGGAGTGGATATCACATGGGTCAGAGTGGGGCCACAAATGCTTAACCTACAAAAGTATTCTTACTTCAAATGAACTTGGTAGAGTGAAGAGGGAGGTTTGGTTACCTTGACAGTCAGGAAGGTGAGGTTATCATACTGCTCGTAGAACCCAGCAATTTGATCATCACAAATCCATGGTTGGTATTCAACTGTTTTCTAATGACAAAACAGGCAATCGGTTACTGCTGCTGAGGAGAGCCCCTCTTGTAATCTCTCCCTCCCCAAGCCCACAGGCCCGAGCTTCCGACAGATGCACAGTTATCCCACTGTATGACGATCCTCCAGGCTGTTCTGGGAGAGAGTTTCACACACCATGCTGGGGAGCTGCTGTGAACAGGGAGGGCCTTTGATGGAAAGGACACCTGATCAGTACCAGTCACTCAGTGACTGGGGGCAAAAGCCTATTGCAAGACTTTTCTTTCATTTGGTGACTGTCACAACATTCATCAGCCCATCCACCACACTCAACATTCATTTCCTCCACCACCACCAGTGCACAATATCTGCAGTTGACACCATCACACACCAAAACCAGAGTGGAAGCAAATCCTTCTTGATCCTGATGCACAGCCTGAGAAGAAAACTGAATGGGATACTACCTACCTTCTGATTCAGTGACCGCACAAACCAGTTGCCTCCTAGAAAGTTGCAGGCCATGTCCGTATCTCCGTTGTAGACCAGTACACGCAGACCCTTGCTGAGGAGTTGCAGGTAGAAGCTTTGCATGCTGGTGTAGATACGGCCATAGGTTTCACTAATCTCTTGACTGCAAATGGAGCAGATGAATTATCAGAGGTTAGAGTCAACTTCATAAGTACATTAAAATTAATCCAGTTCAATTGAATTTTATTGTAACAAGTTCAGGAGTGATCTGAGCAGTTTACAATTTTGATTGGATAGACCTTTGGTTACCAATAAAATACAGTCATGGGGGTGGGGGGGCAAGATCTTGTTGAATGTGTTCAAGTTGCTGAGATTTATAGATTTATAGAATTGTACAGAATGAAAACTGGCCTTTTGGGCCAACATGACTAAGGCATTCCTTTTGTCTGCATTTGGCCGCTTTCCCTCTAAACCTTTTCTATCTATGGATCTGTCCAAATGTTTTTTTTTAAATTGTATCCGCCTCCACCAGCTCCTCTGGCAGTTTGTACATCCACCACCCGGGGTCAAGGAAAGATTGTTCGCGTCGCGGCCCTGTTTCCACCAATCTTTCCACCACCACGCACAAGGAGCACAAGAAGCGCAAGACAGACACCATTGTATGCAGATGCCGAGAAGTGTGTTCAGCTCTGGCTGAACAACTTCTAATCTTGTGTGTGGACTCGATAAGAACCCACCTCCACTGTGTGAAAAAATGTCCTTCAAATCCTCTTTATATCTTTCCTCTCTCACCCTAAACCTATGCCCTCTAATGTTAGACTTCCCTATCCTGGGTAAGAAGTCTGTGACAATCCTATCCACACCCTTTATCTATATTACGAAAAGTCTGATCTTGACCACTTCCTGTTGTTCTGTATATTGATTTTAGAAAAAATGCTGCCACTTACGGCTGTGATTTTTGGCCATCTTACTCAGAGTCCCCCTCCGCTGCGCAGGACAAGGATTTTTCCCATCGATGAAAAATAAAAGAGTTATCAGTGTTTTAAAAATGTTGAGATTCTCTCTCCAGAAGGACAAGCCCCTTCCAGAGGGACTATAAAACCTAGAAGTGTTGAGTGCCTCAGTCAGTCTCTGCAATACGGGGGAGCGAGAGGGTCATGTCTCTCAGTCTGAGCTGTGAATAACACTGAACACATGTCTACTAAACAGTGAGTGCCCTTAATGTGGTTTGAAAATGCTTGCTAAAAGTGTGTTTTGGTTTGAGAATGCTAAAGTTTCCTTGCCTAATTGAAAAGTTGGTTTCAGAATGCTAAAGTTGCCTTGCCTAATTGAAAAGTTGATTTGAGAATGCCTTGCCTAATTGAAAAGTTGGTTTGAGAATGCTAAAGTTGCCTTGCCTAATTAAAGTTGCCTTGCCTAATTAAAGTTGCCTTGCCTAATTAAAGTTGCCTTGCCTAATTAAAGTTGTCTTGCCAAATGCAACAGGTTTGTTTTGAAAATGCGCCTTTTAACTGTGCCTTATTGAAAAGTGTGCAACAGTTTTTGGAAGGAAAAACCGTGAATAAACGTTTTATTAGATCAGGACTGTGTTTAATGCAAAATTGCCGCTCATTCCGTGACTTCCGTTTAGTGGAGAGGTGGCACTGAGTGCGTCATTTCTGCTTAGTGGAGAGGTGGCACTGAGTGCGGAATGCCCACAATGAAGACACCACCCTGAACCGTTTGAGTAATTCAAGAGAGCTTACTGCCATGTATATGGTGAGTGTGTTTGTTGAAAGTTATTTAAAGCACGTTTTTGCTGTAGCAGCAGCTGTAGAGGAGTGTTTCAGAGTAAAATGACTTTAAACGTTTGAATCATTCGGTTTAGACACAACTGTGTTCTTATTTTCAAACTTCTCACATAGAGTATACGGTTAGTAACAGGATTCAGTATGCTTACCACGTTCTGAAGTTACTTGGCATTTTAGTATTGGTGCTGTGTGTGTGTGTGAGTGAGTGTGTGTCTGTGTGTGTGTGTCTGTGAGTGTGTGTGTGTCTGTGTGTGTGTGAGTGTGAGTGAGTGAGTGTGTGTTAGTGGTCTCAGTGACTGAGCTGCCAGCCCAAGAATCCATTCGCCCCACAATGTCCATATTGGTGCTCTGGAAACCAGTCCCTTCGGCCCACAACACCATGCCGCCCCCCCCCCCCCCACACTGGCCAGCAATATTGGAACTGGTGGAGAGGTGGAATATTGCGCTAGGGGACCAGCCCTCCTGTGTGAAGCTGGGACCCAACGGGTCCCACTTAGTCTAGTAATTTTATAAATTTCCATAAGATCAACCCTCAACCTTCTTCGCCCCATGGAAAACTGTTCCAGATTCTCCAATCCCTCCTAAAGACGACAGTACAGGTTCACATTGTGAACCTTTCCTGTAACTTCTCCAGCTTAATGACATCCTTCCAAAAGCATGATAACCATAATTGTACACAATACGCACGGCCAGTTAGAATCAATGTTTAGTGCAATCCTAACTCTTGTACTCAATCCCTTGGCCGACTAAGGCAAGCTTACCAAATGTCTTCTTCACCACCCTATCTACATGTATCACCACTTTTGGGGAACAATGTACTTGTGCTCCAAGGTCCCGCTATTCAACCACACTTCACAATGCCCTGCCATTCACCGTGTATGTCATGGCCTGGTTTAACTTTTCAAAATGCATAATTAACGATCCCGGGTGGGTGGAGTTGGTGTTTGATACCCTGCATATCTAACCCATGAACTAACCATATTTGTGCACTAATGAATACAATAAAAGCACTGTTTTAAGACAGGCATGAGAAAGATAAACCAGTGAAATAGACCTTTAACCACCCCTCTCTCCTCCCCACTGGTGCATTGGTTTCCTCTCAGAGCCCAAAGACAGTTACTGCTGTAAGTTGCCCCTTGTGCGTATGTGAATAGTAGAATCTGGGAGTGGAGGGGTGGGGGGGGGGGGGGGGGAGTTGATGAGAATGTAGAAAGAATAATAAATGAGATTGATGTAGGATTAGTGTAAGTGGATGTTTGATAGTTGGCATGGACCTGGCGGGCCGAAGGTCCTGTTTCTATGCTGTTTATCTCTGGCTGTTTGCCTCTAAGAAGGTGACTAAAGTGTAAGTAAGGAAGGCATTAAATGGGAGATTTGCAGATTTACAGTGTGGCTGAGTTTGTGGTACATCGTAAAGTTAGGGATACTAGTCTCCGCAGAGAACGTACGAGGCATAAAGCAATCATCTTGTTTCATGTGGACATGAAAGATCTGATGATATTATTAGAAAGTACAGGCAAGTTCTCCCTGATGTTTAAATACATATTTCTTCTGCCCCAGTCAACATCACTATAGGGTATTCCAGTTTACTTGCTATGGAAGAGACCTGGCTGGGCACAAATGTAATATCACCCAGCCTACATTAGCAGAACTATTATACTTCTTGATCATGTAGCATGTTTGGACATCACAAGGGCATGGAAAGCACTGTTCATCTGCACATCTAAGATAGCTGTGCATCTAAGCAATTACATATCCTGTGCACATGCTGTTTCGAATTTACTAGGTGACCCCTTACCTGCAGAGCTCCCAGCCCTGGACATTTGCTGGGATGTGCAGAGCTGTTCTCACATCAGCACGATTTAGCCAGGTCCACTGAGCTGTGTCATTGATGCACGGAGGAGCTTGGTTTCTGGATGTGTCTGCAGTCTGGTAAGACAGGGAGGTGGTAACGTTAGTGATGTGTGAATGATGACATACATTCAGCAGGGGAAACTTTTGATCGATAACAGATACAACTACAGCTCTTCGCAGAGTAGTAGGTGAACTCATTTCAAAACCATTTAGATAATTAGAAGCTACAGTACTTAATACCAAGATAAGGAAATTTATATGAGACTATGTACAGAAATAAGGAGTTTGGCCCTGTGGGATTCTTCAAGATGAGAGTTAGGGGGAAGGGTTGGGCTCATCAATTCTATGCAGTGAGTGTGTACGAAGCCATTAGAATTCAATAGGTGCGTGAATTTTGGGCCCCATATCTGAGGAAGGATGTGCTGGTGTTGGAGTCCAGAGGAGGTTTACGAGGATGATAAGGTTAATGTATGATGAGCGGTTGACGGTACTGGACCTGTACTCGCTGGAGTTTGGAGGGATGAGGGGAGACCTTATTGAAGCTTACCGAATTGTGAAAGGCTTGGATAAAGTGGATGTGGAGAGAATGTTTCCACCAGTGGGAAAGTCTAGGACCAGAGGGCACATTCTCAGAAAAAAGTATGTACCTTTAGAAAGGAGATGAGGAGGAACTTCTTTAATCAGAGGGGGGGGGATCTGTGGAATTCATTGCCACAGACAGCTGTGGAGGCCAGGTCATTGGTTAATTTTAAGGTGGGGATTGACAGATTCTTGATTAGTAAGTGTGTCAAGGGTTATGGGGAGAAGGCAGGAGAATGGGGGTTGAGAGGGAAGAATAGATCATCCATGATTGAATGGCAGAGTGGACTCAATGGGCCAAATGCCCTAATTCCTTTCCTATGACTAATGAATGGGAATGACCTTTTAGAATTTTATGCAATAGGAGTGCACACTAAAAGATTAGTCCATTGGGAATTTAAACAATGGAGTGTATGAGAGGATAGTAATCCTAATTGGGATTAGAAATGGGAAATTGAATTGGCAGGAATTGGGCCTATTTGAATTTTATACAGTGGAATGCATAACAAGGAGTTGAGACCAATACCAAGGTGCAGCTGGATACTGGGTAATTTAGTATACTAATAATCCAGATGCCTGGACCAATGACTTAGAGATGGGTGTTTAACTCTCATCTGTGATGTGATCCATGCATCATTTATGTTGCCATTTTGAAATTACAGTATAAAGGTAGTATTGGTAATGGAAACCAAAAAACTACCCAATAGTTGTAAATCTCAAAATTAGTATCTGATACTTTTAGGAAAGGAAATCTGTACTCCTTCCCAGGTCTGGCTTTTATTTGTATTGGTTTATTATTGCATGTGTACAGCAGAAAACATTGTTTTGTCTGTAATCTAAGCAAACCATACCATACACGCAAATATGAGGTAGTGCAGAAGAGAAAATAACCAGTGTGCAGAATATAGTGTTATCGCTACAGAGAAAGTGCAGATTACAAAAATGCAAATGCCACAACGAGATAGATTGGAAGATTGGAACTAAACCTTAACATATGAGAGGCCATTTCAAGAGTTCGATAACAGCGGGGAAGAAATTGTTCTTGAATCTGGTTGTACATGCGATCACTGCCCGAGGTAGTGTGAAGCTAATTGGAGTTAATTGGGGACAAGGCTGGTCTGTGTGATGGACTGTGCTGCATCCACAACTCACTGCAATTTCTTGCAATTTTAGGCAGAGCAGTTGCTTTACCAAGCTGTGATTTATCTTGTTGCCATAGTAATGTGCTTGTTGACTCAGAAACGCTTTATTTAAGGCCATTTTGATTCTGGGTATTAAATCCCAAACTTGGAAGTGGATAGCAATCATAAACATGTTAGATAAATGAGTGAAGAGAGTATATGAAAGAGTTAATGCCCATTGGAACTAACATTGTGAAAGCAATGGTGGAGACATTAGTCTCATATTTTATACTGTTTGGAAAGGAGGTGGTGCTTTGGTATTTTAAGCAGAATAGGAAATGGATACTTCTTACCATCTGCATGTCAAACTTATAAAACTGGAAGATGTTCTTCATTTCCGCGTCGAATCGTCCAAAATATTTCTGTACACCCCCAGCACATTTCATGTACAGTGAATACAGATTGAGTCCACTACTGTAGATGACCTTGTATACTTTGGAGAGCTGTTAAAAGAAAAATAATATATTTTCTCAGTTCTATTCAAATACCCATCAGTTCATCCCCTTGATGCGAAATCTGCATTCCTCCCCTTTCACAATGTCCTACATCCAGGCCAAAGACTTGTCATATACTGAGAAGATACAGGCCAGTTTCACACTACACACTGCAACTTCTTGATTTTCTACTCTGCCTATATGCAAATAACTGTAGCTTGTCCTCCTATTTTCAAAGGTGCATGGGCGTAATCCCTAATCATGCGTAGGGATTACACATGATTGGGGATTATGTCCATGCACCTTTGAAAATGGGAGGACAAGCTACAGAATTTTGCATATAGGCAGAGTACAAAATCAAGGAGTTTACAATGTGCAGTGTGAAAGAATGGCCTGTATCTTCTCAGTCAGATTATACAGTAAGCATCATAGGAAAGAAGAATAGGCAGTTATTCTTAGTCAACTGGCCAGCATTCATGAGCAAAAAATAAGCTGCCACAGGAAGCGTCAGGCAGCATCCATGAAGGAAAATGGACATTGTTTTGGATCGGGATGACTTCCCACAGGAGCTTGTTTTTTACTCAAGGTTCCAGCATCTACAGTCTCTTGTTCGGCCAGTACTCATCTCCAATCATCACCAAATACGGATCAAACAGTCATTGCTGTTTTTAGTTCATATTTCACTGCCATGTTTACAACAGTAACAATGGACATATTTAACAGTGTAAAGTGCTTTGGCATATTGAGGTTTCAAAAGCACCATGTTAATGCTTTTTTTAAATGCACATTGTACAGAATCAATGAGCGGATGGATTATAACGGAAAGTGAAAAAGAACCTACTGATTGTTGGCAGTAATAGTTATTGTTGTTGTTGAAGTTGCAAGATCCATATGAACAGCAGTATGAATTCAGGTTAGCCCACACCCTTAAATGAGGGGGAAACAAAGAGAGATAATGTAAACTCAAATGTAGCATTCAACTGTACCAGGCCAAGCATCCTTCCTATAAGGGATTTCCTTTGCGTTAAGCTTATTTTGCAGTCATCATTGATCACCTATGCATCTTATTTCCTTATCTCAGCAGACAGGAGATGGTGAGAGACTCTGTTTTCCATTACAACACCATATTGTTTAATGCATATAAAACCCACTAATAGCAAATATTCTATTATTAATATCAATATTCTACTATTAATAGAATATTCATGGCACAATGATACAGCGGCAGAGCTGCTGCCTCACAGTGACAGAGATCCGGGATTGATCCTGACTATGGGAGCTGTCTGTGCGGAATTTGCACGTTCTCCCTGTGATTGGTGCTTCCTCCCACATTACAAAGACATACAGGTTTGTAGGTTAATTGCCGCGAGTGTGTAGGATGCGAAAGTGGGATAAAATAGAACTAGTGTACAGTGATCGATAGTTGGCATGGACTCAGTGGGCTGAAGGACCTGTTTCCACGCAGTATCTCTAAATTAAACTGAATGAAACCACACTGAACTAATACAGTTCTGGATAGTTTAGTGCATGGCCGAAATTCCAACTGATAAAACAACCAAATCATTGTTTGATTTTCCCCACCCCACACATTAAAGAAACAAAACAAGACAGATAATCCGGAATCAAACTAGGCACTGGAAACAGCAAAGCAGAAACTGCCTTCTTAACCGTGTAATGTCCTCCTTATCAACATCTGGGGGCTTGTGGCAAAATTGGGAGAGCTGTCTCACAGGCTGGTTGAGCAGTTCCTTACACAATTATACTCATGGGATCATATCTTACAGTCAACATCCTAGACAACATCATCTCTATCTCTGGGGATGTCCTGGCCCAAAGGCAAGACAGACCCAGCAGAGGTGGTGAAAGAGTGGTTGGGCAGGAACTGCCTTGGGAGACCTTGACATTGACTTCGGATCCCATGAAATGTCATGGAATCCCATTAGATTTGTTCAAGGAAACCTTCTACTAATTGCCACTCACCACCTTCCCTCAGTTAATGAATCAATACTACTCCATGTACTGTAGAACACCACTTGGAGGAACCACTGGGAGTGGCAAAGGCAAAGAATATACTCTGGGTGGAGTAGCTCGGTAGCACCACAACTAACTGAGATGGCTGAGTGCTTAATGACACTGCTGCCAGACTGGTTTTGCAGATAAGGGAAATATCAAGAGGGAAAAACCTACTTGATCTCCGCCTCACCAATCTACTTATCGCTGATGGATCTGATCATGACATTATAGGTAAGAGTGACCACCCCACAGTCCTCGTGGAAACAAAACCCATCTTCACAGTGAAAATACACATCATCGTGTCACATGGTAAATGGGGCAGACTGCGATTAGATCTTGGAGCTCAGGACTGGGTATCCAATAGGCGCTGCAAACCATCAACAGCAGCAGAACCACTCAACCACAATCTGCAAGCTCATGGCCTGACAAGCCCGCACTCTACCATTACAATCAACCCTGGTTCAATGAAGAGTAAAGGAGAGCGTGTCAGCAGTAGCACCAGGCATACCTCAGAACAAGGGATCAAACTGGTGAAGGAACAGGACTATTTGCACGTCAAACAATATAAACAGCATGCTTTAGACAGAGCTTAACAGCTCAAGACCAATGGATCAGATCTAAGCTCTTCAGTCCTATCACATCCTGTCCTGAATGGTGGTAGACAAATAAACAGCCCTCTGGAGGAGAAGGGTTCACAAATATCCCAATTCTCAATGATGTGGAATCCCGGCACATCAGTGCAAAAGACAAAGCTGAAGTATTTACAGGACATTTCAACCAGATGTACCAAAGTGGATAGCTCATTTTGGGCTCCTCCAGTGTGGCAGATGCCAGTCAGCAGTCAATTTGATTCAGAAACAGCTAAATACTCTGGATACAGCAAAGGCAATGGGTCCTGACAACATTCACGTAAAGGTACTGAAGATTTGTTATCTAGAACTCGCCGAATCCTAGGCCAAGCTGTACAAGTACAACTACAACACTGGCATTAACCGACAATGTGGAAAATTGCTCAGGTATGTCTTGTCCCCAAGAAGTAGGACAAATCCAATGTGGTCCATTAGTACCTCAATAGTTTATTGTCGATCATCAGCAAAGCGATGGAAGGAATCGACGATTGTGCTATCAAGTGACACTTGCTTAGAAACAATTTGCTCATAGAAACCCACTTTCTAATCTCAGGACAGCTTTGGTCCAAACATGGACATAAAACCAGAATACCGTATGTGAAGAGGTGACATCAAGGCAGCATTTGATCATGTATAATGTCAAGGAATCCTAGCTAAACTGGACTCAATGGGAATCAGGAGAACAACCCTCCGCTGGTTGGAATCACACCTCGTACAAAGGAAGGTGATTGTGGTGGTTGGGGATCAATCTTCTCAGCCATTGGACATCTCTGAAGGAGTTCTTCAGGGTAGTGTCCTCGGTCCAACCATCTTCTACTGCTTCATCAATGACCTTCTTTCAATCATAAGATCAGAAGTAGGATGTTTGCTGATATCTGCACAATGTTCAGCACCATTTGTGACTCCTCAGACGTGAAGCAGCCCTCAACCAAATGCAGCAAGACCTGGACAATATCCTGGGCTAATAGGTGATAAGTAACATTCACACCACACAAATGCAAAGCAATGTTGGTATCTAACAAGAGAAAATCCAACAAGGAATCATCATTTGACTGCATTCTCTCTTTCCCATTGGAACATAATACAATATTTCTCTTTATTAACTGTAAGTTACTGTCAATACAGCACTATACCTTAGGATTAGTCCAACAGTAACTTATAATAAGGCACAGCCCCATGTCACAAGTATGAATGATCCTTTAGGAAGGAGATGAGGAGGAATTTCTTTAGTCAGAGGGTGGTGAATATGTGGAATTCTTTGTCACAGAAGTCTATGGATGCCGTCAATGGATATTTTTAAGGCAGAGAAAGATAGATTCTTGATTAGTACGGGTGTCAGGGATTATGGGGAGAAGGCAGGAGTAGGGGTTAGGAGGGGGCGATAGATCAGCCAGACTTGATGAGCTGAATGGCTTATTTCTGCTCCCATCACTTATGACCTTATGAAACCTTATTGATGATTTTTTTTCTACAAAATCTAAATATTGATTGTCAGCTTTTATCATCATAAACTCCAAGGTTCTCAATGTACCAATATAAAATTGTTGTGCTGTAATTATATCTTCCACTACAGTGCAGGTGGTGGCTTCATTGTAGAAGAGGTAATTATAGTACTAAATATGCTTTCTATTATAAATGTTGATAGAGGAATATATAATTGAGTTTAAGGCAGAGAATATGGGCAGTCATATCCATCTTTTATACAATGCTTTCACTTTTGCACTTGTCCCAAGTGTCTTCCCTTAAATACTTTGTTCACCTTGTTTTCTTGCATTTCCCACTACAGATGGGAGGACATGTGAGGAAATCTTTAATGGTTATAGGATCTATATGGAATAGGGACTGTGGGAAAACATACTCCCTCTCCCAAATACTCATGCTTCCTTGCTTTTCCATCTTAATGTATTCCTTATACCAGATTCTTCCTTGGGACTCTCCCTCTACTCTAACTCTTCACTGATCATTTTACTTATCTACTTTATCAAGGATGTCATAAGGTTAGAACCCTCTAACTCACCCACCAGTCATAGCCATATAGCATAGAAACAGGCTCTTCAACCCATCAAGTCCATGCTGACCAATAAGTATTAATCTCTACTAATCCTATTTTTTCAGGACTTGGCCTGTGATGTTCCTCGCCTTTCACATACTTGTTTAGATACTTCTTAAATATAGTGAGAGTACCTGTTCCCACCATGGCTCCCATGCGGGAGGTAACACTGCCTTGATGCTGGTCAGAATAGGAGACCAACTCCTGAAATGGGAAGTCTGAAGAAGGGTCTCAACCCGAAACATCACTCATTCCTTCTCTCCAGAGATGCTGCCTGGCCCGCTGAGCTACTCCAGCTTTTTGTGTCTGTCTAAGGTTCATTGCACGTTGGACGGGGCTGCGTAGCCATTGACACAAACTGATGAGCGAGGGTGGGGGGATCCCTTGAGACTGATCACGCAAACCTTTAGTATTCCCGGTCTGGATGTTCAAATATGATGCTTACGTGTCCCCGATAAGTCCATGGTAATACGCAAAGAAGACGAGCGATTGATCATTGTAAAATTGGCTGCTCAATCCATTGCCAATACCAAATCCCTACAAAATAGGACACAGTGTCATCCTAGTGTTAATAAACTAGACACACAGTTCACACACAGTGCTTCCAGAGTACTTGCATTTTCCGACTATAGGACAAGATCAACTTTTTGACATGTGTGGTTGTGGAGCAAGAGAGACCACGTGGGTTTCCCTCAGGTGCTCTGGTTACCTTTCACATCCTTAAGACATGCGGGTTGTAGGTCACTAACTTGTGGCTATTGTGTAAATAAGTGGTTGAAACTGGGTGGAGGATGCTGATGGGAATGTGGGGAGAATAAAGTGGGTAAGGGTAGGATTAATTTAAATGGTTGCTTAATGGTCAACATAGAATCAATGGGCAAAAGGGTCTGTTTCTGTGCTATTTGTCTTTTTTGTTCTCGGACTGAGAGAATAAACTCTCAATCAATATCACCCAAAACCATTTACCTGGTGAGGTATTTTGTGGGAGCTTGTTCACTGCTGTGTGTCTCCCACATTACCATACTTCAGTAAGCACCGGGTTGGGTGCATTGAATGTCCTGGGAACGTGAAAACAACCTTAGGAACCTTTCTTTCAGAAGAAGTGGTTAATGGTGGTGTTGGTGTGCTCCCCCACCCCAATGATAACCACACACACACATGCACACACAGAGGCAAAGGAGGGACACACAAGGAGGGACAGCGGCTCTGACAGGCTGAAAGTTAGCTTCAGTCCTGCCTGTGATGGGCAGGAACTGCCCACCTTGTCAGTTACCAGAAACAGACCTGAGCCTTTTCTTCTGCAGATGTGAACCAAAAGAAGTAATTCAAACTGGTTATAAATAAATCTGGAGAGACCACATGACTGGGGTAACCAGGACCTCAGTGTCAGAAAGGAACTTCAGACTCTACTTGCATCAGAACCACACAGAGTCTGTCTCTAATACATGGCCCAATTTATTTGAGCAGATGTCAACTATCTGAGACTATAGGACACCCTATGCCCTAAATATCTAATGGAGTGAGTGCAGATTTCTCTGGATAGATGGCCTCTTGCTACCAGTACTGCCAAAGAAGAGAGTAACTGGTCTCATTATATCATTTCCTATGTGGGATTTGGCAATGCAGAAACTGGAACCTTGGTTTCCCGCAGTTGCACATCAAATTAATTTATTAGTTGTAGGATGCTTTGGGATGGCAGTGAAGTGTGCCCACACTCTGTTCTCTCATACCAACACAATTCTTAATTCTCACATGAGAGTTGTAAACAAGGGACAGTGATCCTGACCATAGTTGGGACACAATATACATTTAATAACAGACAGAAGAACAATGGAAAGAAGGCCATTCATGTTGAAACAAAAAACACAATGAATAATGCCAGGCCTGGATAGAGTGGATGCAGAGAGGATGTTACCACAAGTGAGAAAGTCTAGGGTCAGAGGGCATAGCCTCAGAATTAAAAAAATGTGCATTTAGTAAGAAGATGAGAAGCAATTTCTTTAGCCAGACGGTGGTGAATCTGTGGAATTCATTGCCACAATTGGCTGTGGAGGCCAAGTCATTGGGGATTTTTAAAGGGGAGATTGACAGGTTCTTGATTAGTAAGGGTGTCAAAGGTTACAGGGAGAAGGCAAAACAATGGGGTTTAGAGGGAAAGATAGATCAGCATGATTGAATGGCAGAGTAGACTCAATGGGCCGAATAGCTTAATTCTGCTTCAATAACATGATCTTATGAATTTATGAACATATACCTTGAAGTTAATATTGGCTGGACCATCTGCAATATTGAGACTCAACGATGGTCCATAAACTCCACCATAGCTTTCAGCAAACACATAGAATTCATTCTTTGCGAATTCGGGGAACTTTTTGAAGAAATCCTGCAGGGCCAGGTAATTGTTCTCTGCAACCTGTAGGAATGAGGTAGGGTGAATAAAGATGTGTGGTTAATACTATGTTGATAGGTCAATTATCTATCCTTGGGATAGGTCCTGTTATCCTTGGGATTAAGTTCGAGCCATGTCAAGAATTCCAAATTCAGTCAGTAGCATTCTTGCCTCAGGATTAGAAGCTTTTGTGTTCAGGTTTCACTCCAGGGAGTTTAATCCTGACTGTAAAGAAATGCTTCTGACACCATGTAAAGAAGTGCTATCGACACATCGTTACTTTACTACCTTTATTCATACTGCAGCGTTACAGAAGGCACTAGCTGTACGTGGTCTATCACAGGAACTAGAGAGCGATATGTGGGTGGGGAGATTGTAATTATACTTGTGATATGGGGAGTGGTTAGTAGTGATGAGGTAACTATATTAAAGGCACATGCATATCTCATCTACACTGACCAAGACTTCAAATGCCAACATTGAGTAGTGCGTCATGCAAGGCTTCACAGTAATTGCTAAACAACTCCATTAATAAATTCAATATTGGCTCAAACTCTAAAATGAGTAAAACTCTAAAATGAGTTGGAAGAGGGAAATTGCACCTATATTTTTGTTTGAACTATTTCATAAGTAGTGTGGTGCAAATGCAGGTAGTGTAGGAAAACCTAAGGGAGACATTTAATAGTTGTTTGAGAGAGAGTGCACTCAAGAGAGGCATCACTTTTTGGGTCTGCCAGATTTTAAAATATACATTTAAATTTATATATACTTTCTCTTTCAGGATTAATGAAAGAACCTAAAATGAATCTACCAGAGATAACAGGATAAAATTGTATTTTTCCACACACTAAATACGTAAGTGAGAGTTCTTTGTGCTTGTTATTTGTATAACATTTAAGTCATTTATAGTCTGTTTAAACATTGTTTGTTCCCCAAAGTAGTTCGCACTGTGCCTATTTAGTTCCACTCCCAGGATACCTAGATAAATGCTGCTCCCTTTCTTGGGCACTGAAAGCATAGTTGCTCGATTGGGAGAAATTAGAACTGGGGATGGCGAGGGGACGGGGAGGGCATCTAAACGGATTCATTTAAGAGAGAGGAGGAGCGTCATCTCCAATGGCCATGAATCTTTGTAATTATCCACCCAGAAAGATCGGGTGATGGTGTCACTGAATGTATCAAAGTGCAATACAATTTTGAATAATAGGAAACGGGGATTGTGAAAATATGGAAAAAAAGTGGTTGAGGTCAAGATCAGCCACGATTTTACCAAATGGTGAAGCAGGCTCAAGGGCCATATGATCTCCACCTGCTCCTATTTAATTTCTCCTTGTGCCAAGCACTGGTCTTACAAATGCACAAGCTGCAAAGTGAAAGGACCATGATAGGCTGGTTAAAGTAGTGGTCATTACAAGATCCACCATGGGTACTGAAGGGATCTACAGGAAGCGATGCCTCAAGAGGGCAGCATGTATCATCAAAGACCCATACTACTCTGGCCACAGCACCTCATATTCCGCTTGGGCAGTCTGCACCCCAGCGGCTTGAATATTGACTTCTCCAATTTCCGGTAGCCCTTGCTGTCTCCTCCCCTTCTCAGCTCTCCCTCAGCCCTCTGGCTCCTCCTCTTCCTTTCTTCTTCACATCCCCCCACCCTGCATCAGTCTGAAGAAGGGTTTCGGCCCGAAACGTTGCCTATTTCCTTCGCTCCATAGATGCTGCTGCACCCGCTGAGTTTCTCCAGCATTTTTGTCCACCCAGGGGTAGAAGATTGCAACCTTCACGTGGTCCGCCCTGTTTCGACTAATGCAATCAACTCGACGTGCACAAACGGAAGATTAAATAGAACAAGTTGTCCAACAACTTTAGGCTGTGCACGCCACACGAAAGAAGAAGTCCACCCACATTTTCTTCTTGCTGCTACTATTGGGTAGAAGGCACAGGAGCCCGAGATCCCTTACCTCCAGGTTCACGAACAGCTTCTTCCCAACAACTATCAGGCTCTTGAACCACATTGCACAACCCTAACCATTAAACTACCTCAGCACTGACTCTGCACATACTTTGGCTTGCACATCCATGGTATGCTTGTCTGGAATAAGTGATAATTTATTATTTATTTATATGTTGTGTTATTGGGTTTAATGTACCTGTAAAGCTGCAGCAAGTAAGAATATACTTTTTCTGATCCTGCTGCATACAACAGTTAAATCATCTTGAGATGCAGCTCATCTGAGCAATAAAACATATCCCCTCTTAGGAAAAACCTCCAACTTAGTAACAAAGGTGGACTTGCACCCTTACCTCTCGAGCAACAATCACCACATGTTACTCCACGTACGAAGTGCAGTAACATCTTTCATAATGAGTTACTGCAGAAATCACAATGTTGGGAAGGCTACAAAATCAGTGCCGGGATGATAGTAGAACCATTAGAGAGGCAGGCGAAAAGGAGGATAGGCTGAGATATTAGGAGGAAATATCTGTCAAGTGGAAGAGATGGGAATGCATTAAGGGTCCTAGGAGAAAAATATCAGTCCACATCAACTTGATTGGACAGTGAGCACCAGCTGCTCTATTTGATGCTCAGTGCAATGTATTCATTGTTGAGTACAAGTAGCAAATGGACCTGAAGGGGCAGGTGACGTGTAACTTGCATTGTATATTGCTACTCCTGCTTCTGCCTTAAATGGTGACTGAGCCTACAGAACCTGGGATGTTTTGACAGACTAAGGTCAGGTAGATCGGCCACGTTACCTCTTTATCATTAGTGGCGTAGTTTCCACTGTCAGAGTAGGAGAAGCCAACCCCAGCCGGGGACTCCAGGTACAACATGTTGGCTACCTTGTTCCAGCTGTATTCGTTAATGTAGAGTGTGCTGCCACCATCGTTCACCTGAAAACAGATACATCATGGGAAATGCGGTTCAAGTTTTCTACCCGATTAAACAACAGCCCAAACCTCACACTCCCAATCATCGTCTTTGGGTCACAGGAAGACCTACATGAAAAGGTCCATTTTCAGAGAGGAATCCATCCAAGGAGCTGCACCCGGGTCCACCATTCAGCCACAGGACCAGAGGGTCTGTAGTTGGGTCTCGCTGAGACGTCACAAACCTGAAGAACAGAAAACACACAGTAAATAAGGACAATGACAGAGGACACTGCAGGACCACAGACAATTGAGCAACCCATCTCACAGTCGCCAACTGGGCCTTTGAAGGAGGGACATCCATCAGGCCCACTTCTCCTCTTCCCCTCTGATGGCACCGATCCTGTCAACACCCGTGGCTTTTTCACCACCTGTGGCTGTATCTTTCTCCCAGGGCAGGGAAGTCCGCATGGGTTTAAGATGAGAGCAGAAAATCTTTTAAGAGATCTGCAGAAAGGTGAATATTTGAAATGAACTGCCAGAAGAGGTGGTGGTTGCAGATATAATTACAACATGTGTTTTCTTTGTATGGTTGGCCCATGTACATAGATACATAGATACATAGAAAATAGGTGCAGGAGTAGGCCATTCGGCCCTTCGAGCCTGCACCGCCATTCAATATGATCATGGCTGATCATCCAACTCAGTATCCCGTACCTGCCTTCTCTCCATACCCCCTGATCCCTTTAGCCACAAGGGCCACATCTAACTCCCTCTTAAATATAGCCAATGAACTGGCCTCAACTACCCTCTGTGGCAGAGAGTTCCAGAGATTCACCACTCTCTGTGTGAAAACGTTTTTCCTCATCTCGGTCTTAAAGGATTTCCCCCTTATCCTTAAGCTGTGACCCCTTGTCCTGGACTTCCCCAACATCGGGAACAATCTTCCTGCATCTAGCCTGTCCAACCCCATAAGAATTTTGTACGTTTCTATAAGATCCCCTCTCAATCTCCTAAATTCTAGCGAGTATAAGCCAAGTCTATCCAGTCTTTCTTCATATGAAAGTCCTGACATCCCAGGAATCAGTCTGGTGAACCATCTCTGCACTCCCTCTATGGCTATAATGTCCTTCCTCAGATTTGGAGACCAAAACTGTATGCAATACTCCAGGTGTGGTCTCACCAAGACCCTGTACAACTGCAGTAGAACCTCCCTGCTCCTATACTCAAATCCTCTTGCTATGAAGGCCAACATACCATTCGCTTTCTTCACTGCCTGCTGCACCTGCATGCCTACTTTCAATGACTGGTGTACCATGACACCCAGGTCTCGCTGCATCTCCCCATTTCCTAATCGGCCACCATTTAGATAATAGTCTGCCTTCCCGTTTTTGCCACCAAAGTGGATAACCTCACATTTATCCACATTATACTGCATCTGCCAAACATTTGCCCACTCGCCCAGCCTATCCAAGTCACCTTGCAGTCTCCTAGCATCCTCCTCACAGCTAACACTGCCCCCCAGCTTAGTGTCATCCGCAAACTTGGAGATGTTGCTTTCAATTCCCTCGTCCAGATCATTAATATAAATTGTAAATAGTGGGCTGAAGAGCATGTTTCTGTGCTGTATAGTTCTACATAAAGCATCCAATGCTAAAAATAAATTACTATTATCTGACAAGAAAATCCACTTGACGTACCCAATCCTGATCATGCTTCTTCGTCATATTTCCTCGTTGAAATTATCTCACTTGATCCAGCTCAACAAAACATGTATTTCCCTGGATATTAAGGATCCTTCCTGCAATTGTTTGCTCCTTTTTTCCACAATCTTCAGCTTTCTATAGTTCACCCTGTATCACCCATTCACCCTGTGCTGACATCTAATATCGGCGGCTTTAGCTCAGTCTTAGAGCAGTTTGCTCTGAGTCAGAACGTGGTGGCTGGATCTTGTTCCACAGACCTGAACACAAGACCCAGCCAAGGGACTGGCATCCAGATGAGATGTGAAACAAGACCACCATTGCTCTTTCGGGTGCATTTAAAGATCCAATTATATTAATTTGAAGAACAGGGAAGTTACCCCTGGTGTGTCCTGGCTTATTTGCTTCTCAACCAACATCACTGAAAACATTGAGATACAAGGAACTGCAGATGCTGATTTTCAAAAAAATGACACAAAGTGTTAGAGTAACTCAGTAGGTCAGGCAGCATTTGATCCAAAACATCACCTATCCATGTCCTTACTCCAGCACGTTCTGTCTTTTTTCAGTAAAATGGACATTATC
This sequence comes from Malacoraja senta, assembly GCA_038087875.1. Taxonomy (NCBI): domain Eukaryota; kingdom Metazoa; phylum Chordata; class Chondrichthyes; order Rajiformes; family Rajidae; genus Malacoraja; species Malacoraja senta. The sequence continues at coordinate 176,292,855 of CM075978.1, forward strand.
ACACTCGCTATATCTGGAATCTTGATGTGTACAAATTAATGCTGCACTTCTTACGTGATAAAAGTGACTAGACTTCAAAGGTCCAAAGTTAATTGCAAACTGCTTCCAGGCATCCGCAGCAGTGCTCTATAACTGAAATTCTCTTTGCTTTCTCTTTCTCTTATTCTGGAAATGTCCTTCACCAAAGGCCAGTCTCTTCCTGCTGAATGACTGATGTTGCAACCGGGGACGAGAGGAAAGGCTGTTCATTCCTAAAGTCCTGCCAGTTATAGTTTACATAACTTTTGATATCTTGTGACCACAACTATAATGACGTTAAAGACAGGTCAGGCTGTCCTTTCAACCTGATAGTGTACCAAGGTTACAGGTTCTCAGCACCACCAGCTCCTGAGCAGACGCACATGGCATTGCGAGTGGCGAGCGCTCTTTCCAGTCGTGTCCCTCCATCGTGAAAGAGTTATTTGTTTACATCTAAACATTGAAATCCCTCCCTGGCCTTGTCTAATTCTATCTCTGCTGGCTCAATGTTTAAGCTTTTTGTGTTTCAATCTGCCTGGCCCCTATGCACTACCCCACGACCCTTCCTCTACCATTCTGACTTACCCTCTGGAATTGTGAACTTCCTGTTAAGCTTTCGCTAATTTACTGGGCACCTTTCAAAGGCTGCTTCCCAAAATCCCTTTTCAACTATGCTCTCAATCTTCTCTCCTAACTGTTTTGCAAATACAATACAGTAAACCCTCAATTTAACAACCCCTTTATAACGGACTTCAGATATAACAGACGGACCTGTCGACCCATCCCTAGCTCACACCATCTCCCAGGCTGTTTAGAGCGCCGGGTTCCAACCCCACTCCCGACTTGCAAGCCCTTCTTCACCGACCGAAAGGACTCAAAGTGCTGGAATAATTCAGCAAGTCAGAATCTCTGGAGAACACGAATAGGCAGGCACGGAACTCGCTATCAAAATATGGAGGGGACCGGGTGACAGGGGGGACAGAATTTTTTGGCGGCCGTGCTCGCATACGCACACTCACACACACATGCGCGAGGCTTCGGAGGCTCAATCCAGCGTTAAATGCAGCTCAACTCTGCCTGTCTCGCCGGGTTAACCTACAAGCCCTGCCTGGACTGACGGGACACCAGCGCGGCTTCTCCGCGCTGGCCATATTTCCCGCAAGCCCAGGCAGGTAAACCTGGCGGGACAGGCAGAGTTGAGCTGGGTTTAGCGCTGCTTCTCTGCGCTGGCTGAGGGCCTGGGGGTACAGCTCGCGTCTGACTCCCAACCTCTCTGGCCACCCGTGGGAGGGGTCACTCGTGTGGGGACGGGACAGCGCCGGACACCCGGCCGGGATCGATCCTGGCTGTGGATGAAGCGCAGATCTGTGCCACGTCTCCCTCAGTCCCACTCCCCCCTCCCATTCCTCCCTCCTCCAATCATCGCGCTGAATCATCATGTCCCGCCCCCATTGCCTGCTGACCGACGTCTCTCTCGTCCAATCGGCGCCCTCGATCAGCAGTCTCACCTCCACTGTCTCGCGGAAAGCGGAGATTTCAGCGGGTTTTAAAATCCGGATTACAAAAACTTGGGGGATGTCCCCCACCTCTCAAATCATGGGGGGGGGGTCCCCTCTCCCCTCTCCCCTCTCTTCCCCCCCCCCGGGTTTTCCGCCCCTGCGAATAGGTGATATTGGGACCCTTCCTCAGACTGATTCAGTTAGTTGAGTTACTCCAACACTTTGTGCCGTTTCACTTTAAAACTAGGTGCTGATGCCACCTTCTTCACCGGTTCACGTGGCTGTTTTTGCGACTCACATTGTTACCCCCTGGGGACAGCATTTTCTTCAGGCCGCATTCGGTCAGTGTGGGGCTTCCTCCCCTTTCACCTGTTGCCAAGGTGGAGTATGTCAGCGACACTGGGGGGGAAGGAGGAGGAGGAGGAGGAGGAGGAGGAGGAGGCGGCGGCGGCGGCAGTGGGGGAGGTGGAGGGGCGGAAGGGGGTGGGGGAAGAGGTCGACGGGAGAAGCAGGCGTTGGTAGCCGAGTGGGGAGCGGCCAAAGCCTCCGTCGACAGCAAGAAACAGCAGCAGATGGGAGTGGAAGGAGCCCCACGGGTATCTCTGTTGGTGGTGGTGACCCGAAGAAACGTTGTCCTCGGGGGCTACAATGTGAGCTGCAAAAACAGCTGTGTCACTGGACCGTAAGGTGGATGAAGAAGAACTCGCTGGTTGACCTTGCTAATCGGGAGTGGCGTCGGAAGCCAGGGATCTAAACGGCCAGGGAGACGATGGGGGCTGGGGATGGGTCGGCAGGTCATTCCATTCACATTCAGTTTACATTTTATACTTGATTTATTCAAATTTCTGGCACTTCATGGTACTTTAGACATGGGAGGGGTGTTTTGAACAGACCAGGGATGTATTGTCATTTCATTATCACATGACCTCTGTTGGTCCAGAAAAACGGATAATCCCAAAAGACTCTGGAACCGAGGATGCAGGAAAATCGTTCAACCTGTACATGTCTAATGACTTTTTAATGTTGTAATTGTACCCTTCTCTATCATTTTTTCTAGCAGCTTATTCCATTTACCTATCACACTCGTGTGAAAATCCTACCCGTCTGGTCTTTTGAATCTTACCCCTCTCCCTTTAAATCTATGCCCTCTAGTTTTAGACTCCCCTACCCTGGGGAAAAGACGGTGACATTCACCTTTTCTAGGCCCCTCATGATTGTATATACTTCTGTCATCCTTCAGCCTAGTACACTCCAGGGTAAACAGTCTCCAGTCTATCCAGCTCTTCTTATGACTCAAGCCTTTTTCCTGGTTAATCTAGTTTTAATATTAGATGAACTTCTTCACTGTCCACTGGACCACCAGTATCAATGTCACCTGCAGACATACTAACTGTTTATCTCTCCAGAAGAGCAGATTTTTTCCTTGAACCACTGTGAAACCTTATGGTTCATGAATTGGCTGCTGTGTTTCCTGCAATCAACGATAAGTACATTTCAAATGTATTTCATTAGTTACAAAGTAGTTTGTGACACTTTCAAACTTGACTTCTACCACATGAATAAACCTCTCTTTCTGTGTTACTCTGACACTTAGGAATAAAAAGAAATGTACTGTGCGTATTAGCATTGAGCAAGTTACTGATAGTTGGAGATTTTTCCTGGTGTGCCCATGCCCATTTTTTGTTTCATGGTAAACCACATGAATCTCTTATGAATTTTTGGGATGTCTTATGGGACCGACCAGTCCAAAGGCTGGAGAACACTAATGTAGATTGATGATCGAGTACTACACTGTCTTTTAAATGACATTAAATATAACCCCCCCCCCCCCCAGGTCAATGTAAACAATCCCATGGTATTATTTCAGAGAACCGGGGAATTCTAGTTTTTGTTAATATTTCACCTTCAACCAACATCATCAAAAACAAATTGTTTCAGCAATATTAGAATTAACTACACTTCAAAAATCCTTCATCAATGGTAAAGAGCTTTGGCATTGTAAAATGTAATACATAAAGGCAACTTTCTTTAATGAGGAGCCTTGGGCTGGGAGTCTCACCTGAATCAGCCCCTCATGGAATCCAGACATTAACCCACTTCACTCACCAATAGTGCAGATGTATGCCAGGACTTGCCTCCAGATACCCTGACCACTGCTTGAAGTTGATCTTGGTGTTCAGACCAGGCAAAGAGAAGACTTCATCTTGGGAGGGTTGTCCCAGAGTGCCACCTACACACAGTAGCAACAAGCACCAGAGCATTGTGACTAACTGGGCAGACAGTAAGCAAGAGCAGCAACAGTCCCAGAGAATATCTGGAGAATGAAGCAGTTGGGTTGGCGGCTCATATATATATATATAACTGGGCTCAGAATGCAAACAACATATGATTGCCAGCAACTGATAAACTTCTCCAAAACGGGCAAAGACACAAGGTGGTTGCTGGAGACATGCCAGAGAGATACGGGCATTATCAGAGATTGTGAGAGAGATAGAAAGTCCCAGGAGTAAAAATAGACAGACAGATTAATTTGCCCAGCACTAGGAATTACAGACACACCATGAGTGAGGTGAACAACCCATCCAATCCTAGAGGCTCCCCAAATGTTTTGGACTTCTGGAAAGTCATCTCACATAAACTGTAGAGACTGATGGGCCATCTCAATTCTTAAGATAGCCCAAATGCCCCATTACAAGAGGCAGCCCAACCATAATCCCAGCCCAACCCCAGAACAGGCATCACTATCTCAATCCTGGAGTTGCAATATGGTCAAAAGATGAGGGGAAAAAGCTCTGCTTACCCAATCCTAGAGGTTAACCTGACCCCCCAACCCTTCAGGCAGCTCAACCCCAGTAACTGTAGAGGCCACCCCTCTCAATCCTAGACAGCTGGCCCTCACAATCCTGCCCTAATCCTAAAGGACAGTAACTTGGAGGAGAACCCATAGCTGGTGGTGCTCCCAGTGGAATTCCAAAGGTGAGATGCAGCTAAGATGAAAGATACTACTCTTGACATCAAGGCAGCAATTGATTGAGTGTGGTGCCAAGGAGTCCAGGTAAAATGGATATTAATGGAAATCAATTTAAAAACACACTAATGGATAGAGTTGTTCCTCACGCAGAAGGTACATGGTTATCCCAGCCGCAGGGCATCATTGTAGGATTTTTTCATGACTGTATTTTAGGCCTAGACCCGATTCAACTGCTTCAGCTTGACATCTTCTGAATGGAGATGTTTGCTGATGATTAATGTTCAATGTTAATTACATTTGCAACTCTTCTGACAATGAAGTAGCTGATCGTTGCATGCAAAGAGACCTAAATAGCATTCAGGCACTTGTTGATATGTGGCTGCACCATTCGCATATCAGGCCATGTGTAAAAAGAGAGAGATTTGATATCCAGACTTGACTTTCAATCGCAATATCCTCATCGATTCCAACATCAAAAACATATTGGTGACCATTTCTCACCACATAAATACAATGGCTGTGAATCCTGAGATGAATGTCTCAACACCAGATGCCTCAAAGCCTTTCCTGTACCTGAAAGACATGTCAAGGGTTGATGGAATACTCTCCATCTGTATACATGAGCACAACTCCAACAATAATAAACATTATGAAGGACAAAGAAGCACCTATTCTGATCATTCCTTCCTTCCACCACTTGAACACCATGGCTACAGTAGGTGCTACATACAAAGTGCATTGCAAGTTACCTGTTGGCAGTATCTCCTAAACCTGCAAAGTCTGCTATCAAGGACAAGGGTATCCATACTTCCTCAGAAGACTATGTATATTCAGCATATTTCCAATGACTTTAGCCAATTTCTACAAATACCATGTAGAAAGCATCCTGTCCAGATGCATCGCAGTTTGATTTGGCAACTGCTCTGCCCAAAACTGCAAGAAATTGCAAGCGCAGCCAGTCCATCATACATTCTAGCCTCTCCCCCCATCAACTCCACCAACATGCTGCCTCAGGAAAGCAACCAATATAATCAGGGACTACTCACACCTTGATCATTCTTTTCTCTCCTCTCCTATTAGGCAGAAAATACAAAACATTGAAATCAAGTACCACCAGATTCAAGAACAGCTACTTTCCTCTTGTTATCAGATTCTTAAATGAACATCTCATATTCCAATCATCTTATCTACCTTGTCGTGGCACTTTTGTTTTAATCTGTTATTTTTCTGTAGCTGTACTCTGTTCTTTCTTTTGCACTACCTGATCTACTCGTATATATGATCTGCCTTGATAGCACACAAAAAAAGTTTTTTCACTGCATTTAAGTACACAAGTAATAAACTAATAGAAATACCAGAGGATAAGAGACACAAAGGAGAACCGCCATCTGCTGATTCCCCTCTAAGCCATAAGGACATATCAATAAGGAATAGACCACGTGGCATTCCCTCTCCTCCGGAGCTTGCACTATCATTTAAGATCATGGCTGATCTGTTCTTGGTGTTAGCACCAATTTCCTGCCAGATCCCCATAATTCATGCTTAATTCCCCCATGGATCAAAACATTGTCCCTTTTGGATGTGCAGAAATCCTAATGCACAAATCTACTGGTTAACCATGTCCTTTCTCATTATATCTTCTAGAAACTTAGTGAACACGATTGCTGTTTCATTGTATGTGATTTTTTAAATATCCACCCACTAGTTTTTGTTCTTATTTTCAGTTAATTGATCTGTAATGTTTTTCTCTTTGGAATAGATGCTTTACCTTTGTAGTTTGTTAATCTACTAGAACATTTCTGAAATCAAGGGAATTTTGGAAGATTATAACCCATGCAACCACTTTTTAAAATAAAAATCTAAAGATACATGCTATCAGATGCCAGATGACTTGTTAGCATTTAGTCCCATTGGGTTGCTGAGCACATTTTGTCTAGTGATAAAAATTATTCTCCTCCCACATTTCCTGATTTCTCATTTTCAATTTCTTCGTGTCAACCTAAAGGACCAACGTTTTCTTCGCAGCCATATTCCTTTATATGTCAAAGCTTTTTTTTTGTTACTTCTTATAAGCTTGCACTCCATTTTTAATTATTTTTTTATCGTACTTTGTCAGTTTCTAAACTTTTCCCAACCCCCTTCCCTGTCTTCTCAACATTGCATGACTTTTATATTACGATTCCTCTACTGAATTGTTCCTAAATTCTCAACTTCCCTACCCAAAAGCTTTGTGGGCAAACCTTTACCAGACGAATTGCAGCTCTTCAAGGTAACTCAATAACCCCTTCTCAAGGGCAACAGTGGTCACCTTATCAGTGATGCATAGATGCCAATAAAAACCAATCAAGGGTTATAATACCTTAAGCATAAACAATTGAGAGGTCATTTTATAGAGGTGTGCAAAATCATGGCAGATAAAGCCTGAGTAAATAGAGAGAACCTTTTTTTCCATTAGCAGAGAGGTGAAAGAACCAAGGACACATTTTTTTTAAATGGGAAAAGATCCAGTTATGAAAAAACAAAAATGTACATTAGTTATGATGCACTGCCTCTATGTGGTGGATGGAAATTCAACTATAGATTTCAAAGGATATTATTTTCAGATAAAGTTCAGGACTATCGAGACAAGAAAATGGGACTGTGGAACAGATCTGTGGAATTCTCTGCCTCAGAGGGCGGTTCTCTGGATCCTTTCAAGAGACAGCTAGATGGGGCGCTTAAAGATAGCGGAGTCAGGGGATATGGGAAGAAGGCAGGAACGGGGTACTGATTGGGGATGATCAGCCATGATCACATTAAATGGCCATGCTGGCTCGAAGGGCCGAATGGCCTACTCCAGCACCTATTGTCTATTGTCTAAGAACCAGTGGTGATTCAATGGCCTTCTGTACTACTGATTTTTAGATTATATTTTGTTAATAAATAATGGAGGAGGGTATCAAACTTTATAATGATTGAAGAAGTGAGAAGAAATAGCAGATTGAGTTTAATGCAGAAAAGTATGAAGTCGTCCACTTGGACTGTAGGAAGCTAGATTACCCAGTAAATTGTAAGAAACTGGATGTGCAGAGAAATGGAGATACAAGGAACTGCAGATGCTGGAATCTTGAACAAAATGCAAATACTAGTGAAACTCAGCAGGTCATGCAGCATTTGTGGAGGGAATGGACAGGTGACGTTTTGGATTAGGACCCTTCTTCAGAATGATTTTAGTGGGAAGAAACCTGGAAAAGAGAGACAAAGCTTGGCAAGTGGATACAGGTGAGGGGAGTTGGGTTGGCAGAGAGTTTTTAGGTTCATGTTAGGTATTCATGGCGAACTATTGAAAGGCTAACAAATTGATTCCCTTTATCAAAGGCAGCTAGAATGCACATATGGGTCAGTCCTGTTACAGCTGTACATAACCAGCTAGATCCCCTGCAATACTGTATTCAGTGCTGGTGCCATCCCCAAAAAAAGAATATATATATTTTTATAGGGAGAAGCACCATTTTATTTGTGTCTTGTAGTAAAAAAGTTTAAATCGAGGAGAGGTTATAGAGACTGGTTTACATTGCTTTTAATATGTAAGATTAAAAATTATCAAGTTTAAGTGGTTTAAAGTAAAGGCACAGATTCTTTATCCACTGTGCAAACTAGGGAGTTTAATCTTAAAATTGGTGTCAGGCCAACTATACGTATTGCATTATGCAAAAAATAACCCTTTACTCAAAAAGAGAGTAATTATCCCCATCCCCGAATGTTGGCAAGACTGGTGGTCCACTGCAAATACAAAACCCACGAGAAGGTGGAAAAACAAGGAACTGCAGATGCTGGTTTATGCAAAAATATAAAATGTTGGAATCTAAGGTCGGCATCTTTCTGGACCCAAAATGTCATCTATCCACGTCCTCTAGAGATGTTGCCTGACCGGCTGACAATATAAGACCGTAATATATAGGAGCCGAATTAAGCCATTCAGCTCATTGAGTCTACTCCGCCATTCAATCATGGCTGATCTATTTTTCCCTTTCAGCCCCATTTGACGCCCTTACTAATCAAGCAATCTCCACTTTAAAAATACCCGTCTTGGCCCCCACAGTTGTCTGTGGCAATGAATTCCACAGATTCACCATCCTCTGGATTAAAAAAATCCTCATCTTCATTCTAACGGTCAAGATACATCCTTTTATTCTGAGCATGTGCCCTCTAGTTCTAGATTCCCCCTTTACTGGAAACATGCTTTCCATGTCCACTCTACCTAGGCCTTTCATAATGTGGTATACCTTCTTAAACAGTGGAGTTACATTTGCAATTTTCCAGACCTCTTCTGGCTAGTGATTCTTGAAAGATCAATACTAATGTCTCCACAATCTCAACAGCTACCTCTTCAGAACCCTGGGATGTAGTCCATCTGGTCCAGGTGACTTATCCACCTTCAGACCTTGCAGTTACTTCAGCACTTTGTTTTTTTGATCTCCAGAACCTTTTGTTCAATAAGCATAACAGTCATGGGATCAATAAGCATACATAAGATGAAGAAATAATGTAATTATTTTTTTATTTAACTGGAAGAATAAGTTTAAAGGATAGGCAGAACCTTTTTCCCAAGTGGGAAAAATCAAATGTGAAGGTCATAGCTTTAAGGTGAGAGGGGCAAAGTTTACAGATGTGCGGGGCAAAGTTTTTACAGAGGGTGGCTGAGTGCCTGGAACACGCTGCCAGGGTTGGTGGTGGAGGCAGATATGATAGTGGCATTTACGTCTTTAGATGCGCATATGAATATGGAGGGATATGGATTATGTGCAGGTAGATAAGAGATGGTCGGCATCATGTTCAGCACAGATATTGTGGGCCAAAGAGCCTGTTCTTGCACTGTACTATATTCTATGACTGCATAGCCCATATAATGCAGCTTTTCTCACCTCTGCGTTAAATCTCTGCTCTTGAAATTATTGCAGAACCTATGCTTTAAAGTTGTACTGCTGTATGATTTAAAATAAAATCTGGTCAAATAATTTAAATAATAGCTGGTGGAGCTATGTTTTGTGATGTTTTGTGTTTATCATAAGTGTTAATAGCCTAACAGCGCTGGACCCGGGTTCGACCCTGACTTCGGGTGCTGTCTGTATGTTGTGACGAAAGATCATAGAGCGGATCTTTGGTTGCGACCGTGTGGGTTTGCTCCGGTTTCCACCCACATCTCAAATACGTGTGGTTTTGTAGGTTAATTGGACTCTGTAAATGTCCCCTGATGTACAGGGAATAGATGAGATGAGATGAGAAAGCGGGGATAACATGGAACAAATGACAACGGGTGATCGATGGTCGCCGTGGACTCGGCGGGCCGAGGGGCCTGTTTCCACGTTGTATCCCTAAAGTAAACTAATTGAGAATATTCACATAGGTAGACAAAAATGCTGGAGAAACTCAGCGGGTGAGGCAGCATCTATGGAGCGAAGGAAATAGGCGACGTTTCGGGTCGAGACCCTTCTTCAGACTGTAAGACACTTCTGCAAGCCATGGAAGTCCATGCCATTGCTCTTCCATGGAAGAGCAACATTTGCACGTTATGGGGGGGAAAGTGTCTGCAAATAATGAAGGTGTTGGATAAAGTTGAAGGGATCATTGTGATGAGAGTACATTGTTGGTGCAAAGTGCACACACCAGCGACAATTGGAACTAAAGGCATAAATCTCCGCGACACCGCCTGGTCACATGACCCAGCCACATGACCACAATTTGCACCAACCATTTGAATCTCTAAAAAAAAATTGCACATTATATTTTGATCACACTTTTAAAAAATTACAAACACAAAGGTCGTATATTTGCCCGTCATGATTTCGTCCCCTTTTCCAACAAAAAAAAAATCCACACTGATTAAACGTCACGTGATGCGAGATCTCCCTCCCTCTTTTTCAAAACAACAAAGTGATGTGCAGGAGAATGAGGGATGTAAGTCTGTGGCAAAGTGAATGAATTTGAATGTAAAATAAAATATATATAATTCATGCAGGCACGATTTGGTGTTAGCGCCGGGCAGCGCGAGCGAGCGTTGGACTGTGCCACTGCGGCGGGCGCGCGGATTCGGCGGGGGGAGCGGGGGCGGGGGCGGGGGGAGCGGGGGGAGCGGGGGCCGGGGGGGAGGTTGAGGCTGGCGTGTTGGCGGCGGCGGGCTTGGAGAGAGCGGCGCGTCCACCAGCGCTGTTGGATATACATGTATATATATGAATATATAGATTATATAATATATATATATAGAGAGAGAGAGAAAAGAGGGGGTGTTTAAAAAAACTATTGCTGAAATAAAAGAAACTTAAACAAAAAAAATAAACCCCCCCCCAAAACTCTTCTCCGCTTCAACCCGCTGACCGGAAACCCTCAACTTTACCCCCTCCCCAATCAACAAAAAAAAACTCGGAGCAGTCTCGCTCTCGCCCGACTAATCGCGCGACTAATCGGCGGGCTCGGGATTGTTTTCTTCTGGTATCGTTTTTTTTTTAAAGAGTAAATTTAAGTGGAGCTTTTTTTTAAAGTGTCTGGCCGGAGCTAAAAAGTTTTCTGAGGAAAATTTTAATTTTGTTTTTTTTGTTGTTGTGTTTGTCGGTGGTTCCAAGATGGCGCAGTGAGTGAGGCCCCGCTGCCGCCGCCATTTGCAGCCGCGCCGACCGAACGAGCGAGCGAGTGAGCAAGCGAGCCGAGAGCCCGAGTAAACGCAGCCAGGCCAGGCCGCCTCCTCTCTCGTCTCCTCTCCCCCGACCTCCCCGCCGCCATCCTCCCCTCCCTTCCCCAATTCACCCCCCCTCCCCCCTCCTCCCCATCTCGGCCTCTCTCTTATCCCACCGGCAAGGCAGCGCCATGTTCAGGCTACACGGAGGAGGAGGAGGAACAGCGGCAGCAGGAGAAAAGTGAGCCGAGAGCCGGGGACAGGCCGAAGACAGACAGACTCGGGGGGCGAAGTCTGAGAGGAACCGGAGCGGAAGCGGAGCAAACACTCCTGAAGTGACCATCGGGCCTCCGGATTCACCCGTGAGAACACTTAGCAGAAGGCGATCCCTTCCCTCCTCCATCGTTTTTATATATATTTATGAAAGAGAGAGGAAAGCGCTGAAACGAGAAGAGAAAATTTTCTTTTTCCAGTAAAAGAAAGGGGAATAATGACCATTTCCCGCTTTCCTCAGCTGACCGCCCCGACCAGCAATGAATCTTGACTCGTTATCGCTGGCCTTGTCTCAAATCAGCTACCTTGTGGACAACCTGACCAAGAAGAATTACAAATCCAGCCAGCAGGAGATCTCTCATGTGAGTTTGCAATGAAACGATTCTCGCGCACTGTGCACTTGAGGCCCAGGAAGCCTGAGGCCTGCTCCATTAGAGAGCGAGAGGAGAGAGGAGTATCAATGTGTGTGTGTGAGAGACAGAGTGGGGAGAAACTGTAAAATAACTCTTAAAAACAATGGACTGAAAGGCAGCTTTGTGATCTGATCTTTCTCTGATACATTAACTACGAGAAACTGGATCGGCGAATAGACGCTCACATGGTGAAGTCTGAGGCCTAAGGGGAAACAAAGTGTATTAAAAGCAAATCTTAGAAAGGAAAGAAAATGCTCTCACGAGTTATTTAGTTGTTGAAAGGGATGGGGGAAAAGTTGTAAGTTTGAGAAACGACATACTTGTAACTCGACGAGAGTTACTAACTCATTCGAGAGTGAGGCCTAATAAAGGATCAGTAAAAAGTGGGGGAAGGGAGTGAAAGGAGTTTATATTTTTTTAAATTCCCTTTGCGATGTTTTGTGTTTATCTTAAGTTTTATATTGTTCTGTTTGAATAGAAAGTTTGCAAAAAAAGCAAATTCATGAGCAACTTAGCAATTACTCATTAAGTTTCCAGCTTTGAAGTACTCTGGTTTAAAAAGTATTCATACCTTACACTTACACGCATGCCCTAATTTCAAATTAATGGAAAGTTCTCTAAGTGTTTTAGTCTTTCCTTTTTATAAGCTGATGATCAACAAAAGCAAATCATTCTATGAAAACTCGCTCCCAAGTACACCCGTTTCTCAAAAAGTTGAGCCTTTCTCACTTGTATTAGCCATTGGAGGGAAGGTAAAGGTCTTGACAACAAGTTGAATCTATACTGGAAAGATATTGTGAATTTCATTCTTTCACAGTTAAATAGAAAAGTGGAATTGAGATCTGAAAGAGAATTAGCAAAATGCTTTGTAATCAATTATTGGTGCACAGCGATGAACTGTCTTTTAGTGACCTATTTACACATGTTAACTTTATGTACTTCAGATTTTATGGCAATTATGAAAGTCAGCAAAACATTGGAGTTTTTGGTACTTTTAGGTGTGGGAAGTATTTTTGATTAATGGTGTCATTCATGTTCATAAGTTATAGGAGCAGAATTAGACCATTTGATCCATCATGGCTGATCATTCTGCTTTTTATATTTAAGAAAAATGGCAATTCTTCGCTGTTATAGTAGTCACATAGTTTTTGGTGGCACGTTACAGTGTGGCACCCATCTCATTAGTTTGGAATGTGACCCTAAAATCCACAGTGTAAGTGAAGTTTGCAGCCAGAGCTGGGGGTCTGGAGTATGGCCTACACCAGAATTGTGGGCTGGGTGTACAGCTGGAGTTGAAATTTGGGTCCAGAACTCCATTGGTCGGGTTTACTTGTAGATGGATCTGGGGATTGGAGTGTTTTACTTGGTGTACTCAATTTTTTACACCATATAAACTCAAGGATTCACTGGAAAATTTACCAGTGCATTAAAAACTGAAATAAGTGTATGGATTTTAATAGGAGTAACATATAATAGTCTGAAAAATCTGTCCAGCACTTCCAAAGTCCCATGAGTGCTGGATTATCAGTTTTACTTTAGTAATAATTCAAAGTGACATGGCATCTTTAGGAAACTGAATTTAATTGGGGAGAGGAAAGGTACTGCAATATGATTAGAAAATAGGTTTTAAGCGTTCGCCTTTTTCATCCAAATTTGTTAGCCATTCATCAAGGCCAAGGCTTCCACCTCTCCCATTCTTTCATGCATGCACATCTCTTGATTCCACTAATCTTCAGAAATTATCCATTTTTGTTTGCATTAACTTAATGATTAGCCTTGTGCAGCCTCTAGGATAAAGAATTCCATAGACTTGCCACTCGGAATGAAGAAACTTCTCACATCAGTCCTAAATGGCATCCCCTTATTGTGAGACTATGACCCTATTTCTGGAATAGGTGCAGGAGGAGGCCATTCAGCCCTTCGAGTCAGCACCGCCATTCATTGTGATCATGGCTGATCGTCCCCAATCAATAACCTGTGCGTGCCTTCTCCCCATATCCCTTGATTCCACTGGTCCCTAGAGCTCTATCTAACTCTCTTAAATCCATCCAGTGATTTGGCCTCCACAGCCCTCTGGCAGGGAATTCCACAAATTCACAACTCTCTGGGTGAAAACGTTTTTTCTCACCTCAGTCTTAAATGGCCTCCCCTTTATTCTAAAACTGTGGCCCCTGGTTCTGGACTCGCCCAACATTGGGAACATATTTCCTGCATCAAGCTTGTCCAGTCCTTTTATAATTTTATATGTCTCCATAAGATCCCCCCTCATCCTTCTAAACTCCGGTGAATACAAGCCTAGTCTTTTCAATCTTTCCTCATATGACAGTCTCGCCATCCCAGGGATCAATCTCGTGAACCTACGCTGCACTGCCTCAATCACAAGGATGTCCTTCCTCAAATTAGGTGACCAAAACTACACAATACTCCAGATGTGGTCTTACCAGAGCCCTATACAACTGCAGAAGAACCTCTTTACTCCTATACTGAAATCCTCTAGTTATGAAGGCCAACATTCCATTAGCTTTCTTCACTGGCTGCTGTACCTGCACGCCAACTTTCAGTGACTGGTATACAAGGACACCCAGGTCTCGCTGCACCTCCCTCTTACCTAACCTAACCCCATTGAGATAATAATCTGCCCCCTTGTTTTTGCTGCCAAAGTAGATAACCTCACATTTATCTATATTATACTGCATCTGCCCACTCACTCAACCTGTCCAGGTCACACTGCAACCTCTTAACATCCTCTTCACAGTTCACACTGCCACCTAGCTTTGTGTCATATGCAAACTTGACAGTTTTGCTCCTAATTGCCTTTTCCAAATCATTAATATATATGGTAAACAGTTGCGGCCCCAACACCGAGCCTTGCGGCACTCCACTCGCCACTGCCTGCCATTCTGAAAAGGACCCGTTCACTCCTCTTTGCTTCCTGTCTGCCAACCAATTTTCTATCCATGTCAACACCCTACCCCCCAATACCATATGCTCTAATTTTAGTCACCAGTCTCACATGCGGGACCTTATCAAAGGCTTTCTGAAAGTCTAGATACACTACATCCACTGGCTCCCCTTCATCCATTTTACTTGTCACATCCTCAAAAAATTCCAGAAGATTAGTCAAGCATGATTTCCCTTTCATAAATCCATGTTGACTTGGACTAATCCTTTTACTGCTATCCAAATGCCCCATTACTACCTCTTTAATAATTGACTCCAGCATCTTTCCCACCACCGAAGTCAGGCTAACTGGTCTGTAATTCCCTGTTTTCTCTCCCGCTCCTTTCTTGAAAAGTGGGATAACATTAGCTATCCTCCAATCCACAGGAACTGATCCTGAATTTATTGAACATTGGAAAATGATCACCAATGCGTCCACTATTTCGAGAGCCACCTCCCTGAGGACCCTGGGATGCAGACCATCAGGCCCAGGGGATTTATCATCCTTCAGTCCCATTAGCCTACCCAATACTATTTCTCGCCTAATGAAAATTTCTTTCAGTTCCCATACCCCCTTAGATCCTCTGTCCTCCAGTACATCTGGGAGATTGTTTGTGTCTTCCTTAGTGAAGACGGATCCGAAGTACCTGTCCAACTCTTCTGCCATTTCCTTGTTACCCATAATAATTTCACCCGTGTCTGCCTTCAAGGGACCCACATTTGACTTTGCTACTCTTTTTCCCTTAACATATCTCAAGAAGCTTTTACTGTCCTTCTTTATATTCCTGGTCAGCTTCCCCTCGTACTTCATCTTTTCAACCCGTATTGCCCGTTTTGTTTCCTTCTGTTGTCCTATGAAAGTTTCCCAATCCTCTGGCTTCCGGCTATTCTTTGCTGTGTTATACATCTTTTCTTTTAGTTTTATTCTATCCCTAACTTCTCTTTTCAGCCACAGTTGCCTCCTACTCCCCTTAGAATCTTTCTTCCTTTTCGGAATGAAATGATCCTGCATCTTCCGGATTATGCCCAGAAATTCCTGCCATTGCTGTTCCACCGTCCTTCCTGCTAGGATCCCTTTCCAGTCTACCTTGGCCAGCTCCTCTCTCATGCCTTCATAGTCCCCTTTGTTCAACTGGATCACTGACACTTCCGTTTTAACCTTCTCCTTCTCAAATTGCAGATTAAAACTAATCATATTATGATCACTACCTCCAAGCGGTTCCTTTACCTCGCGTTCTCTTGTCAAATCTGTTTAATTGGACAACACTAAATCCAGAATTGCCTTTTCTCTGGTCAGTTCCATTACAAGCTGCTCTAAGAATCCATCTCGGAGGCACTTTACAAACTCCCTTTCTTGGGGTCCTGAACCAACCTGATTTTCCCAGTCTACCTGCATATTGAAATCCCCCATCACCACAGTGGCATTACGTTTGTTACATGCCAGTTTTAACTCCTGCTGCAACTTACACCCTACATCTGGGCTACTATTTGGGGGGGGTCTGTAGATAACACCAATTAGTGTCTTCTTGCCTTTACAATTCCTCAACTCAATCCACAGTCAGTCTACCTCGTCAGTCCCCATGCAAGGGACTGAATTCCATCCCTCACCAGCAGACCCCCCCCCCTCCTCTGCCCATCTGCCTGTCCTTTCTATAGGATGTATAACCCTGAATATTAAGTTCCCAGGCCCGATCCTCCTGCAGCCATGTCTCAGTAATCCCCACAATATCATATCTACCAACCTCAAGCTCATCCACTTTACTTCTTATACATTTTACCTACCTCCATGGACGAATTGTAGTTGACATATGCCTCCAAAGACATTCCATTTGGTACAAGCTTAACAACTCTCCGTCATTGGGCAGCCTGATACTAAGGCTTTATTCATTCATATATTTGTGGGCACGTGCCTCGAACACTTAGTAAGTTTATCCATTGATAGCCCAAACTGTTTAGATTAGATCAGTGTCCAATTTGTGGAGAATTGGCAGTTTAATGCTGTTTATGATGTCTGCAAATCTGTTCCTGAGTATTGATCCCTGCTAGACGTTATGCAGGATAATAATGGTGGAGACGAGATGCGATGTGGCTGGGGTGCACCCTTAGCTGTCAAGGTTTGCTGGGCATGGTGAACTTAAAACAATTTGAAGCAATTAACAGAACACTAAACTTTTTGTCCATACAGTTTAGTTTTACACTTTTGGAAAGCAATTTGGAAATAATTCAGAGGTTTTGTAGTATCAGCAAATTAAAACATGGTTCATGCAAAAACCAGCATTTGAAACTTCAAATAAGAGGCTTTGTCCTAATTGCGCTCTACTGTATGGCTGAGCCATACTGTGTTTCTTTTGGACAGCTACGTTAAGTGACTTGTGTATTTATACACTTCGAGCATGAATGATCCACCTGGGTGAGAAGTTTACAAATGCATGTGGGACAGAACCCCAGAATTTGCTTTTAGGAAATCGGAGGATACTTAGGGTAAACTGTAATGCAGACTTAAAATGGGTATCATATTAATGTTGAAGCCTTTCTGATTTAGGTGAGTATATACCAAATTGAAATTGACTTCTCCTGACACGTCCAAATTATAGAATTAATGGTATTTTCAAGAAACTCAAATCTGATTTAAACATTTTTAAAGCTTTAATGTGTACCGTCACCATAATATCATATGGCTATTTCTCAGTAGTCTCACTTGTTATAGTGGGATACTTAATAGGCTTCCCCCAATGAGTGGGAAAAGTATTTAAACTTTGAAGCCATGAAGAGAATTTACTCCAACTGCACTCTCTTTAGAGCTTCTAATTCTTTCCATTAATGAGTGAGTTATAGATTGATAACCTTTTGTTTTATATTCTTTATAGATTGAACATTAGAATTCCATTAGTTTCTCAACCTGAACTCTTGCCATCAAACATCTGTATTTAATGTTCCAAGGACCCTTTGGTCTTCCACTATATTATGACTAGTTCAATCCTGGGTGTAATGTTTTTTCACTACAACTATCAACTTGCATTTACACTGAATTCCAAATTTCTTAGCTCCATCATATCAGTCTCGTTACATAGTTTTCTTTGGTATTCTAAACAATTAATCAAGCCTCTGGTATTATTTGAATGTTTTTATTGTTCTGAGGCTTTATCCCATTTTTGATTGACACAATGAAGGGAAGTGGCCCTGGAAATTAGATCTTCACAATTCACTGGTAACCAGATTTTAGTTTTGGAAATATTAATCAGATCAGGCTGTGTCTTCGGCAATTGGATTGTTAACCCCTCCTTAATTACAGGAAGTGTAGGAGCTCCACTTAAAAAGGCAATTAGAATGGCAAAAAAGAGGACATGAAATGGATCTGATAGGCAAGATATAGAAAAATCCAAAGAGATACTACAGGTAGATTAAGCATAAAAGGTGTCTTGGTAACAAATACGTCTCCTTAAAGATCAGTATGACTGTCTTTATGTAGAGGCACGAGATGGAGAGTATTAAATAAATATTTCTCATCTGTTTTTATTGAGTGGATGATGGAAACTAACAAATTAAATCATAAGAGTTGTGATGTCTTGGACTATATACATTTTGCAAAAGAGGAGGCATTGATGTTTTTTTAAACTCATTAAGGTGGATAAATCCCCAGAGCCTGACCAAGTTCATCCTTGGACCCAAGATAGACACAAAATGCTGGAGTAACTTAGCAGGGCAGGCAGCCTCTCTGGAGAGAAGGAATGGATGATGTTTTGGATCGAGACCATTCTTCCTTGTGGCTAACTAGAAATCAAATTTTGGAGGCCCTTGCAGAGATATTGGCATCATCTTTAGCCACAGGTGAAGATCCGGAAGACAGGAGAGTGACTAATATCCTATTATTTAGGAAGGACAGCAGGGACAAGCCAGGGATCTACAGGCCAGTGAATCTGATGTCAGTGGTGGCAAAATTGTTGGAGGGTTACTTGAGGAACAGGGTCTATCAGTATTTAGATTGACAGGGTCTGATTTGAAATAGGCAGCATGGGTTTGTGCACATCTGAAAAAAATAGATCACATGAAGTCCAAGGTGAGTTAGCCAATAGGCTGAGGAAGGAGTCAAAGGTTGGTTGTGTAGGGTTGTTTTTATGATTGGATGCCTGTGCCATGTGGGTCGGTGCTGGGTCTACTGTTCTTTACCTACATTAACAATTTGGATGATTTCATTGTTAGTAAATTTGCAGATGATACAAAATTGGTGGTACAGTGTTGGTATATTGATTGAAAAGTTTACTACAGCATCTGGATCAGTTGGTAAGATGGGTCATGTAATTGCAAATGAAGTTAAGTGTGAGATGATGCAACCTGGGGCAGGACTCGCACAGGACTAGAAGGTATGGTGAAGACAATTGGCATGCTTGCCTTCATTGGGAAGAGTATTAAGTACAAAACTTGGGGCATCACGATGCAGCTGTACAAATCATTGGTGACACC
Source organism: Malacoraja senta (assembly GCA_038087875.1). Classification (NCBI taxonomy): domain Eukaryota; kingdom Metazoa; phylum Chordata; class Chondrichthyes; order Rajiformes; family Rajidae; genus Malacoraja; species Malacoraja senta. Next base: position 176,312,079 of record CM075978.1, read on the forward strand.
ACATGTGGAGCACTGTTGGGTACATAGAAACATAGGTGCAGGAGGAGGCCATTCGGCCCTTCGAGCCAGCACCGCCATTCATTGTGAACATGGCTGATCGTCCCCTATCAATAACCCGTGCCTGCCTTCTCCCCATATCCCTTGACTCCACTAGCACCTATCTAACTCTCTCTTAAATCCATCCAGTGACTTTGCCTCCACTGTCCTCAGTGGCAGGGAATTCCATAAATTCACAACTCTCTGGGTGAAAAAGTTTTTTCTCATTTCAGTCTTAAATGACCTCCCCTTTATTCTAAGACTGGCCCCTGGTTCTGGACTCTCCCAACATTGGGAACATTTTTCCTGCATCTAGCTTGTCCAGTCTCTTTATAATTTTATATGTTTCTATAAGATCCCCCCTCATCCTTCTAAACTCCAGTGAATACAAGCCTATTCTTTTCAATCTTTCCTCATATAACAGTCCTGCCATCCCAGGGATCAATCTCATGAACCTACGCTGCACTGCCTCAATCACAAGGATGTCCTTCCTCAAATTGGAAGACCAGAACTATACAATACTCCAGATGTGGTCTCACCAGAGCTCTATACAACTGCAGAAGAACCTCTTTACTCCTATACTGAAATCCTCTTGTTATGTACAGTGCTGGTTGTCCAGCTATAGCAAGGATGTGTGTGGTTAAGTTGGAATGCAGAAGAGATTCAGCAAGATGTTACCTGGACTTGAGGGCTTGAATTTTGAGGATGTGCACGATTGGCTGGGCCATCTTTCTTTAGAATGTAAGAGGCTGAAAGGTGACATTATTGAGGTGCACTAAATGAGGGGCATTGATAAAGTGAGCACTCAGTCTTTTTCCATGGGTAGAGGTATCTAAACAAGGGTATATAGGCTTAAGGTGAGAGGGGAGATATTTAAGAGGGACCTCGGGGATGCTTTCACTCAGAGGATGGTCTGTGTCAGGAATGAACTGCCAGTGGAGTCTAAATGCAGATACAATTACAGCCTTTAAATAATATTTGAACAGATATACGGTTGGAAAATATTTAGGCTGTTATGGGCCAAATGCAGGTATATGGGACTAAACCAGAATACCAACATAATTAGCATGGGCAAGTTGGACCAAAGGGCTTGTTTCCACACTGTCTATCATTCTATTTGCAGGAAGATAAACTGTTGACATTTCAGTTAAAGACACTTCAGCAGAACTGTCTCTGATAGGGTAATATTAGGGTGAGCTTTGGTATAAAAAATAGATAACCAGCAGGTTATGCTGGGTGTGTCCTCCACTCTCAGAAAAAAGCAAACAAGCTGAGGTAATATCACAAATGGATAACTGAACCAGACCAACAAATCAAGTTACCGGAAGTTGGAGAATTCAACATCGAGTCCAGAAGCTACAACATATCGACTGAAGAAAAGGTGCTGTTCCTTAAGCTCGTGTCAGGCCTATATATAACAGTATAGGAGGGCTGGGAGTGTCTTCTACTCTGCATTTTTTTTTGTCTGTTTTATTATCTAACTGCTCCCATTCATTCATTAATTTTATCTCCTAAATTGTATCTAATTTCCTGTTCTACAAAGGGTCTTTGATCTGAAAGTTAACTTTCTTTCTCCTCCCACAGATGCAACTTAACCTGCCGAATATTTCCAGTATTTTCTGTTTTTATTTTAGTTATCCAGCATCTGTAAAAATTTTGATTTTCAAATTTTAGTCTTGTTTGTTGAATGTGTTTTACCTCCATACCTCTTCATTATGGCAATTAATTATTTATGTGCTACATTGTTGAAGATTTTCCATGGGAACTAATGTAATACTCTTGACACCCTCTTAAAGAATAGAGGATTATCCATCTTGAGGTGCTTGCATACTTTAATAATTTAACTAAGATAATATGATGGCTGCTATCAGTTTTAGCTTTGGTACTCTGTAACATTCTTATTTTTGGGCATGCAACTATAATTTAGTAGAGCTGTAATATTTCTAAGCCTCTACAATGTTGTTTATCTCCTTAAAGATCCTAATATGTACCATGCCAGGTGCATGGTTTGTTTCTTAGCTTAACTAATTTTGATTTGGCATCAAAACATTGTAATCCATAATAATGTACATCTTGGTCTCAATCAATTTGGAGGTCAGCTCTTAGTTAATATCCTTCTCTGGGATAATGATGTAAACTGTTTATTATATTTTCCATCCTATGAATTGATATTTTTTGTCACAAGCACATGAAAGCAGATATTATGAAATGCACTACTTAAGGATCAAAAGATAATTCTCAGTTTAAGGAGCCTCTGGAAAGAGAAACGTGACATTTTGGATCAAAATTTCTTTGCCAGAATTGAGAAAAAGAGAAAATAAGTTGGTTTTAATTTTCAGAGAGGGAGCATGGATGGTAGTACAAAGGCAATACCTTGGATAGAGTGTAGTCAGGGTTGCTGTGGGGATACCTAAAGGTCAATAGATTTATTAGGGCAGTGTGAATGAACATTTAGAAAAGCTATGAAATGAGGACAGCTAGGATGAGAGGACATGGGAATGTAAAGGTTTTGCTGCACAGGCTCTGAGACCTGTTCAACTAATAGATAGAGGAAGACTGAGACAATATCCCAGCTGCAAAACTTCAGAGAAATGATCAGGTCTGATAGAGAGATGATGAATAACCTGGTTGTAAAATCCAATAGAATGCAGAAAACTACATTGTGTCCAGATAAAAGATGAAGTATTATTCTTCAAACTTGCATTGGGCTATGTAGAAAAAATGAGCTGCAGATACTGGTTTACACGAATCATCACCTATCCATCTTCTCCAAGGATGCTGCCTGATGCGCTGAGTTACTCCAACACTTTTTTGCATTGGGCCATGTAGTAACAGTCGACAGTGTAACAGCAGTCAGGTGGGATGGAAAATTAAAGTGGCAGGAAATTCGAGGTTGGCCCTGCAGATTGAACACAAATGTTTGCAATGCAGTTGCTCAATCTGCATTTGATACCACAATGTAGGCACTGAATGTATAGAATGGATTGGAGGAAGAGCAGGCGAGTAGCTGCGTCCCTTGTTTAGGTCCCTGGATGGTTGGAGAAAAGGTGAAAGGCCAAGTATTACATTTCTGCAGTTGCTTGGGAGGGTGCTGTTTGATTGGAAATAGTTTGTGGGGATGGTGGACCATTAGTTACACAGAGAGGGGATGATATGTCCAGTATTGGAATCTTCCTAAAGCCTGGAAGAAATTGTTGAGGAATGACTTGTTAAATGTAGCTGGTGGGGTGGAAGACGAAGATCAAAGTAACTATCCTTGCTCTGTCCAGGAGGTGGGATGGGATGTAAGTAGAGAAGTGAAAAATGAATGCGATCCTGACAAGGGTTCTGTTCACTGTGGTAGAGAGGAAGCCATGTGTTCAGGATGGCAGACATCTCGGGCATCTATGTGGAAAATCTCGTCATCGGAGGAAATACAACAGAAGTGGAAGAATGGGGAGAGGTAGGTATTTCAAACACTATTTAAGATCTTTTTTTTTAAAGTTGACATACTAATTTGTCATAGAACATTGAGAGAAACTGGAAGAAATTGCAGTGGTTACAAATGGCAGAAATTTGTATCATCTATGGCTACAGATAAGGTACTGGAAGACTAGAGGATGGCTAATGTTTAGCCTTTATTTAAGATGGGTTGCAAAAGCAAGCCAGTGAACAGACTTGTAAACCTAACATCAGTAGTGGGGAAGCTTCTGGAGGGGATTCTGACGGACAGGATTTAATGGCATTTGGAAGAACAAAGATTGATTTGTGCTTTGTGTTTGGGAAATCGTGGCTGTCAAATTTGATTGAGTTTTTTGGAGAAGTGACTAAGATTGATGAAGGAAGGGAGTCAATGTTGTCTCTCTTGTACCTTGTTGCTTCCAAGTAGGACATTTGGTCTGAGGAATGGTTAATGGAATTTAATACAGACAAATGTGAGATATTGCATTTTGGGAAATCTTAACATGGGCTGGATGTATGCAGTGAATGGTAGGGCTCTGGGGTGTGGTGGAGCAGAGGAATCTAGTTCCTTGAAAGTGGCATCATTGGTGGATAGGGTGTTCACAAAGGCTTTTGGCACATTAGCCTTCATCGTTCCGAGTATAGAAGTCGGGAAGTCGTGTTACACCTACATAAGACGTTGGTGAAGCCTCATTTAGAATATTGTGGTCAGTTTTGGGCACCACGTTATAGGAAAGATATCAAGCTTGAAAGGGTCCAGAGAAGATTTACCAATTCGTTGCTGGGAATTGAGGGACTGAGCTATAGGGAAATGTTAACCAGGCTTGGGCTTTATTATCTGGAGCGCAGGAGGATAAGGGGTGAGGATAAGGGTGTACAAAATCATGAGAGGAATAGATCGGGTAAATGTAGAATCTCTTGCCCAGAGTGGGGGAGTCGAGAGGCAGAAGACATAGGTTTATGCTGAGAGGGAAAAGATTTAACAGGGACCTGAGGGGTAACATTTTTATACATAGGGTGGTGGGTGTATGGACCAAGCTGCCAGAGGAGGTAGTTGAGGCAGATACTATTGCAATGTTTAAGAAATATTTAGACAAGTAAATGGATAGAGTAGGGGTTATAGTGTAGAGGAATGTAGGCCAAAAGCAGGCAGGTGGGATGAGTGTAGATGGGGCATGTTGATCGACGTGGGCAAGTTGGGCCAAAGGGCATGTTCCAACGCTGTATGACTTTATGACTATGACATGGAAATTGACACGGTCCTGCATGGTAGAGTATTCTGGAAGATTTGATAGATTGGGATCCAGAATGAGAGAGCCAAATGGAAGGAGACAAAGGGTAGTGTTTGTTGTTCACATTGGAAGCCTGTAATCAGCGGTATGCTGTCTCCACTTTTTGTCTTCTCTACTAATGATTTGGATGAGTGTTAACATGATTAATAAATTTGCAGATTACAGCAAAATTGATGGTGTATTGGATAGTGAGGATGGTCAACTAAGATTAAAACAGTACCTTCATTAACTGTGAAAATGGTCAAGGAATGGCAGATAGGATTTGAGGTGTGTTGCATTTGGTTTAGTTAAACCAGGGCAGGACTTGCACAATAAGTGGTCCTACCCTAGAAAGCGAGGAGGGCTGGTGCATAGTTACCTGAAGGTGACAATGCTGGTAAACAACGTGACGAAGAAGACATGTGGCATGCTTACCATCATTGTTCAGGACATTGAATACAGGATAGAGTTGGACTTTTTTTCCTCTAGAGTGTTGGAGGCTGAGGATTAACCTTATAGAGGTATATGTATCATGAGTGGCATGAATAAGGTGGATGGCTGGGTCTTCCCCCCCTCCCCCAACCCCAACCCCTCCCCCACCCCTCCAGGATAGTGGGTATGAAGCTAGAAGAATTAGATTTAAGATGAGAAAGAAAATATATTTTCAGTGTGATGGGTATATGGAATGAACTGCAAGAGGAAGCTGTAGAGGTGGGAACAATGACAATGTTTAAAATTTGGACAAGTATGACATTTAGTACTTGGAAGGACGGTATCCCTTCAAGAGGAATGCAGGCAAAAGGAAATGTTTGAATAGTCATCTTAGTCAGGATGATGAGTTGAGCAAAAGGGCCTGTTTCTGTTTTGTATAACTGATTTTATGAATATGGTGTTTGGAAAGAGTGATTCATGTGATAGGAGCAGAATTAGGCCATTTGGCTCATCAAGTCTACTTTGCCATTCATTCATGGCTGATCTATCCCTCTAAACCCCATTCTCCTGCCTTTTCCCCATAACCCCCTGACACCCATACTATAAGACTCTATCTCTGCCCTAGAAATATCCATTGACTTGGCCTCCACAGCCTCCTGTGTCGATGAATTCCACAGATTTACCACCCTCTGACTAAATAAATTCCTCTTCATCTCCTTCATAAAGAATCGTTCTTTTATTTAGAGGCTATGACTTCTCATCCTAGACCCACCAGTGGAAACCACCTCTCCGCATCCACGTATCTAAGCCTTTCACTATTTGGTAAGTTTCAAAGAGGTCCTCCCTCATCCTAAACTTCAGCGAGCAGAGGCCCAGCACCATCAAATGCTCATCATATAGTAACCCACTCATTCCTGGGAACATTCTCGTAAACCTCTGGAACCTCTCCAGGGCCAGCATATCCTTCCTCAATAAATTGGTCACAATACTCCAAATGCGGTCTGACTAGCGCCTTATAAAGCCTCAACATTACATCCCTGTTTTTGTATTCTAGTAGTTTTGAAATAAATGCTAGCATTGCGATTGCTTTCCTTACCACCGATTCGACTTGCAAATTAACTTTTGGGGAATTCTGCAACAGCACTCCCAAGTCCCTTTGCACTTCCGAATGGGCGGGAATGCAATTATTGGCTTGTATTATGAGGTGGAAAGTTAATGAATTCTAATCTTGATTGTTACCTAAAGATGCTGCTGAAAGTATATCTATCTGGAGATCAAGAGTCTCCCAATTCTGCTAGCCCTTGCTGTCCCCTCCCCTTCATCAGCCATCTGGTTGTCTCCTCCCCTCCCCCAGCCCTCGGGCTCCTCCTCCGCCTTTTTCCTTTTTTCCTTTCTTCTTCCCACCCCCTATCAGTCTGAAGAAGGGTTTCGGCCCGAAACGTTACCTATTTCCTTCGCTCCATAGATGCTGCTGCACCCGCTGAGTTTCTCCAGCATTTTTGTGTACCATCAAGATAGACTTGCCTTCTTGGCACTCAGTGTGAAGGCTTGCATCAATTTTCATTTATGTATTCCACGAATAGTTTAGTGTCTTTAAGATGAAGAAAAAAATAAATGGGAAGGGAAACAAGCTGCACAAAGTTAAATAATTTGAGGAGTGTCGAAACAAGGAACTACAGGTGCTGGTTTTCACAAAAGGACACAAAATGCTGTAGTAACTGAACATGTGGTTCTGCTGTAGCTCCCCCTCCCCCCAGATGGAACAAGGATAGAGTTCCCTGGTCCTCACCTTTCACCCTAGCAGCCTCTGCATCCAACCTATCCTCCTCCAACAGTTCCATCACCTCCAACCTTCTATACAGTAGCAACATCAAGCATAGACTGGGTGTTTTTGCCAAACGCTTGTGCTTGGTCCGCCAAGGTCAACTGGATCTCCTGGCTGCTAACCATTTAACACCCCTTTCCAAACCATCCTCTTTGTCCTGGGCCTCCTCCATTGACAGAATTTTAACTCCCATTCCCATACTTGCTTTTCTGTCCTGGGCCGCCTCCATTGCCAGAGGAAGGCCCCATGTAAACTGGAGGAACAACATCTCATGTTCCGCTTGGGTAGCTTACAACCCAATGGTATGGATGTTGAATTCTCCAATTTTAGGCTACTACTATCAACCCTTTGTTCTAACCATATGCCTATCGAAAAATCCCACTGACCTGTCCACCTATACCTGCTAGTCTTTATGTTGCCTTTCTTCTCCCCCAGCTTTTTTCCCTCCCTCCACAATACACTAAAGAAAGGTCCCAACCCAAAATACCACCTATCCAAGTTCTCCAGAGATGATGCCTGACCCGCTGAGTTATTCCAGATCTCTGTGTCAATTTGAGGAATGGGTGCTCAATAGTGTATTAACTAATGCTCCAGTAAATGGTTTCTTATTTTTCTGATTATCCAAAAGAAAAGCATTGTTTAACGTGTTTATGTAGATTGCAACTGAAGTGAAAAAAAATGGAAGTTATGAGGAACATTTTAGTTGCTTGCATTCTTAATTTTGAGTTTTTATTAACTCTGGGAAACTACTCAGTAAAATAAAGGCTGTCTTATTTGGTCACGGGTAAGGGTTGGGACGGTTGAGTTCTGGTTTGCCTCGGGTTTTCCTGCGTTCTGGTGTTCCCACAGCAACAACATTTGACTGTTCAGACGTTTGAAAGTCACGTGGGATTTTAAAATGCTTTTCATGCCATTGTAGCTCTTTTTTAAATTCATGCTTTAGTGCCATGTTGTCTTTATTAATTATGCAAAAGACTTCACCAGGAAGTGCTGTGCAGTTCAAAGTTTCTTCTATTTGTTGCACGACAAAAGTTTCAAAATGACTAGAGATCTATAGAAGGTAGTAAATGCTTTATTATGCTTATTTTCCCATTTTGTTTTTCTGTACTGTTGCAGGTGTTTTTCTTAGAATTATATGTTGGAGGAAAAAATAGTTGTAAATTGTAATGAGTTTGGCAATGACATACATACAGGCATTCAAATTTATCATTGCTTGATTTTACTAATATTGTTCCTTCATCAGCTCTCACTACAAAGTTACCTCAATTATAAAATTGTCTCGCAATTGTATTGCATGTGCACAAATATTTCATCAGCAGTTTGTGCACAGTATAACATTTTGAAAGTTGCACCTTTAAAGCAAAGTATGGGTTTGGCATTAACTATAATGGTGTGTCTTTTTCTTTAAAAAGACAAACTAAAGTAAGTTTTTCGATTTATTTTTGGTTCTATTGGTAAAAGTTGAAATCTCAAGCGCTCTAAGCCCATAAATTCTGTTCCGATTATATTAAGATTTTCAGTATATTATCACAAATGTTTTTCTATCAATTGGTATATATTCTACAGGCAATGCGCAAATAGCTTGGCTTATTTTACTTTTGCAGTGAACAAATTTCAGTTTAAATGTGCCAAATAGATTTCATTTCTTTCACAAGAATGAAGATGGGCAATTCTCTGCTGTGCTCCATGAAAGAAAAATATATTATTTAGCTTTGTGTTTCACAAAATGGAGGATTTTGAGGGAAGTCATAGCTACATTGGCAAACCATTATTTATTTTTCAGGATCGGAGCTTCACTGGTAAGATGGCATTTTGCCCTTGTTTAGTTGCTGTTGAGAAGGTGGTGGAGGGTCACCACCTTGAATTGCTGCAGTGTTTCTGTTATGAAGGTACTCCCACAGTGCTGTTGGGGAGGATTACACTATTTAGACCCAACAGTGATAAAGAACTTTTGACATAATTTCCAAATCTTAATTGTGACTTTCTAACAGCAGAGAAGAAACTGTTCCTATATCTGTTGGTACATGATTTCAAGCCAATGGGGGAGAGAAAATGAGGCCATGACCAGGGTGTAAATGGTTCTTTATTTAGTTGGCTGCATCCCTGAGGCAGTGTAGAGTTGATAGTGGGCAGACTAGTTCTCAAAGTAACTGGGCTAGATCCCAGACTGGGCTTCAATAAGCTCATCCAGGCACCCATGAGCTATGACGTAGATAGTGGAAAGGCTTTGAGGTGTCATGAGGTGAGACATTTACTGCAGATACTGCAACTCTGATCAACTACCGGGTCTAATTGAGTTTCTGGTCAACGGTGACCCGAGTATTATTTTTGTGATGGAAATGTTATTTGCCACTTCTCAGCCCTTAACTGAATATCGGTCAGGTCTTGCTGCAGGTTTTGTTTATTGAATAGTTTCAAATGGAATTGAAAATTGTTCAATTTTTAGAAGATTCCAATGTAGTGACCTTATGACAGAAGGAATGTCCTTGTAGAAACTGTTGAAGGTGGTTGAGTCTCATTTCCCTGAGAAACTCCTGGATCTGGAATGATTAACTTCCTGCAAACACTGCCATCTTCCTCTGCCGAGGTATGAGTCCAGTTAGTGGAGTATTTCCTCCTTGATGCCATTTGATTTCAGTTTTGCCAGGGCTGAGTATTTGGCCAAATGATGTCTTGACGCCAGGACACTTGTCTCACTTCTTAAATTCAGTCATTTTATCTACGTATGTATAAATGCTGTGACGAGTGCTGGGAATCAGTAAGCAGATTATTGATGTACAAGTGGTCTGTAATTAAGTTTGACAATTCCAAGGATTGCTTACGTCCTATCTGTACACCTTAACAGGATGATATTTTTGTCTACTTATGTGGTCTCTACCGTGCCTAAATCGATACTTTGGTGATGCAGGTCTTGGTAATTTTCAGTTCATTAATTGCATTCACGACGATTGTCAGATTACAAGTGAATGTGTTAGAAATTTTTGAGTGCCAAAACTATTTAGGACATGCTCTCAAGTTTCATTCTTTTCACAGCAGTTTTTTAAAATCGGTCCATTTCAAATTATTTTTATTTTCTTGGATACTTTGTCAGTTTAAGTGTGCAAACAATAGTGAGCCCATTGCAGATGATTCTTGCATAAATGATGGGCAGTGAAAATTGGAAACGTACATTGCAAGCTTGTCTGATGTGAGATTTCAGCTGAACCGTGGCCTGAAGCAAAATATGTTCTTGATGTAGGTGGCACAGAAGTCAAAGATTAAAAAAACACCTTGAGAGAAGAGGTTTCCTTGCTCCAGAGAACAAGCATGATCTGTTGCAACATGGGGTTTTGGAATTAGTTGTATAATGTTTTTACATTATTAATAAATTCAATTCAATGCGAAATATAAATCAAGAAAAATATTTGGTCAAATTATCCCTTTGGGTGCAAAAGGTGGGAAATTTCCAAGCGTCTAGAATAGTTTAACGTTTTTTTAGATGCAATTTTGCGGTTTTTAATTTGGTTTCATGTTGACCATCATGCTGATATTATTGTGAGCTCACACCATCCACTTTTTATTTGATCAGTACTAGATTAGTGTTCAGCCTATAGTTATTTGTAAACCTGAAATTGGACATTTCTTTGAAGCAAATATGTTTTATTATCGGCAATGGTGAAAAAAAGGTTGGAGGGAGGGAATTAATGTGGGGTGGTTTTGGGTAATAGCATAATTCATTATAGTTTGTGGTTGACTTGTTAAGAACTTATCTAAATATTTCCATTATAGAATTGGTGCTTCATGGTTGATTACCTGATCAGAGTGGTGTTAGATTGCAGCTCAGGTCTTGCAAGAGCAAGCTTAATAAATTGCTCTATATTTTACTTTTCCAGTATGCTATCTCAGTAAGCTAGATGCAAATATAAAATTAACCCATGACATTCCAATTGGGATGCATATGTGGAGAAGTAGCCATGTAATGTTACACGTCTTCAGACTCTGAAGAAGGGTCTCTACTCGAAACGTCCCCTATTCTTTCTCTCCAGAGATGCTGCCTGTCCCGCTGAGCTACACCAGCTCTTTTGTGTCTATCTTCGGTTTAAACCAGCATCTGCAGTTCCTTCCTACACATTGTGATGTTACAGTTCCACTTCAAAGCAGACAATCTTAGTCCTGTCAGTATACAGTGTCTCATCTGCACCATCAGTAAGACTTCTGGGAACCAAGAACACCCTGAGAACAATGAGCCTTCAGTGCAGAACAGAAAAAAAACTTTTCATCTGGTTATTGATTAAATTACTTTTAATGGCTTTTAAATGGCTTTTAATTGGTTGATAAAATATTTGCACACTCATGCTTCTTGAATGTTACACGTTGATCTATGTTCATGCTCCCAGGTAATAACGTCAATAAATGTAACGAATCTTGCAGTACAGTTAAAATGACAGCCCTCTAGGGAAGGTAACTGTCATGTGCTGAGTTGGTTACCTAGGACCTCTCCGAACCTAAATCTCAAATTTATTACGTCAATACAATTGAAAGTGGTTTAGATTGGTGTTTTTCTTTGTAAAGAATTCCTCATTTTGTGCCTCTATAGAGCAAAATTTTCTGAAATACTTCTGGAATCTCTCTACTTCTGGTCAAAATTATGAGTTTGAGTTTTTGGGGGAATTGTTAGATTATTTAACAACTTTTAGTTTCCGGTTTGATGCATGTAATTATAATTTTATATCCACTATAAGGAAGGTACTATAACACCATTTAGAAAACATTAAGAGAAGTATATAGATAGGAAAGGTTTAGAGGGATTTTTTGCATACACGGGCAGGTGGGACTGGTGCGGATGAGACGTTTTGGTTGGAATGGGCAAGTTGGCCCGACGGGCCCGTTTCCATGCTATATGACTAATTTGTAGCCTCATCACCTTTCTTAAGTGGAATTTGTCTGGTGCTGTTTTGCCTTTGACTTGTTTTTAGGGTCTTGATTTGTAAGCCCAACGTTAGACAAAGTGTAGTCAGATTCATGCTTGCAACCTTAAAACAAACCCAATCTTCATCCAAAACTGCAGAATTTGAATCCTGTTAATGTTGTGGAGATATAAAGATTGAGCTATTTCCTAGGTTGTTTAGAAATACATAAGTTCCAGTATATATGCTGAATAAGGCAAAGCCATTTATAGGTGTGTAAATTTGCCTTCATGAAAAATACATATTAAATGTATACACAGTTCCTAAATTCCTTGGAACAGAATACTTAAGTTAATGTACTCTTTTCACTTGCAGATCGTGAACAGGCACGGCCCCGAGGCAGACAGATATTTGTTACGCTGTCTATTCTCGCATGTGGATTTCAGTGGCGATGGTAAAAGTAGCGGCAAAGATTTCCATCAGGTATTGAAATCTTTTTTTTTCAAGTGGATGTATTTTGAAGAGCAGGAGCAGGATTTATTGGCTGTGTGCATCTGTTCTGTCCTTCAGTAGGATATGGGCATCACATTCTTCTACATCCTATTTCTCTTGATTCGTGGAATATGATTTATAGTTTTGTCTTAAATATTCTCACAGTCTGAGCCTCCACAGTCCTCTTGGGTGTATAAGTCCAGAGACACACTTCCCGAGTACAGAAATTATATTTTGTTTGTTCATGAATGGCCAAATCCTTATTTTGAGTTTGAATGTTGGTTCTATAATTTTGTATATTTCAATAACATTGCCTCGCGATCTTAACTTAATAGTTATAGGCTGGGCCCGTGTCATCTTTACCCCAATGGAAAATAACCCATTTCCAGAGATGAAGATTGCACTGTTAGCTGAGGGCTGAGCAGGCGCAGTGGTTACGTTTCAAGACTAGCAGCCAGTTGATCATTTTTCAAACCCCACCTCAGATGAAGTTAATGCCTGGATTAGGGGGAGTTAGCTATAGAAAGAGGTTGGATAGACTTAGATTGGTTTATGGCACACAGTGGCTCAGAGGTAGAATTACTGCCTTACGGCAGCAGAGACCTGTGTTCTATCCTGACTATGGTGCTGTCTGTGCGGAGTTTGTACGTTCTTCCTGTGACCGCGTGGGTTTTTTCTGGGTGCTCTGGCTTCCACCCACACTCCAACGTTAGGTTTGTAGCTTAATTGGGTTCTGTTAATTGCAAATTGTCCCGAGTGTAGAAAAGTGCTGGTTTTGGGGGTGATTGCTGGTCGAGGCAGACTTTGTGAGCCGAAGGACCTGTTTCCATACTGTATCTAAAGTCTAAAATCTGTTGCAAAAATATCCTTTCTTGCGATAACATTTGCATGCACCATTCCAGGTATGGGCTCATCATGTTCCTGTATAATAGTAATAACATGTCTTGTACGCACATTCTCTTGCAGCAAAGACCCATGTAAAGATTTCCTTGCTCAGTGCTTGCTGAATCTGTAGAGTGACTATTAGTTATTTGTGTGCAAGCCAGCCAGGTCCTGTTCAACACTACCACTTCACCATTTAAAAAAAGTACTCTGCTCTTCTATTTCACAAGAGATTGTGTTAATTGGCTTTTCTGCCACTTTTCCTCCTGCTTGTTTATTGCCTTTTGTACTATACAGACAATAAAGAGAACTATGAGAAAAACGTTTCACGTTTTCTAGCTATAAATTGGACCTTGAACAAAGGGAGGTATAATGGGCAATTGTAACAAAACTGGACCAATTGTAACTGACAAAACACCTGGCACTTTTGTTAAGCTGCCTGTGATTTTTGGAGGGAAGGACTTAAAGTTCCTTTCAAAGGAGAGAATCTCTTGTAATCTTAATATCAAAACTACAGGTTCAGTGGCCTGAGAGCTGTAATACAAACAAGACCAGTTTCCATTTTCCTAAATGAAATAGAAGTCTTACAAGGACGTTAATGGGAATGGAGGGATTGAGTGGTAAGGAGATGCTTACCCATGCTGTTTGGCTGGGGCTCTTTACTTTGGAGCATATTGTGCTGAGGGATGATCTTATAGAGAGATACAAAATCATGAGGATGTCAATAAGACTCGCTCTCCCTATCATGCGCCGTCCCTCTCTTTTCACATATCTGTGAACTTTTAGAATGCTTATTTCCCATTAATTACGTCAATATTTTAATTCTCGATCCTTTGAACTCTGAAACGTGCTGCTCTTTTTAAATGACTAAATATCTTTACTTTGATCTGACATCTATAATTTTCGATGTTAGCCATAATTGGGGACTGCCATTTCTGCTCTGTTTTGTGCTTTGGTCACAATTATATTAATTAGCCATTGCTTGTTGCTTGTCATGCCTTTTTGAAGAATGATAAATTTCATGAATATTAAGTAATCTGTACTAATTGCGCAGTAATGGTTCCAAAGTATTTTGGTCCCTATTTGATTTCTCAGCACATTGATAGAAACATAGAAAATAGGTGCAGGAGTAGGCCATTCGGCCCTTCGAGCCAGCACCGCCAATCAGAATCAGAATAGTACTTTAGTTGCCAAGTATGTATTTCAACATACGAGGAATTTCATTTGCCAAGTCAGTCATACAAATAAAAGCAACAGAACACCAAAAACACATTTTAACATGAACATCCACCACAGTGACTCCTACACATTCCTCACTATGATGGAAGGCTAAATAAAGTTCAAGTCCCTTTGTTCTCCTGCGGTCGGGGGCCTCGAGCCCTCTGTTGACGGGACGATCTTGACTCCCATAGCCGGTGGCGTTCGGGCCCTCTGCGTCGAGGCGATCAGCTCCCGCATCGGGAGGATGTCAGCTCCCCCGCGCCGGGCGATCAAACCTCGTGTCGGGGCTGGTCGAACCTTCTGTGTCGTTGGAGCTTCCTGACTCGGCCTCTCACGAGACTGCGAGCTCTTGATGGTAAGTCTCCAGGCTGGGGTTGGAGCGATCCCAGGCAAGGGATCAGCTCCGATGTTAAGTCCACGCCCCGCGGTGGGGCTCACGACAGTCCGAGGAGGCCTCCAGCTCCATCGATGGAAGGCCGCAGAGTGCCCGGAGAATGCGATCCGAAAATTAATCACATCTCCGGCAAGGTAACAACCTGAAAAAAAGTTTCCCCCGATTCCCCCTCCCTCCCCCTCCCCCCACATGAGACAAACCGGAGAACATTAAAACAAACTTTTAACAAACACTAAAAATAAAAAAAAGATGAAAAAACGAACAGACTGCCGGCGGAGCTGCCATCGTACGCCGCCCCTGGTGGTTTTTCCTCAATATGATCATGGCTGATCATCTAAAATCAGTACTCCATTCCTGCTTTCTCACCATATCCCTTAATTCCTAGCCCAAGCAGCTATATCTAACGCTTAGTTATGACTTAGTTAGAAGGTGATGGAGAATTTAAGTAGTTGCCAAATGAAAGCCAACATTTGTCCCTTATAGACTGAAAACAGATGCTCCACAAAGGAATCACGCAAACTGCATTTTGATTCCATAATGTAGAGGAGGCATGAAATACAGTACATTAGTTTGGAAAAAGCTATATCTAACTCTTGAAAACATCCAGTGAATTGGTCTCCACTGCCTTCTGTGGCAGAGATATCAACAGATTCACTACTATCTGGGTGAAAAAGCGTTCCTTATCTCAGTCCTAAATAGCCTACCCCTTATTCTTACACTGTGACCCCTGGTTCTGGAATCCCCCAATATCGGGAACATTTTTCCTGCATCTACAATGCCCTCCATAATGTTTGGAATAAAAACCCATCATTTATTTATTTGCCTCTGTACTCCACCATTTGAGATTTGTAATAGAAAAAATCACATGTGGTTAAAGTGCAAATTGTCAGATTTTAATAGAAGGCCATTTTTATACATTTTGGTTTCACCATGTAGAAATTACAGCAGTGTTTTTCATAGTACCCCCATTTCAGGGCACCATAATGTTTGGGACAGCAATGTCATGTGAATGAAAGTAGTCATCTTTAGTATTTTGTTGCATATGCTTTGCATTCAATGACTGCTTGAAGTCTGCTTTTCATGGACATCATCAGTTGCTGGGTGTCTTCTCTGGTGATGCTCTGCCAGGCCTGTATTGCAGCCATCTTTAGCTTATGCTTGTTAAGGGGGCTATTCCCCTTCAGTTTTATCTTCAGCATATAAAAGGCATGCTCAATTGGGTTCAGATCGGGTGATTGACTTGGCCACTCAAGAATTGACAATTTTTTAGCTTTGAAAAACTTCTTTGTTGCTTTAGCATTAGGTTTGGAATCATTGTCTTGGCAAACTGTAACCTGGCCATCCTATTTTTGCGGCTAACTAGTGGTGTGCATCTTGCAGTATAGCCTCTGTATTTCTGTTCATGAAGTCTTCTGCGGACAGTGGTTATTGACAAATACACACCGGACTCCTAAAGAGAGTTTCTTATCTGTCGGACAGGTGTTTGGGGTTTTCCTTTATTATAGAGAGTATTCTGTCATCAGCTGTGGAGGTCTTCCTTGGCTTACCAGTCCCTTTGCGATTAGTAAGCTCACCAGTGCTCTGTTTCTTCTTAATGATGTTCCAAACAGTTGATTTTGGTAAGCCTAAGGTTTGGCTGATGTCTCTAATAGTTTTATTCTTGTTTCTCAGTCTCATAATTGCTTCTTTGACTTTCATTGGCACAACTTTGGTCCTCGTGTTGATAAACAACTATAAAAGTTTCCAAAGGTGATGGAAAGACTAGGTGCTGCGAGCTCTCTTATACCTGCATTAAGGAGGCAATTAAGCACACCTGAGCAATAACATATGAAGTCATATTTCCCAAACATTATGGTGCCCTGAAATGGGGGGGGGGGGGGGGGAGACTATGTATAAACACAGCTGTAATTTCTACATGGTGAAACCAAAATGTATGAAAATACCCTTTAATAAAATCTGATAATGTACACTTTAACCACATGTGATTTTTTTTTTTTTAATGACAAATCTCAAAATGTGGAGTACAGAGGCAAATAAATGATGGGTCTTTGTTCCAAACATTATGGAGGGCACTGTAGCCTGTCCAATCCCTTAAGAATTTGATATGTTTCTCTAAGATCCCCTCTCATCCTAAATTCCTGTGAATATAAACTTAGTTGATCCATTCTTTCATCATATGTTAGTCCCGCCATCCCGGGAATTAACCTGGTGAACCTACGCTGCACTCCCTCAAGAGCAAGAATGTCCGTCCTCAAATTAGGAGACCAAAACTGCACACAATACTCCAGGTGTGGTCTCACCAGGGCCCTGTACAACTGCAATAGGACTTCCTTGCTCCTATACAGCTGCTCCTCGACCTACGATGGGGTTACGTTCCAATAAACCCATCGAAAATATCGCATACAATGAGACCACGTGATTGGAAGTGACGTGCGGCTCGCTGCCGTTAACAAGCGTTTGCATCTTAAAGTCAAAATATCGTAAGTCAAAGCATCTGTACTCAAATTCTCTCGCTATGAAGGCCAATATGCCATTTGCTTTCTTCACTGCCTGCTGTACCTGCATGCTTATTTTCAGTGACCGATATACAAGGACACCCAAGACTCGTTTCACCTCCTCATTTCCTAATCTGACACCATTCGGATAATAATCTGCCGCCTTGTTTTTGCCACCAAAGTAGATCCAGTAAACCATTTTATATGCCCTCCATGAATTCATCCTCATTATCACTGCCAATTTGGTTTATCTAGTCAACATATTAGTCTCCCAAAATTATTGTACATGCACCCTCTAATTTCCTGACTTTGCTTTGGATTGCCATTACAGTTGCACAACTCTCCTGGCAAGGTATTTAGTTCTTGCTGGTTTGTAGCTCCATAAAACTAATTTTATTTAGTTGGAAAATCAAAGTTCTTTCTCTGTCTTTTTTTCTCCCATTCTTTAGAAATGCTCTGTCTTCTATTGACCCCCAATTTAAGTTTATTTCTAATTCCTAGCCTATAACTCCTGTGTGACTCTAAATCATATCTACACATTGGTCAAGGCTATTAAATTGTACCCATTTATTTCAATTTGGCATTAATTTATCTTGTATATTATTCATTTTGTATTGGCTAATATTTGACACTTGTTTCTCATTCCTACTGCCCCACCTTAAATAATTAGGCAGATTATAATTATCTAGCTATGGTAACTAGCTCCTTCATCTTACTGACATCGAGGGAGAATTTGCAGACACCATGTTGGTAAATTCTCCATCTCCTTCCTGTACCCTGTCTCATCATTATTCAAAATCCGGCCCACCAAAGTGGTGTCCTCTGCAAACTTAGAGGGAACGGGAGCCAAATTTGGCTCCTCAATTGTGAGTATTTAAGAAGTTTAGTAGGAGCTTGGTTAGTAAATTTGCAGATGACACAAAAAAAACCCTATAATTCGGCCCTTCAAGCCAGCACCGTTCAATATGATCATGGCTGATCATCCAAAATCAGTACTTCGTTCCTGCTTTCTCCCCATATCCCTTGATTCCATTAGCCTGAAGAGCTATATCTAACTCTCTCTTGAATACATCAAGAATACATTAAATACATGTCGTATTGCACTGTGACTCTAATGTGCCTTGGAACTGCCAAAAAAGTTTGCTTTTCTTATGGTGGCTGCTGGAAGTACTGTTAAAACTATAAGCAGTCCTTAAAGCTGCTCGGATAATCAATAAAATCTTGGATGGTCTTCTAAAATGGTCTTGGTTACCCACTTATTCAGATAATCTTTTGTTGCTTTAATGTCCTTGAATATTTTGCATTCAGTCCAAGCAGTCCTCTGGGTTAGGGAATTCAAACCATTCAGTCTTTTAAGAAATGCAAATTTACCCCATCCTGGTCCTAAATGCAATTCTGAGATGGATCTCTTAGTATTTTGCCCGCAGAAAGGAATAATGGGCCCTGATCATTATTCCCTCTGAATTTTATGGTTTGCTTCATAAACTCCAGGTAAGTCATCTGATATGATAGCCAATTTATCCCAGCAATCAATCTAGTAAACCTTTGTTGCATTTTCTCCATCTTGTCTAATGAGACCAAAAGAATGGCACAAGGATGCAGCTAGTAGAGCTGCTGCCATTTAGCTCCAACAACCCAGGTCTGATCCCGACCTGGTGGTGTTTGTGTGGAATTTCCACGCTCTTTGTATGACTACGTGGGGTTCCTCTGGGTGCTCCAGTTTCTGCTCACACCGCAAAGGTCCATCTTAACCTATACCTATACATTGGCGAGACCAAGCGCAGGCTAGGCGATCGTTTCGCTGACCACCTCTGCTCAGTCTGCCTTAACCTACCTGATCTCCCAGTTACTCAGCACTTTAACTTCCCCTCCCATTCCCAATCTGACCTTTCAGTCCTGGGCCACCTCCATTGTCGGAGTGAGGCCCAGCACAAATTGGAGAAACAGCACCTCATATTTGCTTGGGTAGTTTACAATTCAGCGGTATGAACATTGACCTCTAACTTCAAATAGCCCTGGCTTTCCCTCTCTCTCCACCCCCTCCCCCTTCCCAGTTCTCCCACCAGTCTTACTACATTCTATCTCTGTACCACCCACTCCCCTCACATCAGTTTGAAGAAGGGTCTTGACCTGAAGCGTCACCCATTCTCTCCAGAGGTGCTGCCTGTCCCACTAAGCTACTCCAGCATTTTGTGTCCACCTTCCAAAGGTATGTGGATTGATAGGTTAAATTGGGCACTGTAAATTGTCTCCAATGTAGTTGTAGAATCTGTGGGGAGTTGATGGGTATGTGAGGAGAATAAAACAGGTTATGGTGGGATTAATGTAAATGCAGATCCTTAATGTTGCTATGGACTCTAGTCCGAATGGTTTGTTTCCATGCTGTCTCGCCCTATGAGAACTCCACATGTAGTCTCGCCAAGTTTCTAAATAATTAAAGCAAGATATTCTGCGTCCGTTGTAATAAAGACTAGCATAAATATTATTTCTTATTTCTTGCAATAACTTCAAGTTAATTGTTTTATATATGTACTAAATTTCCAACCACTGCATTTCAGTGTTTATTGGTGTGGCCATTCAAATCAAATATCCTACTTTGCATTCTTTGGAATAGATACATTTCACTTCTGCATCCAATTCTCATCTTGCCCAATGGCTTATCCAGGCTGTAGCTTTTGTAGACAAAAGTGCTGGAGAAACTCAGCGGGTGCAGCAGCATCTATGGAGCGAAGGA
Organism: Malacoraja senta; assembly: GCA_038087875.1. Classification (NCBI taxonomy): domain Eukaryota; kingdom Metazoa; phylum Chordata; class Chondrichthyes; order Rajiformes; family Rajidae; genus Malacoraja; species Malacoraja senta. The sequence goes on from CM075978.1 coordinate 176,332,188, forward strand.
AATGGACAACGCTTCGGGCCGAAACCCTTCTTCAGAGTTTCTTTGTAGTTTCTTTGTATCCTCTTCCAAGTTTACCTTGGATCATCAACAAATCTTGATACATTATGCTCTATTCCTTTGTCTATGTTATTGATGCATCTTGGAAGGAGTTGAGACCCAGGCAAGTTCTACCAAAGTACTCCAAAGATTGTGCCCTGCTTTTTTAAAAACGATTTGCTTATTCTGGTACTTTACCCAGTCTGCCAACCAATGCTAATAGATCAGAAATGGTTGACCACGTTTGATTGTATCATTTTGGGTGTCCTAAAAATGTGAAAGCAGCTCAAGTAATTTGGCAGGGTTCAAGGAACATTTTCCATACGGTTTCAACAGATTCCTGGATCTCAGTTTTAAAACGGCAAATTTAATTTACGCTGACATCTGTTACTTTCAAAAGCGAATGAATGTTGTCATTCATTGCACAGAACCACTGAAACTAGCATTTAAGGGTGTTATGAGCAAATATTTCCAACAGCTTAACTGCTTGGATCTCATGGCAGGGAAAATGCAGAAACAGTTTTCAAACTTACTGTACTATCCCATCGTATGGTGATTGATAGGGTAACACATTGTGTAGCAGTTTTTTACCTTCAAAGAAATTCTATTTGCTTCTAGGGGACATATATTTTTATTTGACGGTACATTGCATCCCAACCCACTTTTTAATTGAATATCTTTCTTTGCACATATGTTCCTATGAGAAAGATCTAATAAAATCAGACAAATTTAATCATGTGAATTTTTATTTTTACTGTGAGGTATAGTAGTCAGAATATGGATGTAACCGCGAGATATATTCGCAAATTTTTGTATGCTCAAATTTTTCATAATGGATTTGATGTTAGCTGTTATACATAACTTAGACAACTTGATGTACAGTTCTCCTCAGAGTAATTGACTTTGTAGTTCAAACATCACGTTAGTTTTCTAAGCTAACCTGGTTAGAGAGAGAGAGCCAGAGAGGTTTCAGGCCAGAGAGAGAAAATAATCATTAATTCCTTTTTTGATTTCTGCTCCAAGGAGTCAGGACAAAATGGTGCTGCTTTTGCTGTGAAATGTGCTGTACTGTTCTGTGCTCCGAACTGTCCTCACCAATTTAATATGTGTAGGAAGGGACTGCGGATGCTAGTTTACACCGAAGATACGGACACAATGCTGGAGTAACTCAGCGGGTTGGCAGCATCTTTGGAGAAAACGAAAAGATGACATTTCGGGTTGAGACCCTTCTTCAGACCGAAGAAGCGTCTCAACCCGAAACATCACCCATTCCCTTTCTCCAGAGATGCTGCCAGATCCGCTGAGTTATTCAACATTTCGTTTCTGTCTCATCAATTTAATCTTCATCTATCTTCAATGAATTCTGCAGCATTCCCTGAAAAGTATTCTCGTTAAGATGCAGTGCTTTTTTTCTTCCTTTCATCCCAAATATAAATCTGACGGATTGTGTGAGAACCACATACAAGCAAACCTACCTTCAAGTGAATCTGAATTATTTTTGTTGCCAGTTTCCACAATGATGTTTATTGCATATACAATTTTCAGAGTTGGATTATAATTTACTGTTTTATAATGGTGTTAGTCAGAGTTGACTGTACAAGAATAAGAATGCAAAACAAAAGATGATAAAGGAATTCCTTTTCCCCCAAACGCTGGCTGTAGAGCTCATAACTCGCTTTGCCTTTTATCAAGAGAAACTAGATAATTCTGCAATATTCAGTAAATATATTGGGAGTTTTGCTGGGCTCGGTGGTAAGTTAACAGTGCAAAGCTGAGGTTTGAAGTTATTTTGTGCAGTGAGGTTCATCCAGACTTATCCAAATAAGTTGACCATAAGTACTATGGTGTATAAAATTTTCAAAAACATTGAATTCTCCAATTTTAGGTAACTGCATAAAACCCTACCAGCCCCCCATTTCCTCCTGTGCACAACTGGGAATTGCACCTTCCACCTACATTCCTTTCTCTAGCCTCATAATTTGCAACTCTTCATACTTTTTGTGTCTCACCTGTTTTTTTCCCATCTCTACCCTTTGTCCTGAATCTGCCTATCAATCCCCCCCCCCTCACCTGTATTGACCTATTACCTGCCAAGCCTTGTCCCGCACCTCCTCTCCCAGCTTTCTATCCCCCCCCCCCTCCCCTAAAGTCCAGGCCCTAATCACTACCCATCCATGTTCTCCAGGGATGCTGCCAGACCCGCTGAGTTACTCCAGCACTTTGTCTTTTTTTAAAACTATTGTGTATGAGCTGTTTGAATGTTTATTACTTGGGTACATTTAGGCTGTCTTGAATTATTCTAACCGTTTTCCAAAAACTATTATTGCAGACGCAGTTTCTGATTCAGGAGTGCGTGTCGCTGATTACCAAGCCAAACTTTATCTCGACGCTGTGTTACGCCATTGACAATCCATTGCACTATCAGAAGGTAGGCACTGGTTACAACTGAGTACTATACTTTGGGATGTGTTGATTTGAATCTCTCATGCCTGTAAATGAAAAATGTCTTATCAATGTACTTTGAAAGTTGTAGAATGGAGTGTTTATTAGGAGTTAAAATGTCATTGAATTTTACTTGCTGCATTGAATTCAACACTGTTCATTAGTAGAATGAAAATGGATTTTCATTAAACTTGCTAGTTTAAGTTTGATTTTCTTGAGGTATTTTTTGCAAATTATGGATTTATTGTTTTATCCAAGAATTGTCTTTAATATTCATGCCTCATTACAGTGGATTCCATTGTGGTTGTCACCAGATATCACATGTCTGTGCTTGTTGGTCCTTTTCTATATTCCAGGAAAGGTGTTGTAATAGCTGCACACTGCCTGTCTTGTAGTTTCTCATTGTCTCTAAAACTTCACTTTTCTGCATCCTTATGCATTCTGTCACCTTGTGTGGCTTTGCCTCATTCTTGCTGAGTTGGAGTTGTCTTTATTTGAGTTATAGCTTCACATCCTGATTTCACTTGTTATGGTTATTACCAATGCATTATTCAAAATTATTGGTGAGTAGAGCGATTCTGTCTGATATCTCTGATATTGGTAACTCTTGTAAGATTTATTCTGATGGGTGTATAAATCTGTAACTGAAGCGGTAACTTGAAACAAATCATTGGTATTCATTTATGTCCAGTATGGCACCCTTGCAAGTCATGCTTTCAGAATGAGAGAATGCCGGTGTTTGAAATTATTTGCAGGAGTTCAGGAATTCCGTTTGAACTATCTTTATGGTATGTTGGCATTCATAGTAAATGGATTTGAATACACGTACAGTTATGCAAAGCCTTGTCGAGATCACACTTGGAATATTGAATGTAGTTTTGATCTTGCCTAAAAATGAACATTTACCAAGTGCTAGAAGAATTGATGGCGATCTAATTGAAGGTAAGAAAACTATGACAGGCATAGGCAGTCTGTCTGAGGAAAAAATTTCCTCTGGCAGAGATGAATAGAACATGGTGCCAGAATCTCTGGTTATATTGCAAGAGATTTGGATTGATGTGATCCTGTGGAATTTGCAACTGCACGGGGTTGTAGAAAGAGGTTGACATTTCAACACATCATCAAATGGTATAGGGAAAGAGGGGACATTGGGGAAAGTCACAATCATATTGAATGGCGAAATAGCTCAAAGGGAAGAATGATCTCCTTTTTACTGTTTCTGAAATGATGCCTAAGTCACATTCTTGTGCCAGGTGTGAATATGAAAAAAATAACTCCTGTTGCAGATGTTGGGTCAGTCAAAGCTTTGGTTGAATTCGAAGAGATGGATTTATGAAATGGAAGCCATGTTTGACATGTTTTAGAGTTCTTTAAATTTTATCTGGGAGAATTGATGTGGGGAGGGTGGGGGACTAGGTGTTGTGGTATACGTATGTTTTTGGAAGGTTTTTCGATAAAATGCCATATGTTGAATTAGATTTAGAGCTCATATACAAAAGTTAAAAGGTTTAAAGTTGTTACTGATTTTTTTTAAGTAAGATTAATTGTATCTTGGGTTGGCAGACAGAGACTGGTAGGATGTCACAGAGATTGTTGCATTGACCCTGACTATTTAGAGTCAACATTAATTTGGTTGGGGAACCAAATGTTACATTTCCACGTGCTGACGAGTAGCGATATGGCAGTTTGAACACGGTATGGATGAATGCGCAGCAAGGTGATTCAGTGGAAGAAACATATCTGAGTATTTTTTAAGGTTGGGAAATGTTGATTATTCAAATGGGGCTGGTTGTCTTTGTTAGCTTTCAGTGACTTACGCACATGCGTGAATGGCTGGTGATTTGGAAATGGTATGGTAATAGTACAAATGGTATGTTATCGTTCATTGCTATAGGATCTGGGTAGAATAATAAGTTGTCTATGCTGGTTACATATGGCCTTGATCAGTTAACATCTGACATTTTCTGATGGATATATTTGGTTTAGAGGGGAAAAAAAAAAATCACCAGACTAATTCTTTGGATTATTTGTAAGGCTCGGATCTTCTGGAATTTAAAATGAGAGGAGTCCTCATTGCGATGTACTGCGTACTTAGATGGACTGGACAGTGTAGATGCAAGGAGAATGTTTCCCTTCGCAAAGGAATCCAAAAGTAGCAAATGGGGGAAGACATAGAAATCACAGTTCAAAGTAAGGAGTAGACTGAAATTGGATTGAAATAGAGATTTCTTGTTTTAGAGGGAGATGAATCATTGTTCTCTAGCGTTGAGGCCTATAGACACCCTGTCATTGATATTATTTAAAGCTGAGATTGATAGACATCTAGATATCTGAAGAATCAAGGGAAAGGGTTTTGTCCTACATCTTGAAGCTTTCCATTTTCCATTTGCTGATTCAGATGTAATTTCCATTGGATTTTGTTTTGAAATTTCTAATTTATGTTTAAATGTCTTATCCTATACAACCCAAGTTTCTATTTCTACTTTACAGAGTCTGAAACCTTCACCCCACCTGTTTACTCAACTTAGTAAAGTGCTCAAGTTAAGCAAAGTCCAAGAGGTAAGATAATATGGTAATATATTGGTGTTCTGCAGGCTTGAACCTTGCTTCTCTCCGATTAAAATTTATTCCCACCACAGAGAGTTCTGGTTTGATTTATGGACTACTGTGTTTCAGGTTATCTTAGGCCTCGCCTTGCTGAATTCTTCTAGCTCAGATCTGCGAGCGTTTGGTGAGTGTTTTGTTTATGTAACATATTTTCAACCTGTGATTGAAAGCTTAAAAAAGAATAATTATATTTGTTGTACAGATAGTTTTCTCCTGAACTTCAATGGTTTAATGGTTCTGGATTATTGGGTTAATAACATTTATCTTTCCCACTTTCTCCTTCAGCTAAACTTAATAGTTTGATATAAAATATCAATCGCATAATGTTCATAGTGTGGAGCACATAGAACACGAATTGTCAGAATTGCTCAAATGCTTGAAGTATATTGGAAATATTTGTTTAAAAACTACAACAGCAGTGCCATTTAGAAACTTAAAAGCAATGAAGTTGTATGGCAAGAACCAGTAGTTGAATAAACTTAATATAAGGCTCCCAGACAAAAAATGAACTTTCCTAAAGTGTTTGGTGCTTAGGATTGTTTGCTTACCTGCTTTTGAGTTAAACTTGACTGCTTTTGAGTTAACTCCAGTTTGGTCTGGTGAAATAACTTGGATATGCTCAGTTGTAGGATGGCAATATGACGAGTTGTCTGTTACGCTTACAGTAGATAAAGTGGAAAGAATCACTTGAAGCTGGTGATTTTGGTCGGTCTAATTTAGTGCTATTGTCAATGATTGGTGTAAGGAGTCCAGACTCACACAGGTTGAAGCACAAGCATCTTTATTGTTCAGGTCATTAACAACTAAGCAGGTCATCACACATTCACACTGCTACTCTGACTGGTAGACAGTGGGTTGGATCGTACACTATGAATGTTATAATTAGGCGGGGTTATAATTACTAAGCATTTTAATTGGCTAACATGCTATAGCCAATCTACATCTCTTCTATAAATGAAATGTGGTTAAAGCTAACTTTAACAGTATTTTCAGTACTCTTCATTGCATATTCCAGTTATAAAAAAATCTCTTCCCAGTTCCTTAGTGCTGTTTATATTTGGACCAATTTTAGAAACATTTCTCGTTGATGGTTGCAAGTTTAAAATTATCTGTGGATGATCATTCAGTTTGCCACTAATACCAGATTCTGTATTAAATGACTTTAATTGATATAAGTTTTTATTAGATTATTATAAATAAATTTCAAAATTAAATGCTGAGTCAGCTTTCTATTTAATGTTTAAGAAATTAATGTTAATAAGTCATAGCAAGATCTTTATGTGTATTTGATTCAGCAAGAGAGCAGCAGTACTTTGTAAAAAACCCATCTAAAACAAAATGTTTTCATTGGTGTTTATATGATATATGAAATATATGATATCTATATGCATATGATATCTGTTTCCTTGAGTTACAAATGGGTTTAATTGCCCTCCCTGCTACCCCTACTAAGTGTTTTATTCTTTACCAGCTCAGAATTTGCAGGCTGGATGTAATATGCCCTGTTCTGGAATGTTGCATTAATTTGGAGCTTCCAAATAAGTACCATTGTATATGCATTATCTTTCCTTTTGTTTTGTCCATTCTTCTCCTACTGGAAGATTCAACAAAGTCAGTAGTGATCTGAGAATTTGCAGGGCTGAAGTTCTCTGTACCTGCTGGTCTAACTATTGAGGCAAAATGTAGGTTACTTTTGCTGCTGTGTTAAACCCCTCTCTCCAATTTCAGCTCTCCAATTTGTGAAACAGAAGCTTCCTGATCTTCTGCGATCCTACATTGACGCAGACGTGAGTGGGAACCAAGAAGGTGGCTTTCAGGATATTGCAATAGAAGTCCTGCACCTGCTCCTGTCCCATCTTCTTTTTGGGCAAAAAGGAGCATTTGGTGTTGGACAGGAACAGATTGACGCTTTCCTTAAGACATTGTGCAGAGGTAAGTAAAGCACAGTTGAATGACCCTCTGCACCCGTAGGGGTGAGACTGTGCTATGCCAGAATGGGAAATTGTGGGTAGTTAGAATCAGTTATATGCCCTTGTTTTCGCAGCTGATGTGAGGACTAATTTGTTTTTGTTGTTGTAGGGTTTATAGAAGCTTGAGTGAATCTGAAAAAGAGTGATTGTTGAATAATTCTTGATGTTATATCAAATCTTATCAAATATTTAGGTTTGGGGGATTACTGCTAAGGTTGGCATTTGTTGTCCATTCACATTTTCCCAGGAAACCTTTTCTTTAAACCATGGTATTCTATGGAGCGAAGGTGCTTGCATTAATATTCTGAACTCTAATATTATAGTAGAAAAGCACAAAACTTGCACAAAAAAAAGGGTCATGAAATCATTTGGAACTTATTGAATCCTGTAAACCTATTTCCGAAAATGGTTTAAAGCCATTTCAAGGGGAGTTTGGGAATGGGGGGGGGGGGGGGGAAGGAGGTCCTTGGTTATTAGTTGAATCATGTATAATGATTAGTAACATCTGAGGCATTTTCATGTGCTTTGGTCACCAACTGATACCTTGTTCAAATGGGGTTTCCTATGTGTACAGAATAGGGAAGAATATAAGTTTGGGTTTAATTTACTTGATCCCTGTTACAAAACTATAATGTACTTATGCACCCTCACACTTTGGATCAGTATCGAATGGCAAGGGCACTCTATGCTGGGGAAGAGGTAATTGAGAGTGATACCTGGAGCTTCTCTGACAATAACTTGATTGTGGTTGTCCAAATGCGGGTAGGCAGACAAAAAGTGCTTAGATGTTCAATGTTTGTTGGGAATTGTTTTTAAGATACTTTTCAGATGAATACTAATTATTTAGTGGGATCTCAATAGTCCAATTGATTTCTTTCAGTCAATACTTCTAAGTTACTACTTTCTTGATACATTATACTTTTTTTGTACCAGATTTTCCGCAAGAGCGTTGTCCTGTGGTGCTTGCACCACTGCTATATCCTGAAAAACGGGACATTCTGATGGATAGGATTCTGTCTGATTCGGGAGGGATAGTGAAAACGACGATGGACAGCTCGCTAGCAGATTTTATGCAAGAAGTAGGCTACGGCTTTTGTACAAGGTATGTAAAAAATGTACTTGTAGCTGACTTTTGGGTTAATTCTAAATACTACAAACATCATTGAGCAAGACTAACGAGTTCTATTGGAAGCTGCTGAAATATTTCCCAAGCAGTTTGTTCATTGAACTCCTTCTGCCCGAAGAACAAGTTACTTTGCTGGAGTTCCTTGAATGGTTTTGTCTTCTGTTAGAAAACCATTTTCTCTGATAAACCTCAAGCCAGAGTTATGAAGATAGGTGCTGTATTAATACAGATAAAATGATGACAAACATTGAAAGGCAATTGGTTTTTCATTATAAAGTATGGCTTGAGTTACTAGGAGCTATTTTCAAAGTGTAGGATGGAAAGATTAAGTACTTGGGAATTTTATTTATGAAACAAATAGTTAATGCAATTTTAAAGAATTTTAACTGAGTCACTTGTTGTATAATGCCAGGGTAGAATGTGTGTGCCTGTCATCGGAATGCAGATGGCATATACCGCACCAAGAAGTAATGGGTATTAGGGTCTTCGAGAGAGAATTAGTGAACCTATTTTCACCAGAGTAAAGAAGGCACCAATTTGCAGGTGTTTAAAAATGATGACAGTTTTAAGTATTAGTGACTGGAGGGTAAAAATGTTAAGATAATTGGAGAACAATTAAAGAAGTGAGATAATAACTTGAGCGGGTCAGGCAATATAATGGTCTGCCAGAAGCAACAATGGAAGGATAATCCTGTAATAGTTCTTGAAGGGGAAATGGGTAAATATTTGAAAGGGATTTTGAAATGTGCAGGCTAATGAAACTAAATGAAGAGCTTTGGGGGCCATTCCAGTGGCTGAATAGCTGATTGTGTTATAAAATTTCAATTCCATATTTTTGTCCTTGAATAAATCACCATTTTATAAGGATTTGGCACCCGTATCAAGCATTTGAACCTCTTGAAATGACCAGGTGTCCAATTTAAACATTTTTTTAACGTTTTCCTCTGCAAAAAAAAAAATCCTTGCTACTAATGTGAACTGAATACATGCACCCAAATTTTTACCATGCCACAAGCAGCCTCTTGTACTCTTTCTTTACTTTATTTCATTCTTGCTATGAATAAGGACACAAGCACTGCTTGGTAAGCCCTGAGTGGCACAGTTGCATAACAAAACATACATAATTGGAAATCATGGCCATAAATTTGTCTGGATGTAGAGTATCATGATGTAGTTTATAAATTGTATGTCACCTTTGTTAAAAAGGGAGCATTAATACCATTTTTCCTCAACATGCTCTGATAATAAATTCACTGCATTAATAGCCTAACTATGAAAGTCCATTATAAAAGTGGACGTATCTGTTTGCTTCCTCAATTGTAATGTACTAAGCTTATAATTGAGAATGCGTGTCTTACGTGTGCTTGGGATGAATCTATGCATCTATCTTTCATTTGTCCTTTACATGACAAATGTTTCACAACACGGTCAATGTTATGCACTGAAAGTAAATCTGCATTGACATCTTGATTGTCAATTCTAGCCCTTGCAAAGTCTATTGCTGAAGATCGTGGGGATTTAGTTTGTGTTGCATATGGATGTTTTGTAACCTGCTATCAATATTGGGGTGCTACTACATAAATTACTTAAATTTGTGTTTTGCTTTAGTTAAATTTAGTTAAATGGCTTTTACTTGATTGTGTGCAGTTGGAGAATGCCAAAGTCACCTTCTTTCATAACATTGTGAATTTAAAGTTTTTCCTCCAGTGATGCATATTCTATAAAAATGGCATTGACTATCAAAGGTATCCTCTTGATGAGCATTGTGACTTTGCATGGAAATTCATGTTCAAAGTAATCCATTGGTTTGTGCAAAACTGAGAAAAAATTATCACATTTGTTTAGATTATTTCACTACCAGAAATTGTACTTTTTTTGCAGCGCTGAAGAATGCCGTCAGATCATTTTGCAATTCGGAGTTCGGGAAGTGACAGCTTCTCAGGTTGCCAGGGTATTGGGAATGATGGCTCGGACGCATTCGGGCTTGACTGATGGCATTTCCTTACAAGTAAACATAATTTCAGAAAATAAGAATATATGAAAAACTTGCAGTAGAGTTATTAAATTAATGTTTGATTATAGTGTGGCTTTCTTACTGTACTCTGAATTTGTTGACTCTCCATTTTTGTATGGTCCACTATCTGTTTGTAATTCTGGTTAATTTCTCAGCTGTGAGCCATTTCACCACAATAATGTGCCGTAGGACCAAGGTTCGAATCAGAACAAGTAAATTGTTGCATGTTTCATGTCCTCTCCAGAGCACCTACATGTATAGCATCTTTTTGCTGTTGGATTTGTAATAGCATTTACCCAAGTTTGTGACTAAATGTATTGTATCGATATTTTGAAAATATCCCTCCAGCTCTCCCAGAAACCACGAGGCAGATCTTCCCGTTGTCCCCAAAATTGTTGATTTTGCTCGCTAAACTGGGCAGAAGTTCTGAACGGCGGGAAGTCTGTCAATCTTTATGGCGTTTTACACCACTTAGTTGGGAAAATTGGCACTCTGAATTAAGTTCAACGGGCTATTAATTTAAATGGGAAGAAAATAGCCGGAAGTTGAGTAGTTGCAAAAATGGTGCACTGAGGAGGGCAGAATGGAAAATCTTGGATTAATTCAATTGTACAGAATTGCACAAATTCAAATGTGCAATCTAGCTTTTTATTCCAAGTGTATTCACTTCCCTGGAGTATTTTTTCTGCAACTTCAGGCCCTCTCAGTTCACACTCGCCCATGCTTTTAGATTTGTCCATGCTTTTAGATTTTTGCCAATTTTACTCAGACATGTCAATATAAATAGGGCCTTGCATTACATTATATTGTGAGGCAGCACTCCCTTAATGAACATTTAACTGTAAGGATGTGCACTAGTTAAGCACTTAATGTGCATTGTCTTAAAAGTTAGGTGAGGCACAAACTGATATTGGACGTGTCGAAATACCAGTGCTGACATGATATTTGTTAACGGGCTAAAGCTGCTGCGATAGAAAAGAAGTGGTGTTGTAGAAAGTTGAGTGAGGAGTTGTAGAAAGCACTAAGGCTTTTTCTTATACTGACAAGTTTTTAATGCCCAACCTGGAGTGGGCATGGGCAATTTTGGTAAAGTTATTGATTGACAAGATTAAGTATATGCTTGAGTTCTGAATTCATTCAATGTTAACAAATAGACTAATAGGTATAACATTCAATGGGTGGCACAGTGGCACAGCAGTAATGCTGCTGCCTCACAGTGCCTGAGACCCGGGTTCGATACTGACTACGGGTGCTGTGGGCTTTCTCTGGTTGCTCGGTTTTCCTCCCTCATTCCAAAGATGTGCAGATTTGTAGGTTAATTGGTTTCCATAAATTGTCCCCAGTGAGAAAGTGAGATAACATAGAACTAGTGTACAGGTGGGCCGAAATGCTTGTTTCCACCCTCTACCTCTAAAACTATAACTAAAGCAAGATTATGTAATCTCCCTGTTCATTTTATGAGAGATAATTAAATTGGTGATTTGTTTAGCCATAATCAGAGTTATACAGCATGGAATCAGGCCTTCAGCCCAACCTGTCCATACTGACCAAGTTGCTAGAGCTAATCCCATTTGCCTGCATTTGGTCCAAATCCCTGTAAACCTTTCTTATCTACGTATACGTCCAAATGTTTTTTAACTTTGTAATTGTATTTGCCTCTACTGCCTCTTATGGCAGCTCGTTCCGTCTACCATCAATGTCCGTGTGGAGAAACTTGCACCTCGGATCTCTTTTTAATTCTCTCCCTCTCAGCTTAAACCTCTGTCCTCTATTTGAAAATTCCTACTCTGGGAAAAGACTGACCATCCACCATATCAATTCCCTCATTTTACAGCATGCAGACTTATCACTAATTTATTTTTTTACTTATCGATGAAAGTTTTACTTATGTTCACAGTCTATCTCAGCCCCTGGAAGTGGAATCTGGAGTGATGGGAAGGATAAAAATGATTCTGCACAGGCCCATACTTGGAATGTAGAAATATTTATTGATGTTGTGAAAGATGTGGTAAGTTAGCAATTGATATATTAGAGCAAATGCTTTTTATATTTATTGATGCTGTCAATTATTTTATTTTTTTAATGCCATTTACTTAAATTGTATAGAGTGGTCCTGTTGATGTGGGGGGCAATTTGATTTTGTCTAGTTTATCGAAACCATGCTTGAAATATTAGATTTTCTGTGTTGGTCAGAATGACAGATGCTGAAATCTCATTATGTGCAATAACAGGCGGTATTTTTGCACTGAAAAGGTTGCTGCTTAGTAGCACTCCAATTCCAAATGTCAAAAATGCTTTCTTTTTTTCTCTCAATGGCTGTCCATTAAAAGAATATTGATAAAATGTTGTTCATTTTGTTACATCATAGCACAGTTCAATGATTCCACTTTTCTATAATCTGTGCTGTAGTTCCATTTATTTTGGTTGCTTAACCAGAAATGAGATCATTACTTCGTCACCCTAACTGACACAACTAATTGAATAAGCAGAGCCGCCTTGGGAAACTGGTTGCATTTAAGAAAGATCTGTCACCATCGTTAGGAATGGTGATAAATGCTGGCCTTGGCAGCACTGTTCACATCTCATTAATAGGTTGCAAAGGATATGTTTTTTTGATCTTTCAATATCATAATGCAATGAAAATGGCTTGAACAGGAGATTATCTCGCCTATTGGCAATGAAACTTGAACAGAAATGTCCTATTTTTCATTTACTGCAAAGGTGCACAGAGGTAATTAACTCAATTCAACTAGATTGGCATTGGAGAAAGGGTATTGAGTAGTTTTGCAGGTTCTCATTTGTGGAAGTGATTATATATCAGTGGTACATGTTAATTCCAGGGTTCTGACTGGGAGTTTTTGGAAATTGTCCTCCTTTGAGGTGACATTAAGGGAACAAGGCCAGCATCGGAAAAATGATAATATACAAAATGCATAGGGCTTGGATGGGTACATGCAGGCTTCTGATGGTTTCTTCTGTCTAAGAAGCCTTAAACTAGGCCGAAAATAAGAAATTCGGAAAAGTTGTTACCTCTGAGACAGTGAATTATTGGAATTCTCTATTTGTTAAGTCTCTTAGTTCAGTCTATTGAACATCATGTGTAGGAAAGAACTACAGATGCTGGGTTAAATTGAAGGTAGACAAAAAATGCTGGAGTAACTCAGCGGGTCAGGCAGCATCTCTGATGATCCAGAGATGCCGCTTGTCCTGCTGAGTTACTCAAGCATTTTGTGTCTACCTATTAAACATCATGATATATTTTAAAGGAATCATGGGATGTGTCATGGAGGTTAAAGATCAGCCATGATTTCAGTGTGATTAGACCAATGGGCTAAATGGGCAACTCATCTATTTTTCCAAGTTCTTATATATGTTAAATGGTGGTTGTTTTATAATTAGTGCAATTTATACAGCCCTCAAGTTGTTAACGGAATTATAGATATTGTAAGCAGGTATGTGCAAATAGATTAGGGACGGAGGAGCTGTGCTCACACCAGTGGCTTCAGTGCCAGACATTCCAACGTAAAGGGAGTAAACTGTAAAGGGGGTGTTTTCATTTAGGGATCGATTGATACATTATGACGAGACCTTGGATAGTTTGCTGCTTACTGAGACACTCCAACAAACGTCTCTCAGCTTTAGCTCCTCACTGCATTGGTAATACTTTAGTTGAATTTTGGAACCAGATGGTCCGATGCGCTATTTTTCGAGTTCTTAACCGGCAGTAATAGTCACAGTCCCTCTTCAGTCTGAATTTCTTATTTTAATGTTGGCAAAAATAAATTTTATGAAAGCAGGAAAATATTTTGGAATGTGCTTTATTAATCCTAATGTATAAAATGCTGTTCTATAGTGCTATGCACAACTTTGGATCGTAAGCAGATGTCTCAAATATTATTACATCTAAGGTTTACATACAATTTTGTTTCAAAGTTTGATAGGTGTTCTGGACCCTTCCAGACCTCTGCAATTCTATGATTTCCCTTTCCACCCACCCTGTCCATCCCACACTTAAGCCCTTATATGCAGCTACTCTGTTAAAACCTATGCAACGAGCACTCAACATGTTTCATAATTCCTACATTAAATGTTGTGGATGGACACATTTAATCGTCACACCCGATTTTATCCCCAGAATTTTATCAACAGAAATTGGCAAGCCACCTTGATGGTATATCCCTTCTGATTTTAGCTGTTTGTTGTATCTGGTGAGACAGCCATGCAGCCTGTACTAAAGTACAGTTTTGTTTGAAATACCAAGCCCAATAAGTGGACCAGAGTCAAGATTCTTTTGAGCTCGAAGATAGAGTAACTTAATTAATCTGAAAATGGGTCTTGACCCGAAACGTCACCCATTCCTTCTCTCCAGAGATGCTGCGTGTCCCGCTGAGTTACTTCAGCATTTTGTGTCTATCTTCGGTTTAAACCAGCATCTGCAGTTCCTTCCTACACATTCTTTTGTGCATCCTGTCTTCTCGGAGTGGAGAGGGGCTCCATAAATCCAGATGTTGATTTGGTGAAAAATGGTTAAGAAAATGTTATTTCCAAATTGGAGCCAGCATGAAACTGATCTTTTCTTTGCCTTGAAGTATTGTATTATGAAAGTCGGAAGAAAGTGAAGAAAACCATTGTTTCTGTTTCCAAGGTGTGACCATTTTGTCAGGTTTAATGCAATTTAATGCTAACGCTGGTAGCATACCTCACCATGCCCTACCTTCCTATCTCAGCCTGTACAGAGATCTTGCTTAGCCAGGTAGCTCAAATCATTCAGCAGTTCAGGTATTCTGAAAACTTTTGCTAGAACTGGGGAAAACCCAACAACGTCTAGACTAGGAAATTCCTTGCATGTGACGAGGGACTAGCAAATGGATGATTGGAAGATTGCCAGCTTGGGGAGCATTGATTTATTCTGCCTGTGCAGCCAGCTCTTGATAGAATATAAATACCAACAGTAGTGTTCAGTCAGTGGTTTTGACAATCTGGTGGAAGGTGTAGAAATCAAGTTTCAGGGAAAGGGGGAAAAGGTTGAAAGTCAGATTTCCAGTGATGATAGAGACCAACATTACATTTCAGAGTTCCCGCTTGCTGGAGGAAATACAACCTGTTGTATTTCCGCAAAATTTGAGGAATATAATTTGGACAGCACACTTTCATGTTCTGTCCATTGCACTGAAAACTTCTCAGCTGTAATTAATCATTTTTTGAATCAGTACTTGTCTTGGTGTGTAATCTATTTTGTTTATTTATGCTAAACTCTATAGCCAAGCAGCGGAGATATTATTGTAGTAATCAGATGAGGAAAAGGTATATTTTGATTGGCTATGGACCCTTCCCAACAATATATTTGAGAATGACCACTAGACATATAAACACTCAATGGGGCAAAACGCGGAATACTTTTTACAGATGGCAAGTTACGAAGCAAGTACAAGATTATTAAATACAAATTTAGCACTTGTAGATTTGTTGGCAGAGTGTGAATATGGTCGCCAAAGAATACATTTGAAGCAAATACTGGGTTCATTTAAAAATTAGCTACATTTTATCCTTGGAAGGAGCTGGTGAGATAAGTATTTATCACAAAAAAGGGATCAACATCTGCTCCCGAGGTATTTGCTTTTGGATTAAATATGGCAGCTGTGATGTACGAACTGCCTTTTTTTATTGATGCTTGCTCATGTCAGGTAATTGGTTTAATGGTAAGATTGAAGAAAAATATGAAAAAATAGCTTTTTTCCTGGCCAGAGTGGTTTCCTAGTTTTGTTTATTGTCCAGTGGAACTCATTGCCAAAAGTATGAAGGTTTTGAAGAGTCCAAGTGGCCTATTTGAAGGCTGATGTTGGGAGCTTTATTATCTGTAGATGTGTAGAATAAGGAATGTAAATAGATAGGGTATATTTTATAAAACGTGTGTTTAGTATAACTCTGATTTATCATGTCTTTAATTGAAGAGATGTCAAACGGTAACTTACAGCTGTTCTAATTACATTTTGTGTTGTGTCTTATACTTATGGAATGTGACAAGTTAGCAATTATCTCAAATAACAGAATTATTACATCATTTCACAGAAGCCAGTCATTTGACCCATCAATCTATGGCTGGCTATATGTAAAATATCCAGCTATTCTCTCTCCCAAACTCCTGCAAATATTTGCCTTTGAAAATCGTACCAACTCCTTTAAATAAAAAAATCTGCCACCTATGACTTTTCCACCAGCCTGCCTACTTCCTTGAAATCTATCACAACCTTCCTCAGTTTTATGTTTTCCGCAGATTTGAAAATTGCGCCCTGTGCACTCAAGTTCAAGGTATAAAGAAAAGCAGTGGTCTTAATACTGATCCCTGATGGACATGCTGTACACTTGCCTTCAGTTGAAGGGCATCCTGTAACTACTATCGGTTTCTTATTAGATAGCCAATTTTCTGTCAGTCGACGCATCTTTTGAAGCCACTGGCCCATTATATTGGCACTTTATGCACCTCACAGGGCACGTATGTGAGGATGCTCTTCATTGACTATAGCTCTGCATTCAATACGGTCATCCCCACCAAGCTCACCACCAAACCCCACCAGCTAGGCCTCAGCTCGCCGATATGCGATTGGATCCTGAACTTTCTGACGGAGCGACCGCAGGCAGTGAGACTGGGCCCGCACCTGTCCTCCACTATCACCCTGAGCACCGGCACACCACAGGCTGTGTACTAAGCCCCATGCTCTACTCCCTCTTCACTCACGACTGTATCCCTGCATTCGACACCAACACCATCGTGAAGTTTGCAGACGACACAACAGTGATTGGGCTGATCACCAACGGTGATGAAACAAAATACAGAGCGCAGGTGCAGAACTTGGCGGACTGGTGCGCTCATAACAACTTGTCACTAAACACCTCCAAGACCAAGGAGCTGATTATTGACTTCAGGAGGTCCCATAATGGAGAATACGCCCCAATCTCCATTTACGGGGAAAGTGTGGAGAGAGTGTCCAGCTAAGTTTCTGGGCACTCACATTTCAGAGGACCTCACATGGTCCACCAACACCGCTGCGCTGGTCAAGAAGGCACAGCAATGACTGTTCTTCCTGAGGACATTAAAAAAGACTGGTCTGCCCCAACAGCTGCTGACAACGTTCTACCGCTGCACCACAGAGCATATTAACGTATGGCATCTCTGTGTGGTATCTCAGCTGCACGGAGGCGGAGAGGAGAGCTCTTCAGCGCGTCGTCCACAGAGCGCAGAGGATCATTGGGACAGAGCTACCAGCCTTGGAGGGCATCTACCACACACGGTGCCTCAGGAAGGCCGTCAGCATCCATAAGGACTCATCACACCCTTGTAACGGACTGTTTGAACTACTTCCCTCCAGCAGATGTTACAAGGCCTTCTACGCCCGAACCTCCAGACTCAGAAACAGCTGTATTACAAGAGCTATAGCGGCTCTGAACCGGCCCTGCTGAGTGCCCCCCCCCCCCCCCCACCCACCGCCCCTGGACAGTCTCCCTCGGATGGTCACGTCACTCAGCTTGCTTATTTATTTATTTTACTTTTCTTGTACATCAGTGGAGCTGCATACTAAATCTCGTTGCACTGACGTGCAATGACAATAAAAGATAATATTATTGTTATTATTATTATCAAGTGGCCTTTGGAAGCCCATAAGTATCTCATCAATCACATTGTCTTCACCACTCCTCTTGTTTCATAGGAACGCACTATCAATATATCTAGCCACAATTTGTTTTAGCAAATCTATGCTGGCTTTTTCTAATCAATCTGCACTTGTCTAAGTTACTGCTGATTCTGTCCTGGTTTATTTTTCTCACCACCGAGATCAAACTGACTTGCAACTTTGTTCAAAAAAGGTGTAACAGTTGCAATTTCTGGCCCTAGGTATTCTAATAGAAAGATGTTTGGAAGATTATGGCCAGGACCACAGAAATGTTCTCTTTCTTGAGCAAATGGAATGTGGGGGATGGAGGGATGGTGGGGAAAAAACGGGAGCACACCGGGACAAGTTGAATCAGTTGTGATCTTATTGATTGACAATATTAGTTCAAGGGACCAATTGAGGTTACTCGCGCTGACACAGGAGTAAGCTCCACCACCCACTGTCCTTTTATCCATCGTCCGCTGACCTGCTCTGCTCTATGATCTTCGCTCTTGAGCTGTTCTGCTTCTGGTGGTAGTCGGAATTTAAGGATTTGCGGGAAGCGGCTGACACGAGCGAGGCCGGCGAGCGGCAGTAGAGAGGTGTTCAGACGGAGAGCACTGCCAGAGGTGAGCGGGCCGGCAGAAGGCACTGAGGTTGCGGCCAGTTCTGCTGTCTGGTCCCGGCGGCCACCCAAGCTACTTCTCTCCCCAGCCACAATACGGTGGCTCCGTGCCCAGAGCGCCGCGGCAGCGTTGAGTGAGTGAGTGAGTTGCTGGCATGATCCCCGACCCTTTTCTTCTTAATGCTCCTGACCGTGCTGACCCGGGCCATTCTCCCCACACGCTGTGAAAGGAACTCTTTCTCCCCTCCCCCCAGCGGCGCTGTCCTTTTCCAGCCGCTTCCCATCAGCTGCCAACAATGGGGGATAGACTTGGCTATCCCTCAGTACAGCAACATCGTTCTTGATGTTGCCGTACTGAGGGATAGCCAAGTCTATCTTTCTTGGCGAACAACCTAACCGTCGGCCTCCAAGACGCAGGTAAAAAATAGCGTGTTCATTGCCGGGAAATAGGGTAAATCTTTTCTCCTTCACCTTGAACCTATGTTCTCTGGTCCTCAATTCCCCTCCTCTGAGCAAGAGACTCTGTGCATCCACCCGATCTGTTCCTCTCATGATTTTGTACACCTCTATAAGCATCTCCAATATTGGAGCACACCTTAGAATATCAGTCTGCAGTTTTGTGCAGATGTGGATTGTTTTCCATGAAATACCAGAGATTGAGGCCTGATCGAAGTGTATAAAATTATGAGGCGTAGATAGGATAGACAGTTGGAATCTTTTTCCCAGAGTGTAAATATCAAAAGACGAGAGGCTGTAGGTTTAAGGTGAAAGGGGTAAAGTTTAAAGGAGACGTGTGAGGATTTTACACGGAAGATGGTAGGTGCCTGAAACATGCTGCCAGCATTGCTGGAGGAGGCAGATAGGGTAGTGGTGTTTGAGAAGCTTTTGGGCAGATAGGCACATGTTATGTTGGGAGTTGAGGAATACGGATCATGTGCAGGTAGATGAGTTTCTTGGCATTATGTATGGCACAGACATTATGTGCTGAAAGGCCTATTCCTGTGCTGTACTTTTCTGTTCCAACAAATAGCTAGAACCTTGTCGCCATCAATCTGTTCTCCAGAGAAACTGCCTGACCGCTGAGTTACTCCAACACTTTGTCTCTTTATGCGTTCAGCATCTGCAGTTCCTTGTTTCTACTCTGAATCATAAATTCCGTGGTATTTAATTCCCCTTGCTGATGTTGATTTTCTCAATTACTTGCTTTACTTGCGTTTCCCTTTTGTAAATCATGAACCCAGATCCTTCTGCATCTCAGATTTGGCAATCTCAACAATTAGAAGTCTAACCTCTCATTTAGAACATTTCAATATGTGTTAAGATCTTGTGAGGGCATGGCGATCCCATAATGTAACCAATGCTGTTAAATTATGGTCCTCCCCCCCCCCTCCCCCATCTAAACGTCAGCTATATTTGGAGTAAGTGTTTTGAGTCCCGCAAGACCATTCTTAAAAACTGCTGTTTTATTGATCAACATTTTGGGATGGGAACTTGTATTGCAGATATGTTCTTTGAAGAATTTAAGCTATTTTAGCTGAAGCACTTTTTCTCCCCTGCCCCTTATTGTTCAATCCCACGCTAATAAAAATGGTGTGCGCACATTCCTTAAGATTTTCAAGTGATGACAATAAAAACAAGCTAACAGCATTGCTATGGACTAAAGATCCTCCTTTATTTATTTTTTTAGGTAATGGAAATTTGCTATTTCTATTTGCTTTTGCTATTTTGGATTCCAAATGACACATGCAGTGTATAGGATCAGGAATTATCAGTATACCGTATTATAATAACACTTGTAGATTTTATTTCCTGGGTAGAGTTGTAAAGTCTATATAATTTTTTTTTTAAAAGACAATAGAGAAATGCTGTTTCTGACCTTTATTCAAACATTACAGCGTCTAAGTCATGGAATAGGGAAAAGTAATTAATACTACTTGAACATGTGTGGTTTAGTAAAAAGAGAGCCAGCATCAGTGTATGCCTTTACTTTGACTTTTACGATGGAAGAAATATCATTGAAGCAGCTGAAAATAGTTACACCTAGGCCACTGCTGTGTCGAATGGCTGTAGAGATCAAATGGTGCTGGGATAATTGACCTGTCACAAGAAAAGCCGATTTCCATTTGTTGAAGTGTTATTTTTCCCTTGATGTCCATTCATTTCAGTGCTCCTAATGCCACACTTAGTCATATGTTTTCTTGATATCAGGGGCAGTCATTATCTCTACAAATTCATGTATTTGAATTTGGACCAAGGCTTTAATAAAGTGGTTCTGGTGAATTCCACACAGAGCATCAGTGAGTATTGATGACTAAGTGGTGCTTGATGTCACTTGCTGATAACTGAAAGTATCCTGGGCAATGATTGGTCAGAGATGAAAAGCATGGAATAATCTGAAATAAATCTGAAAATGCTAGAAATGCTGAGCTGGTCAGGCATAACTTTGGAAAGGGGAACAAAGTTAATGTTTGAAGTTGAAGGAGGGTTTTAACAAATTATCCTTAATATCAAATGTTAAAGCTGCTTCCCTGTTCACTGATGCTGCCAAACTTCCTTGGTGTTTCCAACATTTTTAGTAATTAACTGGATTGGATTTGCGATCATTGTTCAGCAGTGTTTCCCAAGGGTTGGTCTAATGCACATAACCTAATGGATATAAATTACTTTGAAGTTTGGAAATTGTATCATTACAAAATTTGTTTTACATAGCACAAAAGTAAAAGTGAGATGATACTGATAGACCATCAAGAGTACATAAAGAAACTACTGAAATGAGCAGATACGTGCAAGGTGGAATTCACTGCCAGAAAGGGTAATGGAAGCATATTGAGTTATTTGAAATTGGAAACCTGAGGGATAAAGATTATTGCATGGAAATGGGACTTGTTAGATTCATGTTGCGGAAGAATCTATTAAGCTCTATTCCTAACCCACAGTGTTGAAGAACTGGTGGCTTCCATTTAAAATGATTATTCTTCTATTTCTCCCACTTCCATAGAGCCAAATGTACGATCCATTATATTAGTGATGTATTTAATTAAATTATTTTGGAAATAATGTTATTTTTTAATTTTTAGAATCCAAACCTAAATTTTAAGGAGGTGACATACGAGCTGGATCATCTAGGATTCATCCTTCGTGACAGCAAAGGTCTGCAAATTGTAGTATATGGAATCCAGAAAGGGATGGGGATCGAAGTCTTTCCTGTTGATCTCATTTACCGGCCTTGGAAACATGCAGAAGGACAGGTATAGTGACAAGATTAGAAATTGTTGGTTGCTATTTAAAATAATTTATTGAACAAGAGCATTTGGTTGATTTCTCAGCTAGATGACTTTCTACCCACGGCTCTTTTCTGAAGTCCTAGCTTGTTGAGGCTTTACAGGCAACTGTATCCCCCCCCCCCCCCCCCATTTCATTGTCACCCTTGTTGATATGTGTGCCCTTTCCCTTTTGCATCAATCCTTTGTGCAAAGAGACTGTAATTGTATACTGTAATGTCTATAGATGTAAATTTAACTCTGCCTTTTCACTTTCCTATGAGAAATAGCAATATGCCTGCATTTCTTCACATTGTCTGAATTACTACTGTTAGTTAGAATGTTGTTAAAAACTCTATCCAGAGATGTGTACAAAAATCTATGTTGAGACTTTTGATACAGTATTGAGGAAGTGTTTCATTGACAGTTACCATCTTTCAGAGGTGACGTCCAGCCAGGTCCTATGTGCCCCTTAGACGTATCAAAAAAAATTCTAAAGGTGCTGTTCTGCAGAAGAACGCAGGGTTTTCCCGGTGATCTGGCTGAAATTTGTCCCACAGTCCACATCACTTGCAAGTAAATTATCTAGTCTTCATCACATGGAGCTTGTGAGTGCTACATTACAAGTGCTTTTTGCATTTTCAACAATGCTAAATTATAAAGTGATTTGCAAAGATTTGTGTGCATGGAAGGCAAAACATAAACCCTTGTTGACTAACTATTTCCTCATATGATGGTGATTTCTAGTTAAATAATTCCATGGCAGCCATACATTCATGGGTGTGTATTTCATTTCTTCATCCTTCGTTTAAGGCTTGACACTAAAGACTAGGCTCGCCTCTTTTCATGTTTTAAATGGATGTATTTTTCCACTCGGTAAAATTGAATAGATGTGAAATTAGCAAGTGCAGAAGCAAAAAACTGAAGTATCAAATGTAAAGGTCAGTAAAGCTGAAGACAATTTCCCCCAAAGGAAATAGTTGTTGAACAGTAAATTAAACTGAATCCATGGCTTGCCCTCTGTTTATGGCCAATCTGGGTCTCCTGATAACTTGGTCTCTTTCTTTACTGAGCAAAGGCGATTGGAAAGCGATTGGAGATGTTGTTTGACTAATTATTGATTTAAAGAATTGTGCCTTGCAATCTTTTGAATGCTTGGAACATTAACCATTTAATGTTTTTTAGAACTGAGGCTAAATTTTTCAATGTTGCATATTCCATTGTAAAATCAAATTTTTGAACAGATGTATAAGGCAAAAATGATGCAGTTGGATAGAACTTAAGTTTCTATTTCTTCCAAAGGATTTAAGTTTATAATAATGAGTTCAAACTTGTATATCTTTTTCTTAAGCGTTTGCATGGGCAAACTTGCTCAGTTGACTTGAATTGCAATATCTTGAATTGCAATTATTGGCACCATACAATTCAATTAGCATTAGTCAGTATTTGCAGGATTAAGTATTGATATTATTATAGACAGTGAAAAGCTGTTGTGCCTAAATGTTAATTTGAAAACACTCTTACAAATATTCCCTTTGATCTTAATTCTTGGTTTTAAATTGTTTTAGGGTTTCTGACCTAAGGTCATAAGGAATAGGAGTAGAATTAGGCCATTCAGCCCATCAAGTCTACTCTGCCACTCAATCATTGCTGATCTACAGTGCTCTCCATAATGTTTGGGACAAAGACCCATCATTTATTTGCCTCTGTACTTCACAATTTGAGATTTGTAATAGCAAAAAAATCGCATGTGGTTAAAGTGCACATCGTCAAATGTTAATAAATGCTAGTTTTATACATTTTGGTTTCACCATGTAAGAATTACAACAGTGTTTATGCATAGTCCCCCCCCCCCCTCCCCATTTCAAGGCACCATAATGTTTGGGACACAGCAATGTCATGTGAATGAAAGTAGTCATGTTTAGTATTTTGTTCGATATCCTTTGCATGCAATGACTGCTAGAAGTCTGCGATTCTTGGACATCACCAGTTGCTGGGTGTCTTATCTGGTGATGCTCTGCCAGGCCTGTATTGCAGCCATCTTTAGCTTATGCTTGTTTTGGGGGCTATTCCCCATCAGTTTTATCTTCAGCATATAAAAGGCAGGCTCAATTGGGTTCAGATCGGGTGATTGACTTGGCCACTCAAGAATTGACAATTTTTTAGCTTTGGAAAAACTTCTTTGTTGCTTTAGCAGTATGTTTGGGATCATTGTCTTGCTGTAGAATGAACCGCCGGCCAATGAGTTTTGAGGCATTTGTTTGAACTTGAGCAGATAGGACGCGTCTATACACTTCAGAATTCATTATACATCTACCATCAGCAGTTGTATCATCAATGAAGATAAGTGAGCCAGTACCATCAGCAACCATACATGCCCAGGCCATAACACCCCCACCACTGTGTTTCACAGATGAGGTGGAATTCTTTGGATCTTGGGCAGTTCCTTCTCTCCTCCACACTTTGCTTTTGCCATCATTCTGATATAAGTTAATCTACATCTGTCCACAAGACCTTTTTCCAGAACTATGGTTGCTTTTTTAAGTACTTCTTGGCAAACTGTAACCTGGCCATCTATTTTTGCGGCTAACCAGTGGTTTGCATCTTGCAGTGTAGCCTCTGTATTTGTGTTCATGAAGTCTTCTGCAGACAGTGGTCATTGACAAATCCACACCTGACTCCTGAAGATTGTTTCTGATCTGTCGGATAGGTGTTTGGGGATTTTTCTTTATTATAGAGAGAATTCTTCTGTCATCAACTGTGGAGGTCTTCCTTCGCCTGCCAGTCCCTTTGCGGTTTATAAGCTCACCAGTGTTCTCTTTCTTCTTAATGATGTTCCAAACAGTTGATTTTGGTAAGCCTAAGGTTTGGCTGATGTCTCTAGCAGTTTTGTTCTTGTTTCTCAGTCTCATAATGGCTTCTTTGACTTTCATTGGTACACCTTTGGTCCTCATGTTGATAAACAGCAATAAAAGTTTCCAACGGTGATGGAAAAACTGGAGGAAAGACTAGGTGCTGAGAGCTCTCTTATACTTGCATGAAGGAGGCAATTAAACACACCTGAGCAATTACAAAAACCATGTGTCCCAAACATTATGGTGCCCTGAAATGGGGAGAACTATGTGTAAACACAGCTGTAATTTGTACAGAGGCAAATAAATAAATGATGGGTCTTTGTCCCAAACATTATGGAGGGCACTGTATCTCTTCCTCCTAATCCCATTCTCCTGCCTTCTCCCACAATCCTCTGACACCTCAATTTTTTATTTGAAAGTCGCTTAAATGCCAAGCAATTTTTTTGGGATGATCAGTGAAGTATTAATGGTGCTAATAGTCAACCATTTGCTAATTCCAAATAGTCCTATACTGCTGCATGTTAAATTGTTTCTTTTACATTTTCATTCATTGGAAGACTAATTAGTAATTATTGATCTTTGTACTGATAGATGTATGAGACCTGGAGGAGGGAACATTCATAAAATGTAGTTGATGTAGCATCACAGATTGGGAAAGAAAAGAGTAATTTTTTTTAGACTGATTTTATTTAACTTTTATAAATGAACTTTTTAAGATAAGAATATTATTGGAAAATTGTGTGGGAAATTTGGTTTCCATTTATGCAGTTTTTACTTTAGAAATAGATACCTGAAAAGAAAAATGCATTGATGGCACTGCTTTATTTTCTGGCCTCGATAAAGCAGCTTTGTACTTTTTCTTCTTTCTCCTCTTTGGCTCGGAATTATATATGGCAGAGGGCAGAGTATTCTGAAATGATTCCTTAAAGTGCTTGTCGTAAGGTAACATTGATTTCTCACTATTGCAGGTCTGAATTTAGAAACAATGGTAATGCAAACAAATAGTAATGCAAACAAAATTATAATGCCATGATTCTTTATCTTTGAAATAATATTTCTGGAGAAGTAAGGAGGGAATGTTTTTCTTTAAAAGTACTGGAAAGGGATAAGGTTCACTTGAAACTTGCAATGCTTTGAGAGGGTAGGTAACTGGTTCGTGAAAGGTTAATAAATTCATAAGTTATGCGAGCAGAATTGGACCATTCGGCCCATCAAATCTACTCCACCATTCAATCATGGCTAATCACCTTCAAAAGGTGCACGATGTAAGATGTCAATGTCAGATTCTGGGGTTTATATATTGGGAAATCTTTGTTTTTAAAAGAAAGAGATGAGGTTGGGTTTGCCGTGGGTATCCTAAAATAACTAAGTTGCACCTTTTTGTTATTTTAGCTCTCCTTTATTCACCACTCATTAATGAACCCAGATGTCTTCTGTTTTGCTGACTACCCATGTCATTCTGTTGTGACGGACATTTTGAAAGCCCCTCCAGAGGATGACAACCGGGAAATTGCTACATGGTATGTACCTCTCCTGAAAGTAGTGTTACCATGTAGAGATGCTGTGCAGAGCAGAAGAACAGCAAGCCTAACACCATTGATTGCATGTCTTTAATGTTTGGATCTACTCTCGACTCAGTAGTTATGTTTTGAATGTTTTGTCTTTGCTGACGCAGTGTTATCCTTCATGCAGGAAAAGCTTGGACCTCATTGAGACGTTACTGCGCCTTTCAGAGCTTGGACAATATGAGCAGGTCAAACAGCTCTTCAACTTCCCCATCAAACACTGTCCAGATATGTTGGTGCTGTCCTTACTCCAGATCAATCCAACCTGGCACACTCTGCGACATGAGCTGATTTCCACACTGATGCCAATTTTCCTGGGCAATCATCCGAATTCTGCCATTATCTTGCACTATGCATGGCACGGACAGGTAGGCTTTAATTTTTGTGGAGAAATTGAGGCTTTTTGCTTGGTTACTGTGCGATAAGGGTTCATTGAAATTTTTGTGCAATGTTAGCCATTTAATTAGCACATGATAACTTTTCGTAGTTCATTAACAGGAACAGTTTCAGAAGATCCTTGACTAGAATTTTTATAATGGCTTTCAGTGCAAAATATTAAGTTGGGCAAATACCTAAAATTAGAATTCATACCATTCTGTATTACTACTTGTGGCACAATCTGACGTCAAGTGTCAGGGTAGCCAACATGTCACTTGCATGCTCTGGATTAGCCATCTACGCATAATGGAAATTGTGTGCATCTTGTATAGCCAAATTGCATTTGGGTAGAAAACAATAGTGAGAAATGTTTCCTCAAAGTATAATAGAAGTGTACATGGAGAAAACAACTTGTCAGTACATTGGCCACAAATCCAGTGTACAGGTGTGAGGACTGCTTGATGATGTGCAAACGTAATATTCATCTCTACCATGATGAAATGGACAGTCAGTCTGGAGAACAGAATGGGCATTGCCTGTCCATTCCCTCCACAGGTGCTGCATGACTTGCTGAATTCCTCTAGCACTTTGTGTTTAGCTCAATGTTTCAGTACCTGCCGTTACTTGTGTCTCTAATATAAAATGTTGCTCACTGATGATTGGATACCAACAAAAACTCTTGTTTAATAGTTGAGAAGTTAGGTCTGATGTCTCAGATTTAATCTGTCCAGTGAAGTAAGCAGAGTGTCTTTTGTAATCCAGAATAAAATTTTATCTTTTAAAGTTATCATTTAACTGCATGTGTCATATCCCCTAGTGAAGTTTCTTTTCCATTTTACAGGGTCAATCTCCCTCAATCCGACAACTGATCATGCACGCAATGGCAGAGTGGTACATGCGTGGTGAGCAGTATGATCAGGCCAAGCTCTCTCGCATTCTAGATGTAGCTCAAGACTTGAAGGTAAAAACATGCACAAGCCAACGCAATATTCTTTAGTGGGTGTATTTAGTGCATTGGTGGTATTTCCAAACTAGAGCCTGTGGTTCATATTAATTAAGCTAAGACAATTAAAATTCATCAGATTGGTCTGTTTGCATTTTATGTGGATAAAGGTTTTTTTTCTCCGTGTTGTTGGCGTACGTGGGCTGGCCATAAATCAGCATACTGAGATCTGTCCGGAGAAGATGTAAATAGAAGGAAATGAATGAAGAGAGAGCGAAGAAACAATGTTGGCAATGTAGGATACACAACACTGCAGTATTTGGATAGCAAAAAAAAAGCAGCTGGAAATTAAATAAAAACACAGCTGTCTTTTGTCATACCCTTAAAATGATTTTTCTCTGCTCTGTTCTCATTCATCTTCTGTTTATTTCTCCTATAAATAGATCAGCTTATATGAATTAGCCTTCATGACCATGTCACGTGTGACATCCCCACCTGTGTCATTCAATCTCTTTTGGTCTTCACCCTCTCATGGGCATTCAGGGTGAATAGGGTAGGGGGAGGGGGTTCACAGTTCACATTTACCCAAAAAGCTTAATTGGACCAAGCATGTAAATATCAGCACTACAAGAACTGGTTTGTTACCAGGTGATCTGCTTTGAGTGACTTGCTCAGCTCTTGCCTCATTTTTTCACCGTTACAAGGCAGTCGTCGGGAGTGAGATGGACTTCTCTTCGCTTGGCTGGATGAGTATGGTACCAACCACACGCAAGAAAATTGACAGCATCCAGGGCAAGGTAGCCTGCTTGATTGGCATCCCACCCACCACCCTTAAAATCTCTCCATCACAGCAGTGGGTAATATCTACAAGATGCACTGCAGCAATCTACAAGACTTTTCCCAACGTCTCCAAAATCAGTGAACTCTACTAACCATAAGAGAATAGGTGAACGGGAAAGCCACGAAATGCAAGTTCTCCACCTAATTGGATATGGCCAGGACTCGGATATAATTTCACTGTTCCAACATTGTTGGATCTAAATGCTGGAGCACCTACCTAGATAAACTGGGAGTAATCTTTTTGTGATGAACTGCAGCTGTTCAAGAAAGTGGTTCAACATTACTTTCTCAAGTAGTTGGGATAATCATTAAATGTGGGCCGTGTATAGGTACTTGGATCTTCTCTGGAGATTGAAAATACTACGATGAGTTGTGAAACAAAGCCTCAAGAGTAGGCAGAATCAAAAACAAGAGCATGTAAAATGGCAAAAGCTAATGGTAGACCAGAGGATTGAAATTGTTATGAATCAGCAGTGGAGGATGAATAAGGAGGGTAAAAATTAATTCTGAGAATGAAATGGCAAGTAACTAAACTAGTTTCTATGGACATGGGAAATGTGGGACAGCTGAAGTGTGATTGTGAAATTAATGGTGGGAGAAAAGGAAACGGCTGATAATTTAAGCCAACACTTTGCACCAGTCGTCACAGTGAAGAGTGTGGTGAGCAGTCCATGGATAACAGATGGACTAGTTTCAGATAAGAGAGAAGAACTTGTAATATTCCCACGGGGTCATTTATTCCAAAAATCTATTGGTGCTAAAGACACAAGTTGTTGGAATCTGATGGTGTGGGTCCAAAGGTTTTAAAGGAAGTGGCTGCATTGGCAGCAGAGCCATTAGTTGAAGATCTTCAGATTTTGCTAAATTCTGATGGGTGCCAGCAGATTGGAAAGCTGAGATTGTGATGCCATTGTTCAAGAAGGAAAGGAGATAAATAACAGGAAACCAGAAGCTGGTTATAGTTAGCTTAACATCTGTTGCTGGAGTCTGTAACCAAACAAGAAATAGCTAGTAATTGAGAAAAGATTAATGTAATCAAATCAAGTTAATGTGGTTTTATGAAAGGGAAGTCATGTTCAATAACTTTGCTAAGCATTTAACAAGCAGCATCAATGGAAAGGAACAAAGGCATATAGTGCATTTGGGTTTCCAGAAAGTATTTGAAGAAGTGTGAGTGCCAATAGTTTTTGCGGAAGTGTCTGACTGGATGAAGAACATTATCGGAGAAGACACACAATTGGGTCTTTTTGGATTGGAAAATTGTAACTAGTAGATCAATCCTAGCTCTCAATTATTTTACTATTTACATTATTCTAATACATTTATCTACAGCAAGGTTTGCTGACAGCACACAGTTATAAAGGTGCTGCAATGAGACTGCAACAGAATGTAGGCAGGTTGATTTGGCAGGCAGGTGCTAACTAAGTTAGTTCATAACTAAGAAGGCAAATCACAAAGGCCTTTATTTTGGGGAGATGGGTGGGTTGGAGTCGGAAAACAAATAGAAAATATTATTGCACTTGTACAGAGTATTGTTGAGGCTGTACTTGGAGCTCTTTGTACAATTGTGGTCCCCTTAATGCAGTTTTGCCAGCAAAGGAGGTAGTCTGGATGTCTCCTGGGATAAGATGGTTTTCCATTCATTTATTGCCAAGAGTTTAAACCCCCATTCTTTGGAGAAGAATGAGGAGCATTCTTATTAAAACATAAGATCTTAAGAAGGCTTGATAAGATTGATGTTGAGATGTTTCCACCGGTGGGGGAATCTTACATGGACACATTTATAGGAATATAAGGAACAGCCTTGTAAAACGGAGGTTTGTAGGGATTTCTTACTGAGTTGTGAATCTAGGAAATTCTCTATCCAGAGAGGAGAGGATAGTACACTGGAGCTATTTTTAAGTGGTAGATTTTTATTGATCAATAGGTGAATAGAGAGCTATGTAGACCAGACAGAAGACAAGTTAAGTCATATGGCAGATCTACCATGATCATGTTGAATAGTGTGGTAAGCTTGAGGGGCCAGGCAGTCTTCTCCTACACTTTTCATCTGCCATTTGAAACATGATGTTAAATCTTCTGCCTCAAAAAGAGACCATATCAGGAGATCTGAGACATGTTAATGATCATTTTCAAGGAA
Source organism: Malacoraja senta (assembly GCA_038087875.1). Taxonomy (NCBI): domain Eukaryota; kingdom Metazoa; phylum Chordata; class Chondrichthyes; order Rajiformes; family Rajidae; genus Malacoraja; species Malacoraja senta. The sequence continues at coordinate 176,362,638 of CM075978.1, forward strand.
TTAGATGACTGCTGCAGTAGTTGTCGTCATAATGATCTTGTGAAGTGTCTCCCAAGTGGCCAAAGTATTCCTAAAGTAGGAACATAGATAACATCCTCCAGACATTTCTGCTCAATCCACAGTAGTTGAGTGGCAATGTACAGATAATGCAAAAGTTTGATATGCCTGGAAGCTGAGCGCTGAAGTATAATTGACTTGTTCAGCAAAGCATATGGGAGGATGGATTTTGTACTCAACCTGATCCCTCTGAACCATGTTGCCCTCAACATTAGAGATCCTCGTCATGATCCTGGAAAGTGTAGATTACTTTCCTTGGTTGGTGCATTCTTCCAAGTTTGTATCCGAACATTGAGACTGTTTATATTCTATCAGCTCTGGGTGGATGAACAACATAGTTCTTGCGTCTCACAGAGTAGAATTATGATACAACCGTGACACAACTGATCAGGAGATAAACTTGCTGGTTGGAGCATCTCAGTAATGATAGTTGAATAAATGTTACCACTTGAGTGCAGCTTGACCGTTAGAACTTCAACACTGCGGCAGCAATGGCAACAGAAACAGAAAATATCGGAAGCACTCAGTAGTCAAGAAGCATCCTTGGGGATTGAGAGAGGTCATTGGTGCACGTCGTGGACCTTTCTTCAAAGCAAGTCTGAAACTTTAACTTTTTCTCAACCCATGGATACATTCTGACATGCTGGGGTGCTTCCAGCAATTTAATTTTTTTCTCACAATTCCAACATTTGCAGTTTTGCTCCAACACCAGTGGCTATCTTTTTGCACAAATTCATTGATTTTTGAGTTACTAATATCCAGGAAAATTTGATGACAAAATAAAAAATACCAGGAGTGGTCCATTTGGATCCATGAACTTTCTGGATCCATTTAATAAATTATCTGATCCGATGTTGGCCTCTGCTCCACTTTCTAGCCTTCTACTCATAATCCTTAACTTCCATATGACTGAAAATCTGTTTAGCTAAGCTAAACCTTGAAAATATCAAGTGACTTACCCCATGTAATGTTCTGGCATAGAGAATTTCAAAGATTCTTGATTCTGAGAAAAGTGTTTCCTATTCCCTGTTTTAAAGAAGTAACCCCCCCAATCCCCCATTCTGACACCTTTGTTCTAGATTTCTCCATGAACAAATAGCCTCTCACATCTATCTCATTCATTGTGCCCTATCAAACTCATGGGCTCAATAGTAGCAGCAAATTTTGTCATACATCTGGAGTTTTTCAGTACTGATTTTTTGGATGTGTTGGGGGAGGTAGTGTTGGGAGAGAGAAAAAGTATTTTGCATTGAGGAGTATTAAAGTCATTCTGATGGCAAAACTAAATTCACAAAGTAATGAAATATCGCTTACGTGGTTCTATCTGTTAGCTCCACTTATCACTCCGGTTGTCAGTTGAGTAGGGAAATGATAAGCACTTCCGTAGAATATAAACTTTGAATGTGCTGATCTGTCTGTCTCTTGAAGGCCTTTCACCTGTAAGAATAGAGGTATGAAAAATGTAATTATTATGCTGGGGTCAGTTGAGCTTGATTTTTATGGGCGCATTCAGGATGAAGCTTACGTAGTTTCAACTCAAGGAAATTGAATGCAAGGAAATTGGGATTAATTTACAGAGGTTTGTGCAACTGAAGCTACAAATTTGTTTTAAATATTATTTCCTTATGGACCTTGTCCAATTTGTAATTTTTGAATGGGACATATTGCACCATGCAGTCAAACCATAAATGGATTCGACACTTCCAGTGGGATGTAGGGCATAGAGACAAGAGAATTATAATCTAGCTTTAGTGCCTTCAGTGCCTTTACCTTATTGCTGCTGAGGTATTGTACACGTAGGCATCTTATTGAAAATAGGTCCACATTGGGCTACTTAGATTAGTATCTTCTGATGAACTCGAGAACCTTTTGACATTTGTAGAAATGAGCAGCCATTTATGGCGTGTTTCATGAACACCTGGGATATAATTCTATCAGATTCGGGAGCTAGACATTTTACACTGCCATCTTTATAAATTGTTTTAAAGCCGGAGAACTTTGAAGATTCAAGAATTTGCAGCTAAATTCGAATGTGAATATGTCATGGTTTTCCTATACAGGCCTTGTCTATGCTGCTAAATGGTACTCCGTTTGCCTTTGTTATTGACCTTGCTGCACTTGCATCTCGCCGAGAATACCTCAAACTTGATAAATGGTTGACTGATAAAATCCGCGAACATGGGGTAAGGTATCAGTGCTAATGTTTTTATTTAAATTGTTGTATTCATTCTGAGGTTATGCTGTTAATTGAGCAATCTTTATTAAATTACAAAATTTGTGATGTTAAATTTGTGCACTTGGAATTTACTATAAACGTAACGATATAGGGAAATGCCTCAATCACTTTCAATTTGCTGATAATTTTGGACTGTATAATTTGTGCAGAATAGCATGTTGCTGAACAAAAATGAAATTGCATCAGAGCTGAGGAACAAGAAAGGGATGGTCACCTTGCTACAGGCGTACTACAGGCCCCCAAATAGTCAACGGGAATCAGAAGAGCAAATGTGTCAGGAGATTGCATGCAGCTGCAGGTCTAATAAGGTTGTTGTAGTAGGATATTTTAACTTTCACAGCATTGTCTAGGAATGTCATATTGCGACAGGTTTAGACGAGGTGGAATTTGTCAAATATGTTCAGGAGAATTTCCTCCGGCAATATGTAAAGGACCCACGTGGGAGAGGGCAACACTTGATCTAGTCTTGGGAAATTGGGATAGGCAAGTGGATGAAGTGTTCATGGATGAGCCTTTTGGGACCAACGGCCACTGTTCTATTAGGTTTAAAATAGTTATGGATACTGATGGACCACGAGTTAAAATGCTAAATTGGAGCAAGGCCAACTTTGAGAGCATGAGAGGAACCCTCTCAAGTTGTTTGGAGTTGGTTGTTTGATGAAAAAGGAACGTCAGGAAAGTGGGACGTTTTTAAGTGCGCTGACAAGAATTCAGGACATGCACGTCCCTGTAGAGTAACGGGCAAGGCAGGTAAGCGCAAGGAAGCCTGGATGACGAGAGAAATTGAGGCTTTGGTCAAGAGTAAAAAGGAAGCATGGGTCGGGTATAGGCAGCTGGGATTAAGTGTGTCCCTGGAGAAGTTTGGGGAACTAAGCTTAAAAAAAGGAAATCGGAAAGGCAAAAGGGGCAGGAGATAGCTCTGGCAGATAGTATTGAGGATAATCCCAAGAGATTGTATAAGCACATAAATGGGAAAAAAAGGTAACCAGAGAGAGAGTGCGACCCCACAGGAGTCAAAGCGGTCAACTCTGTGTGAAGGCAAAGTCCTCAGAGAGTATTTCTCCTCTGTTTTTACTGTGGAGAAAGACAGGAGGATGGAGGAACTTGGGGTAGTCACTGGAAATGTCTTGAGAGCATTTGGTATTGCGGTTGTAGAGGTGCTGAAGGTCCTGACGCGTATGAAGGTAGATCCCGTGCTGGGTCAGATATATTCAAGGACACCATGGGAAGCTAGAGAAGAAATTGCAGGAGCTCTCACTTTTAGACAGGTACATGGAGAGGACAGGTTTAGAGGGATACGGGCCAAACACAGGCAGGTGAGCTGTTTAGAAATATTTGTATTTGAAAGGTTTGTTGCAAATAGAACGGCACAGAACAGCTACCTGAACAAACCAAATGCAAGGTTCTGCTTGCTGTTCCTCTGGATGTTGATTTCCAGTCATTTTACTGGAACTTTGCCGGTGCCTACACCTGGCGACACTTGTGTACTGCCTAGATTGTATGCACAACAAAACATTTCACTGTACCTAGGTACATGTGACAAATGTATTTTTATTTTTTCATTCATTTAATGCGTGGGCCGGATGACTCTCAGCAGAACATATGCCTGAATCTCGGTGAGACCAAGCGGAGGCTTGGCGATCGTTTCGCCGAACACCTCCGGTCGGTCCGCAATAACCAACCTGAACTCCCGGTGGCTCAGCACTTCAACTCCCCCTCCCATTCCGTATCTGACCTCTCTGTCCTGGGTCTCCTCCATGGCCACAGCGAGCAACACCGTAAATTGGAGGAAATGCACCTCATATTCCGCTTGGGCAGTCTACACCCTGGTGGCCTGAACGTTGAATTCTCCCAATTCTGCTAGCCCTGGCTGTCCCCTCCCCTTCATCAGCCATCTGGTTGTCTCCTCCCCTCCCCCAACCCTCGGGCTCCTCCTCCTCCTTTTCCTTTTTTCCTTTCTTCTCCCCACCCCCTATCAGTCTGAAGAAGGGTTTCGGCCCGAAACGTTACCTATTTCCTTCGCTCCATAAGATGCTGCTGCACCCGCTGAGTTTCTCCAGCATTTTTGTGTACCTGCCTGAATCTTAACCTTTGGCCGTTTGTCTTGTCATTCTTAGCTGAAATAAAAATGTTTGTGATTAGTTGTGGTGGTTATTTTCCTTCCTTTGTTTTCCTCCTTCTCCCATTATTGAAGCTTGGAATAAGATGTCCGTCTCAGCTGAATTTTTATTTTGTTAGGAACCATTTATCCAGGCATGTGTTACGTTCCTGAAGAGACGGTGTCCTTCTATAATGGGTGGGCTGGCTCCTGAAAAGGAACAACCCAAGAGTGCTCAACTTCCTCCTGAAACACTGGCTACCATGCTGGCTTGCCTACAGGCTTGTGCAGGGTAAGGAAACACTGTATAATTTTACTTTGGAAAGAAAAAATATCTTTTTCCCAATTGCCACAAGTTACTAGTTCTTAATTATTTGTGTTCTGATGCATTATAAAATGGGAAGTCTATATCTAAGCTGGTTAGCTGCAATCACAGAAAACTCAATGTAGGCATGTAGGTTTTGTGCTGTGCCGTCTGAAAGTTGCTTTGGCGACAAGAATGCTGAAATTATATGGCAGTTAGTTTAGGCTCCCTACACCAGCCCTGGTTGTTGCTGTAGGTTGCAAAAACATCTACGTGCTTCATAATACCTTCTGATGGAAACAAAGCAAGCTGTAGGTTTGTATCTGTTGACGTTAGACCTGTGCTTGGTCTGGTCAACTAGTTTTCACTTTTACAGATATTTAGTTTAATCAGATTCTGTTGCCATTGACTTTATTTTGCATGATAAAAATATTGCAAATGATAAGGCTTTTTTAAACATTCCTATTCCTTTTTCTCTCAGGAGTGTGTCTCAGGAGCTATCGGAGACTATTCTTACAATGGTGGCTAACTGTGGCAATGTCATGAACAAAGCCCGCCAGCCACCTCCAGGAGTAATGCCCAAGGTCCGCGCACCTAGTACCAGCAGTATAGAAACCATGTCGCCTGTACAGGTAAAAATAGTTACATGGTACAAGATTGTCCTGTTTCTTTAATATGCTTATGCAGGACCTGATAAGTCCTTATTCAATTTTGATCAATAAAAACACGAAGATTTAACATTTGAAAAATTGATTAAATTACATTCAAATGTTGAAAAGAGAATATCTGTTTTTAAAAATAATCAGGTTCAATGCTTATTTGGATGTTATAGTACATTAGCTTACCATGCAAGACCATGATTTGAACTGCAGATTGGTGCTGTAATTGATAATTATTTAAAATAATTTAACAAATATTCCCATTACATTTTTTAAATGGAGAAATATTCCTATGTTCTGCATTGACGCCATTTCCATGTATGACTTTGAAACTGAAATGAAAATTTTAGAAAACTCAGCAAACCAAGTAACAAAAGAAATAGGGAGGAATGCTTGATCATCTATCCTAAAATGTTTACTCTGCTTTCCCTTTTCTGTAGACAATGTGTTTGCGTGTACAATAAATTAGAGGTTTATCAGAATACTGCCTGGATTAGAGGGTATTGGGTATAAGGAGAGGTTGGGCAGACTTGGATTGTTTCCTCTAGAACACTGGAGGAAAAGGAAGACCCGATAGAAGTATATGAAATGATGCAAGGCATAGATAGGCTAGACAGTCAGAGCCTTTTCCCCAGTGTGGAAATGTCAAAGACTTAGGCGGCACCGTGGATCAGCTGGTAGAGCTGCTGCCGCAATGCGCCAGAAACCTTGGTTCGATCCTGACCTCTTGTGCTGTCTGTGTGGAGTTTGTACGTTTTCCCTGTGACCTCGTGTGTAGCCTCTGATTGCTCTAGTTTCCTCCACAATCTCAATCCCAAACGGTGTACATCTTTGTGCAAATGAATTGAATCAAACATACACTTGGATCTCACAAATCATTATACATGTCACAGGGCTACCTTTTATTCATTATCATTGCACCATTATGTCTTTAGTACAATATATGCCCACCATGGTTGTTTATTGTTTTTGGCATGGAATCACTCAGATTCTGACAGTTGGAGGATTTTTTCATCTTGATACCACAACTGAATTATGGTCTCGGTGATCTGCTATCTAGTGGTACAGTCCTTTCTTTTCACTCTCTCCTTGATAATTGACCACAAATTCTGAATAAGACTTGGGTCAGGCATGTTACCAGGCCAGTCCAGTGGTTGGTGTGAATTCAGTGGACCAAAGGGCTTGTTTCCATGCTATATTTTTACATTAGACTAGAGGTCAAAGCTTTGAGGTGAAGGGGGTTAAATTTACAGGAGATGTGCAGAAGGTGGTGTGTGCCTAGAATGTGCTGCATTTTGTGGTGGTAGGTATGATAGTGGTGTATAAGAGGCTTTTAGATAGGCACATGGATACACAGGGAAATAGAGGGGTATGGATCACATACAGACTGATGAGATTAGTTTATATTGTCCGTAGACAAAAATGCTGGAGAAACTCAGTGGGTGAGGCAGATTCTATGGAGCGAAGGAATAGGTGACGTTTCGGGTCGAGACCCTTCTTCAGACTGATGTGGGGGTGGGGGGGAGGGGCGAAAAGAAGAAAGGAAGAGGCGGAGACAGTGGGCTGTGGGAGAGCTGGGAAGGGGACGGAGGGAGAAAGCAAGGACTACCTGAAATTGGTGAAATCAATGTTCATACCGCTGCGATGTAAACTACCCAAGCGAATTATGAGGTGCTGCTCCTCCAATTTGCAGTGGGACTCACTGGCCATGGAGGAGGCCCAGGACAGAAAGGTCGGATTCGGAATGTGGGGGGGGGGAGTTGAAGTGCTGAGCCACCGGGAGATCAGGTTGGTTAATGCGAACTGAGCGGAGATTTTGGACGAAGTGATTGCCAAGCCTAACACTACCCAAAAGATGATTGCATGATTAAAGCTAAATCGGGTGATTCAGATCTTTATTAATTGATGCAGTAACACACAGTACATCTCCACCTTCCTGGATTCCTCTTGGGTACTTCATCCCAAAGAGAGAAGGAAGTCCTGATAACTGTTTTGTGCATCCATTTTCCCCAAATAAAGTGCAAAAATCACATATTTCTATCTTGTCCAATGTAGATGTACAACTTCTTTCTGTAAAGTACTAGTTGTAGCTTTTTACCCAATTTTCATACTCCCCTACCCTGCTAATTTCATTTGGGCATATGGCTTTTCATGACCGATTATTTTTCAGCCTGATATAGAGGAAAAACTTGCACTGGTCCAAATTCTTTCTCATTGTTGTGGACGGGTTTATTGTGTATGGCTAGCTCAAGCTTCACATCCAAATCTGGGTTTGTGGGAAAGGAATTTTAGCTGAAATATGAGGGAAGGAGGAGGTTCTTTCAGTGGAGAAAGTAAAGGAAGAAAAAACTTCGAACAAGGAAGCAAAAACAGGTCGAGGCAAACTTGTGTAATCTCCTGCCAAGAGAGTTAAAAAGTATTTTGCTGCTTTCCATTTTATGGCTGAAGTAAGGGAAGGATGAAATTATTTCAACTGAAAATAGCACAATGTTTGCGGAAAAGAGGCATTTAAATTTTGGATTGCATCGTTAATCAGAACTGATTTTCATGTTATATTTGCTAATAAAATAATGTTATAAGTTGGTTCAAATATATAGCCTGTTGGTCAACTATTTTTAGCTATTTTAAGAAAGTATACTGACATAGGGGAAGAGTTGTAAGATTGTAGAATAGTTCTAGGGACTTCCACCCATAGGGAAAATTCACATCAAGCTTACAATTTATCAATCGGTTATTTTGCTTTAGATTTTTAGTAGTTAAAAGGTAATACAAAAATATGTTTTAAATTTTAATAATATTCTCTGGTTTTGATTTTATCTCCCACCTTGGTGCTCTCTTTATAGATTGATCCTTTGTCTGGCATGGCTTCATTGACAATTGGTGGACCAGCTGCATCCCTCACTCCGAGTATACAGGGTTTTACAGCTAACCTGAGTTCTGCATTCAACACCCCACAATCACCAGCGAAAGCCTTTCCTCCACTTACAACACCAAACCAGACAACTCCCTTCAGTGGTATCGGCGCTCTTCCGTCCCAACTTCCAGGTTAGAAATGGCAATGCTGTGGTGATCATGGTTAAATGTAGTTTGATTTATATTGCTACCTAAGTGACGATAACTTGCCTGTCTCCACATTATTAAGTAATCTACTTTAGTTTACTAAAGGCTAAATTATGATACAATTAGTGACATTTCAGTTGCATTTTTTATTGAAGCACATTTTGACCTAACCTGTAGCTCCCAACAATTGTAGAAATGGCACATTCTGTTAATGGTGGAATTCAGGTTCTTTTCTAGCCTGTATTCTTAAAGCATCATTCTTGAGCTTTGAAGTATTTCACTGGTTCCTGTCATGCAATGAATAAATCTCTCATTACTAATTTCCAGTTTGTAATCTAGGTATTTTTTGCATTACTAATTGCTTTTCCATGTTGTAACTACTTGACTTTATTTTACCTTTTTAAACCACTACTATGTGGGTCACTTTCCCTCTTTTCAAATTAACTTTTATTGTTTGTAGAGTATTAACTTGACTCATGCATCAATAATTTTTATTTAGCTTGTTTGACATTTTATAGCTAACAAGGATAAGAGGGCAGTACTGGGAGTAGGGCTTTTAGTTTAGAAATTTAGAAATGCAGACCCTTCGGCCCACCGAGTCGGCCCACCCAGCACTATCCTACACTGCAGGGACTATTTACAATTTTTACCAAAGCCTACAAACTGGTGCATATTTGGAGTGTGGGAGGAAACCAGAGCACCCGGTGAAAACCCACAGTCATGGGGAAAACGTACTAACTCCGTACAGACAGCACCGGTAGTCAGGATCGAACCCATATCTCTGGGGTTGTAAGGCAACAACTCTACCGCTGCACCACAATGCCGACTTGTTTTTTTTGGGGGGGGGTTTTGGGAATCCATTTGAGGAAACTGGTTGGTTGTGAATCGTGTAGTTCTGCAGTTCCTGCTCTTAAACTGCTTCCAATACCATCTTTTACCAAACTAGCTGCTGTATCTCTGGATGAGTTGTGCTGAATATCAGACTTAATAGTATTTGTATTCAGATCTCAAGTTTCATGTATGGCTCTTCAATTGCCTTTCACAGTCTGGCCTGTATTTATTTCCAAGCTCTACAGAATGGTGTGCTAATTCCACATCCTTCAACTTACTCATGCTGGAATTACATAATTTTATTTTGCATCTGGGATGTAGAATGCAAAGCTGTGTTCTGAATGTGGTAATTTAAAAACTGGAGGGGGAATTTTTGGGAGGGTTTGGGAAGAAATAATTTAAAGCGCCCTATAGAGTGTGCACTTTTTTCATATGGAAAATAAATGCATTACTACTCATACTGTTCAATTACTGTAGCAGATGGGCAGATTTTTTATACAGAGAGAATCTTTGGAACGATGCTTCCATTGTCCTTTGAGAAAAAAATATATATATATATATTGTCGAAGAATAGGTAGAAAGATTCTTGATAAATAAGGAAGTGCAAGGTTAATGTTAGTAGATGGGAATGTGAAGTTAAGCTTGCATTCAAATCAGCCATGGACTATTGAATTGCAGAGCAGGCTGGAGATGCCAAATCTGTTTGTGATCTAGTAATAACATTGCATGTTGTAATTTGTATTTTGTTTTTTTCTTTTGGGCAATTCTTTATAAATCTGGGGCTCCAAGAAATTTGAGGGTGTTTTGAAGCCACTGATGCAATCCTGGGGTCCCCACTAACCAAAAAGAAGCCAGTGCCTTTATTGGGGCAGAAACGTGTGTTAACAAATACAGAGAAATATTGAAATGCGATGAGACCTTAAGGGTATTTTTGTAAACCTATAATTGACCTTGCCTTCGCAAATAAATACGCACTGCAGTTCTCTGAGTGATGTTCAGTGCATCCTCATGCATCAAAATAGAGCCTTTAGAGCATGTTTGTTCTCATGCCCATAACTTAACAACAATCATTTACCCTTGCACTTTCACTATTATACTACATCTAGGACAGTTATCTGAACAACGGAACCATCCCAAACTAAGTTTTCTGTCATTGTTTGGAATAGATAAAGTAGCAAAACATTAAAAAGTGACAATTGAATTAGGTTTTCTTTTCACATTTCATTATAAAGGTATAGTGCCTTCAGTAAACCCGAGCCCTTATCTGTATACTCAAGTGCTTGATGGCCTCAACATTTCTCAGCATGTTGCCTGGGAATGGTTAGTTGGTTCACATCAGCAATCATTCGCCTCTCCCTCATTGACCCGTGTGCTGCCAAAAATGCATTCAAAATGTGCAATTTAGTAACATGGGAACTTTGTTTTTACATTTTGATTTTATTGAAGTATTTGATGTATAGGGTTGAGCATTAATTTTTGTTCTCTGAATATCAGAAGGTCTGGATCAGAATCTCGTGGGGGGGGGGGGGTGGGAGAAGGAAATATATCAACATTGATCAATGTGCAGACTTCCTAGAGAACAAACCCAGGTTTTAAAATTTGCTTCTAGCGTGGCACAACAATATGTTAACTGGCTAATATTTCCTGGTCTCAAGCTTCTAAGATGAATGTGAAAATGGTACATAATTCACAATCCTTGTGGAAATATGTCCCGCTGAGGCAAGAAGATCTCTGAAGAGCTTGGCTTATTCTGAGTTTGTCAGCTGATTGCACAATATCTTGCAATCTAAACATCCAGGTGGCCAATTTTGAAGGATATTGTTTTATAGGGATTGTGCTGAAAAGGGAGTAGATGAGGAGAATGCTACATTATAAAATTCCTTCTGACGGTTTTGAAAATAAATAAATAATACATGTTGTGCTCATGGCCTTGTTTAACTTCCTTAGGCATAAGGATAAAAGCACCAAAGATTTGATGGGAAACATTACTTGATTTTATACCTACAGGAAGTTTGGGCACAGGGAGTTTGACTGGCATGGGAACTGGTGGACTTGCACTACCAACTGTGAACACTGACCCTTTTGGGCAGCGAAAGATGAGCACATCTGGACTGAACCCACAAACATTCCAGCAGAGTAAGATGAAACCTTGTAAGTGGTTGTGTTGTCTGTGACTGTTGTGAGTGTGGCCTAGCTTATTCTATTAGTTTGGTTCAGAGAGGATCAGTTCACTCAATTATGTATCCAATGAAGACTCAAAATAGGTTTCCTTAAATAATAATTCAGTCATTTGGGGTATTAAGTTCGTGTACTGGTTTTGTTAAAAATTCTGCCACAGAGGAGAGAATTTATATCTCTGCAAGCACATCAGCTGTGCAACTTGGATAATACTCTGGCCATGATTGTATTTTAGGGAAGGCAAGTCTGATGCTGCAGAGTGCAGATCTTCCCCTGCTTATGAACATCCGACCAGTACATACGATTGAACATTTGGTAGTTTGGTGGAATGGATTTACCAGCTGCTAGGGGGTTCCAGCATCTTCCGTCACTTGCGAATTCAGATTCCTATTTCTGACTTGCGAACTGCTTGGGTTACGAACAGATCTCAGGTCTGGAATTCTGCCATGACTAAGGGATGACGATAAAATGGTTTAAGTGTTGCGGAATGTTCTAACTTGAACCTCGTCATACGAATAATTTAAAAACACATAGAAGTGCACAAAACTCCAGTCTAAAACAAGCATATGGAAGAAATTAGAACAGAAATAGTTGATAAGGCCAAAACAAAAAGTGCTGGAGGTCAGGCAACATCTGTGGCAGGAATGGACAGACAACATTTAGGTTGGGGCCCTTCAGTTTGATTGTAGTAGTGGGAAGAAAGCTTGAAAAGAAGTGACAAAGCCTGTCACATGATGGGTTATGAATACCGGTGAGGGAATTTTATGTTTAACCTGCATCCTGAATTTGGTGTTCATGTGGGTCCTAGTTGCCTTTTTAATCACAGCTCAGATAGGAATAGGCGCACAATAAAACAACTCAGAACTCTGGTGGAGATTTTCTCAAACGAGTTGGTTTATTCAAGGTCTTAACAGTACGAACCGAGAAACCCTCCAGGAACCCAAAGTTTCAAAGATTCGCAGCACCAATAGCATTTTTATATTCTCACGACACAATGGTTACATTTGCATTCTACATTTTTGAAATAATTCATCATTGATCAATGTCTCTGTTGCCTTTCATTTTTATCTTTCCCCAGACATCTTTAACCTTATATTCCCTGTTATTTAGAAACCCACTCCCACTTATTTAACAAATGGGCACAATCAAAATCCTTACTCCCTGATCAGTTTTATTGCTCTCTGCTTTGTTTACAACCCCAAATGTTTATTTTAACTTAGCTATGTTGTGGATTCTAAATACCATATAAACCTATTTATTACCTCTTCATTTTGTTGGCCTCATTTCCACATCATTCTTCCCCAGTATGTAAGCTCTTGGGTTAAACATATTACAAACTACTCATCTTCCACAAAATTTTCAGAATTTCCTCCATCAACCGGTGAGGGGGTTTGATTCGCAGCCAGGTGCAGTAAGTGACGAAGGCTAGAGGTGAAATAGAGCAAGGGTGTCAGATGAGAGAAGGGGAGTGAAATGTAAAGCCGGAGGGATATACGTGGAAGGGGGGAGGGGATGAAATGGAAATCAGGATCTTGGAGTTGGGAGATAAGTGAAGAAAGAGTGATTGGGTTGGGTGGGGAGAGATATGGGTGTGCACAGGAAAGAGAGAGGGTGGTGGGGAGGCGGGTTTACTTTAAATTGGAGAATTCACTGTTCATATTGTTGGGTTGTAAGCAACCCAAGCGGAATGCGAGGTACTGATCCTCCAGAATTCCCTACCCAGAGCTTTGTGTAGCCTGGACCACTAAAGTTATGGAAGGAGGAGGAAGATACACTTTTGAAATGTTATGAGGGCCATGGGAATCTGGCACAGAAGAATCGAGACCTGGTACAGATCAGCTATGATCATGTTGAAATGGTGGGGCAGATTTGAGGAGCTAGGTGGCCAACAAATGCTTCTTGTTTTCTTGCATATGGTCAGTACCTCTAGATTTTGACTGTTTCAGTGGGATTGGCACTAAATAGTTAGGATAAGCTCACCCATAATTCTTTCTGGTAGGCAATCAGTCTAGGGAACCTGTAGGCAGGCATTTCCTCCTGTAAATACAGGGAACAAAAATGCACAAGCTACTCTGATGTGATCTCACTGGTATTTTATATCATTGCAGCAAGAATTTCCTACCCTTATACCTTTGCAGCAAACCCCGACATACGAATTGCATGTTAATTTTATTTGTGTACGAGGACGTTCATTTTGTTTTGAGCAGTTTTTCAACAATTTACTTCTTAGGATGATTCTTGCTCTGCAATCTTCCACAAATTAACAACCATTGCTATACTACATTTGTTTACCCAAACCATTAATGCCAATGTTTGGCTGATGATGCTTTGGTGTAGATCGTGTACCATTAATACGATCATTACTTTGTAATGGAGCAATGTATTCCTATGTTTTTACACCCATTAACCAATCTTTCTATCTGCTATCTATCTTCAACCACATGAGTCTGTTCTGTAACTTTTTTGCACATTATTAGTAGCTAAGGTTTTGAGAATCAAAATCTAGCAGCAGACTTGTGGATGGGGTTTGGGTTCAGTGATAAAATTATGGAAATCATTACTCGTTGGACCAGATACTTCTTTTGAATTTCCAGTTCATCTAGTCAGGAGCAATAGGGAGTCCAAAGATGATCCGATGGAGATTATCACCAAGATTTTCTGTAGGGAGGGAATAGGATGATGGGAAATGATGTGTAAAGGTTGATGTCTGGTGTAAAAGGTTTGTCCTGCAGTTTAAATTAGTGGACAGTATTGCTAACTATTGACAATGGTGAGGAATAAACTTCCCTATTTTGAGCACGGTTCTAGGGTTAAATAATGGATGCATGACTGTTATGAATGCTTGTCTGCATGTTTGTGAAATGTATGTCCGTGTTGGACTTTATCAACGCCAGAGTTTTCATTTTCAAATAATGGCACACACTTAACAAAAAAAAACGTATTTAGATAAAAAATTATGCAAATCTAAATGCAGATGTTGTATCTATTCCATTAGTGTAGAATTAGCTGATTTCTGTTTGGGTATCCTCTCAAAATTCAACAAATCGCAACAATTTCCATCTTTGTATTGAAGTATAAAATGGTTACCGTATTTACCGGCAATAAAGACGCTATTTTTTACCCCAAAATAAGGCCCGAAAATTTACCTGCGTCTTGGAGGCGGAAGGTTAGGTTATTAGCCAAGAAAGATAGACTTGGCTATTCCTCAGTCTATCCATCATTGCTGGCAGCTGATGGGAAGTGGCTGTAAAGTGGGAAGCGGCTGTAAAAGGACAGCGCCGCTGTTGGGGGGGGGGGGGTGGAAGGGGGGAGGGGGAAGGGGGGAAGAGAAAGAGTTCCTTTCACAGCATGTGGGGAGTTTGGCCCGGGTCAGCCTGACCAGAACTGCACAAATTCACTGGGCCGCCAGGGGTAAAATTACGGGGATGGCAGGAGTGTTGAGAAGGAGGGGGTCGTGGATCATGCCAGCAACTCACTCACCGCTCTGTCCCGGTCTCACTTTCTCTCGCGCTCTCTCTCTCGCTCTCTCACCCCCACCCTCTCTCTCCCCCCCCTCCCCCTCTCCCTCCCCCTCTCCCTCCCCCTGCCCCTCTCTTTCTCTGCCCCTCTCTCTCCCTCTCCCTCTCTCTCTGCCCTCTCTCTCTCTGCCCCTCTTTCCCTCTGCCTCTCTCTCTCTCTCTCTGCCTCTCTCTCTTTCTGCCTCTCTCTCTGCCTCTCTCTCTGCATCTATCTCTCTCTCTGCATCTATCTCTCTCTCTGCATCTATCTCTCTCTGCCTCTCTCTCCCTCTCTGCCTCTCTCTCTCTCTCTGCCTCTCTCTCTCTGCCTCTCTTTCTCTCTCTGCCTCTCTTTCTCTCTCTCTACCTCTCTTTCTCACTCTCTACCTCTCTTTCTCACTCTCTGCCTCTCTTTCTCTATCTCTGCCTCTCTTTCTCTATCTCTGCCTCTCTTTCTCTCTCTCTGCCTCTCTTTCTCTCTCTGCCTCTCTCTCTCTGCCTCTCTGCCTCTCTGTCTCTCTCTGCCTCTCTCCCTCTCTCTCTCCCCCTCTCTCTCTCTCCCCCTCTCCTCCCTCTCCCCCCTCTCTCCCTCCCGCCCCCCTCTCTCCCTCACCCCCCCCCCCCCCCCCCGAGCCGACCTGGGAACTGCAGCCATTCGGCACGGAGCTGACATGGGCACAACAGCCAGACGGGGGGGAAGTGAGCCGCGTGGGCGCTACAGCCAGTCCCATGGCAGGCAGGCGACCTGGGAACTGCAGCCAATCCCGGGACAGGCAGCCGACTTGGGAACTGCAGCCAGACCTGGGGCAAGCGAGCCGATCGGGGAACTGCAGCCATTCACGGGGCACGCAGCCGACTTGGGTGTCACAACCAGACCTGGGGCAAGCGAGCCGACCTGGGAACTGGAGCTAGTCCCGGGGACGTGAGGGATCTGGGAACTGAAGCCAGTCCCGGGGACGTGAGGAATCTGGGAACTGCAGCCAGTCCCGGGGCACGCAGGCGATGTTGCCGACCCATGGACTAAACCAAGCCCTTGAATCTGTCCCACCATCCTTTTTTCAACATTTAGCGACTTAAATTGGGGGTGCGTCTTCGACGCAGGTGTGTCTTCATTGCCGGGAAATATGGTATTTATTTGAGCATCAACCGAAGGTGAAATCTGTGCGGTATTAAATTGAAGTTCCCAGAGCTTGCAAATTAAAATGTAATTCTGTTATAATCCATTATTTTCTTAAACAAGTGGAAATGTTTGGAATTGGTTTCATTTGAACATTGATTTTATACCCCTCATGTTTTTCAAGAGCTAAGCTAACCTTTAACAATCGGAAAAACAGTTTTCTATTTCACTGTATAAAGGTGTTTATTCCTTTACTGCCTCTCCTTATGAAGATAGTTTCCAGTATAGGTGGTTCTGATATAATGCAGGTTTCCATTATGCTAATTGGAAGTAACATAATTGATGAACACTATTTGTAATACACGGACCGAATTGCTTATGTCATTTTGATCAAGAACTAGAAAACCACAAGCTATTTTGGAAATTTAAAGCAGGAAAAAAAAACTGCCCAGGGGGGGAAAAAATACTGTTTCCATGTCTTCTCCCTGCAGTAATCAGATACTATTGTGTCTTAAGAACACATGCTGCTAATTTCATCAGAGGAAGCCATTGGTATTCACAAACAATTGCTTCTATTGATACGTGCAATGATGTTCTTATTTAACAATGTAATGCAGCCTTTTGTACCTTTAGCTTGCATTAGCAAAAATAAACTTACAGGTATTAAAAATCCCTTTTAAAAAAAAAATCCTGCAGGGTAAAAAAACATTTTTTATGAGTATGAAATTCACTAGTCCCTTTCACCCTTTACTCCATTGTTTTTGTAACTCAATTCTCTGCAGCACCGTTTCTTCGAAACAAAGTTATCGCATTATAGAAGAACTGCCTGTACGTTGTATAAATGAAGATTTTCGTTAACAAGCATCAGCAGAAATTTAACATTTGAAATTCGCCACATTTGATTAAGGCCCACGAGCCTCTTCCACACTTCAGACTGCTGACCTGTATCTTAATTCCATTCATCCCCTTTTGTTACTGAGATTAATGGCCTGATTAATAATAAGCTGTTGTACTCTGAAAATTTCAATTTATTTAAGATAATAGCTTTCAGGGGTGGAGATTGTAAGTGTGGGGGTGTGTTGGGAAGTTGTTTGGGGAGTTCCAAATTTTCCACACTTAGTTGTATGAATAAATGCCTCCAGCCAAACTCTAATTTGAAGGTGTTGCTCTCTTTTTCTGGACTCCTGTTAAGCTTGTGCTCACTGAATTTATCGCAACTCCATCACATCCTTTCTCAGTTAACTGACAAACATACACTTCCATTTAGTTTAAATGGATTATAGTTACAAGATGTGTGTCTTGGGAATTTTCATTTTGATGCTGCTTTACTCCTGTCAATTGTAGTGTTTTGTTTGATCTCGTTGGGAAGTTAACTCTTGGGAATTGTAAACCAGTATCACGGCCTCCTTGTTCGATTATGGATCAGAGACTTGACTAAGGACACTGAATGAGCTTTTGTCTATTTAAAGACCACAGTAAAATTGATCAGTGATATTCTTAAATCATTTTAGCAGTTAAAGCAGCATATTTAGATATTTTTGCCTAGAATTAATTCATTATTCATGGTTTCCCTGTAGCTTTTCTCATAGGATTACTTGGAGAAGGGAGTATCCAAATGTACTCCTAAAACTAGCTAGTAATCGAGTGTGTTTTAACTCAAATGTTCAGCAATAATTATAATTCAAGTGGAACCAAATCTGAAATACTTCTAGCAAACATGCTGAAAATTTTTCACTGCCCTGTCCCGTTAATTAATTAATTAATTACTTGACATTGAATTGGGATGAAAGTCCAGTGCTGGCAAGTGTACTGTCTATTGCTCATTTGTAAGTTTGTGGCTTTGCATGTATGGTGCAATGGCATTTAGCAAATGGGTTTTGATGAGATTCTTTTCATTCTGCTCTGCACAGCTGACCTTTCTCAGGTATGGCCGGAGGCAAATCAGCACTTTAGCAAGGAGATTGATGATGAAGCAAACAGTTACTTCCAGCGAATTTACAACCATCCACCCCATCCTACCATGTCTGTTGATGAGGTTAGTATCGTGGCAACTGAATGTTAAAAATCCATATGCCGTCATTTTAGATGCACCTGATGAGTAACTGATAGCAAAGTGCACTTGCTGAAGCCGCACTGAGTTAGGTTCTAATTTACCTGCTCGGGTGCAAGATACTTAGAAAATTAGAACGTGAAAAAGTACTGATTGCAAATCACTGTGTACATGGATGTATATTTTGATCGTGAGAGATGTTCGAGAGCTAATTTAAGCATTGTGCTCTTACAAATAAACACAATTTGTGTACATGGACTTCACGTAATGCAGTTACGAAAGCTTATCGAAATTAGTTTTTAAAAATCCAGTATGTGTAACTTAAGTATATGATGATAGGATCATGCAGTTGCTAATAATGGCCTCTTGCATATCCCAGAATTGGAAGGGCCCAGGACCCTGCAGTTTATTGGATTTGAAATTACATGGGAAAGGTCTTTTGAAGATAATTTCAGACTACATCGTTATACCTTTATAAAGGCAAACCATTTTCCATTAGACCGTTTAAGAATATTGATATTCTTCTTGCTTAACAATGTGATTACAACTTATAGTAGTCATTTTTGTAATTGCATGAGCACCCCACCCCTCCTACACCTATATTGAACACTTAAAACATGTTCACATGATATTGGAAATGAGGTTATCTGTCAAAAAAACTGATCAGCTCATTTTAGTCATCCTGAGATTCTGGAACTCAAACCACACTGTAGAGTTTTTGTTAGGTGAGAGATGAAGCAGAAACACAAATCAGCTGGGGATTAATTGAATGGTGAATAAAGCCAATATGGCTGAAGGAGCTGTTTTTTGACCATTAATTGTCGTGACAACCCAGAAAAATGTTGCTGATTTAAATTTGCTCTTCTTTCATCAGGTACTGGAGATGCTGCAGAGGTTTAAGGATTCCACTATTAAGCGTGAAAGGGAAGTTTTTAACTGCATGCTTCGTAATCTGTTTGAAGAGTACCGGTTCTTCCCCCAGTATCCAGATAAAGAGCTGCACATCACAGCCTGCCTATTTGGTGGAATTATTGAGAAGGGCCTGGTCACATATATGGCATTGGGACTTGCACTGCGCTATGTTCTTGAGGCTTTGCGTAAACCGTTCGACTCCAAGATGTACTACTTTGGTATTGCTGCACTAGACAGATTTAAAAACAGGTATGTTTTGTTCAAATTGTTTTAATAGGTTTCACATAGGTACAGCTTCACTTCACTTCATTAAAAAAAAATGTGGGAAGGGCAATAAACACCTATTAACATTAGAGTCGGGAGTATAATTGATTGTACTATTTTATTTTTTGTAGGGATTGATCTATTTAATATAACATCATTGATATCTTGCATTAGGTCACTTCAGACAAAGTTAAATTATCCTTGAACATCTAGGCTGTAATCGAATGTCTCCATAGAACGATTAGTTCCATTGAGCATCCATGCCTCAAAGTGCAGATATGTGCAATGGATAGCCTGACATCGGTGGTGGGGAAGATGCTGGACTCAATTAAAAAAGATGAAACAGCGGCACATTTGGATAGCAGTAACAGGATCGGACCGAGTCAGCATGGATTTACGAAGGGGAAATCATGCTTGACTAATCTGGCATTTTTTGAAGATGTAACTAAGAAAATGGACAAGGGAGAGCCAGTGGATGTAGTGTACCTGGACTTTCAGAAAGCATTTGATAAGGTACCAACCACATAGGAGATTAGTGGGCAAAATTAGGGGACATGGTATTGGGGTTAGAAAATTGATAGAAAATGGGTTGGCAGACAGGAAACAAAGAGTAGGGATTAACAGGTCCCTTTCAGAATGGCAAGCAGTGACTAGTGGGGTACCGCAATGCTCGGTGCTGGAACTGCAGCTATTTACAATATACATCAATGATTTGGATGAAGGGATTCAAAGTAACATTAGCAAATTTGCAGATGACACAAAGCTGGGTGGCAGTGTGAACTGTGAGGAGGATGCTATGAGAATGCAGGGTGACTTGGACAGGTTGGGGGAGTGGGCAGATGTATGGCAGATGGAGTTTAAACTGGATAAATGTGATGTTATCCACTTTGGTATCAAAAACAGGAAGGCAGATTACTATCTAAATGGCGTCAAGTTAGGAAAAGGTGAAGTACAATGGGATCTGGTGGTCCTTGTTCATCAGTCTGAAAGTAAGCATGCAGGTACAGCAGGCAGTGAAGAAAGCGAATGGCATGTTCGCCTTTATAACAAGAGGAGTCGGGTATAGGAGCAAATAGGTCCTTCTGCAGTTATACAGGGCCCTAGTGAGACCACACCTGGAGTATTGTGTGCAGTTTTGGTCCCCTAATTTGAGGAAGGTCATTCTTGCTATTGAGGGAGTGCAGCGTATGTTTACAGGGTTAATTCCCGGGATGGCGGGACTGTCATGTGCTGAGAGAATGGAATGGCTGGGCTTGTACACTCTGGAGTTTAGAAGGATGAGAGGGTATCTTATTGAAACATAAGATTGTTAAGGGTTTGGACACGCTAGAGGCAGGAAACATGTTACCGATGTTGGGGGAGTCCAGAACCAGGGGCCACAGTTTAAGAATAAGGGCTAAGCCATTTAGAACGAAGATGAGAAAACACTTTTTCTCACAGAGAGTTGTGAGTGTGGAATTCTCTGCCTCAGAAGGCGGTGGAGGCCGGTTCTCTGGATACTTTCAAGAGGGAGCTAGATAGGGCTCTTAAAGATAGCGGAGTCAAGGGATATGGGGAGAAGGCAGGAACGGGGTACTGATTGTGGATGATCAGCCATGATCATATTGAATGGCGGTCCTGGCCCTAAGGGCCGAATGGCCTACTCCTGCACCTATTGTCTATTGATACTTGTCCTTTTTTAGGTGGGCAAAGTGAAATTGTCACTATTTTGGGCAATGATTATTGGCCAAATTGTTATGAAAATGATTATAATGTACGCATCTTTACTCGGTGGGCGTGCTGTGCAAAGTAATTGCAAAATGTTGAAGTTCCCCATACCCCTTAATTCAAAATCTTCCAAAAATGTATCTACTTCCTTTTATATATCCCCAAAGATTGAGATTTCACAATCATTTAGAGTAGAGGGTTCCAGTTCCCCCTTTTCCACTAATTTCTATGCAACTCGGTTTTAAATGACCTCTGTCTAATCTTGCAACAGGGCCCTCTCACTTAAGATCTTCTGCGTGGAAGTATCTGGACACATCATCACTCATTCTTCTAAGCTCCAAAGAATATAGATCTGATTGGTAATGGAGGCAATCTAAAAGTATTCACAAGGCGAGTTCCTGAGATTACCTCTTTTGGATTGCCTCCATTGCCAATATATTCCTTTTGTGCATGGTACTCCAGGTGTGGCCTCACTGTGTTCAATTGTATAATTGCCTTCCCATTTTTCCAATCCTCGTGCAAAAAAGCTAATGCGCTATTTTCCCTCCGAACCACTTGCCACACCTGCCCGCTATCTTTATGATTCATGCTCAAGAATACCTAGTCCTTCAGTATTTAACTCAAATTTTTCTCCATTTAGATAATTCATCATTAGATTTCCTTAATAATGTGCATGACCTCGCTCTTCTCTCATTAAACTCCATGTGATAGCTTCCTACCCACTCACTCAACCTATCTATATCCTGGTGGAGTCGAGATGTCATTGCATCATGCCCTTCCACCTATTTATGACAAACTTGCATATCCTACTGCCCTGCCTCCAGGTCGTTAATATGTATTGTAAATAGTTGAGCGACAAGAGCTAGGCTTTGATGCATTCCACTAGTTACATCCCTCCAGCTTGGAAAAAAGGGGAGGACTGTTTTAACTTATTATTCAAGGTACAAAAATAACTGTCAAACTTAAAAAAACAGTGATCATCTGAACTCCAGTTCCAATAATTTCATAAGCAGTTGTCTTTCACCTGTATCACTTTTTATCCTCTAGTTGAATACTGCCTAGTCCAGATATGTTAAAATTTCAATTAGAGTTGTACTTTTTGTACCATAATGATAAACCATTGATGGAATTTGTTTCCTCTCACTTTGCCACAGTCCTCAAACTCTCATGGATGTTGTCAGGACAGGAAAAATTTCGCAATAAGAAAACATTGGATAGGCTGTGAGGGGAGACCTAATTGAGGTATATAGAATTGAGGTGCCTGATAGAGTAAATAGGAAGGACCTATTGATAATTGATTTTAAAGAAGTTGATAGATGGATTGAAAGAGAAATGAAGACTTTTAAACCCAGAACATGGTGGGTAGCTGTATCTTGTTGCCTGAATGGATGCTCTTTGCAGAAATGCTGATTTCTTTTAAAAATTACGGACGCTTGTATGAAGAACTGTGATATGGACAGAGTATGAATCTAGTAGCTGTCTTCAGCTGGTACAGACTCAATGGGCTGAATATCTTTCACTGGTTGTAGTCTTTTAAGTGCTGTAAGTTTTTATAACTTTTATGATTCTCCAACCACAAAGAGAAAATAGGTTACAGGGAATGTTTAAGAAAGAACTGCAGATGCTGGAAAAATTGAAGGTAGACAAATAATGCTGGAGAAACTCAGCGGGTGAGCACCTCACATTTCGCTTAGGTAGTTTACACCCCAGCGGTATGAACATTGACCTCTAATTTTAGATATCCCTTGCTTTCTCCCTCCTTCTCCTCCCCCTTCCCAGCTCTCCCACAAAACCTACTGTCTCCTCCTCTTCCTTTCTTCTCCCCCCCGCCCCACCGACATCGGTCTGAAGAAGGGTCTCAACTCGAAACGTCACCCATTCCTTCTCTCAGAAACTCAGCTGCTGCCTCACCCGCTGAGTTTCTCCAGCATTTTTTGTCTACCATAGGTTACAGGGAAATAATTGGGGGACTAATCAGCATGTTCTGAGTTAGCATATGCTTGAAGAATCCCTTCATAAATTGTAAGGAAACATGAAAAACCTCTCCCTCTCCCTCTCCCTCACACATTTCTCACTGTCTGTCGTATGTATTGTACATAACTGCAAATAGACCACTTTTGCTGTTAACCCTGGATTCTTTCAGGTATCTGCCAATGGCTCTTTCCTTATTCTTAACTAAAAACAAAATCATTGTTTGTCCTCGTCCACAAATTCTATTCCAATTCACCTTCATGAAATTGAACCTAATGATTTGCAACATTAGTTCTGATCCCAAACTGAGGATTTTTTTTTGCCTTTTCAACGGCATGACCTGAAATTTTTTTGTTTTTTGTTTGTTTCCCATCCCTCTCCCTATTCCTGTATCTGTCTTTCTTTCAAATACTCTCCTTAAAATATCTCTGAACAATGTAATCTCTAATTTGATCTGTTTTTGTCTGTGAAGAGCTTTGGGATATTTGACTACTGTTTTTATTTTATTGGTTATGCAATTTTGCGAGTTGATTGGGGAACTTGGGCAAGTAGGAAAATTACAACATGTTAATCTTCGGATTTCACTCTGGTGAGGTACAGTACAAATGTGAGAATTTATAGCAAGGTCAAGGATTTGTATTACAATCACCCTGTCCATAGACTTGTTGATAAATGTGTTCTTCTGCTTCCATGTTTGAAGTGGTTATTTGTTCTGCTGTCGTGATAGCGATTCATAGAATTAATGAGCATAAAAGAAAGCAATTTGGCCCATCAATCCTCTTAGTTCTTTTATTCACCTGTCAAATTTTTACATGTGTCCACTCCCCAAGCTATTCTTATTTATTTATATGATTTGTTCTCAATGTTACAATTGAATCTCCTCCAAATCCAAAGCGTGGCTGTGGGCACGCGCATGGGCCCCAGCTAGGCCTGTCTCTTTGTAGGGTACGTCGAACAATCCTTGTTCGAGGCGTACCGTGGCCCTATCCCTGAACTCTACCTCCACTACATTGACGACTGCATTGGTGCTACCTCCTGCACCCATGCAGAACTCACTGACTTCATCCATTTCACCACTAACTTCCATCCGGCACTCAAATTCACCTGGACCATATCCCAACCGTTTCTAGACCTCACCATCTCCATCGCAGGTAACAGACTCTGATCGACATCTACTACAAACCCACTGACTCCCCTGGCTATCTGGACAACACTTCTTCCCACCCTGCTTCCTGTAAAGACTCTATCCCCTACTCCCAATTCCTCCGTCTTCGCCGCATCTGCACCCAGGGTGAGGTGTTCCAGACCAGGGCATCGGAGATGTCCTCATTCTTTAGGAAACAGGGGTTCCCCCTTCTATTATAGATGAGGCTCTCACCAGGGTCTCCTCTATATCCCGCAGCTCTGCTCTCACTCCCCATCCCCCTACTCGGAACAAAGACAGAGTCCCCCTTGTCCTCACCTTCCACCCTACCAGCCGTCGCATACAACATCTAATCCTCCGACATTTTCTCCACCTCCAACGGGATCCCACCACTAGCCACATCTTTCTTTCTCCTCCCCTGTCTGCTATCTGCAGATACCTTTCCCTCCATAACTCCCTGGTCAATTCGTCCCTTCCCACCCAAACCACCCCACCCCGGTACTTTCCCTTGCAACCGCAGGAAATGCTGCACTTGTTGCTTTACCTCCCTCCTCGACTCCATCCAATGACCCCAGCAGTCTTTCCAGGTGAGGCAGAGGTTCACCTGCACCTCCTCTACTGCATCTGCTGTTCCAGGTGTCAACTGCTCTACATCGGTGAGACCAACACCTCCGCTCAGTTCGCATAACCAACCTGATCTCCCGGTGGCTCAGCACTTCAACTCCCCCTCCCATTCTGAATCCGACCTTTCTGTCCTGGGCCTCCTCCATTGCCAGAGTGAGGCCCGGCGCAAATTGGAGGAACAGCACCTCATATTTCGCTTGGGTAGTGTACACCCCAGGAGTATGAACATTGACTTCTCTAATTTCAGGGAGTCCTTGCTTTCTCCCTCCTTCCCCTCCCCTTCCCAGCTCTCCCACAAGCCTACTGTCTCTGCTCCTTCCTTTCTAGCCCCCCCACCTCTTCAGACATCAGACCCTTCTTCAGACATCAGTCTGAAGAAGGGTCTCAACCCAAAACGTCGCCTATTCCTTTGCTCCATAGATGCTGCCTCACCCGCTGAGTTTCTCCAGCATTTTTGTCTACCTTCGATTTTTCCAGCATCTGCAGATCTTTCTTACACATTGAATCTCCCCTATCCTTTCAGGTAGCAAAAGCTAGATCGGAAATGTGCAAGTGAAAATAAGCAAAAAAACAGATGCTAAAATGTAAAATACAAACAGAAATGCTGCAAACACTCATGGGTTCCGGCCATATCGGTGGGAAGAGAAACAGTTAACATTTCTTGTCAAAGACTCTTCATCACAACTTGAGGACAATTTAAGCCTTTTCTGGTTCTTTGCCAATCACTTTAAACATTTGTGTTCCTTGTACTGGTCCTTTGGCACTGAAAATCTTTTGGCTGAAAGTATTTGTTTTCATTGCCCCAGCTAAGTATCCTCATGTCCTTCAATTTACAGGAGGCCAACCTCAACATCTGAACATATACTTAGTCCCTAAGCATTGATGCAATTCTCATAAATCTGTTTCTATACTACTTTTTGACATCTGTCTTAGCATTTCTAGAATTAAATGTTCTTGAAGTCTAATTGGTGTTTTATAAAACGTTACCATTATTTTCTAATTTTGCTCTGAGGTACTAAATACAAATGTTAGAATTTATTTTGAAGTCAAAGATTTGTATGACAAACAACCAGTCCATGGACTTGTATATAAATCTGTTCTTTTACTTCCATGTTTGGCAATCTGATTAACCAAAGGATGTTCAAATAACCAAGGACTTTCCTTCTTACCGTTTTTAACACTGGACCATTCTAACCACAGTTTAACTGTTCCTGCCTAAATGTATTAATGTATGCAGCACTACAACATGCAGCAGATTAAAAAAAATTGATGGCAATATAGTAGGCAGTCAAGATTAGGTTGGCTTTCTGCAGAGAAGCCCATTAATCCTGCTAGCTGGAAGAT
Organism: Malacoraja senta; assembly: GCA_038087875.1. Lineage (NCBI taxonomy): Eukaryota > Metazoa > Chordata > Chondrichthyes > Rajiformes > Rajidae > Malacoraja > Malacoraja senta. Next base: position 176,388,691 of record CM075978.1, read on the forward strand.
GCAAGAATCTGGAGCAAAAAATGAACTGCTGGAAGAACTCTATGGGTCGGGCATCATCTGTTGTGGCAAAGGGATGGTCAGCATTTAGTGTTGAGAAGCTGTAGGGTGGAAGCAAGGTCTTGAATCGTCAAGCCATGTTTTAATTCTCATCAAGGGATTATCCCTTTTCCTTTTGAGGATGTTGATCAACTCTGCCTCCACCACAAGTGTAAGCTTTAATTTTGAGGTCTTTGTTTAAACAAAAAAGTTATTTTTCACAAGTCTCTATCTCTTGGGACAACCTTAAAACTGTGTTCCCTTGCCTTTGTCCCATCAGCCAATGAGAACGTTTTTTCATTTACTTTTTCTGAACCGATCATAATTTTAAGTCGCCAAAAAATGTTCCCTCTACAACCTTTGCTCCAAGGACAAACTCACCGTCTCAACCTAAACGTAGTTATGATTCCTCTATCCTCGGATCCCTTCTGATAAATGTCTTTGACAGCTTTTCAAGGGCCTTGTAAAGTTTCTAAAGTTTGATCAGAGCTCTATTTAGGCCTCAGATTGTGATTAGTTCAATAGTATAGCTCAAACGTCTCTTACGTAATATCTCTGCTTTTGAAATTCAAAGTTCTATTTTGTTTGCTAACTACTTATTCAGTATGAATCACAAAGATCTATGCACATAAAGAGTGTAAGTTTCACCCATACTGCACACTTTGAGTATGGGTGAAACTTATTGCCTATAATCCCCACAGTGAAAACATGTAATTTTATGCTTCTCTTGTATCTCATCGATCAAACGTGGCCCAAATCTGAAATTTCTGTTCTTCAAATTGATCTCTTTGGTGAAATATTCAAGCACTAAGATTTTAGCCAGGTAATAGGTATTGTGGAATTGGGCACAATTTATTTGAAATGCTTGATATCAATGAATTAAGGGAATACTTGCATTGATTTCTGAAGATTGGGAGGGCAAGTGATGCTGTGCTTTTCTATTAAAACCTCAAAGTTAATTGAATTCATAATGGTCGACATTTTTTGAAAATACATATTTAATTATATTCCTGTATATATTGATGGTCTTCTTGTGAATGCCTATCTAAACAGTTTACCAAATTACTCTAACAAAGAATTTTGTGATTGTAGATTGAAGGACTATCCTCAGTATTGTCAACATTTAGCTTCTATTGGCCACTTTTTACAGTTTCCTCATCATTTACAGGAGGTAAGCAGTACTTCAATAATGGTCTGAGTGTTTGTGTAACTCATTGCTTACTCTTAATTGCTGACAGCTGAACCAGTTGTCTTCATGGCTGAGGTACCATTTGTGAGCCTCTGATGTATCACCTTTTATGTGTTGTTTCTGTACCACTGGAATGTGATTTTGATGAATTTATGTTATACACCACAGATACAGATAGCTCAAACCATTTAGCGATAATGATTATAATTCAGTTGGATTTAGTGTAGTTGTGGAATGTGTCAAATTTGGAGGGGTTAAAAGTTCTCTATTGAAGTAGAGTTTTATCAGGCTGTGATGCTATTTAGCAAAAGTGAGTTGAAAATTATTACTTTAGTGTTGATGGTATTCATAACAGAGATGGAGAAAGCTTAAGACAGTTGTATTACCAATAAGCAAAAATGCAAGGTATCCAAAACTCCAATCCCTGAGCTTTTGCCATCCCAGGGTGCTCAATACTACCAAGTTCTTTCAAGCATTGAAAATACTATTTAAGAATGAAAAGAAAAATGTGTGCAATAAGAACTTGAATATTTATATTGGAAAGTAAAATCAAGGAATGCCCAATGCAGATGGAATTAACTATGTGGAATTACAAATTCTTAAGGATAAGGGGGAAATCCTTTAAGACCGAGATGAGGAAAAACTTTTTCACACAGAGAGTGGTGAATCTCTGGAACTCTCTGCCACAGAGGGTAGTTGAGGCCAGTTCATTGGCTATATTTAAGAGGGAGTTAGATGTGGCCCTTGTGGCTAAAGGGATCAGGGGGTATGGAGAGAAGGCAGGTACGGGATACTGAGTTGGATGATCAGCCATGATCATATTGAATGGCGGTGCAGGCTCGAAGGGCCGAATGGCCTACTCCTGCACCTATTTTCTATGTATCTATGTATCTATGATGATAACAATCAAAATGAGGGCATTAATATGTGCTTGTGTTCATCGGGTGATTCTATCAAAAATCCTTTATTGAATTGTGTGCCTTTTTCTACATTTTAATCCAACCCTCCAGCCAAACTAATTTCAAGATTCAAGAGAGTTTATTGTCATGTGTCCCAGATAGGACAATGAAATTCTTGCTTTGCTTCAGCACAACAGAATATAATAGGCATGAATAATACAGAACAGATCAGTGTGTCCATATACCATTATATAAATATATACACACATATAATAAATAAACAGATAAAGTGAAAATAAACAGATAATGGGCTATGAATGTTCAGAGTTTTGTATGAGTTGAGTTTAATAGCCTGATGGCTGTGGGGAAGTAGCTATTCCTGAACCTGGACGTTGCAGTCTTCAGGCTCCTGTACCTTCTACCTGAAGGTAGGGGGGAGATGAGTGCGTGGCCAGAATGGTGTGGGTCCTTGATGATGCTGCCAGCCTTTTTGAGGCAGCGACTGCGATAGATCCCCTCGATGGTAGGGAGGTCAGAGCCGATGATGGACTGGGCAGTGTTTATTACTTTTTGTAGTCTTTTCCGCTCCTGGGCACTCAAGTTGCCGAACCAAGCCACGATGCAACCGGTCAGCATGCTCTCTACTGTGCACCTGTAGAAGTTAGAGAGAGTCCTCCTTGACATACCGACTCTCTGTAATCTTCTCAGGAAGTAGAGGCGTTGATGTGCTTACTTTATAATTGCATCAGTGTTCTTCACCCCAACATCACCAGGTGGCACAGTGGCGCAGCTGGTAGAGCCAGAGACCTGGGCTCAATACTGATCTCGGGTGCTGTCTGTGTGGAGTTTGCTCGTTCTCCCTGTGACCATGTAGCTTTCCTCTTTATGCTCATTTTCTCCCACATCCCAAAGCCGTGCAAGTTTGTAGGTTAATTGGCCTCTTTAAAATTGCCGCTTGCGTATAGGGAGTGGATGCGAAAGTGGGAAAGCATAGAACTAGTATGAACAGGTGATCGATTGTCTGTGTGTACTTGGTAGGTTGAAGGGCCTATTTCCATGCTGTATCTCGAAACTAAACAGAGAACCTTCAAACAATGTTTTTGGTTCCGGCTGTGGTGAGCGAGAACCGTGCAGCCAGTGCAGATCCTACATACCTCTGTACTGGCTGCAGTACTGCGCCCTGGTCTGGTACCGTAGCCCTCACGCCAAGAAGCTGGATGCTGCCCTCAACAGCGCCCTGCGGACTGTCTCCGGATGCCTACGAGCCACCCCAGTAAACCAACTGCCCGTCCTCGCTGGCATCGCCCCTACCAACATCAGACGAGAAGCAGCCACGCTGGCCCTCTCTCGAAAGGCACAGACCAGTGAATCCCACCTCCTCCATCAGATCGTCACAGAGACACCACGACGAGTGCACCTCAAGTCACGGCACCCCTTTGCCAAGCAAGCCCAAGAACTGCTCTGCACAACACCGGCTGACGCTTCTAAGGCCGCCTGGGTCAAGACGAGATGGAGAGACCAGTTGAAGTCAGCGGAACCATCTAGGCTACACCAGTACATCAATGACCCCATGGACGTCCCTGGCGAGATCCAGCCCCGAAAGCAGTGGACAACCCTCAACCGCTTGAGGACAGGCGTCGGACGCTATGGAGTAGCGATGAAGAGGTGGGGCCTCGTGCGAGTGTGGGGACCCAACACAGACAGTGGAGCACATAGTCAGCAGTTTCCCCAAACACCGGCCACCGAATGGTGAACGAGGTCTGATTGACCTGGACGATGACAGTTGGCCTGGCTCGCCTCAACGGAGCTGCAGGTCTAAAAGACATACGACAGAAGAAGAAGAATACCTCTGTACTGATTCCGTAACCCTAGAACTAGTAGTCTAGGAATTTAAAACCTCTGCACCATCTCTTCGACACCACCATCATCAACACGTTCATGGTGCTGTCCTACTTTAATTCTCACATGCAATCTGAAGACGACCTTTTGAGATCCTGCTACTTCATTTCCTTATACCCTAAAATCTGCCTGCAAGACCTCATCCTTTTTCCTGGTTGTGTCATTGAGATCGGAAAGTCCCACAGTGTCTAGCTGTTCACTTCGCCTTTCAGAATTTCTGCAACCCAGGCACCAGAAGGGAAACACACAAACTTGGAATCACTTCTGCATCCAGAAACATGCCTGTTCCCCAAACATATTGAATCTTGGAGGATCGAGTTTGTATTGTGATCTTTCTCCTCTGCCTGCTACAGCTGTGCTTGGTGTCATGCTCTTGGTGTCTGCAGTTAGATGAAACCTCTGCCGTCAGTTTTGAGACGGGATGCCCTATGTGTTCTTTCAGTCAGTTATGCACTCACTCTCTCTGCCTGCGCACTCCTGAGCTGCAGGGTTGACTCCATCCTGATGAGGCTATGAGTCTTTGAGTCGTACCCAATGAATACAGGCCCTTTAGCCTAACCTGTGCATGCCAACCAAGATGCCTCATCCAAGCCAATCCCATTTGCCCGTGCCTGGCCAATATCACTCTAAACGGTTCCTATCCAAGAGTCCAAATGTCTTTTAAATGTTATTGCCTCAACTACTTCCTTTTGCAGCTCCTTCCATAAAGCCAACACCCTGTGAGTGAGAAAGTTGCCACTCAGGTTTCTTTCAGATATTTCCCCTCTAACCATAAAACTATGCCCCCGAGTTCTGTACTCTGGAGAAGCATTTTTTTGTGTGTATTCACGCTATCTATTCCACTCATGAATTTATACACCTTTATAAGATCACTCTTCAATCTCTTGAGCTCCAAGGAACAAAATCCTCGCATGCCCAACCTTTTTATAGCTCAGGCACTCAAATCACGGCATCATCCTTGTAAATCTTCTCTGCGCTCTTTCAAGCTTAATAGCATCTTTAGTCCTACTTTAGGATGATCAAAACTGAACACGATACCGCAAGTGTGGCCTCACCAACGTCTTGTACAACTGTAAAATAACGTCCCAACTTCTCTACTCAATTCCTTGACTGATGAAGGCCAGTGTCCCAAAGTTTTTCACTGCGTTCAGTGCCAAAATCGGGTAAATATGTACTTGTACTCCTAGATCCTCCTGCTCTAAAACACTCCACAGGGTTCTACCGTTCACTGAAGATTCCGCTCAGGTTTAACATGCAGCATTTCACACTTATCTGAACTAAGCACCATTTGCCATTCCTCGGCCCAGCTGATCAAGATCCCATTGTAATTCATTTTCACTGTCTACGATACCACCTATTTTAGTGCCATCTGCAAACTTACTAATCATGTCTTGTACATTCTCATCTAAATCAAAGGCTCCAGTCCGAGTAACTAAGCCAATTCTGTATCCAGTTAGCTAGCTTTACCATGCAATCTAACCTTCTAGAACGTCCTACCATGTGGAACCTGAGCAAAGTCTTTGCTTAAGTCCTTATAGATTACATCCACGTCCCTGCCTTATTGGTTACTCCAAAAAATCTCAAGTCAAATTTGTGAGACCTCGAACTAAACCATGCTGACTATCCCTTGCATATATATCTTATCCCTCAGAATCCACTCCAGGGACTTTCCTATCACAGATGTTACTGGTCTATAGTTTCCAGATTTTCTGGGGGGGTTTTGCAACCCTTAAATAGAGGCACAACATTAGTCTTCTGGGTCCTCACCCATGTCTAATAATGATTCATATATGAGCCCTCATATATGAGCCCTCAGCCAGGGCTCCTGAACTTTTTTAAGCTTTCCACAGTGTCCTTGGATATAGCTGATTATAAGTGCGGACCCATTGGGCCCCGTCCCCCAACGTAATATTCCACCACTGACCCATAGCTCCCAACTGCGCAGGCGTGGCTGACGGGTTCCCGTTGTGAAGCCAGAGATCCCCGTTGTGACGCGAATCACGGCAACCCTCCCCAACTGTGCAGGCGCGGCCGGCAAGTGGGACATTTTTAATGTTTAAAATGGCAATAATGTAAAATATATGATCAATGTGAATGCATCTCACACTCCCTCTTCAGTCCTCTATTCCCCTCCTCCATTAGCCTCCCTCTCCCCACCCTCCACCAACCCTCCTCTGCTTTCTCCCCTCACCCCCTTCCTTCCTCTTCCCTTCCCCTCCTCCAATACCTCGCCATCCCCATTCCTACCCGTATCCTCCTCCATTCCCCAGCACCCCCCCTTCACCCTCCCTCTTCACCCTCCCTCTTCTTTCTCCTCTCCTCCTCCCCTCCCCACTCCATCCCTCACCTCTCCCTCTGCTTTCCCCTACCCTCAGTCACTCCATCCCTGCCTCCATAACCACTCTCCGCTCCCTACCCCACTCCTCTCCCTGTATCCCCCTGCTCCCCCACACCTCACCTCCCCTATCCTCTCCCTCATCACCTCCATCATTGCCCTCCTCCCTCTATCCCCCCCCTCCCTACCACCCCCACTCCCCCCTCCCTACCTCCCCCACTCCCTACCACCCCCACTCCCCCCTCCTCTCCCTCTATCCTCCCCCCCTCCTCCCACTCTCCCTCTCCCTCCTCCCCCACTATTCCTCCTCCTCCCCCACTATCCTTCCTCACCTCCCCCACTAATCCTCGCCTCCCCAGGATCTCGATGTAAACTGCCGCCGGCCCCATTTTCTCCACCACGTCGGCGATGAATTTGTACTTGAGGCGGGGGGGGGGGGGGAGGGAGGGAAGGGAGGGAGAGTTGGTGGATAGAAGGAAGAGGACTGTGAAGCAAGGGAAGAATTAGCAAATGTTTCAATCATCATTTTACCAGCTGCCTTTGGCAGCAGTTGTCTAGATCTACAGCTACATCAGGAGTCTAGATCTGCAGCTGTAATTCAGATGGTAAAATTAAGGAATTACAGGCCAGTCAACTAAATTTAGCTGTTACTGGAAAATTTTCTAAGATAATACAAAACTATAGGTTAATCAAGAATAGTCGGTGAGGATTTGTTAAATGGAATGTTATGTCTTACTAATAAATGAATTAATTGAGGTAATTGAAGAGGGCCGATTATAGTACTTTTGGTGCGGTCTGCGTAGATATTTAATTAGATTTTGACTCCTCCCGAGGTAACGTGTTTGACGTGGTGCACCTAGCAATCTGATGAAAAATGACAAGTCTGTGGAATCCAGGAAAGAAAGTAGCAAGTCGAATACAAGGTTAAATTAGGAGAAGGAAAGGTCACTTTGGTAACCATTTACTCCCTCCTCCACACCCCATCTCCCTCCTCCTCATTTCCCTCATCCTCCTCCCCTCACTCCCATTCCCTGCCCCAGCACCTACCCAGGTCGTAGAGCAGCGCCAGGGCTGGTTCTCATACTTGGCCTGGCCCTGCCGTAGACTCCAGCCTTGGGCTCCAGTCTAGGCCCCGACTTCATCTCCGGGCTCGTCCCTGACCCCGGACCCAGGCTCATCCTTGGTTCCGGCGGTGGCTTCTTTCTGGGCCCCAGTCACGGCCCCATCCCAAGCCCCAGACTTGGCCCTCACTCCAGCTCCAGCTCCAGCACCAGGCTCGGCTCCAGCCCAGGCCAGCGGCCCGGCCCTGGCTGTGGCCTAGTGTTTGGAAGAAGATAGGAAAACCAGATTGACACATCATGGGCACAAACAAGACAAAGACTTTTAGTTATATCGAAATTTTGGAAGATTTAGACAGGTTTGAAGTTTATAAATAGTTGAGTCGGGATTGTTGTCACACGCACAAATACGATGAGGTAAAGATACATTGAAAATATTGCTGGAACAGCATCATACGCATTTAGACTTGGGTAATGCACACAATCATAAATTATATATAAATTACACAATTTGTACAAGATGGTAAAAAGAAAAATAATTCCATGGAAGTGCAAGAGATGGGCCATAGTGTTCTGTTGCCACGGTAGTATTAGTGTTATTCAGGTTTGTTGTGGATCAAGGACCTGACAATTGTAGGAAAGCAGCTGTCCCTAAACCTGTTGGTGTGGGACGAGGGTTTTGTATTTCCTGCCCAATGGTAGCAAAAAGATGTGGCCCAAATGACGGGGATCCTTGATGATAGATGCCACCTCCTTGAAGCAGTGACATGCTTATGATGGTAGGGAGTGCTATGCCGCTGATGGACTGGGCTGAATCCATCACCAGTTTCTGCAGCTGCTTGCATTCCTGTGCATTGAAATTGCACATGATCTAGGGCATGATCTTGACTGATTGCATCATATATCTAGCTATGATGCAACCAGTCAGGACACTTTCTACAGTGCATCTTTAGCAGTTTGTTAGAAGACCTGTTATGCTGCTGCAAGTAAGAATTTAATTGTTCTGTTGCCTGTACACATGCAAATTAAACATGATTAATTCTTGACTCTAGAGTTGTTGGTGACGTTCTGAACCTTTCTTAAACTTAAAAAGAAAATGAGGCACTGACGTGCCTTCTTTGTAATTACGTCTGTGTGCTGGGCCCAGGGCAGGTCATCCAGGAATTTGAAGATGTTAACACTCTCCACTGACAACCCACCAATGAAAACTGGTCCAATTGGCAGATTGATACGGGGGGGGGGGGGGGGGGGGGGAGAGAAGGGAACTATATCCGGTAGATATCAAAGGATTGGTCAGGTAAAAAGACCAGTGATAATGGGTTTCAATCCAAAGAATGTGAAGTCCTGTATTCTGAGAAGGCAAACAACTTGGGCGCAGAGCAAATGATGGTGTATTGAGGAATACAGAGGCACATTGGAATAAATTAGTATAGACACCCGATGGATGTAATGATTAAGGTAAAAGGTTTATTTTAATGACTTAAGCATTGAATTTTAGAGGAGGGAGTTAGAACTTTACAAACAATGGTGAAGCCTATATGATACTGTGTATCTGGCCGCTCGATTGCATGGGTCTTTCTTACGCTGGAGATTTTTAATTATGATGAAAGATCGGATATACTGATGTGGTTTGCTTTGGGATAGAAAAAACGGAGGCGATTTAATTTTAGATATAGAAAATCGAGACACTGAGTGGATAAATATTAATAGCAAGGATTGTTTTCCTATGCAAAGAGCAATGGGAGTAAAGATTTTACATAATTTGCAAATTAATAGGGGTTTTGGGGAGTGAAAGAAAGGGAAATCACCAAAAAAATCGCCAAATTTTATAAACAGATTAACTAAGCTTTTGACAACTGGATAGATTAATGGAAGCAGAGGATGATGGTGGAAGGTAGGATTTCAGTCTGGAGGCCTGTGACTAGCGGTGTGCCTCAGGATCTGGTGCCGTTTGTCATGTATATTAATAATTTGGATGAGAACGTACAAGGCATGATTAGTAAATTTGCAGATGACACGAAAATGGGTGGTATTGTAGATAGCAAAGATTATAATCAAAGGTTACAGCAAGATCTTGATGAGTTGTGCAAATGAACAGAGGAATAGTTCATGGAGTTTATTGCAGATAAATGAGAATTGTTGCATTTTGGGTAGTCAAACCAGGGCGGGAACTTCACAGTAAATGGTGGGACTTTGGGGAATGTTGTAGAGCAGTGGGATCTAAGATAGGTCACAGGTAGATAAGATGGTCAAGAAGGCTTTTGGGCACATTGTCTTTCATCAGTCAAGCTTTTTGAGTATACAAGTTAGTATGTTATGTTGCAGCTCTACAGGCTCTGGTGAGGCCACAGTTGGAGTATTGTGTTCAGATTTGATCGCTTTGTTATAGGGGAGATGTTGTTAATCTGGGAAGAGCACAGAGTAGATTTACGAGGATGTTGCCAGGATCTGAGGCAGCAGCTCTACCATCTGTGCTACTGTGCTGCCTTTAGTAATGTCCAGTATTTAAGTAGACTACGTATGTTTGCTTTCAGGTTTATGCAGAAATAAATTTGGCTGTGTGTTAGTAATGTTATAACAGCTAGGAACAGTAAATATTGTCATTGATTTTTAATTTTTTTAATTTTCTGTTTCTTCCAGTACATTGAGTATGGCCAGCAGTCCAGAGACCCTCCTGTGAAAATGCAGGGTAGCATTACAACTCCTGGCAGTATTGCTTTAGCTCAGGCTCAGGCTCAAGCACAGGCTCAGAATAAGACCCCTATGGCCAGACAGGTCAGTGCCATAGTAACCACTTCCACAACCACCACAGTCACCAAAGCAACGACAGTTACCAGGCCGACTGGAGTGAGCTTTAAGAAAGATGTACCGGTGAGTAATATGATTATTTTACACTGGCAGCTGTGATTAAATTGTTTTAGAATAATGGACCGGAACTTCCTGGGAAATGCCAATAGTTCCATGTCAAGCTGCTAACATTTCTCAGTTTTATGTACTACCTATGCATTCTTCCAGCTTCTCTACTGATTCCTGGCCTGTCTGTGAAGTCCAGTGAAGTATGAATTTACTTCAATTTTTGAGTAGATACGCTGGCATATCTGCCAACCAAATCTTGCCATCTATAATAAAACAATAAATTGATTCACTTGAATGGCAAGGAGAGGAGTTAATGCAAGGGATGTGATGATATTGGCATTCCACAATGCTGCCACGCAGGGCGAGACATTATGGATTTGGATTGGTTTGAGCAGCAAATCAACGTAAGCTGATATTCAAAAGCTAAGTTAGCATTATGTTATCTGCAAGCATGGAGAGCTTGTCCCAGCAGCAAGTTTTGGTCCATTGTTATTTTGTTTGAAGGACCCGATACTTATTAAATCATTGAACATTCTAGTATTGCAAAATGGAAATGAGTATTGTAAAATGTTTTTTGTGCAGTTTTTTATCTTTTCAATTTCCCCCTACCCACGTGTTGGAGAAGGGTAAGAGAGATCTCAGTAGTTTAGAAGCTCCAACTTTCAAAAGTACCATTCATGTTTTGGGTATCATTGATTGTTATCATTGTATTTCTCAAGAAGAAGTGTCCTGATATTGCACATAAATGGTGCTAAGAACCTTCAAAGTTCAATTTGGGTTTTTAATCTGCTATTTCAGAAACTTTGAACACAAACATTTGAGCTGTTACTTTGTCTTTTAAAAGATTTTTATCTCCACCTAATGGTTCCTTTCTAATACTGCATGTTACCATTTCAACAGTGTTACATTACTGTTCCTGTAAAATACAAGACAAATCGCCTAGATATATGTATTGAGATGGGTCGATTTTTTTAATTTCATAAAAGAATATACTTAAATTTAGCCAGCTGGATGACATATTTGTGTGTCTGCAGTAGTGACTATTTAAATTTTTCTTTGAACGATTTTCATATGCTTAGATATTGGAAGATTCCACTAAAAAGATTAGTGTTCAAACACTAATATTCATGGGTCTAAGAGTCCATGATAATAAAACATTAAATTCAGAAAGAAAATCCTGAATGTAGTTGCCAATTCCTTTGAACCTGGGGAAGTCCAGGACAAGGGGTCACAGCTTAAGGATAAGGGGGAAATCCTTTAAGACCGAGATGAGGAAAAACTTTTTCACACAGAGAGTGGTGAATCTCTGGAACTCTCTGCCACAGAGGGTAGTTGAGGCCAGTTCATTGGCTATATTTAAGAGGGAGTTAGATGTGGCCCTTGTGGCTAAAGGGATCAGGGGGTATGGAGAGAAGGCAGGTACGGGATACTGAGTTGGATGATCAGCCATGATCATATTGAATGGCGGTGCAGGCTCGAAGGGCCGAATGGCCTACTCCTGCACCTATTTTCCATGTATCTATGTATCTATGAAACATTTGGCAATTAAGTTACTTTTCCAAGTGAAGATTTTGCATTTGACAGTATGTTAATGTCCCACTTGCAAATGCCTTGTTTTGTTTTAGCCCTCTATTAACACAACAAACATAGAAACATTGTTGGTGGCTACAGATCAGGGTGAGAGAATAGTGGAACCACCTGAGAATATTCAAGAAAAAGTAGCATTCATCTTCAACAACCTCTCACAGTCCAACATGACACAAAAGGTGAGTGTTCTGAGATTGGTATTGTGGCCGTGTCTGAATTAACCTTTTTCTTGTTGATATTCTTTGAATTCAAGCAGAAGAATTAAATCCATCTCTATTGGATAGTTTCTCCTGTAAATGGACTAACTTTAACTATATTGCAACCTTCAGATAGTTCAGATACATTCAGTATTTGACATTGTTCTATTGAAATCAAATTTTGTGTAATATGTTTGCCACCCGAGTTGCTGGTGGAGCCTATCACCTGCTCAGCTCAGACATTAATGAAGTCATAGTGTCATACAGCACGGAAGCAGATCCTTCCCCCCCAACTTGCCTATGCTGACTTATATGTCCCATCTACACTCGTCCCACCTGTCCGCATTTGGCCCACATCCCTCTAAACCTTTCGTATCTATGTACCTGTCCAAATGTCTTTTAAATGTTGCTAAAGTACCTGCCTCAACTACCTCCTGTGGCAGCTAATTCCATACACCGGCCACCTGCTGTGTCAAAACGTTACCCCTCAAGTTCCGATTAAAACTTTTCCCTCTCATCTTTCCCACTTTCCAGACATTCCTTTCCCACAAACAACCTCCTCCAATCAACGTGTCTAATACCATCAAAGTTGGCCTTTCTCCAATTCAGAATATTAATTTGTGGGACCACCCTGTCTTTATCCATAACTATTTAAAAGCAAATGGAACAGTGGTCGCTCTTCCGAAACGGTTCCCCAAAGACACTTCAGTCACTTACCCGTCCAAATTTCCTAAACGTAGGTCAAGCTTTGCCCTCTCCCGTGTGAAGCCCTCTACATATTGTCTGAGGAAACTTTCCTGAACACGTTTGACAAATTCCACTCTGTCTTAAGTCTTTGGCACTATGACAGTCCCAGTCTACATTGAGAAAGTTATAACCCCCTTCTCTGACAACCTTGTTAGTCGTGCAGCTTCCTGCAGTTTCCTGGCATATTTACTCTTCTAATTCTTATTGACTCCTTGGGGGGCCTGTAGTACACTTTCAACAAGGTCAAGTCAATTTTATTTCTAAAGCACATTTAAAAACAACTCTCGTTGACCAAAGTGCTTTACATTGGTGTAAGTACTAACGTGCTATAAACAGTGGTACATAGATCAACAATACATACATAGATACATACATACAGCGCTCCCTCAGAGGACCTCAAGAAAGGCTTGAGAGTAGAAATAAGTTTAAGTCTAGACTTAAAAGAGTTGATGGAGGGGGCAGTTCTGATGAGAAGAGGGATGCTGTTCCATAGTCTAGGAGCTGCAACCGCAAAAGTGCGGTCGCCCCTGAGCTTATGCCTAGACCGCGGGATGGTCAGTAACCCCAAGTCAGCCGATCTGAGGGACCTGAGGTGGTATGGTGGGTATCACCCACTTTTTATTTTTCAGCTCCGCCCATATAGACTCACAGAATGATCCAGCAGTAATGTCACCTAAGACTACTGTGACATCTTCCTTAATTAATAAAGGAACACACCTTCCTCTTTAACCTCCACCTCCATCTCTCCTGTAGCACCTCTATAGTGGAATATTAAACTGCCAGTCCTGTCCCTCTTTTAATCAGATTTCCATAATGCTGCAACATCTCAGTTATACATACCTATCCAGACCCTAAGTTTATCTACATTACCCGTTAGGCCTCTCGCATTAAAATAAATGCAACTCAATCCAACGGTCTTTCCTTGTTCCCTGTCGTCCTCCTGTCTATTCTTTCCATTGAACTTTTTCATCACCACCTATAAGTGCATTCGCAAAGTATTCAGACCCCTTCACTTTTTCCACATTTTGTTACGTTACAGCCTTATTTTTAAATTGTTTAAATTCATTTTTTATCATCAATCTACACCCAGAATGAAGAAGTGAAAACGGGGGTTTAGGAATTTTTGCAAAGTAATTAAAAAGAAATAATGGAACTATCACATTTACATAAGTATTCAGACCCTTTGCTATGACACTCAAAATTGAGCTTAGGTTCATTGGAGTCCACCAGTGGTAAATTAAATTAATTGGACATGATTTGGAAAGGCACATACCTATATAAGGTCCCACAGTTGACAGTGCATGTCAGAGCAAAAACCAAGCCATGAAGGCGAAGGAATTGTCCATAGACCTCTGAGACAGGATTGTGGTGAGACACAGATCTGGGGAAGGGTATAAAACAATTTCTGCAGCATTGCAGATACCCAAGAGCCAGTGGCCTCTGTCGTTCTTAAATGGAAGAAATTTGGAACCACCAGGACTCTTCATAGAGCTGCCCGCCCGGCCAAACTGAGCAATCGGGGGAGAAGAGCCTTGGTCAGGGAGGTGACCAAGACCCCGATGGTCACTCTAACAGAGCTCCAGAGTTCCTCTGTGGAGATGGGAGAAACGTTCAGAAGGACCACTATATCTGCAGCACTCCACCAATCAGGCCTTTATGGTAGAGTGGCCAGACTGAAGCCACTCCTCAGTAAAAGGCACATGACAGCCCGCTTGGAGTTTGCCAAAAGGCACCTAAGAACCCTCAGACCATGAGAAACAAGATTCTCTGGTCTGATGAAACCAAGATTGAACTCTTTGGCCTGAATGCTAAGTGTCAATTCTGGAGGAAACCAGGCACCGCTCATCACCTTGCCAATACCATACCTACGGTGAAGCATGGTGGTGGCGGCATCATGCTGTGGGAATGTTTTTCAATGGCAGGAACTGGGAGACTAGTCAGGATCGAGGGAAAGATGAATGAAGCAAAGTACAGAGAGATCCTCGATGAAAACCTGCTCCAGAGCATTATGGACCTCAGACTGGGGCGGAGGTTCACCTTCCAACAGGACAACGACCCTAAGCACACAGCCAAGACAACACAGGAGTGCCTTTGTGACAAGACTGTGAATGTTTTTGAGTGGCCCAGCCAGAGCCCGGACTTGAACCCGATTGAACATCTCTGGAGGGACCTGAAAATAGCTGCGCATCGCTGCTCCCCATCCAACCTGACAGAGTTTGAGAGGATCTGCAGAGAAGAATGGGGGAAATTACCCAAACACAGGTGTGCCAAGCTTGTAGCGTCATACCCAAGAAGACTTGAGGCTGTAATCTCTGCCAAATGTGCCTCAACAAAGTATTGAGTAAAGGGTCTGAATACTTATATAAATGTGATATTTCAGTTACACATTTTAACATTTCAGCACACTTTTTAATTTTAATCTGGGTGCCACCAGCAAGGTCAGCATTTATTGTCTATTTTCAATTGCTGCAACAATCTTAAACTTTGGATTGTACCCTTATGACAAATGTATGAATAATATATTGTTACTTGGATGTTACAGGTGGAAGAGCTAAAAGAGACCGTGAAGGATGAGTTTATGCCCTGGGTATCTCAATATTTGGTTATGAAGCGGGTTAGCATTGAACCAAACTTTCACAGTCTTTACTCAAACTTTATGGATACACTAAAGAACCCTGAGTTTAACAAAATGGTGCTCACCGAAACATACAGAAACATCAAGGTAAGATTTGGAGAGGCATGAACAGATGACACTCTTACGAGATGGGTTTTATTTTTAATTTATGCCTGTTAACTTTGCAAGTTCCCCTTTTAACATTCCTCTAATTTTCTTTGCCTGATCCTAAAGGAACATATTTTGCCCTGTTGCAATTCCAAGGCACGAAGTTCTAGAACATAGAACAGTACAGCATAGTAACAAGCCTATCATCCCAATAATATCTGTGCCAAACATGATGCCAAGCTAAACTGATCTCATCTGCACATGATCCATACCCCATCATTCCCAGTATATCCATGCGTCTATCTAAAAACCTCTTAATCACCATGATTGTGGGGAGAAAATGACGTACTAAAATCCATGCAGACAACATGGGCGGTACAGTGGTACACCTGCTGCCGCACAGCACTAGAGAGCCGGTTCGTTCCTGACCTCTGGTGCTGTCTTTGTGGAGTTTGCATGTTCTCCATGTGACCACATGGGTTTCCTCTGAGTGCTGCGGTTTCCTTCCATATCCCAAAGTCGCACTGCTTTGTAGGTTAATTGGCCCCTGTAAATTATTCCTAGTGTATAGTGGGATAACTAGAGTGAACGGATGATCAAAATGGTCGGCGTGGATCAGGTGGGCCGAAGGGCCTGTTTCCATGCTGTATATCTAAACTAAACATCCTCTACCCTCATCGGTTACCTCCTGAAAAGTCGAATTCAAAGCCACATGCAAAGCCATGCTGACGGTCCCTAATTAACCCATCCTATCCTGAGGGACCCTCTCCAATAGTTTCCGCACCACTGACCTATCCTGGATTCTCTCATCCTTTCTTAAACAAAGGAACAACAATGGCTACTGGGGATAGAGGGGGTTCAGCATTATAATGTTACATAATAATAATAATAATAATTTTATTTTATGGGCGCCTTTCAAGAGTCTCAAGGACACCTTACAGAATTAAACAAGTTAAAAAACATATAATCGGAGTAAAATAAATTATAAAGACATCACCAATACACAAATTAAAGACAGAATTCGATCCAAAGACAAAAAAATCAGAAACACAATGTGAAGAGAGAGCAGCGGCAGCTAAACCGCGCCAGCGTACACTCTCCCTTCCGACAGCCATCATGGACACAGACTAAAATAGTCACATTGCACAATATTTCATTAAGCAATTAAGTACATTGCTTAATACTTCATTAAGCAATTTCTTTGGTGGCATTTCCAGCTGATGTAATTGAAGAATTTTCAGAGGCCCTTTGATAACTTACAAGTGCTAAATAGGTTTTAACAATGTGACAAATTAATTTTGACGTGGGTGTTAAATATCAATTGGCCAGTTGCAGCCCTGTTTCAGCATTTTCTCTTGCCCCTTTCAGGTACTGCTAACATCAGACAAGGCTGCGGCAAACTTTTCAGACCGATCGTTGTTGAAGAACCTGGGACACTGGTTGGGTATGATCACCCTGGCCAAAAACAAACCCATCTTGCACATTGTAAGTGCCTCCAGATTGTTGTCTCTTCAGTTTGGTTGAGTTTTTTTAGTGATGAACAGCTTTTAATTGTAACTGATTTGTTGGATAAACTGATTACATTAACGTCTTATTTTTACAAACTCTTTTATTGAAAATGTCTTGCACAGGATTTGGATGTGAAATCATTGCTGCTGGAAGCTTACATGAAAGGTCAGCAAGAGATGCTCTACGTTGTCCCTTTTATTGCCAAAGTTTTAGAGTCCAGCGTTAGGAGTATGGTAAGTAAAGATGTTTTTTTATTTTCGCTGGATAATCTAGGAGGTGACTTCTCAATCACAATAAAGAAACTACTTTGAGAAACATCTAATAAAATTCTAATGCAATTTTGCATTAGAATGCAAATTCTAACGCAATTTTGTATTGAACTTAAAATAGGTGACAAGACTTAAATACTTGTTTGTTTGGCCCCTTGTGAACTTGGTAACATTGTCTCAATTGTGATGAACCAAACACTTCTTTCAAACACTAAACTAATAAGAATATCAATTGTAGCAGCAGATAAATCCATTGGCCACAAAATTATTGGGAATCCAACATTTGACCAGCAGTTGCATGTCCTCTTTATGCTTTCCTGGATATGGTGCAGTGCCAAGTCTCTCTTTCTGCTGTTGTGATGCATTTGGATTGAATAATTAATCCCATCTAATGTGAGAGTATTGCAAAATCCAGCAAATTAATCGAAAGAGCTTTGTTTGGTCCAGTACCCTCCAATCCCCAAAATACATAAAAATTGCTAATCCCAAAAGGATGCAAATGACTAACTTGAGAATCTTAAATATCCACTGACAGCTGTAGAACTATTTATAATTTTAATGTTTAGATTAGTTTGTTGTCACATGTACAATGAATAGACAATAGGCCATTTGGCTATTCGAATAGTAGGCCATTCGGCCCTTCGAGCCAGCACCGCCATTCAATATGATCATGGCTGATCATCCACAATCAGTACCCCGTTCCTGCCTTCTTGCCATATCCCCTGACTCCGCTATCGTTAAGAGCTCTATCTAACTCTCTCTTGAAAGCATCCAGAGAATTGGCCTCCACTGCCTTCTGAGGCAGAGAATTCCACAAATTCACAACTCTCTGGGTGAAAAAGTTTTTCCTCCTCTCTGCTCTAAATGGCCTACCCCTAATTCTTAACCTGTGGCCCCTGGTTCTGAATTCCCCAACATCGGGAACACGTTTCCTGCCTCTAGCGAGTCCAATCCCTTAATTTTATGTTTCAATAATATACCCTCTCATCCTTCTAAATTCCAGAGTATACAAGCCCAGCCGCTCCATTCTATCAACATATGACAGTCCTGCCATTCTGGGAATTAACCTTGTGAACCTACGCTGCACTCACTCAATAGCAAGAATGTCCTTCCTCAAATTTGGAGACCAAAACTGCACGCAATACTCCAGGTGTGGTCTCACTAGGGCCCTGTAGTTAGCTCCTATACTCAACTCCTCTTGTTATGAAGGCCAACATGCCATTAGCTTTCTTCACTGCCTGCTGTACCTGCATGCTTCCTTTCAGTGACTGATGAACAAGGACCCCCAGATCTCGTTGTACTTTCCCTTTTCCAAACTTGACACCATTCAGATAATAATCTGCCTTCCTGTTTTTGCCACCAAAGTGGATAGCTCCACATTTATCCACATTAAACTGGATCTGAAATGCATCTGCTCACTCACCCAACCTGTCCAAATCACCCTGCATCCTCATAGCATCCTCCTCACACTTTACACTGCCACTCAGCTTTGTGTCATCTGCAAATTTGTTTGTTACTTTTTATCCCTTCATCTAAATCATTAATGTATATTGTAAACAGCTGCAGTCCCAGCACCGAGCCTTGCGGTACCCCACTAGTCACTCCCTGCCATTCCAAAAGGGACCTGTTAATCCCTACTCTGTTTCCTGTCTGCCAACCAATTTTCTATCCATGTCAGTGCCCTACAGTGCTCTAATTTTGCCCACTAATCTATGTGGGACCTTATCAAATGCTTTCTGAATGTCCAGGTACACTACATCCACTGGCTCTCCCTTGTCCATATTCCTAGTTACATCCTCAAAAAAAGCTTTTGTTCCATGCTAACTAGTCAGCGGAAAGACTATACATAATTACAATTGAGCCATCAGCAGTGTACAGATGTGCAAGATATGGTCCAGTAAAGTCCGATAAAGATAGTTCGAGGTTCTCCAATGAGGTAGATAGTAGCGCAGGACTGCTCTCCAGTTTTTGATAGGATGGTTCAATTGATTTAGCAAAATTAGACTGGAAATGGCTCCTTGATGGTAAATTGGTCTTGGAGCAATGTAAATATTCAAAGGGTTCAGGTTTGATGTTTAAAACTATCACCTTATCAATAGCGAATTGCAGGAAAGGTAAGAGATGATAAAAAAGTTATGTCATATGAGACACCTAAAGTTTAATACAGGCAAAAGCCTAACTAACATATTGAAAGAAATTGAGGAATATCAGAAAAGCAAAGAAGATATGAAAAATATTAACAAATAAAATATTAGTTCTGTTTAATAAATACTTGCAAAGCGGGTAGATATCAAAAGAACTGTGACTATTAGGCAACCAAAAAGTAACCGATGCATGAAGGCAGAGGATATGGGTACAATTGTGAATGAATATTTGGAGGCTTGATTGCAGTTGAGGAGAATGAGTGAAATATTAGGTGGGCCGAACATAGTAAAAAAACAATCTTAAGTGGCTTAGCATCTTCCTAAATGGGATAAATTGCCTGCACAGAAGAAATGTACACCAAGCTGATAAAAAGAGTCAGAGAGGAAATTTTGACTATTGGTTTTCCAATGAGCTGCTGTTATTTTAAAAGGAAGGAAGGAATCAACCAAGCGATTACAAACCAGTTTATGCTTGGTGATGAACAAATTATTGGAATTAATGTTAATGGTCAATAACCTTTTATTAAGGAAGGCACACCCTCATCAGGGACGGTACAGATTTATGATGGGAAGGCTGGATCGATTTTTTTGAGGAGCGATCAACAAGATTAATTGAGAACATTGCATTAGTTATCGGTCTGGATTTGGGTATGATTCCAAATGGTAGCCTGGTCAAAAGAATAAAGGTTCATGAGAGTGTCAAATTGGATTGAAAGTTGTCTCAGTAGCAGGAACTAAAAGTAATGATAGATGCTTTTGTGACTGGAAGGCTGTTATAATGGGTTTCCAAAGACCTCATGTGCCGTTGTAATATATATTAATAATCTAAACTAAGTACAGAGGACATGATAAAGAAGTTTGCAGTTGATGCAGTTTGAAGGGAAAGCTTTACATTTTAGGAAAATATTAATGATCTAGGTAGCAGTGACAAATTAAATCTTAATCCAGAGAAGCGTGCTATAATTCATTTGGGGAAGTGTAGTAAGGCAAGGAATAAACAGTAAATTGAAAAGATATTGAGTGATGTGGAGGAATAAAACCTAAGGTATGTCCACATATTCTTTAAGACCAATAACATGTTCGAAAAGGTATACAGGATGGCTTTAACTGAGGCAGAGAATATGAGAGCAGAGAGATTGGAGATCATAGAACAGTACAACACAGGAACAGCCCTGTGCCTCATGATCTCTGTGCCGAACATGATGTCAAATTAAGCTATTACCTTTTGCCTGCACGTGATCCATATCCTTCCATTCCTGCATATTCATGTGCCGAAAAACCTCTTAAACACTTATCTGCTTCAACCACCACCCTTGGCAGCACGTTCCAGGCACCGATAACCCAACAAAACCTGCCCTGCATCTCTCCGTTAAACTTTCACCCTCTGAATGTCCTCTTGTATTTGGCATTTCCAACTTGGGGAAAAGGGTGCAGATTGTCTGACCCATTTATGCATCTCATAATTCGATATCGTTTTATCACCTTGGCCTCCGACACTCCAGAGAAAACAATCATCTTGAGCACTGGGTACAATTCAGGTCACCAGTTAACAAAAAATGATATAATTGCACTGGAGAGTGTGCAAAGGATATTTAAAGATATTGCCAGACTTGTAAAATTGTAGCAACAAGGAAAGACTGGAATTGGGATTATTTTCTATGACACAGGAGATGAAGAAGAAACTTAATAGAAATCTATGAAGGTGTGAGAGAGAGAGAATCTAAATCCTGAGGTGGAAGGCTCAAAACTCGGGGGTGATGATTTAAAATTATTGTTTGAAGAATTGGTGGGAGGCTGTTTCTTCCAGTTGGAGAAGCAGTATAGGCTGCATTGTCGCAGGGTAAGTGGTTGAGGTAAAAAAATGATTTACACAATTCATCTTTATAATTATTTACTACAAGGGCCTGTAGTTGAATTTATTCAAGGCCACCTGTAGGAATTTGGGGATGAAGGGAATTGGGAGATTGAGTAGGAAAGAGTTGCAGGTTTGGATGCATTTTATTAATAGTAGGACCAAATTTTCATGACATGCTGCTTGTACCCAATAACTATTTATTCAATATATGAAGTGCCAATAATTGAAATGATGATATGATTCCAGTATTCCTCAGTGCTTAAAATATCAATACAATTCAGCTGTGTAGTACCTGTAATTGAACATGAATAGCAGCGACCTAATGCTTTAACTTTCAGTTAAAGCAGGATTTCTTTTGTCTATAACATTTTTAAAAGCTGTGAATTCTTGCCTTTTATGGTGATTGGCTTTCGCTATAGGGGAGGAGCAATATAGAGCTATTTTTAGAAGTTGCATCTGAGGCTTAAATTTCACTGATTGACTTCTTCTACTTTGGACCCTTTGGGATAAGAGCATTTAAATATTTTTTTTAAATCCTAGCCCAACTGTTTACATCTTCCTTGGGTTTATAGAGTAACACAACAGTTATATTGTTCCTTAAACACATTAAGGTTTCCTGCATTGTATCACATGAGTGTTATTAGAAGGAATTTAAGTTCTGAATACTAAGTCATCACCATCATTAATTTTAAGGATGACATTTAATTTTGCATAAATAACTCGCTACAATGTTACAGATCACCCTCAGTACTGTTTTACTTTTGGTTTTAATTGTTTAGATGTATTGGTATTGATGTATTTGTGTGTTTGACAGGTGTGTTAAACCACATCAGTGACTTCCACAGAAAACACTTGCAACAGTCTATTGTATTTGTGGAATTCCCTGCCACAGAGGGCAGTGGAGGCCAAATCACTGGATGGATTTAAGAGAGAGTTAGATAGAGCTCTAGGGGCTAGTGGAGTCAAGGGATATGGGGAGAAGGCAGGCACGGGTTATTGATTGGGGACGATCAGCCATGATCGCGATGAATGGCGGTGCTGGCACGAAGGGCCGAATGGCCTCCTCCTGCACCTATTTTCTATGTTTCTATGTAACTCTTCTGATACCTCATGATATATTGTTTGCTGAGCAAGATAGCCAAGCGAACCAAATTTATCTAAATCGAAGTTAATGTATTTCCTAAATATATGGGAATTAAAAATCTTTCAACAGTTGTAGTAGGAATGCTATAGTATGCCGAATGTAGTAATGGCTAGAAATTTGTGTGAAAGAGTTCAATGTGGGGTGAAGGGGAAGAATTCAAGAAATGTTCTTGGATTTTCTTCCGAGGATGTCACTATTTGGTCTCATTTATTTTGTTGTTTTACAGGTTTTTAGGCCTCCAAATCCTTGGACAATGGCTATCATGAATGTATTAGCTGAGCTACATCAAGAGCACGATTTGAAGGTAGATTTTTATCTTTGTTCTCAATGCTTTGGAAATTATCGTCACCAGTAATTGCACAGGATCTGATGCAGAATACAATTTACATAAACTTGCTCCATTGTTGAAAGAGCTAAATATTATAGAGCAAGCTCTTGAATATAGAGTCATTGAAACATTCTGCCTAACTCATCCATGGCAACCAAAATGTCCCATTTGCCTACTTTTGGCCCTTTCTAAATCTTTCTTGTCCGTGTATGTGTCTAATGTTTTTTTTAAGTTGTTATTGTACCTGCCTCAACTACTTTCTCTGTCAGCTTGTTCAATATACGCAACACCCTCTGAAAAAATTTCCCTTCAGGCTCCTACTAAATCATTCCCCCTCATTTTAAACCTTTACCTTATAGTTAGTTCTTGATTTCCCCTACCCTGGGAAGAAAACTACATTTACCTAATTTTCCTCATCATTGTATCATTCTATTGTATCTTATTCTATAAGATCACCCCTCTGCCTCCTACCCAACCTCTCCCACTAGCTTAGTTTTGGTAACATCCTCGTAAATCTTCTTTGCACTGTTTCCAGCTTGAAGGGATCTTGAGACCAGGGTGATCAAACCTGCACACGATTGCCTTCACAGCATCTTGTACAACGTCCCAACATCTATACTTAATAATCTGACTGATGAAGGCCTGCATATCAAAAGCCTTCATCACCCTATTAACCTGCCATATCACTTTCAGGGAATTGTGTACTTGTACCTCTAGATCCCAGGGCCCTACCATATACTCTACCCTGGTTTGAAGTGCCCTTTTGCTGAACTTGTATAAATAGAAGAACAAAAATATTTTGCTGTCTTTGGGGTCATTTCAAAAGTGAGCAGACTAAATTTCTTGTAGAAACCTTTATAGGGGGAAGTGGAGTGGGGAGAAGTAAGGAGAAGGTGGTCTTAAATCTTGTGAAGATATGATTTTAAAATCCAAACATGCCACGTTCCATTTCCTCCTTTCACAAGTTTGCTCAAATTTTATAGAGCTGTTATTTTGTTAAAATTAAGTATATACTGAAAATAGGGGAATTTACTTTGCTGCAAGAAAGTACATGATTTCTACCGTAAATGATACATGGTTGAGGTTGTGCTCTAACCATGTAGAATCGCTATCAAGAGATTTTGAATGTACAATTCATGATCCCAGGGGCTGTTAAAGACGCTCATCCTATAGCGCTGAGGTAAAAAAAAGAAAGTACTGGGAAAGCTTTATCAAAGAACCAGAGGATAAATAGAGAGTTGTACAGCCTTCAGCCCAAATCATCCATGCCAACCAAGCTAGCTTTCCGAGCTAGTCCCATTTCCCTTTATCTGGCCCATATCTCTCCAAACCTTTCCTATCAAGTACCTGTACAATTGGCTTTTAAATGTTAGTGCACATACCATCTCCTCTGACTGCTGGTTCCATACATGCACTATCTTCTTGTGGGATTTTTATTTCTTCAGGTTTCTGTTAAATCTTTCCCCTATCCCCTTCAACCTATGCTCTCCATCTCTCGACTTGATGGTGAACAATATCGGATGACTATTATACCTGTACTTTTAAATGTTATAAGGATAGATATTAAAATAACTGAAATGAAATTCTTACTGTAGTCTTTTGTGCCTCAGCCAAGAAACTAACTTTTGAATGCATATTGCATGTAAAAAAACTCTAGCTGCCCCCAACTTTTCACCATTTTTCAGGGAATTACTCAAAATGTGCGAACCTTGCAAATTATATTTTAATCAAGAACCAGTTTCTTGATTAAGTGATGGTTAAACTTGGAGTTTAAATGCCCCTGTCAGTCTCTTTCATTTTGTATTCTGACTAAATTCAGCTAGGAATTACTGCACTTTGTGATTCAGACAATTTGCTGTAATAAGTCTCAACTGTTTCCTCAATCAAAGATCTGAGATGCAGCTGAAATTAGGTAATGTCTACTGTAGCATAGAGAACTGAGTTTGAACATGTGCTATTTCCAATAGAATACAAGCTATATTATACTATTTGGACATGGAAACCTGCACTTGAAGTATCTCCTGGGAGTATGTAGCACCGCATTTATGTAAAATGTTTGCAAGTTGGTTAGTTTTCTCTTCTGTCCTTGGGCCGGGATTGAGGTGACCAGTTGACACCAGCACATTCTGCCGTTGTTTGCTGAAACTGTCCTCTGCTGAAGCTAATTAGATATCTTTATGGATCAAAAGTCTAAGTTTTTTAAATCTTTTACTAATATCTGGTCACTTACGTCACTCTTGTCCCAGAACTAGACTAAAGTGCATTATCCCAAGGATTTGAAAGCAGTTGTAGTGCTACTGCTGAAATGAAATAACCCAATCTATATCTGGCAGCAATTAGTATCCAATAAAATACATTTTAGGTAGACATTATTTGAAGTTCTGATCCCTTTGAAACATTTTTTTCCTCAAATAATGGGCATGATACACATAGTCATATGGCATGGAAATAAACCCTTCAGCCCAACTTGCCCATGCCGACTAAGATGCCCCATCGACACTAGATAGCCCTGCCTACATTTGGCCCATATCCCTCTAAACCGTTCCTATCCATGTACCTGTCCAAATCTCTTTGAAATGTGGTCAAAGTACCTGCCTCAACTACCTCCTTTATCAGCACATTCCATACACCCACCACCCTTGGTGTGGAAATGTTGCCCCTCAGGTTCCTATTAAATCTTTCCCTGCTCGCTTTAAACCTATATCCTCTGGTTCTTGATTTCCCCACTCTGGATAAAAGACTCTGTACATCTACCCTATCTATTCCCCTCATGATCTTGTATATCTGCCTATAGCTCAGGCCCTCAAGTTCTGGTAACATCCTTTTATATCTTCTCTGCACTTTCCAGCTTAACAACATCCTTCCTATAGCAAGGTGACTAGAACTGAACACAATGCTCCAAATGCGGCCTCGCCAATGTCTTGTATAACTGTAACATTACATTCCAACTTCTATACTCAATATCCTGACTGATGACGGCCAATGTGCCAAAACCCTATCCACCTGTGACGCCACTTTCAGGGAACTGTATATCTGGATTCCTGGATTCCTCTGCTCTGCAATGCTCCCCAGAGCCCTAACATTCACTGTGACGGTCCTGCCCTGGTTTGACTTCCCAAAATGCAACACCTCAAACATCTGCATTAAATTCCATTAACCATTCCTCAGCCCACTTGCCCAGCTGTTCAAGATCCTGCTGTAATTTTTGATGACCATCTTCGCTATCTACAATAACGCTCACTTAGTGTCATCTGCATACTTACTAATCATTCCTTGTACATTCTCATTCAAATCATTGTATAAACCACAAACAGTTATGGACTCAACACTGATCCCTGAGGCACACCACTAGCTTCCGGATTGAAAAAGATCTTCCACCATCACCTTTCCATGAAGCTAATTTTCTAACCAGTCAGCCAGCTCTCCCTGAATCCCATGCAATCTAACCTTCCAGAGCAGGCTACCAGGTGGAAATTGATCGAATGCCTCAAATATGTCCCCGGGCAGCTTGATCTGTGTACCCACCACCCAGTGCAAAAAGTTGCCTTTCGGATTCCTATTAAATCTCTCTCCTCTCACCTTAAACGAATGCCCTCTAGTTCTTGGAAGAAAAAGACTGCATTCACCTTGTCTGTTCCCCTCTGTCTTTATACACCTCTGTAAGATCACCCCTCGGCCTCCTGAGCTCCAAGTACTAACCTGCCCAACCTCTCCCTTTAGCTCAGGCCTTCGTACACTGGCAACATCCTCAAATCTTCTTGCACTTATTCAGGCTTAATGGGATCTATAAATGCATCTTCATTTATCAAAACTAATTCTGTTAGTGTTTCAAGAATTTTGGATCAAGAGCCACACTAGCTTGATGTGCACTGTGTTGATAAATTTATGTATGGTTCCTCTTGCCATAACATTAGTTTGGGAGGTATATTTAATTGTCATGTCTTTTCCAAAATCATTTTTTTTAGTTAAACCTAAAGTTTGAGATCGAAGTCTTGTGTAAAAATCTGGCTTTGGATATCAATGACTTGAAGCCTGGAACGTTATTGAAGGACAAAGACAAATTGACAAGCCTAGAAGAACAGCTATCAGCTCCAAAGAGAGAGTCCAAAATACCTGAGGAGCTACCAGTAGTTGTCACCACTGGTAAAGTGCTTTTATTTCAATTTAAAATCATATTGCTTCCATAGAAAATAAATGTTTAACATGCAATTGTTTAATTATGAGCAGAAAACGGTAAATTGGACATGGTCTTCGATCTTTTTGGATGCTTGTGTACTGCAGGTAATTATAGTAGGAGTATCATAGGGTAGGGTGAGCTTTCACAAACACAGAGTGCACTAGGACCCAGGGAGAAGTGCATTTGCAGGCGTTGCCAGTAGGCCAGATTGAAGCCTTGGTCTTTAGCTGACAAAGGAAGAGAAGTGACTCCACAACAGCTGGGAGGGGAAATGTTTTTCCAGTGGAGGAGTCAGTCTTCTGAAGGTTCAAAAATGCAGGTTCTAATACTCTAACAGCCGTGGCCATTGTGCAGTCTTTTTGGGTGCAGCAGCTATTTTAATGTAATTGCTATATAATTCTAGAATTCATGATGTGCTGTACCAGACGCTACCACCTCAGTCCTGACTGTAATGTAAGATGTAGAACGGAGGACACTGGAATTAAACATCCTAGGGTTTGGTATGCCTGCATTTTTGTGTTAATATTTTGCCATTCATTTTAATTTAGCAGATAAATGATTTTCATCAGGGAAAAGTTTCAGGATAATATATTAGATAATTGTTTAGATTTATTTTGTGTCTTAAAATAAAGCTAAATGGGGTGACTGAGATTTGTAATGCAAAGAGGAAAAGGCTATTTGTCCCTCTGACTTGTCCTGTTTAGCCATTTATCTTTGAAATATCCAAATAGTCTATCTCTTCAAAAATGAATCCAGCTTGATTAATAATAGTATTTTTGTAATTAATTTGTTTCCAATTATACTGTCTTGGCTGTGTTTATCGCTCGTGACCCTGATGCACCAGAAATCAGTCGTGCTTTTTCTCTGCCCCTGCAGTTAAATTAAAGAGGGGAGTTGTTATGGGAGCACAACAATATATATACTTATTCATTTATCTTTCTACCTATAATGTTTTATGCAAGAATTAATTATCATTATTTGTTTTTTTTTAAAGTGACATTCTGTCTGTAGAGATTTTGTTCAGCTGTTTATATTGAACTGCAGGGGATTCCTAGCGATCTTTTTAATTGAATCTATATATACAGCCTGATGTATCCTCCCAAGATTTGCGTATATGATAGAGGCTCAAAAGAGATCGTAGGCTATTCACTGGGAGCAAATCCCCGAGTAAGCTTATGCAGCACACCAATAGGGCTGCATTGCTGCATATACCTGAGCTTATGGTTATCCATTAACCCTCCTCACAACCTCAACTTTCTATTCTAGCAAGAGGATATGTGATCTGTTATTTGCCCTTTTAATATCATGTAGTCAACTGGCATTTATTTCTTTAAGCATACAAATATAGAACATAGTTGTTTGTGTGTGGTTCTCATGCATGGCCAACAGCCAGCATCTACGAAACTTCACTCCAACGGATGTAAAACCTTTACTCGACTAGGAAAGAACTAAGGGAGCTTTGCACATATTTTCTTTCACAGTGCGGTTTTAGACAATAGGTGCTGGAGTAGGCCATTTGGCCCTTCGAGCCAGCACCGCCATTCAATGTGATCATGGCTGATCATCCCCAATCAGTACCCCGTTCCTGCCTTCTCCCCATATCCCCTGACTCCGCTATTTTTAAGAGCCCTATCTAGCTCTCTCTTGAAAGCATCCAGAGAACCTGCCTCCACCGCCCTCTGAGGCAGAGAATTCCACAGACTCACCACTCTGTGAGAAAAAGTGTTTCCTCGTCTCCGTTCTAAATGGCTTACTCCTTATTCTTAAACTGTGGCCCCTGGTTCTGGACTCCTCCAACACCGGGAACATGTTTTCTGCCTCTAGCGTGTCCAAGCCCTTAACAATCTTATACGTTTCAATGAGATCCCTCTCATCCTTCTAAACTCCAGAGTGTACAAGCCCAGCCATTCTCTCAGCATATGACAGTCCTGCCATCCCAGGAATTAACCTTGTAAACCTACGCTGCACTCCCTCAATAGCAAGAATGTCCTTCCTCAATTTAGGGGACCAAAACTGCACACAATACTCCAGGTGTGGTCTCACTAGGGCTCTGTGCAACTGCAGAAGGACCTCTTTGCTCCTATATTCGATTCCTCTTGTTATAAAGGCCAACATGCCATTCGCTTTCTTCACTGCCTGCTGTACCTGCGTGCTTACTTTCATAGACTGATGTACAAGGACCCCCAGATCCCGTTGTACATCCCCTTTTCCCAACTTGACGCCATTTAGATAGTAATCTGCCTTCCTGTTTTTGCTACCAAAGTGGATAACCTCACATTTATCCGCATTAAACTTCATCTACCATGCATCTGCCCATTCCCCCAACCTGTCCAAGTCACCCTGCATTCTCATAGCATCCTCCTCATAGTTCACAGTACCACCCAGCTTTGTGTCATCTGCAAACTTGCTAATGTTACTTTGAATCCCTTCATCCAAATCATTGATGTATATTGTAAATAGCTGCGGACCCAGCACCAAGCCTTGCGGTACCCCACTAGTCACTGCCTGCCATTCTGAAAGGGACCCATTAATCCCTACTCTTTGTTTCCTGTTTGCCAACCACTTCTCTATCCATGTCAGCACTCTACCCCCAATACCATGTGCGCTAATTTTGCCCACTAATCTCCTATGTGGGACCTTATCAAATGCTTTAAGAAAGTCCAGGTACACTACATCCACTGGCTCTCCCTTGTCCATTTTCCTAGTTACATCTTCAAAAAATTCCAGAAGATTAGTCAAGCATGATTTCCCCTTCGTAAATCCATGCTGACTCGGACCGATCCTGTTACTGCTATCCAAATGTGCGGCTATGTTATCTTTTATAATTGACTCCAGCATCTTCCCCACCACCGATGTCAGGCTAACTGGTCTATATATCCCTGTTTTCTCTCTCCCGCCTTTCTTAAAAAGTGGAATAACATTAGCTACCCTCCAATCCACAGGAACTGATCCTGAGTCTATAGAACACCTGAAAACTATCACCAATGCATCCACAATTTCTAGAGCCACTTCCTTAAGTACCCTGGGATGCAGACCATCAGGCCCTGGGGATTTATCAGCCTTCAGTCCCATTAGTCTATCCAACACCATTTCCTGCCTAATGTGGATTTCCTTCAGTTCCTCTGTCACCCCAGATCCTCTGGCCACTACTATATCAGGAAGATTGTTTGTGTCCTCCTTAGTGAAGACAGATCCAAAGTACCTGTTCAACTCATCTGCCATTTCCTTGTTCCTCATAATAAATTCACCTTTTTCGCTCTTCAAGGGTCCAACTTTGGTCTTAACTAATTTATTCCTCTTCACATACCTAAAGAAGCTTTTACTGTCCTGCTTTATATTCTTTGCTAGCTTACCTTCGTACCTCATCTTTTCTCCCCGTATTGTCTTTTTGGTTATCTTCTGTTCTTTAAACATTACCCAATCCTCTTGCTTCCCGCTCATCTTTGCTACGTTGTTGTACTTCGCTTTAATTTTTATACTGTCCCTGACGTCCCTTGTCAGCCATGGTCGTCCCTTTCTCCCCTTGGAATCTTTCTTCCTCCTAGGAATGAATTGATCCTGCACCTTCTGTATTATTCCTAGAAACACCTGCCATTTTTGTTTTCTTGTCAACATTCCTCAGTATAGTTGATCCTAGTTGGTTTTAACCTATAGTATCATCACATGCTTTATCACTATGGCTTTGGGGTTTGATCAAGAAGCGACCCAACAGAATTTTCATCCACTGTGCTATTTTGAAGAATGGCAATAGTATTGCATGATAAAAGGTATGGCATAGTGGCATTTCTTTATCTAAGCTTTTCTGGAGATGTATGTCCCTATTGTGTGTTGGGTTTCTAGGATGTTGTGTGATATATGCCATGGAGTGGACATGACACCCATTTTGTCCACGCTGGTGTGGAAGCTAAAAGTTACTTTTTTGCTTGCCCAGATAACCAAGAATCTGCTTAATTTTAATGTATCTAACTCCATGCTACTTTCATATAACCCTCCTCATCTTTGAGAATGTTGGTATAAAAACAAAATGCTGGAAACACTCAGCGACCTGTGGAAACAAGTTGATGTTTCAGTTGGGAAATTCTTCAGCACATATATGGCTGCTTAGTCTTTCAGATGGAACTGAACATCATTAAACATTTACATCTGGTTCTACCCTCCCAGCGTTCTTTGTACTCGTAATGCTTTATTGTGCTGCCATTTTGGTGTCCTGGATTACAAAATAATGTCTGTCCTGGAAATTCTGGTCACAACTGAGGGTTTCCCATGGCAGCTTTTGGAACAATTGAGTAATCAAAGTTCATAACCGTTTCTATCCAAGCGAGATGTTATCATTCCAGAATCAAGGGGTGCTTTCATCATTTCAGCAGTGGACATTCCATACAGCTTGGAGAGCTTGCCACTTTTCTTTCCAGCTTGCAGAGAAGACGGTTACTGCAATTTCATTTCTCACAGGGGCTTGATATGTTTCCAACAATCAAATAAGCAATGTATATAGCTATCCTTCTCTATGATTACTTCTCCCATGTCAGAGCAGTTGAATGAAGCATTAATATGATTTTATTTTTATCCCCACCTTGGTGCTCAATATTGTATTAATATGTGAAGGTTGAACAACTTGGTGTTATGTGTAATTTGAAATTTCGTTATTTAAAAAATTCTCAGTGGTGGAAGACGTTTGTGGGTGTTCCATGAAGCTTACAGATGTATTAATGAATGTACCATTGAAATAGTTGACCAGCCAAACTTCTTTGCTGTCAACCTTAGTCTCAGGTGTTTTGAATGATTCCTTCAAGGCTCCACAGTCCAAAGGGGAGGGGGAGATTAAAGAGGAACCATACCATAAGGTGGAAATTGTTTTTGTTTTTAAATACTCATTGGGTTACTGGAGTTCATTTCTGTCTACCCAACACAAATTTATCCTAATGCAGCTTTCTCTAATATTCAATAGGCTCTTGTTTTATCCTTCAGGGGAACATGGTTAACCTTCATGGAAGGTTAACTTGGCTTTCAAAAATGATTTGTAGCAGTGTGAATCAATGTATCCAGACAAATGTTTAATTGTGTACTGTGACAATTTTGTAAATAGTTTTAATGTTTTATTTTAATGAGGTCTATCAAAATTATAAGTGAAAAATCAATCAAAAAACAACAAATGTTTCCTTCTACTTTACAAGTTGGGAAAGTGCTAAGTGTTCGATCAGGTCTGGCATCAGTGCTGCATTGGGAAAGCACAGCACTGACACAGTTCTTGACACGGGCCTGATGCTGATGGGTCACAAGTAATCCTTGTCACACCTGGGCACATTGGAATAATTGAACTGTGTTTGTTTACTTCAGATCAGAAGATTAAGATGTTTTAAAGTCCAGTACTTTATTTATAAAGTTTCAAATAGCAGCAATATATTAATTCAACTGTTGAACAAAATTGCAGTTGAAACATATTAACTTTTGTTGTTGCTTATTTTGCTTCCAAATTACTGGAAATGTGCCTTTATTTTTCTCAAAGTTACACTGATATATTTTTGCATTAATTTGAAAATGTCCTTTACTCCCTGAAATGTGAAAATCCCTTATGTTCTTAGAATCTTATGTCATAAACAAGAAAATAATGTTGTAGAATTAATGGTGTGCTTTTGCTTTCCAGCTGCATCAGTGACTCCAGCAACAACTACCACATGTACCGCCACTGGACCTCCACAGCCACAGTTCAGCTATCATGACATCAATGTATATTCACTGGCTGCCTTGGCTCCTCACATTACAGTCAATCCAAATGTAAGTATGTTTCTTTACAATATGTCAGTGGTGGGCAATATGACATTCTGTATTTGCAACACTTGAACAATTGTGCATTGTATAAATGATTAGTGTGTACATGGAACACTTTGGAGCCTTTGCTGCTTTGGCATTTATATTGTTTCCAGTTACTTCAGGCATGAAATCAATCAACAATTTAACCAAGGAATAGCAAGATGCTATATTAGATGTTTGCAATGGTCAGATTTGAGTGTATGGGAAGGCTGGTGAAAATTAAAAGTATATATTTTTACAGCACATTTCACAAACTCTGGAAGTTTCAGCATTCTGGGGGAAGATAAGGATGATATCACAGTAACACTTGTTGCACATCAAACAAAAAACCAATGTTGACTAATAAGAATCAAAATAGTTTGAAAAATTACTCAGGAACCTGCAGCAACATGACTTTTAAGCTTTCATTTTTTTGTTATTTCACTTTAACCATTTTCTCACCCAAAGATTGATGCATATTTTCAAAATGCAGTAATCCATTTCCATGATAATATCAATTAAAATACAATGCGTGCTTTGGATGTAATGCAGAGATTAGATTACCTACAAGGAACATGATGTGAAGCATTACCATTACCAGCTCCACTGTTATCAATGCACCATTTTCCTTCTGTCTAAATCAATTGTTAAATCCACTGGTTGTATCCAAGGATATCAACCATCTAGTGCTGCTACATCTAGCAGTTATTGATTACTAGGGTGCAGAGGAATACGAGGGTGCTACATAACACAGCTGGTGGTGCTACTGCCTCACAGCATCAAAGATCCTGACTTCAGGTGCTGTCTGTGTAGAGTTTGTATGTTCTCCCTGTGATCGCATGGGATTCCTCCGAGCGAAAGTTGGGTAACATTGAACTAGCACGAACAGGTGATCGATGGTCGACATGGACTCAAATAGGCCGAAGGACCGGATTCCTCTTTTAAAACAAAACATTGTTTTCAATTATCACCCTCGGCCCTTGTGAATAAATGTTAAGACTTCACATTTTAAGGGCAGTACTGGTTGATTTGGAAGATAGTATGTTGATATCTATTCTTAATGCACCTTAAATACAATGCAGTTTCAATCTTTTAACCTTGCTTTATTTAAACTAGTTTAAATGGTTTTCTAAGCCTGTTCAGAATTAATCTAAGACTCTCATTGATTTAAGAAGTATTTTGTTAGTAAATTAAAAATTTGGGAGCATCTGCATGCGCAAAGCAGTTTGATTAACCGGCTATTTATGGTTCCCTTTTCAGATTCCTTTGTTCCAAGCCCATCCACAACTGAAATCATATGTTCGGCAAGCAATAGACCGTGCTGTGCAGGAGCTTGTTCATCCTGTCGTTGACCGGTCAATCAAAATTGCCATGACCACCTGCGAACAGATAGTCCGAAAAGACTTTGCCCTAGATTCTGAGGAGTCACGGATGCGAGTTGCAGCACACCACATGATGCGTAACCTGACTGCTGGGATGGCCATGATTACGTGCAGGGAGCCTTTACTAATGAGCATTGCTACAAACCTAAAGAACAACTTTGCCACTGCTCTACGGGTTAGTAAATCTCCCTCCTTTCCTACTGTATCTTACAGTTGTGTGCCACAGGGTCTTGAAAAGGAAATGTCATGCTCTTTCTACTGGCATTTAAGCTAAAGAGAAGGCAAGGCGATAACCTCAGTTGATGGAAAGCTGCTTTGGGATTTCCTCTGGTCATGAGGGTTTCATTCTGATGAAATAACAAGTATGAAATGGAGGGACTTTGTTGTTTGACCACCTCAAGGATATTGTAAATTTTGCATACCTACCAATAACACCATTATCACAACTAGGTTGATCATCGGAAATCGGATTGGAGTTGAAAGGTGAGGGAAATGCATTTGACCATTTATCGTGAAATTATATGCAGTTAGAGAAGGATACTGCAGAGTACTCAATTGTTTAGTATGCTGGGTGGAGAGAAGGGATAGTGTGTCGGAGAGAACTGCAGGTGCTGGTTTAAATCGAAGGTAGACACAAAATGCTGGAGTAACTCAGCGGGACAGGAAACATCTCTGGAGAGAAGGTGTGGGTGACGTTTTGGGTCGAAACCCTTCTTCAGACAGAGTTACTCTAGCATTTTGTATCTACCTTTTATAGAGAAGGGATAGTTGTATGCATGTTAAAAATGAAGACAATTTTTAATAATTCACTTCTGATTTACATTGGAACAATATGCATCAATAACTAAATTGTATATTGACATTTCATTTTGCCTGTCATGTTTTTAGGCAATCCATCCATGCCTTTTTCAAGCACAATGTACTTGTACTTTTACCCTTTTTGTTGACTTGTAAGCTTAGTTGTCCTTTATCAAGCACTATTTTTAAACCTGTGCCTGGGCCTTCTTACCAACACAGGCTACGCTATAGTGCAAAAGAATATCCTTGGTTGTAAACATGAGCTCTATTAATTATTCTTGCTCTAATTCAAGCCATGGAACAGTTCTAAAACAAGCTAGTATCATTACATTTAACCGTTGGAATTTAGTGATGTTTGCGTGCTTTAGGTTCACTCGATGTGTATAACGAACTGTGCAGTAGCCTTGTTAATATCTTGTTTAAAAGAAGTATTGGTCGAATTCAAAATATATTTTTGTTCTGAAGGTAAAATATTTCAAATCTCAATTTCTCCTACTCTCAATTTCTCTCTCCGCCGCATCTGCTCTCATCCGAGATGTCCCCCCTTTTTTAAAAAGTAATTTTGGTTTCCCTTCTGTCATCAATGGATCCCTCACCCGTGTCTCCTCCGTGTCCTGTAGTTCTGTTCTCACTCCTTCCTCCCCTAAACGGAACAAGGATAGAGTTTCCCACGTCCTTGTCTTTCATCCCAACGGCTTCCGCATTTAACATATCATTCTCTGACATCTACCACCTTCAACGTGATTCCATCACGTCACATCTTCCATTCCCCATTATTTTCTGCCTTCCGAAGAGACCACTCCCTCAACTCCTTGGTTCACTCCTCCCTTCCCACCCAAACCATCCGCTCGCCGGGTACTTTCCCCTGCAACCGTACGAGATGTAACAGCTTCCATCCAGAGACTCCAGCAGTCCTTCCAGATGAGACGGATTCATGTGCACCACCTCTAACCTCATCTACTGCATTGTGTTCTCGATGCAGCCTCCTGTACATCATCGAGACCAAACATAGACTTGCCAACCTTTTCACTGAACATGTGCACAGTCCGCCAATGCCTGCTGGATCTCCTGGTTGCAAACGATTTCTGTCATTCCCATACTGACCTTTCTGACCTTGGCCTCCATTGCCAGGGTGAGGCCGCATGTCAACAGGAGCGGGACCTCGTATTTCATAAGAAGCTTGCGACTTCACAGTAAGAGCATTGAATTCTCCAATTTTTGGTAACTAATACTGTGCCTCATCTGGAATCATGCTCAATTTGCCTTTTCCACCCATATTCCTTCCTCTGGCTTCACAATTCACACCTCTTCTATCCATAACGCACACATTTTGCCTTTTCATCTGTCAAACCATTTGCCTATCAAATACCACCCTCCCCTGCATCAACATACCATTTGTCCTACTGCCCCTCCCCTCCTCGCAATATTTAAGATATGGCAGTGTGAGCTGCTAGGAGGATGCTATGAGGCTGCAGGGTAACTTAGATAGGTTGGGTGAGTGGGCAGATGCATGGCAGATGCAGTATAATGTGGATAAATGTGAGGTTATCCATTTTGGTGGCAAGAACAGGAAGGCAGATTATTATCTGAATGGTGTCAGATTAGGTAAAGGGGAGGTGCAACGAGACCTGGGTGTGCTTATACATCAGTCACTGAAAGTAAGCATGCAGGTACAGCAGGCAGCGAAGAAAGCGAATGGCATGTTGGCCTTCATTGCGAGAGGATTTCAGTTTAGGAGCAAGGAGGTCCTACTGAAGTTGCACAGGGCCCTGGTGAGACCGCACCTGGAGTATTGTGTGCAATTTTGGTCGCCTAATTTGAGGAAGGGCATTATTGCTATTGAGGGAGTGCAGCGTAGGTTCACCAGGTTAATTTCCACGATGGTGGGACTGACATATGATGAAAGGATGGGTCGACTGGGCTTGTGTTTACTGAAATTTAGGATGAGAGGGGATCTTATAGAAACATATGAAATTCTTAAAGGATTGGACAGGCTAGATGCAGGAAAAATATTCCCAATGTTGGAGTCTAGAACCAGGGGTCACAGTTCAAGAATAAGGGGTCACTCAGGCCATTTAGGACTGAGATGAGGAAAAACTTTTTCACTCAGTGTTGTGAATCTGTGGAATTCTCTGCCACAGAAGGCAGTGGAGGTCAATTCACTGGATGTTGTTCAAGAGAGAGTTAGATTTACAGTGGCTTGCAAAAGTATTCATACCCCTTGAACTTTTCCACATTTTGTCACGTTACAACCACAAACGTAAATGTATTTTATTGAGATTTTATGTGATAGACCAACACAAAGTGGCGCATAATTGTGAAGTGGAAGGAAAATGATACATGGTTTTCAAATTTTTTTACAAATAAAAACCGGAAAAGTGTGGCGTGCAAAAGTATTCAGCCCCCTTTACTCTGATACCCCGAAATAAAATCCAGTGCAACCAATTGCCTTCAGAAGTCACCTAATTTGTAAATAGAGTCCACTTGTGTGTAATCTAATCTCAGTATAAATACAGCTGTTCTGTGAAGGCCTCAGAGGTTTGTTGGAGAACATTAGTGAACAAACAGCATCATGAAGCCCAAGGAACACACCAGACAGGTCAGGGATAAAGTTGTGGAGAAGTTTAAAGCAGGGTTAGGTTATAAAAACATATCCCAAGCTTTGAACATCTCACGGAGCACTGTTCAATCCATCATCCGAAAATGGAAAGAGTATGGCACAACTGCAAACCTACCAAGACATGGCCATCCACCTAAACTGACAGGCCGGGCAAGGAGAGCATTGATCAGAGAAGCAGCCAAGAGGCCCATGGTAACTCTGGAGGAGCTGCAGAGATCCACAGCTGAGGTGGGAGAATTTGTCCACAGGACAACTATTAGTTGTGCACTACACAAATCGGGCCTTTATGGAAGAGTGGCAAGAAGAAAGCCATTGTTGAAAAAAAGCCATAAGAAGTCCCGTTTGCAGTTTGCCACAAGCCATGTGGGGGGCATAGCAAACATGTGGAGGAAGGTGCTCTGGTCAGATGAGACCAAAATTGAAGTTTTTGGCCTAAATGCAAAACGCTATGTGTGGCGGGAACCTAACACTGCACATCACCCTGAACACACCATCCCCACTGTGAAACATGGTGGTGGCAGCATCATGCTGTGGGGATGCTTTTCTTCAGCAGGGACAGGGAAGCTGGTCAGAGTTGATGGGAAGATGGATGGAGGCAAATACAGGGCAATCTTGGAAGAAAACCTGTTGGAGTCTGCAAAAGACTTGAGACTGGGGCGGAGGTTCACCTTCCAGCAGGACAACGACCCTAAACATACAGCCAGAGCTACAATGGAATAGTTTAGATCAAAGCATATTCATGTGTTAGAATGGCCCAGTCAAAGTCCAGATCTAAATCCAATTGAGAATCTCTGGCAAGACTCGAAAATTGCTGTTCACAGATGCTCTCCATCCAATCTGACTGAGCTTGAGCTATTTTGCAAAGAAGAATGGGCAAAAATTTCAGTCTCTAGATGTGCAAAGCTGGTAGAGACATACCCCAAAAGACTTGCAGCTGTAATTGCAGCGAAAGATGGTTCTACAAAGTATTGACTCAGGGGGGCTGAATACTTTTGCACGCCACACTTTTCAGTTTTTTATTTGTAAAAAAAATTTGAAAACCATGTATCAATTTCCTTCCACTTCACAATTATGCACCACTTTGTGTAGGTCTATCACATAAAATCCCAATAAAATACATTTATGTTTGTGGTTGTAACGTGACAAAATGTGGAAAAGTTCAAGGGGTATGAAAACGTTTGCAAGCCACTGTAGCTCTTAGGGCTAAAGGAATCGAGGGATATGGGGAAAAAGCAGGAACAGGATACTGATTTTAGATGATCAGCCATGATCATATTGAATGGCAGTGCTAGCTCAAAGGGCTGAATGACCTACCCTGCACCTATTTTTCTATGTGTCTAAGATGTATTTAGACAGGTACAAGGACAGGATAGGTTTGGAGGGATTGGGGTCAAACGTGGGCAGGTGGGATCAGTGTAGATGGGGCATGTTGGGCCAAAGGGCCTATTTCCATGATATATGACTATGACTCTCCACCACCAACACAATCAGTCTGAAGAACTCTCTGAAGAAGGCTCCCAAAGCGAAATGTCACCTATCCATGTTCGCCAGACCCACTGAGTTACTTCAACACTTTCTTTCTTTTGTACACCAGCATCTGCAATTCCTTGTGTCTCTTTTTAAAGTTCAATCTAGGTTGCTTGGAAGCAATTTATTGACAAGTGCTTGATGGACATTCACTTATATTGACTCAACTGGCGAACCCTGAAATTTGTTAATTTTCTCCTGCAGGCTGCATCTCCACAACAGAGAGAGATGATGGAACAAGCAGCTGCCCAGATAGCACAAGACAACTGTGAGCTAGCATGTTGTTTTATTCAGAAAACAGCTGTTGAAAAAGCAGGCCCTGAAATGGATAAACGACTTGCAACAGTAAGTTTCTTGCCCTTTTTTGCACCAACCCTCAGTTTGTCACTGCTGCATCTAGTTAATATTTTGTTTCAATTTATAGGAATTTGAACTTCGGAAGCATGCCAGACAGGAAGGTCGACGATACTGTGATCCTGTAGTACTGACCTACCAGGCTGAGCGTATGCCTGAGCAAATCAGATTAAAGGTTTGATTTTTTTTTTAAATTTATGTCTAATTTAAAGATTTTTTTGTGAATGGAATAGTTACTATGTAAGATGACCCTTAAAAGGCATTGTCATGCAGCACAGAGGTTCTTTGGCTTGCCGTGTCGATACTAATCATTTTTTTCTGGCACTTGGTCTGTAACATTCAGTGCATTGGCAATTTAAGCGCTTATCTAGATATTTCAATGTTGTGAGGGTATCACCACTAACTTAGACACTGCGTTTCAGATTACAACCTCCCCCTGAGTTCATCTTCCGATCTCCTCTCAACCTCAACCTTCATCCTAAACCTACACCCGCTAGCTTTAGATACTTTGCAAAAGGAAAATTATGATCTACCCTATCTGTTCCCCTCATTTTGCAAATCTATGTCATGTCCCCCTCGGCCTCCATTATTCCAAGAAAAATAATTCCATCCTAACCAGTCACTTGTAACTGAGCTGCTCAATCAGGCAATGCCTTGTTGAATCTCCTCTGCATTTTCTGTATAATCATGTATTTTCATGTATGTAGTATGGTGATAAGAAATGAAGATAGTATTTCAGATATAGCTTTACCAATGTTTTATAAAACTGTACCATAACTTCCCCCTCTTATATTTGGTGCACTATCTAATCCATGTGTCATCTTCAACTTATCTACCTGTGCTGCCATCTTTAGGACACCTTGGACATGTAGGCATGGGTCCCTCTGTTCCTCAATATTCTGTCTATTTATTGTACACGTCCTGGCCTTATTAGTCCTCCCAAAGTGCTTGACTTCAAATTTATACAGTTTAAATTCTATCAATGTTGGTTTGCCATTCTTACTCACTGATGAACACCATCCATTAGCCTAAGAATACCTTCCTCACTATTGACAACCCTACCGAGTTTTCTTGTCATCTTTAAACCTACTAACCATGCATCCTATGTTAATATCCAATTTATTAATGTATATTGCAAACAATAATGGCCCCGCAAATCATCCCTGCAGTACACCATTGCTCATGTGTCTGTTTTCATGTATATCTTTCAAAGTAGACTTAAATCGATAGCAGGTTAATGAACTGCATCAAAATGTTATCCCAGTAACATTTATTGCTGAAACATTTAATGGAATTGGAAAACGATTGCTGACATAAGGACCAAATAAAACTTGTCTGAGAGACATAATACTTTGTAGCCTTGGATCATCTTGACATGAAAATGCTGCAGAGATTCTATCTGAAGCGAGTCGTGACAGACAAAATAATTAACATATGGCTGTCAATAAATATTTAATAATAGCGCTCTCTTCCCATTCCGCTTCGACAGTCCTGGAATGGGCATTATTTTCTTGCTACTTTTTGTCAATCACCTATGCCATCTCTATGACCAGATATTGAGTAAGCAGAACAATTTAGTACTTTGTGTCTCAGTAAAATGAAATTTTTTTCAATTACATGCTTCCTTGAATTTTTACAATTGTGAATAATGTCAATGATGCTATTGTCTTGCTCCTTTCCCAACTTCATATCACTCACCCTAACACATGTCAGAGCAGAAATCGTGAATGAATTATGATCTAAATTGCTGTAGGAATGTAAACATTCTGAAGAAAGGTCTCGACCCGAAATGTCACCCACTCCTGCTCTCCAGAGATGCTGCCTGTCCCGCTGAGTTACTCCAGCTTTTTGTGTCTATATTCTGGTGTGAATTTTATTATTATTTTCTTATTTAGCACCTTTCTTTTGTTCAGCAAATTTAATGTATTAACTGATTGGTGCTATGGCAGAATGAACAGCTAAGTCTCATTTTTTTATTTATAGGTGGGTGGTGTAGATCCTAAACAACTGGCTGTGTACGAAGAGTTTGCACGCAACATCCCAGGATTTCTACCCAGCAATGACATTTCACAGCCCACAGGCTTCTTGGCCAAGCCCATGCAGGTACTTTAGAGACTCCACATAATGTTGAACTTTTCTCCTCTGATTTATATAGAATGTAACTGGTTAATTATTGCCAAAGTTGTGGAAGGCATAATAGTACACAATATTGCATAATTGAATAGTAATCTCGGAATCTCAGGTAAAATTGATTGAGAAAAGAATTTGAAATAGAATAAAACTCAATTAGATTTATTGGAATTGGAATTAATCCAATTTAATTGGATTAAGATGGGTCAGGACCAGAGATGTGTTGATCGGGTACAGGGGGAGTGAGAACAATAAGAGATCGTAATGCACATGGGCACTAATGGCGCAGGTAGATAGATTAATGAGGACCCACACAGTGCGAACAATTTTTTCTCCAGAAATTGGCATTTTGCATGCAGATTTCATGTTCTGCCACCATTTTAAGTAAAACAGCAGTATTTGCTCGAGTCATTCATTATTGAGCTTCTGATTCCTCTGCTATACTCTGGGGCAAGAAACACAGAAAATTTGATTACATCGATAGCTTGAGTTCTCTGTTTTGCTGATTCAATTCAGTGATTACAGCTTAAGTTCTTGCTAACATGGTCTTTCAATATCGTATCCTTTGCAAGCGACTTTGAGTCCTGAAAAGCGCTATATAAATAAAATCTATTATTATTATTATATGTGGTTGAACTCTATTTACATAGAAATTGAAGAGTTTCTAGCATTGTTCCCCTTTGTGGTCAAGAAATCAGTGAAATCTTGGATCTTTTGTCATTCACAGCAAGCTTGGGCAACTGACGATATTGCACAGATTTATGACAAGTGCATCACAGAATTGGAGCAACATCTCCATGCAATTCCACCATCTCTGGCCATGAACCCCCAGGCTCAGGCACTTCGCAATTTATTGGAAGCCGTGGTAATGGCCAGGAATTCACGTGATGCTATTGCTGCTCTTGGGCTCCTGCAGAAGGCAAGTACTCTGTAGAGTTCCTAATTCAATTATTTAGCCAATCTGAAATAGACAAAAATAGCTTTATCATTATTAAATTGAATATTAAAGAAACTGAGTCTTTATGGTAATGGCTTTTTGGTTTGCATGATACCTGTTATTGTTTAGTTGACTAGCCTTTCAGACAGGTATATGTTTT
Source organism: Malacoraja senta (assembly GCA_038087875.1). NCBI lineage: Eukaryota > Metazoa > Chordata > Chondrichthyes > Rajiformes > Rajidae > Malacoraja > Malacoraja senta. Next base: position 176,431,340 of record CM075978.1, read on the forward strand.
CGGGTACTACTAGAGAGATGGCCTCTCAGAGAAAAGCAACAGCAGCTAAGTTTGTAGCACCATAATGCCCAGCAATGGTTTGGGAGGGGGGGGGGGGGGGGGTGGAGTCTGCGCAAAGAATTGCGTGGAGTCTAAGTGAGCAAACTTGATGGTAAGGGGAATAGATGGGCAGTTTTATGGCGGAAAGCAAAACTCCAGAATAGTGTATTGCCTGTCAGGCTCAGGGATGCCTATTAGGTACAGGGTATACTGTAGGGGGGAGGGTGGGGGGGGGGGGGGGGGGGGAGGGGTAGGATGTAGAATAGGAAAGTTTCATTGGCAGAGCAGATGGGCAGGAAAGGGAATATGGGGGGACTAGAAGGCTTAACTGCATAACTTTAGTATAAGGAACGTCGTGGGCAAGTCAGATGAGCTTAGCATATAGATCAACACTTGGAATTATGTTATTGCAATCACAAAACTGGTGGATGGGAGGGCGGGCCCGGCCCGACAGCTTAATGTGGGGTACATAACTCCAGTGTGTGAGAGGAATGCCAAAAGAGGGGGCAGTCACACTACTGGTTAGCAAGAACATCACAGCAAAACAGAGGATATCCTGGAAGGATTGTCCAATAAAGTGGTATGGGTAGTATTTAGGAATGAGAGTAATGATTACTTTTCTATTATATTATAGGCCTCCAATAATCAGCAGGGAGTAGAGGAAGAAATATGTAAACAAATTGCAAAAGATGTAAGAGCAATAACGCTTTTATGTATAAAGAGCCCTACAAATGACGTTATCTTTGGAAATTAAACTGGCCAGGCGGTGGAACGGGGAACCCTTCGGGAACCTAGTATGGGCAAATGGCATTAGTGTATATGTGCAAAACAAAAGCTTTTCACTGTATCTCGGTATCACGTGACAATAATATACTAATACAAAAAAATGTCAGCATGGATGAGGTGGGCTGAAGGGTCTGCATCATAGAACTCTATCACTATAGAAACCAGGACTTTGATTTCGTAATTTCCTGATGATACAATTAATTGTATGTGACTCGGATGTCTGACACTTTTAATTGAAGGCCGTGGAGGGACTGCTGGATGCCACGAGTGGTGCTGACCCAGACCTCTTACTTCGATACAGAGAATGCCATTTGTTGGTTTTGAAAGCGCTGCAGGATGGACGTGCCTATGGATCTCAGTGGTGTAACAATAAAATCACTAGGTATGTAAGCAAGGTGATGAGATATTTGATTGCATTTGTAACTTGTTCTATAGGACACTGGATATTAAAGCAGAAATAACTACTGATGCAGTTCCCACTGACGCATTATCACTGAGAGCAATTTCAAGAAATAATAGGGAAACCCATATTTAAAACTTGTGCAGAGTCTCTAATAATCCAGGAGTAGGCCATGTCCTGGCCCCTCAACAAGTTGGTGTGGATTGCAAAAGCAAATATCACCTAATAGTAAATACAATGTTAATTCTTCTAGGTGGCAGAAAACTTCAAGCTACACATGCAGTAAAATTATTGTTCATTCTCCAATAGAAAACATTGCAAAGAGACAAGGAATAAATGCCAAAGCCGCTTCCTGGTGAATGGCATGAATTTTTGAATTCCCAGAAATATGCTGTCTTTGTTTATTACTGGGTGGAGGGAAGCTTGTCAAAGGACTTCTGCCAATGTGTATAATTCTTTACCATTAATGCTGTTTAGTAAACATTCTGAAGAAGGGTCTCGACCTGAAATGTCACCCATTCCTGCTCTCCAGAGATGCTGCCTGTCCCGCTGAGTTACTCCAGCTTTTTGTGTCTATATTCTGGTGTGAATTATGTACAAATCAACAGCCTTCATTTATATCAAAATTTTACTGTCCAATGACACTAAGATGCTTCAAAAACAAAGGTTATCAAATAAAATTATGCGCAAGCCACAACAGAATATTAAGCCAAAATCTTGTTTGTTGGTAGATTTTAAGAGACTGACAAAAGAGAAGGCTAAAGATGAGATGTAATGTGGTTGAAGATATTTAATTTTTGGGACCTGGGCATTTGATGACTTGGCTACCAATGGTAGGGCAGCAAAAATTATGGATGTACAAGAGGCTTAAATTGGAGGACAACAAATGTTTTGAGAGCCAGAAGAGGTTAGCGATGATGAAGAACCTTCACTTCATACTACCATTATATATATGCAGTACAAGTGATTATATTTGTAAACTGCTTCTGTTTGGACTAGCTTTTAACTGGTTCCTTATTTGTTCTAATAGGTGCCTAATTGAGTGCCGTGATGAATACAAGTATAATGTAGATGCTGTGGAATTGCTCATTAGACATCATCTAGTGAACATGCAACAGTATGATATTCACTTAGCCCAGGTAAGAGCGTGCAGAATAGAATGTAGATTTCAGGCTGGTGGTACACCAGCTAAATAAGGCTGGTGTACTGCAATCTTGCATTCTGTTTTAAATCAATGGCAAAATGTTCTGCCCAAGGATCCCGTGCTTTCCTTTAATGTAAGCAGGGTATCTCAACTGCTTACATCATTTTGGTGTAAGTCATAACCCTCAGTGTTCTGCTTTGAGTTTTCAGTGATAGACGTTACATTTTGTAATTTAGAGATTACGAGCTGAATTCAGCAACTTTGGGGGAAATGGGTCCTTAGACCACTGAATTTGTGCTGCCCATCAACTACCCATTTAACTAACTAATGCTATGTTAATCCCACTTTTTTTTTTTCTCCCTCCATTTTCATGACTTGCTCCCAGATCCAACCACTCACCTGGACACGAGACGATTTATAATGTAACCACCAAACTCTTACGCAGAGCACTTTTTCTGTTGTTTAAAAACTCCAAGCTGTGGAATACCATCAGAATCTGCAATATCCCATGGAATGCTGAAACAAATGGAATGCTATTTTGTTGCATTATAAATAACACTAATGCAAGTGCATTAAAATACATTGAAATCCTAGAAGTTACATTTAAAAGAGATAATTGTGTACAGTAATTGTAATTTGTGGAAATATGTTTACAGTTCTAAGGTTTTATTAAATCAATAAATGGATAAGTATTTTGTGTGATCAGTTTGAAAATACCAATTTCTCAGCAGCAGTCCAGTTCATACAGCAACCACAGCAAGTAATCTCGTTACTAAATAATCTAGCAACACGATCAAGTAATCTAGCAACAATATTATACCTGTTACATGGCATTTTGAATGGCATAGAATGTTGAATAGTTTAGTGCATCATCGTGGAAGATCTTTTCAGGCAGTCCCTGGGGATTAAGGACAACTTCCTTCCACTACAGTACTGTGGGTTTTGAGGTGGGGATTGAGGTCAGTGTGAAATCCACAGACTTTACCGCACATGGGACAGGAAGTAATTGATGGGCAGGTAGGTGGAAAATTTCAGAGGTGATGCGCTCTTTCTGCATACACTAGGCTTCTGTGTACTCCCGATACATGGCCTCAAGATTCTGAAAGGCACCTTGAAAGCACCTCTTCCATTTTGGTCATGGGGTTGAAGCTTGTGTAAACCAATAATGAGAGCATAACAGATGGGCTGTCATCTCCACAGTTAAAAACGTGTGTCCTCATAATAGAGAGGAAATGGGATAAGAAAATGTTATACCTCAGATTGTATTTATACCTAACTATGAGATAAGTTGAGTTAGATTTAGCTCCTGAAATGAAACTTAATACTCTTAACTCAGCAGAAAAATCCTGGTGAAGTTTGGAGGTTTTTTCCATAATCATGCTTTATGTTGGAAATGTAAACAATTTAGTTTAAAACTATTGGCATTTTATGATAAGATAATTGCTCGTTACTCAACTGAGCATTGACATACAAAGTATTTGGCTTAAAAGTAGTGAAAGGGTTTAGTGCGGTCATCCTGCAACCCTTGCAATTGATCCTAAATTGCAGCTGGCTGATGAACAGTCAGCTCAGAAGTTCCATTGGGTTATATGTTCCAACCTGCAGGAGTTCCCTTGAGGGGATTATTTTCTTAATTTCTGACAATGCTGCTCTTTGATGATCTAATTAAAAGTATTAATAGCACATCTATGGATGACTGTGAACTCTTAACTCTTTCGTGAGACGGATGAATCTCCAAAAGTCTTTTACATGTGAATTGGTCCACTTACTCCCCAAACTAAACAAGCCTTTTGTGGAAATTGTGTGTTACTCCAGAGCTCAACACCAGTGCCTTCCAAGGATGAGTTCTTAGTTCCATATAATATTCCCTTTATACTCATGACTATATGGCCAAATTTGTCTCTAATTACATCTACAGGTTTGCAAACGACAGCATTTTAGTGGAATCATGAATCACGAAGCAGAATAAAGTTTAGTTTAGAGATGCAGCATGAGAACAGTTCTTTCAGCCCACCAAGTCCACACCAACCATCAATCACTCACACACTAGTTTCATGTTATTCCACTTTCACACCCTACACAGTAGGGGCAATTTACAGAAGCCAATTAACCTACAAGCCTTCACGTCTTCGGAATGTGGGTGGAAGCCAGAGCACCGGGAGAAAACGCACGCAGTTGTAGGGAGAATGTACAAACTCGCAAAGACAGCACCTGTAGACAGAATCGAACCCAGGTATCTGGCACTGGGAGGGAGCAACTCTACTGCGGTGTCACTGTGCCGTCTGGAAAGACATGGAGAATTTAGTGACACGGTGTCAGGATAATAACTTCTCCCTCAATGTCAGCAAGGTGAAGGAGCTAGTTATTAACTTCAGGAAGCATGGTGGAGTACATGCCCTAAACAGCATCAATGGTGCAGATATGGAATTGGTTGTAAGCTTCAAGTTCCTTGGCATTAATATTATCAGTAATCTGTCGTGGACCAACCACATTGATGTGTCAGCCAAGAAGGCAGCCCAAAGGCTCTACTTGATGCGGAGGGTGAGGAAATTCTACGTCTCCAGTGTCTCTTACAAATTTCTTTAGATGCACCATAGAAAGCATACTGGATTGCATCACAGCTTGATTTGGGAACCGCTCTGCTGAAGACTTGAGAAATTGCATAGAGTTGTAGATGTAGCCCAGTACATCGCACATGTCAGACTTCCCGCCATTGACTCCATCTACGCTTCACGCTGCCTTGGAAAAGCAGCCAACATATTTGAAGATTTGTACCACTCTGATCATTCCTCCTCCCTGCTCCCGTCTGGCCGAAGCTTGCAAGTGCGCACCACTAGTCCCGGGAGCAGCTTCTTCCCCTCCTTTTTCAGGCTTCTGGATGGTCTTTCTGTAAGCCAGGATACTGTTTGATTCATGTCTCTCCTATTGAAGACATTGGACTTTGTCTAAAGAACTGATGCACTACAATGCTGTGATCTAAAATCTGCACTCTGTATATTCCCCTTTGCTCTATCTATTGTGCTTGAGTTTGAACTAATTGTATCAAATGGTATATATGATCTGTTTGGATAGTGTGCAAAACAAAGCTTTTCATTGTACCTAGTTATATGTGGCAATAATAAACCTAACCCTAAGCTGATGTTGTGCTCTGCTTTTGAATTAATGGGGCTTTTTTTAATTCTTGCAGTCAATGGAGAATGGCCTGAACTATATGGCTGTAGCTTTTGCCATGCAGTTGGTAAAGATTCTCTTGGTGGACGAGAGAAGCATTAGCCATGTTACCGAAGCAGATTTATTCAACACTATTGAAACACTTATGAGGATCAGTGCTCATTCCAGAGGAAATGCACCTGAAGGGTAAGTATTGGGATTGTTTTGGGAATAGGTTTAAGATGGTAATTGAAATCCAATCCTCTCAGGTTGAAGTAAACACGTTTGTACGATGACATTTGGGAACCATGATGCTATTAGTGGTCACAGGTGGGATATTTCCTGTTGCAATGACCATTGTCAAACATCTCAAAGCATATTTCATTTATCTTGTCACCTCTCAAATCTACCATTGTTTTTCAGCTGTTTTGTCCTATGAAATACCTTGGTGATCCAGAACATTAATATTTGGGTGAACGTAAATAAATGATTGGGATATTGTATTTTGCAAATCACTGTTGATATGTTTTTGCGCATCTACCATGATGTAGAAGTGGTGCTTGTGTTCTGTAATAACTGTCTATCATTTGTTTTTGTGAACAGATTGCCACAGCTCATGGATCTCCTTAGAGCTAACTATGAAGCTATGATGGATCGTGCACATGGAGGCCCCAACTTTATGATGCATTCTGGGATATCTCAGGCCTCAGAATATGATGATCCACCAGGGCTTCGGGAGAAAGCTGAGTATTTACTGAGGGAATGGGTAAACCTTTACCACTCTGCAGCAGCTGGACGAGACAGCACCAAAGCATTTTCAGCCTTTGTTGGGCAGGTAAGGATAGTTATTGAGAATTAAAGGAGTTAGCTTATGAAACCTGCGTTGAGACCGGTGTAATCTAATCAGAGATGGGTAGCTGGAAACTGTTGAAACCCACAAGTTTGTAAAATATGAAGCAAGGAGATATGCTGTTGCCACAATTGGTCAATCTTAATGTTTGTTCTAAAGATGATTATAATCCTTTTAGCTGAAGAGGAATAAAGGAAATCCAAGCTAATCTTAAATGTTCAAATGGTCTTTACATCTGTCAGCAACTTGGGTACTGTATGAATTCTCCATGAAAAGATTTCTCCTACCCTCCAGCATCTCTTGCATTTTAATTTACTATTAAATCTGGCAGATAAGTAGATTTTCCAAGAATATGAAAGGTCCAAAAGTGGGTGTGATTTAGATACCCATTGCCTATCGTGAAGTCTTCTCAACCTTTAGTTTGTTATATCAACTGGGGATACATGTCACTTCTGGATTTGAATCAGCCACCCTCACGACCTCATTCATTGTAATACTAATCTCTCAAATGTGAGGACCTGCATCCTCCATCTTCCTGCTGCTTTGAGGGACCTGACCTGAATGTCAGATAAAAGGTCCCATTACTGTCCTGGTACTATCCGATTCACCTCTACCCCATTGCAGACATTGGACTTTATCTCTGGAACTGAGGAGAACAATATTCTGCACTCTATCTTTCCCTTTGTCCTACCAACTTGAGTTTGGCTTGATTGTATTTATGTATAGTATTATCTGATTTGGTTGGATAGCATGCAAAACAAAGCTTTTCACTGTACCTCAATACACTTGACAATAAACCTAAATCTAAACCTAAACTATTACTGCCATCTGTTCTGAGAAGTTGCAGGAAAACCCGTGAATGAGTTTGGGTTGGAGATTATGGGGTACGTGCAGGAGAGGGTGGTGGAAAGCAGAGCACATGAAATGTGGGAAAAGGTAGAGCTATGCAAATGTGCTCTGGCCCTCTGTCGTCCTACTCTCACCAACCCTTCCCCCATAAATCCACCATTCTCACTCCCCACAGATATCAGCTCTTACTCCTGAATTTTAGCCTTAAAAGCAAATGAACATTTGGATTTTATATCTTAGTATGCTGCTTATACCATTTTCTTCAACTTTTCCACTCTTTCAGGTCATCTCAGTTTCTCTTTTTAATGTATAATTACGTTCCAAAATTATTGATTATAATGGCCATTCATTTTACCTATTGATCTGAAGAGTAACCTAAATAGTGATCTGGCATACCAATTTCACTTCTCATTTTGATAACTGGTTAACATGGCAAAATATGCAGCTGATCTATTAAAGTATTGAAGTGTGAACATGGAGTTTGTGGATGCAGTGTACCTTGTTCAATATTGAGGTTCTTTTATCTCTACAGATGCACCAGCAGGGAATTTTGAAGACTGATGACCTGATTACGCGTTTCTTCCGCCTATGCACTGAAATGTGTGTTGAGATTAGTTACCGTGCACAACAGGAACAGCAGCACAATCCCACTGCCAATCCTACGATGATCAGGGCCAAGTGCTATCACAACCTTGATGCTTTTGTCAGATTGATAGCCCTGCTGGTTAAACACTCTGGGGAGGCTACCAACACTGTCACTAAAATCAATCTTCTCAATAAGGTGAGTAGATTTTACAGTTGTCTACCTTTGTCACCTGCAGTTATATTTAATTGCTGAATAGGATTTGGCAGGGAGGGAATAGCCATCTAGAACAGCAGATTATATTTTCAGTGGGAATTTAAACATCTTTTGATCAATTGGACATGGCTTAATTTGGAAAGATGGGTTTAAATTCAGAATGTATGCAGAATCAGTTCACTCCCTCAGTTGTTGGTGTCCTTTCAATAGTCCATTTCACTAATTTTGGGGATGGTCTGCTTCTGGTTCAGCACTGACCATTCTGAACTGGTGATAGTTATCTTTTTATACTTGAGATATGTCAAATATCCAGCTCTGTGCTTTCTAGTATCATCAAAACAATTTAACAGTTGTTTTGGATTTATTAGATAGAAGCCAGCTTCCCACTTTTGTTTCCTTTATTAAATGGGTTACCATGCCACTCAATGGTCACTCAACAAGATTTTAAAGTCATTCAGAATTTAGTAATCAGGTTATGAAATGGCCAATAGATAAAGTCTCAGTGAAGTTCATTAATGTTTCTCAAGCAAGATTGCACATGTTAAAATTCTGCATGAGTTTGATCTGTTAAGCAATTTCCTTGTTTTTGGCATTTGATGTCTTGAGCTAATGAGATTGAAATAGTGGCCCATTTCATCTGACTTGCATCTGACCTAAGTGCGGGTTTGGAGGCATATGAAAAAAAGCGGAGGAGGAAGTGCTTTGAGAAATGTTTTGTAAAAATACAAGTATAGTATTGACTTTTATCCAAACTTGGTATTGGTTATTGTCAAGTGTACCAAGATGAAACTCTTTGTTTTGCTTCCTGTACTGGCTAATCATATCATATATTAGTATATCTGTGTAATAGAGAAAATCAAGTACAGAATATAATGTTACCAAGTTGGCATTGGTGTCAACATTTTGATGATGTAAGGCTAAGTTGTATAGATCTGAAAGGTCCAGAGTTCAATCTTGAAGCTATGCTGAGGCCCCCCATGTCGCTTGGCAACAGTTGTAATATTTCGGTTGGTATCAGTACACTTGAAGGGGGAAAGTTGGGCAAGCGTTCAGTTGTTGAACCTTCACAGAAATGTCTGTTAAGTATGGATGTTATCAGGGTTTTCATCATCTGGTATACTGATGCATGTCATTTAGAATGGCATGAAGATTGTTCATGAGTGAGTGAACATACTAGACTGCATGCACCTTTGCAAAGAGAAATTGGGTTATTTTTAATGCTTCCAAATCTAATGTTCTGCAGGTACTGGGGATTGTTGTCGGAGTACTATTGCAAGATCATGAAGTACGTCAGAGTGAGTTTCAACAGCTGCCATATCATCGTATCTTCATCATGTTGTTGCTGGAGTTAAATGCCCCTGAGCATGTGCTGGAAACTATCAATTTCCAGACTCTGACTGCTTTTTGGTAAGTATTAACAAAGGCAAATATCCCTGTTGTCCCATGACAAAAAGGAGGGAATAGTGGTAACTTTGCCTGTGGCTTTCAACAAGTGTGTCAGAGAAGTGAAATATTGCTAAATTGCACCTTTTATAAAAAAAGGAAAAAGAATGAGCCAAGTAAAAAGTCAGTAACATAGCTGGTGAACAAATTAATAATTGTCGGCTATTAGTACCTTTGTCGTTGAGTGATTAAGCTCCCCCCCCCCCCTCCATGGGCTAATGCCCCTTGATTTTCTATTCTTATTTTCTATTCTAATCAACGAAGAGAAATATAAAATATTTGGTCAAAGACTTTGTTGCTTCCTTATTTCCCATGATCAATTTCAATCCCTTGGTCTCATCTTCTCAGGAACCAGTGTTTACCTTCAAACTCTCTGTAATGTACTTTTAGAAGCTCTTTTGTGTCACTAGAACACAAAACAGAGTAAGAGTAGGCCACTGGCCTCTTTTAAATGTTTCTTCCTCTCGCCTTAAGTCTGTGCCTTTTGAGTTTTGGACTCCCATACCAAGGGACAAGTGTGACCATTTGCATTATCTATGCCCCTCATGATTTTATAGATCTATAAGGCCATACCTTCATCTCCTAAAAGACGTAGCATATACTCTCCTAACTCAAGCAATTCGGTCCTGGTAACTGTTTGTGAATCGTTTTGCACCCTTTTCACCTTAATGACTGCTTCCTACAGCTGGGTGACCAGTACTGCACACAATGCTCCAAGTACAGTTTCACCATCAACTTGTACAGTTATAACATTTATGTCCCAACTCCTGTACTCTGTGCCCTGACAAGTGAATGTAAGCGTGCCAAACATCATCTTCAGCACCAAATATATACATTATCCCCAGCTCTAGGGCCCTATTGCTTATGGTACAAACATGACCGTACTAAAATGAGAGTTCGCACTTGCCTGAATTAAATATACAGTGACCTTTCCTTTCACACTTTGGGTATTGTTAGTCTATTTACAACATTGTGCAATCAACATCCCTTTAAACTCCTAAATGTATTTATATGAATTTCTACTAGCTTGACACCTGAGGCTGTAAAGGAGAGTTTGCGCAATTAAAGAACTACAAACATGAACTCTTATATAAGTGTAGATAGCTTACCAAATTGCAGCCAGTGCAAATGCACTTTTAATAATATTCATAAGTTTTTTATTATGAGTAGCCAACGTTTTGAAGACATTGCAGTGAGATTAATTTTTCTTGCTGTAAATTGAGTTTTTTTTTTCATGCAGCAACACATTCCACATTTTGCGGCCCACTAAAGCTCCTGGCTTTGTCTATGCCTGGCTGGAACTGATTTCTCATCGGATCTTCATTGCAAGAATGCTAGCGCATACACCTCAACAGAAGGTAGGAATGAATGCATTCAGTGCCTGCACCACTTTTACTAATTGCTTTCCATACAATTGATCCTGGATGTTTTCTCTCCATACAGTTGCTTGGCTGCTGTATTTGTTCTTTGTTTGTAAGAACACGTTAATGCCATAGTTCAACACATGGCTCTTAAATTCAAGCCTTAATTTCTGGTTGGACCACTGATAGAACTCTCTTTATGAGAGAACAGGCCAAGCAATAGTGTCACCTACCTTCCTTCTGCTAATCTAGGCTGCCACAATGCAGTACATTTCTTGCTTGAATTACAACCACTTAGAGGGGAGGTGTCTCTGGAACTGATTATGTACAGAACACAAATTTATTGCTACAACTTTATTCTGCTGCATATTGGTTGAGCTAATTATAATGTAACAGTAAGTGCACATATTAACCTCAATTTTAATGTGAACTGCAGATACTGGTTTAAATCGAAGGTAGACACAAAATGCAGGAGTAACTGAGCGGGACAGGCAGAAGGAATGGATGACGTTCAGTCCAAAGAAGGGTCTCGACCCGAAATGTCACCCATTCCTTCTCTCCAGAGATGCTGCCTGTCCTGCTGAGTTACTCCAGCATTTTGTGTCAACCTCCATTTTAATTTCAGTTCAAGCAAAGATTTTGGTGAAGCACTAGAATCCCACATTAGTTTGTGCAGCTCTGTTCTGAAAGTTGACTAAAAGGCCAGTCGGCCAGATGTAGTATTGCACTTCTTGGTGCACTAAACCATTGTGTTTTGTGCTAAGGCCTCCCTGTTCGCAGGCAAAACCTAAGAAATTGATCAAAAAGACGTGGAGTGATTCCTCAACAACAGAAGTGCTAAGATGGGATCTGCACAATTTCACAAGGGGCACCTAATTTTGTACATTTCCCAACATTTCATTACACAGTAGCCGGACAAAGTCGTCGATACTTAAGAGTGGTTTAACTGCATACTGGCAGTGAGGCACAGCAACGAATACTTTAGCTGCCATGAAAAAGGCAGTTCCCATGTTCACTTAACAGACATGCAAGTCGGTCCAGAAAGTATAGGATAGGACCATCCTGTAAAAATGGAGGTGAGAAGACCTGCGAAGCCTTGCATGAGAGTCTGGATTAGCAGCAATTGACTGTACCTCTTTTAATGTTTTCTGCACTGTTGAGTTATGTTGCAATGGATGTTGACCAGGACCACCTGGTGGCCACCATTTTCCTTCTGCTCCTCTTGATCTTCAGGCTCTGTAGGGTTTCTTATTGCTCTTCCACCGGCACAATTTGATATATGCTGCAATACCAGATCTTTTGGTCACAAGTAACTTTTTCACCTGATATTTCTGTGACTCATAAATCTATGCTTAACATCTCTGATTGGAGGGCTCAATTTTGTGTGGAGTCAGGAAAGTAGAGTCCAATCCATGTTCTCAGGATTCGTCTCTTGAGGCAGTGCTGATGCTGGATATGTGCTGATGTGTGGGCTCTGCAAAGGCAAAAGAGTGGAGAGCTTCCTGAAAACAGTATTCACCAAGAGCAAATACTTTGTGATTAACTGCAAGTTGTCCTTGAGTGTGAGCAATGAAATCTTGTTGATGGAAAAGTCCAGGAGTTCATTGGAGTCCTCATGGTATCTGACTGTAGGCATTGGCTACCTACACTCATGGGAAACAAGTAATGCTGGGCAATCCTGAGTACCTTTTAATGCCGCTGAAGTCGGGTCAATGAAGTAATTCTTTTTCCTGCCTACTGTCGTGATCAACGGATTGGGTGACGTGGAGGACATCCACTGCTGCTACTTAAAAAGTTCCTGTAACAAGGAAGCTGAGAATCAATATGATCTTGGAAAGTATAGTTAAGGCATGAGAGTATGATCACAGAACATCCACAGAAAGCAACATGTCTTCATGACAGTGTTGGAGAAGCTAAATCTTTGAATGCATTGTTTATCAAAGATGACTCGGAACAAGTCTTCATTGATGGGTGTAACTTTGGCTCCAGTCCCTAGGTCCACAAACCACACTGTGGTCAGTCATAGTGATAACAATGCTTCCGGTAATGAAATGTTGCTAGTGGTGTAATAATTGAGGCATCCATAGTCTTTTCTGATTGCATTGGATAGAGGGAGTGCAGCAAAGATTCACCAGGTTGGTTCCTGGGACAGAGGATTAGTCATATGAAAATAGATTAAATAGCGTGAGCCTGTGCTCTGGAATTTAGAAGAATTACAGGTGATCTCGTTGAAATATTCTAATTTCTTAATTTATCAAAGTTAACTTCCATTTATGGTTTCTTCAGGTCTGGGGTGTGGCAACCCCGCAGTCATCATCAGAAAATAAAATACTGGCTATTCAGGACAGTTTGGAGGTAATTTCTCCACCAGATAGTGAATCTTCAGAATTTTCCACCCGAGCTCTGGAGACTGCATATATTAAAGTTGATTTTTGGACTTGGAGAAAATTAATAAATATGGAGGTTTATGTAGGAAAGTGGTGCTAAAGTTAAAGATCAGCAGATTTCTGGCTTATTCCTGCTATTTCTCACTTGCAAATGCTGGAGAAGGCATTTTGTTGGGTTAAGCATTCTGTTGACTTTAGAAGGTGTGTAATCCATCTGCAGTGAATTCTGAAATTTCCTGGTAATGTCTCCTAATGTCATTAGACTGTCGCTTTATTTGGCCAAGTGCTCCTAGTTGTATGGGGGCTATTTCACAGTCACAGTATGGTGTTTGGTTTATGTTGAAAGGGGCAATTTGTAGGATTCTAGGGGAAAAGATTGGGAGTCTGTTGGAAGTGTACGGCTCAGTTTTCTTCATTGGTGTGATTTAACCCAAAACTATTTGATTTGTGATCTACTGCAAGTAAAATACTGATTAACATCAAAGCAAGGTGCTGTATAATCCCATTTCTAGGCTAATATTTACAAAGTGAATAGGGTGGATGGGCTTTCTTCAGATTTTGGTTATAATCAGTGGTCTGAGAAAATTTCATGAATGGGTAAGTGATTTGTGTTGAAGAATATCGATTTGTGCTGACTTCCTTTGTCTTAAGTAGTGTAATCTTTCTTTTACAAGGTCTGCATATGTGAAGTTTCGAAATCTATAAATTCCCTGTTGAAATATCATTGTTTTCTGTTTTCTAGGGCTGGCCCATGTATGCCCAGCTGCTGATTGATCTATTCAAGTTCCTGGCTCCGTACCTGAGAAATGTGGAGTTGACAAAACCTATGCAAATTCTTTACAAGGTAAGTTTCTTTACATGCACTACATAGGTTATAATTGAAAACATAACTTAATTGTTTTTCCTTTATTACCCATCCCTACTTTGAAGGTGGTAGTGAGCTTTCATCTTGACTACTATGGTCCTTCCACAGTACTTCAACAGTACTATTGGGGAGAGATGTCCTGGATTAGACCTGGGAACAATGAAATAATAGTAATATGTTTCCAAGTCAGGATGACGTTTGATTTGAGATGGAACCGGCTAGTGCTGATGCTCCCATGCTCCTGTGGCCATTGCCCTTCGCGATGGAGGTGCAATGCCCTTCACAGGTTTAGGAGGTGCTTTTGGAGCAGCCTACCTCAGGAACTGTACAGCATTAATTTTACAATGTTCTGGCGGTAGCGAGAATGAATGTTTATGGTGGTGTGTGGTGCTTTATCCTGGATTCCGTTGAGCTTGATTGACTGGCAGGAACCACATTCATCCAGTGTATTTCCATGCTTAATGAATGTAGAAAGGTGTTGGGCTGCAAGGATACAAGTTGCAGCAGAATATCCAACCTCTGACCCACTATAACTTCTGGCCAGTCGTGACCATTGGGATGCTGATGGCGTGTGCCTTGATGGTACTAATGCCAAGGTTGGGTGGTTAGGGATGGTCATTCTTTGGTGATTGTGTAGTACCAATATTTGTTTGCTTCTAATTAGCTAATTCTTGCATGAAGACACTGGCTGCTTGATTTGCAGAGGAGTCATGAATGGAATTAAAGATTGCAGTCGTCAGAGAGCAATCTCCCTTTAAGAAATGGGAAAGGTCACTGAAAGCTGAATAGGGTCTAGTTGCTTAAAATTTCCTCTACTGCTACTATAATTTAGTTGTATTTGGCACTTGGCATGGACAAGGTTGGACCAAAGGGCCCGTTTCCATGCTCTACAACTCTGTGCCATACCTGCTGTGTAATGTTTATCCCAGCTAAAGGACAACCAACCAAGCCTGACAGACACAGATAGGATCAAACAATCTGCTGGAGGAACAAGGTGGACTGAGCAGCATTTGAGGGGAGGGAGGGGGGAAAAGGGAAGAATGGTTGGCATTTGGGGTAGAAATCATTATTCCTTCCCCACCCACATTTCCAGATGCTGCTCGGCCTGCTGAGTTCCTCCAGTAGATTTTGTTACTCTAGATTCCAGCATCTGCAGTCTTTTGTGTTTCCATTGAGTAGAGGGGACTCAATTAGATCAGGGGCATGGTGTGAATATTTGGTGATTTGAGACCAGCAACAATTGTGATCTCATAACGGGTCCTCTAGGTCATTTCTTATTCGGCACACGGTGCATTGCTAGGAGCCTAAGGAATGCAAGGAATTTCTGTGGATTTAAAATCTATTGCTGTATTTGTTTCCAATGATGGGACATTTGTGCCTCACCAACACTGCGCTCAAATTTGTGTGAAATTCAGCTAACTTACTTGGAGTAGAAATAACAGGTGAAATGTATTGCCAATCACCACTTCAGATAGTTGCATGTTTAAACAAAAGTAGTATTTGAGCTGCTTAGTTTCATTTTAAAAGATTTGCATTTGCCATGGCTCCTGTTCCTGTTTCGATGTTCTATTTTGGCGTTTTGTCTCTCAGACATATATATTTTTTTAAATAACTGGTCACATATGCATAATGCCAGTAAGATTAGCGCATGAATGAAAATCAACAGCAGCGGTTGCTGGAAGCAATGGAATGCAAGATACACTCAGCATGTTAGGCAGCAACTGTGGAGAACATTTATTTATCAAGTGACAAACCCTTCAATAGATGAGAGGTGCTTCAGATTAGGCCCCTAAGTGGTCCTTCAGTTAATGTTCCAGCACAGTTTCAAATCCATTATTGCATTATGGATAAAAGAGTGAGGTTAATTTATGAATATCGAAACCTACCCTAAACTGCGAAACATTTTCAGTGGTTTCAGTTTTACGTGCTCGGCATTTCTTGACTATCCAAAAAATAACGAAATGAAACTTATCAAACCTGTGTAGGAATTTTGTGTGTACGAGAGTTGTTGAAACAAAACTTTGGGCAAACATTTTTTTTTAGCTCCCCTCCGAATCTGATAAGAGATGCTAGTTTAAATCTGTTATTGCACAAACATAGTTTTCCTATTTGCAATCAATTTAGCTAAATGCACATTTGTTGTTTCATTTGTTTACATTATATCTAATAAGTTTAAAGAGGATTGTTTTATATTTACAGGGCACTCTCCGTGTCTTGCTTGTCCTATTGCACGACTTTCCCGAGTTTCTTTGTGACTACCATTATGGCTTCTGCGATGTGATCCCACCGAACTGTATTCAGCTGCGTAACTTGATCCTGAGTGCCTTCCCACGGAACATGCGACTGCCAGATCCATTCACCCCTAATTTAAAGGTATTAGAACACTAAACCTCATACTCTGATCTGCACTGTGACTAAACAAAATAGTCTAAACAAATGAAATGGAGTTGACACTATTTACTTCATTGCTTAAAATGTCCCAGTCTCCCAAAGCTGTATTCAAAAATTCCATTCTATGCAATAGCTTTATTATATACTTTGGAGTTAGGTGAAGTGCTTGCAACATCTGGAGGTGCAACGGCTAATGAGATGTTCTATAATACTTTAAAATAATGCTTAATGCTCTAAAAAACTTGATGCTTTCATGTTTTCTTCATGCTTAAAATGATTGAAGCTGGTAAAGTCTCATTCTCTTTGAAAAAGCTTCTTGTGAGTCTGTTACAACCATGTCTAGAAAGTGCTCATTCCACCATCAATAATCTCATCTGAACTTCCACAAAGCAATAGTTTCATTTTGTTGCAGTATTGGCATATCACCTGAATATGGTTTGTTTCTGAAAATGATAGTTTTTACAAATGAGTGGGACAATGCTGATCTCCCATGTATGAAAAGGTGCAGGGGAAAATACGATGTCTGTGTTCAGAGCTATTGTGTACTGCTATAACTGAAGAAAGGTATGTTATGATTGTGTTAGGTGGATATGCTAAGTGAAATCAACATTGCTCCCCGAATATTAACCAACTTCACCGGAGTGATGCCACCTCAGTTTAAGAAGGACTTGGACTCCTATTTGAAGACACGTTCTCCAGTGACCTTCCTGTCAGAGTTGCGCAGTAACCTACAGGTGAGCAGAATAAGACTAACAACATCTCATTTTAGAATGACTGAAATCAGTCTTTGGTATAGCTGCACTTCAAAAAATTTCTGACCAAGAGATAAGAGGTACAGTTATGATGTTTATATATTCAACGATGCGATGCACACGGCTTGTCATCTGAAGATTCTGGATGGTAGGAATAGATGGGTGTTAGACAATAGGTGCAGGAGTACTCCATTTGGCCCTTCGAGCCAGCACCGCCATTCAATGTGATCATGGCTGATCATCCCCAATCAGTACCCCGTTCTTGCCTTTTCCCCATATCCCCTGACTCCGCTATCTTTAAGAGCCCTATCCAGCTCTCTTGAAACATCCAGACAACCTGCCTCCACGGCCCTCTGAGGCAGAGGATTCCACACACTCACAACTCTCTGTGAGAAAAAGCGTTTCCTCGTCTCCGTTCTAAATGGCTTACCCCTTATTCTTCAACTGTGGCTCCTGGTTCTGGACTCTCCCAACATCGGGAACATGTTTCCTGCCTCCAGTGAATCCAAACCCATATAACAATCTTATATGTTTCAATAATATACCCTCTCATCCTTCTAAACTCCAGAGTGTACAAGCCCAGTTGCTTCATTCTCTCAGCATATGACAGTCCCGCCATCCCGGGAATTAACCTTGTAAACCTACGCTGCACTCCATCAATAGCAAGAATGTCCTTCCTCAAATTAGGGGACCAAAACTGCACACAATACTCCAGGTGTGGTCTCACTAGGGCTCTGTACAACTGCAGAAGGACCTCTTTGCTCCTATACTCGACTCCTCTTGTTATAAAGGCCAACATGCCATTCGCTTTCTTCACTGCCTGCTGTACCTGCATGCATAGACTGATGAACAAGGACCCCCAGATCCCGCTGTACTTCCCCTTTTCCCAACTTGACGCCATTTAGATAGTAATCTGCCTTCCTGTTTTTGCTAGTAAAGAGGATAACCTCACATTTATCCGCATTAAACTTCATCTGCAATGCATCCGCCCACTCCCCCAACCTGTCCAAGTCACCCTGCATTCTCATAGCATCCTCCTCACAGTTCACACTGCTACCCAGCTTTGTGTCATCTGCCAATTTGCTAATGTTACTTTGAATCCCTTCATCCAAATCATTGATGTATATTGTAAATATTGTAATATTTACATTCACCAACACCAATTTACAACACCAATATTGTAATATTGTATATTGTAAATATACATCAATGATTTGGTCCCAGCACCGAGCCTTGCGGTACCCCACTAGTCACTGCCTGCCATTCTGAAAGGGACCTGTTAATCCCCACTCTCTGTTTCCGGTCTGCCAACCAATTTTCTATCCGTCAGCACTCCACCCCCAATACCATGTGCCCTAATCTTGCCCACTAATCTCCTATGTGGGACCTTATCAAATGCTTTCTGAAAGTCCAGGTACACTACATCCACTGGCTCTCCCTTGTCCATTTTCCTAGTTACATCTTAGTTACTGAAAGTAGATTTTCCCAGGATGACGAACACTTACAATTTCTTCTCTGGTATATTACGTCAAACTCTTTGGAAGCAGGGCTAGATTGAGGGTCCAAACAATGTCCAAAGAGTCATTCACAAAAAGGCGGATGGCTTTGACTTCATGAAAGACCCTCCACAATGTCACTGATTGCTTTTTAATCTCTTTTCATGGAATCTAGTGGTCATGCTAACTTCCTGCATTTCTGCACTTGCTGGTTCAGTGCCATTTCAATGGTGGGGGGGGGGGGGGGGGAGTTTGTTAAGTGAGGATTTTAAATTGAATTGAATATATATTTATTATTAGCAAGACTTCATCTTGTTCAATGTTTAAATTATGTCTACTTTCTTTTTAGTCATTTTTTTAAAATGACATTTGTGCTTTTGAATGTGTTTAAATGTCAAGAGACATTACCAGAAACTTCATACTTTTTGACAGTTTTGATACCGTCCAAAATTCCACTTTACAAAATGTTTCTGGGGTCGGAGACTTGCTCAACAACTAGGTTTGGTGAATTTCCGCCTGGTGAATGTGAATAGGGGAGTGGCTGGTTTATTACTCAATGTAATGAGGAGGTGTAAGGGAAGACAGAACCTGGCCACAAGTTGCATTTTGTGCACCACCGAATTCCAGCAGCAATTCCAGATATTAGAGCCAACCAAATCAGGCAGCGACTCGGGACATTGAAACAAGGAGCATATATCTGGCCTTGGTCTAAGTGGATTTGCATTATCCAGTTGTTATCCAGTGAGTCCACTTTAATAAATTATGTACAGAAGTAGATGTATTCCTGTTTGAATTTGGTCCATTGCAAGAAATGGTATGGTTGTATAGAATTTGACTAATTAGGTTAAGCAAGGTTCAATAATTATTGAGGTTCAGGATCTGGCACCCACAGTTGCAGGCTGTTGAGGCCAAATCTGGATATTTCATTTGGCATTTAATACTTTGATAGAATGATAAATTGTAGAGTCCAAAGCAATGCTGAAGTAGTCTTGCTCCATATATGTCATATAATTTTCATTTTTGTGTTTTCATGTTTCATGTTTTAATGCCCCTCATAATTTTACACACTTCTATCAGTTCTATGTACTATGATTTACATATCTTAGTACACTATGTTTACATATCTGTTGTGCTCCTGCAATTAAGAATTTTGTTGTTCTGTTTCGGGGCATTGATATCATAAATGGTCAAGAGTTTTTGTCCTAGGGTGGAAATACCAAATACTGGAAAGTGTAGCTTCAAAGTGGGAGGAGGTGAAGATTTGTGGCAAGTTACTTTTGGAAAAAAATGAGTAGATTGCTGGAATGTGCTTGTTGGGGAAGTGGTCTCCCTTCGGTCTCCAACAGTCCAGAGAAAACAATCCAAGTTTGTCCGATCTCTCCCTTTGCAAATGCTTTCTGATCCTGGTGAACCTCTTTTGCACTTGCGCCAAAGCATACAAATCCTTCCTGCAATGAGTGACCTGAACTGCGCACAATACTCCAAATAGGGTCTAAGCAAAGTGTTATACAGCTTCAACGTGACTTCCTAAGTTTTGTACTTAATGCCCCAACCGTTTAAAGCCAAGCATACTGTACACCTTCACTACCACAACTACTTGTGTTGCCTTTTCCAGGGATCTCTGGACTTCCATCCCAAGATCTCTTCGTGAGTCAATGCTCCTGTCCGAATTAATCTCCCATCTGTCATTTCTCCATCCATGTTTCCAACTCATCTATACCTCGCTGTATTCTATGAAAACCTTCCACATCTCCACAACATCAATTTTTGATAAAAAAGATAGACACAAAGTGCTGGAGTAACGCGGCGGGTCAGTCAAGTCAAGAGTCCAGAGAGTTTAGTGTCATGAATGAATTAATGAATGCCATTTTATTGTCACTATACACATGTACAATGAGATTAATAGCAGCTCGTACTCAGTGCAGCCATGTAATTAGTTCAAAAAACAAAAAAACAAAACAAAAGGGGGGGGGGATAAGGTGCACAGTTCTGCGGCGCTATATACAAATCTATAAAAAGACGATGGGTAAATAGAGTGAATAAATAGGATTCCTATATACAGTATGGGTTATTGCACATATTAAAAATTACAGTTACAGTACAAATTACAGTAGGTGGATAGATGGAAGTCCGGGGGTTAAGCTGTGAAGTCAGTGCATGTGTGAGTTCAGAGAGGTTATGGCTTTTGGAAAGCAACTGTTCTTGAGTCTATTTGTCCTTGTTCTGATGCACCTATAGCGCCTCCCTGAGGGCAGCAGTTTGAACAGGTCAAACGCAGGATGGGAGCTGTCCTTGATGATGTTCTTTGTCCTGCTGAGGCAGCGGGAGGTGTAAATGTCCATCAGGGAGGGGAGAGGGCAGCCAATGATCTTCTGTGCTGCCCTAACTACCCTCTGAAGCCTCTCCCTGTCTGCCATGGTGCAGCTGCCGTACCATGCTGTAATGCAGTATGTCAGCAGGCTCTCAATGGACGAGCGGTAGAAGGTCAGCAGCAGGTTGGAGTCAAGGTTGTACTTCCTGAGGACCCTCAGGAAGTGCAGCCGCTGCTGAGCCTTCTTGATGTTGTCTGTCCAGGAGATGTCAGCAGAGATGAGGACGCTGAGAAACCGGAAGGTGTAGACCCTCTCGACACACTCGCTGTTGATGTATAGGGGGGGCTAAGTCGGTGCTGTGCCTCCTGAAGTCGACAATGAGCTCTTTTGTTTTCTTGGTGTTCAGAGCCAAGTTGTTTTCTGAGCACCAGGCTGTCAACTTCAGGACTTCCTCTCTATAGGCTGCCTCGTCTCCCCTTGAGATGAGTCCGACTACTGTAGTGTCGTCAGCAAACTTGACGATGCGGTTGTTGTTATGGGCCGGACTACAGTCGTGGGTGTAGAGACAGTATAGGAGGGGGCTTAGCACACAGCCCTGTGGGGAGCCGGTACTCAACATGCGAGTGGAGGAGAGGTGGGGGCCGAGTCTCACAGTCTGGGGCCGGTTGGTGAGGAAGTCCTCTATCCAGGCACATGTGAGAGTGGGGAGGCCGAGAGTGACCAGTTTGTCGATGAGAATGTCCGGAATGATAGTATTGAAAGCTGAGCTGTAATCTACAAAGAGCATCCGGACGTAGCTCTGCCCCTGCTCCAGGTGGCTCAGCACAGAGTGGAGAGCAACGGTGATGGCGTCTTCTGTGGATCTGTTTGGGCGATAGGCGAATTGGTGGGGGTCGGATATCCCAGATAGGATAATGAAATTCTTGCTTGCTGCAGCACAACAGAATATTGTGGGCATAAATACAGAACAGATCAGTGTGTCCATATACCATAGAATATATATATATATATATATATATATATATATATATATATATATATATATATATATATATATATATATATATATATATATATATATATATATATATATATACACACACATAAATAAACAAATAAAGTGCAATAGGCTTAGTTCAGAGTTTGTTTGAAGTTGTGTTTAATAGTCTGATGGCTGTGGGGAAGATGCTGTTCCTGAACCTGGATGTTGCAGATTTCAGGCTCCTGTACCTTCTACCTGGTGGCAGCGGATATGTGGCAAGGATGGTGTGGATCCTTGATGATGTTGGCAGCCTTTTTGCGATAGATCCCCTCGATGGTAGGGAGGTCAGAGCCGATGATGGACTGGGCAGTGTTTACAACTTTTTGCAGCCTTTTCCGCTCCTGGACGCTCAAGTTGCCGAACCAAGCTACGATGCAACCGGTCAGCATGCTCTCTACTGTGCACCTGTAGAAGTTCGAGAGAGTCCTCCTTGACCCACCGACTCTCCGTAATCTTCTCAGGAAGTAGAGGCGCTGATGTGCTTTCTTTATAATTGCATCAGTGTTCTGGGACCAGGAGAGATCTTCGGAAATATGCACGCCCAGGAATTTGAAGTTCTTGACCCTTTCCACCATCGACCCGTTGATATAAACGGGACTTTGGGTCCCCATCCTACCCCTTCCAAAGTCCACAATCAGTTCCTTGGTTTTGCTGGTGTTGAGGGCCAGGTTATTGTGCTGGCACCATTTGGTCAATCGGTCGATTTCACTTCTATACTCTGACTCAGCCCATCAGTGATACGCCCCACAACAGTGGTGTCGTTGGCGAACTTGATGATGGAGTTCGCACTATGTCCGGCTACGCAGTCATAAGTATAGAGTGAGTACAGCAGGGTGACATAAGAATGGGTGACGTTTTTGGTCGGCACCCTTCTTCAGTCCAATGCAGGGTCCCAACACGGTACATCTCCCATCCTTTTTCTCCAGAGATGCTGCCTGACCCATTGAGTTACTTAAGCATTTTGTGTCTATCTTTGGTAAAAACCAGCATCTGCGGCTCCTTGTTTCTCCATCAAATTTTGTGTTATCAGCAAACTTAATAATCAACCCACCTGTGTTTTTGTCCAAATCATTTTTTATATATAAATAACAAGAGGTCCCTGCACTGATCCCTGCCTAACACCATTGAGAAGAATGCTGATGAATAACAAGCAATCTCATGCTATGACTAGCTATAATTTATTTTGAATTAAGTACATTTTAAATATGTAGTTGTGGTTGTACTTGTCTAAACATTGTTACACTGGTCAAATTTTTACAAATACAATGTGAGTTAAATAAAACTTGAAAATAAGTACGGAGAGTAACTTCATAATCATAATCGTAATTTATTAGCCAAGTATGTTTTGCAACATACGAGGAATTTGGTTTACCATACAGTCATACCAAAAAAGCAACAAGACACACAACTACATAAACATTTGACATAAACATCTACCACAGTGGCTCCTCCACATTCCCCACTGTGATGGAAGGCAATAAAGTCTTATCTCCTTTCCTCCCGCGGTCGGGGGAGTTGGACCATCCGCAGCCGGTGATCGAGCTCTCACGTCGGAGTGGTCTCAGCTCCTGCATCGGGACGGTCAAAACTCCTGCGGCTTGGAGTTCCTGAAATCTGTCCCTAAACAGAGACCGCGATCTTCACGATGTTAAAGTTCGCAGGTTGGAGCACTAAAGGCTGACCCCCGGCAAAGGGATTGCCCACTCTAAGATGATAAAGTCCACAGGCTCCGCGATTTTGGAGCTCAAGAAATCCCAAACAAGAGGCCGCCAACTCCACGATGTTAGGCCGCAGTGCAGATGGAAAATGCAAAACTTCCCCCCCCCCCCATCACCCCACACAAATACAAAAAACAAAGATAAGCTAAAACATACATTTTACTACAAACTAACAACACAAAGACGAAGACAGACCATTGCAAGGCAGCCGTCGTGCGGCGCCCCCTGGAGGTATACTTCACTGGCCTTATTGAAGAAAAAAAATGCTGCCAGTTATACCATCAGGCAAGGTTGATGGTCCACAGTTTTGTTGCTGGTATGTGCTTAGTTTGTGGATTTCTTTTAGGACATCAGTCAAAGAAGAGTTGATCTTGGTTTCTCTTTCCTAGGGAGGGAGAACATTAATGGCAATCTCCTGCTTAGTTACTGTTAAAGATATTCTGTAATTAAGTTTATTCTAGTAAGTTAAACTAATCTTTGAACTTCAGGTATCAAACGAACCTGGTAACCGGTACAACATTCAGCTAATCAACGCCCTGGTGCTGTATGTGGGAACGCAGGCGATTGCTCACATCCACAACAAGGGCAGCACGCCATCCATGAGCACTATCACACACTCTGCCCATATGGACATCTTCCAGAACCTGGCTGTGGACCTAGATACTGAAGGTAAAGATTGCTCAAGTTTAACATTAAGTATCTCTGATTTTTGCTACTTTTACAGACGGGTGGTTTTGGACCCAAATCCTGGTCCATGGTGGTTCATTTCAGAGTTCAGATTTCAGTCTCGTTTATTGTCATATACACGAGGGTGAAATGAAATTCCTTGTTCAAGTTAAGCTTGCAGAGCAAATTGTATTCATACAATGATAAATGTAACAACAAAAACATTGAGTGCAAAACAGCAGAATGATGCAAGATAGCAGTGCAATTTACTGAGTGTGGTGTGAATATGTATCTGAAGCATACAGATTAGGAGTGAATTAATTGTTTTTTTTTGTTTTGTTTTTTTAAAGATTTAAGTAATTTATTTGTTTGCATGTTTCACAATTTAATATATAGTATCAATACTTTGAACAACTGTTAATTTTCAAATAAGAAAGAACTGCAGGAATGTCCAAAATTTTAGTTTGAAAAAAAGCTTGCCGCTGGTAGACTTGGGAAGATAGACTCTCAGAACAAAAATACTTGGCAAGGAAATCTGCAAAATATTATTTGTTGGTGTATCATTTCTGTTGCATCTGTTGTTGGGCAGAATCCAACTTAAATAAATGTTCTATCATCTCGCATTCCACAGCCTGTTCAAAGGCCTCAAACCCCCACAGTAGTGGTCGCCGTTAAATATTTGAGGAATCATTGCATCGGGGTTCCCTATTTTGCTTCGCATTTCATCTTACAGTTTGGGATCTTGTGCTAGATCCACCAAACGGTATTTTATCCTCTTTCCATCCAGTATATTAAAAATGTAACCCTGGTGTTTATCCAACGACGCCGTTGTAGTAATACTGCTGTAATAAATGATGATAGACATGGTGCAGTTTAGCGAGCTCCACAGACAGATTAACCAGACTTTAACACAGAAGCAGGAGTGAATTAATTGATCGGTGTACAAGCAGCAATGAACGCTGTTGTTGAACTTACTCTTTTGGCTAAGGTTGTCTTTAACAAGTCAGCATTTTTACCTGCTTTCTGAAACAGCCCTCCAATCAGTCCCATTTCTTCTGCCCATGTAATAGTGCCTTCAAATATTAAATGGAGTCTTTGGATGAGATTTTAGAATTCATGAAGATAACATAGTTTATGTGTTGTCGACTGCGTCATCATTACCTGCATTCCCAGTGACCATTTTGAATATTTCAAACAAATACGAGTTACCTATCATAGTCTGTATAAAATAGGGCAATCAGTTTCTAGCCAAGTATGTGTTGTTTGAATAGAGGGGGTCTTTGTTTGCAGAGCTGCATCTTCGGGTTTCAGTTAATTAGTTCGATGGAAATAGTTTGTTAGCAAATATTTTATTTGAAGTACATAAATATTTCAATGTATTAATGGCTTCAGAATATTAACGGGCAGATTAATGTTTATTTGGTGGTATTTGGGTGCAAATGACCATGGTTGAATGCAATTTTTTTAATCTAGACAGTCTGTGCCTTGATCCATCACACATAGTGATGACTTAGTACAGGAGGCCTTCCAGAGGCATTTGATAAAGTGCCACAACCAGCTTATTGGCAAGTTGAAACGTACTGCATTAATAGCATGGATTCTAAATAGTTTTTTTTTTTAAAGTAGTTGACGTTTGGACTAGAAAAAAAGTGAATGATAATTTTTCACAGGAATCAGTGGACATGGGTTATGTGGAGAAGTGTGAGGTGATACATTTTCATCAGAAGGACAAGATCCAATGGAGAGTAAAGAATACTGTTGTAAAAGAAGAGCAAAGCAGGAGATAAAGGATAAAACATCTTTGAAAGGTGGAGAGCAGGTTTAGAAAGTAGTTAAAAAGATCCACACTTCCTGGAAGCATACAGTTAAAAGCAAATATTGCATTCACAATAAGCTTTGTGAATGAATCTTGGGACAACGATCGATGAGAGAAGCTGGGACCTATGGGGAAAAGAAGGCTAAAGGGAGATTTGACAGACATATATAAAATAATGAGGTGTCTTGGCAGATTGCCTATTCCCTTGGGGTGGGGGTGTCAATGAATAAAAGCCTCAAATAAATGTAAAATTAAGAGTAGATACATAGATACATAGAAAATAGGTGCAGGAGTAGGCCATTCGGCCCTTCGAGCCTGCACCGCCATTCAATACGATCATGGCTGATCATCCAACTCAGTATCCCGTACCTGCCTTCTCTCCATACCCCCTGATCCCTTTAGCCACAAGGGCCACATCTAATTCCCTCTTAAATATAGCCAATGAACTGGCCTCAACTACCCTCTGTGGCAGAGAGTTCCAGAGATTCACCACTCTCTGTGTGAAAAAGTTTTTCCTCATCTCGGTCTTAAAGGATTTCCCCCTTATCCTTAAGCTGTGACCCCTTGTCCTGGACTTCCCCAACATCGGGAACAATCTTCCTGCATCTAGCCTGTCCAACCCCATAAGAATTTTGTACGTTTCTATAAGATCCCCTCTCAATCTCCTAAATTCTAGCGAGTATAAGCCAAGTCTATCCAGTCTTTCTTCATATGAAAGTCCTGACATCCCAGGAATCAGTCTGGTGAACCTTCTCTGCACTCCCTCTATGGCTATAATGTCCTTCCTCAGATTTGGAGACCAAAACTGTACGCAATACTCCAGGTGTGGTCTCACCAAGACCCTGTACAACTGCAGTAGAACCTCCCTGCTCCTATACTCAAATCCTCTTGCTATGAAGGCCAACATACCATTCGCTTTCTTCACTGCCTGCTGCACCTGCATGCCTAATTTCAATGACTGGTGTACCATGACACCCAGGTCTCGCTGCATCTCCCCATTTCCTAATCGGCCACCATTTAGATAATAGTCTGCCTTCCCGTTTTTGCTACCAAAGTGGATAACCTCACATTTATCCACATTATACTGCATCTGCCAAACATTTGCCCACTCACCCAGCCTATCCAAGTCACCTTGCAGTCTCCTAGCATCCTCCTCACAGCTAACACTGCCCCCCAGCTTAGTGTCATCCGCAAACTTGGAGATGTTGCTTTCAATTCCCTCGTCCAGATCATTAATATAAATTGTAAATAGCTGGGGTCCCAGCACTGAGCCTTGCGGTACCCCACTAGTCACTGCCTGCCATTGTGAAAAGGACCCGTTACTCCTACTCTTTGCTTCCTGTTTGCCAGCCAGTTCTCTATCCACATCAATACTGAACCCCCAATACCGTGTGATTTAAGTTTGTATCCTAATCTCTTATGTGGTACCTTTGTCGAAAGCCTTCTGAAAGTCCAGATACAACACATCCACTGGTTCTCCCCTATCCACTCTACTAGTTACATCCTCGAAAAATTCTATAAGATTCGTCAGACACGATTTACCTTTCGTAAATCCATGCTGACTTTGTCCAATGATTTCACCACTTTCCAAATGTGCTGCTATCCCATCTTTAATAACTGACTCTAGCAGTTTCCCCACTACCGATGTTAGACTAACTGGTCTGTAATTCCCCGTTTTCTCTCTCCCTCCCTTCTTAAAAAGTGGGGTTACGTTTGCTACCCTCCAATCCTCAGGAACTACTCCAGAATCTAAAGAGTTTTGAAAAATTATCACTAATGCATCCACTATTTCTGGAGCTACTTCCTTAAGTACTCTGGGATGCAGCCTATCTGGCCCTGGTGATTTATCGGCCTTTAATCCATTCAATTTACCCAACACCACTTCCCGACTAACCTGGATTTCACTCAGTTCCTCCATCTCCTTTGACCCGCGGCCCCCTGCTATTTCCGGCAGTTTATGTATGTCTTCCTTAGTGAAGACGGAACCAAAGTAGTTATTCAATTGGTCTGCCATATCCTTGTTCCCCATGATCAATTCACCTGTTTCTGACTGCAAGGGACCTACATTTGATTTAACTAATCTCTTTCTCTTCACATATCTATAAAAACTTTTGCAGTCAATTTTTATGTTCCCTGCCAGTTTCCTTTCATAATCTATTTTCCCTTTCCTAATTAAGCCCTTTGTCCTCCTCTGCTGGTCTCTGAATTTCTCCCAGTCCTCTGGTATGCTGCTTTTTCTGGCTAATTTGTACGCAACATCTTTTGCTTTGATACTATCCCTGATTTCCCTTGTTATCCACGGATGCACTACCTTCCTTGATTTATTCTTTTGCCAAACTGGGATGAACAATTTTTGTAGTTCATCCATGCAGTCTTTAAATGCCTTCCATTGCATATCCACCGTCAACCCTTTTAGAACTAATTGCCAGTCAATCTTGGCCAATTCACGTCTCATACCCTCAAAGTTACCTTTCTTTAAGTTCAGAACCGTTGTTTCTGAATTAACAATGTCACTCTCCATCCTAATGAAGAACTCAACCATATTATGATCACTCTTGCCCAAGGGGGCACGCACAACAAGTCTGCTAACTAACCCTTCCTCATTACTCAATACCCAGTCTAGAATAGCCTGCTCTCTCGTTGGTTCCTCTACATGTTGGTTTAGATAACTATCCCTCATACATTCCAAGAAATCCTCTTCCTCAGCACCCCTGCCAATTTGATTCACCCAATCTATATGTAGATTGAAGTCACCCATTATAACTGTTTTGCCTTTGTTGCACGCATTTCTAATTTCCTGTTTGATGCCATCCCCAACTTCACTACTACTGCTAGGTGGCCTGTACACAACACCCACCAGCGTTTTCTGCCCCTTAGTGTTTCGCAGCTCTACCCATACCGATTCCACATCCTCCAAGCTAATGTCCTTCCTTTCCACTGCGTTAATCTCCTCTCTAACCAGCAACGCTACCCCACCTCCTTTTCCTTTCTCTCTATCCCTCCTGAATATTGAATATCCCTGGATGTTCAGCTCCCAGCCTTGGTCACCTTGGAGCCATGTCTCCGTGATCCCAACTATATCATAATCATTAATTGCTATCTGCACGTTCAACTCATCCACCTTATTACGAATGCTCCTTGCATTGAGACACAAAGCCTTCAGGCTTGTTTTTACAACGCTCTTACCCCTTATACAATTATGTTGAAAAGTGGCTCTTTTTGATTTTTGCCCTGGATTTGTCTGCCTGCCACTTTTACCTTTCACCTTGCTACCTATTGCTTCCGCCCGCATTTTACACCCCTCTGTTTCTCTGCTCACCCATTTAAGAACCCCACCACCTCTTATTCTCTGTTTATTATTGTTTTCTTCTTTCCCCCCTACATGTTGGGTCTGAGTGCTTTCCTTCTCTGCCTCCTGCCTCACACACTGTCTAATAGCATTCTCTATTTGAGTCCCTCCCCCCAACCATTCTAGTTTAAAGTCTAAAGTCTTGAGAGAGAACATTTGCAGACATAGTGGACAAAGTAGGTTCAGTTGCAGTCTTCAAGTGGGATTGGATAAATGATTGAGAAAGTATATAAATTCTTGGGGTGGAAATGGGGCTGGAACTAATGAGTTGACATTCAAACAAAATAGTTTGAATGTCCTCCCAACTATAACGCCTAAACTGCAGACAGGGAGGAGTGAAAAACTGGTCAGAGCTTTTGCAATTCCTCCCTTTCCTGCTTTTAACAGCATAGGGGTGTATATCATTCATGCATCAAAACGTATCCACTTTCAAAGATACTAAGCCCATTAATACTAACTTTGGTATTTGATCTAATATTTACCCTAATTTCCTCTTTCTCTTATATTTGCTTATAAAATATCATTTGGGTTTCCTTTGATTTTCACTTGCCAATGTTTCTTCATGTCCTCTCTGCTATCCTAATTTTGTGTTGAATTCAGCCGAATACTTTCTGTACTCCAGACTTTCTATCTGCAGGACCTCATTGCAAGTCCTTCCTGTCTTGGTAGTTTCAATATGCACAGTGCCCTCCATAATGTTTGGGACAAAGACCTGTCATTTATTTATTTGCCTCTGCACTACACAATTTGAGATTTGTAATGGAAAAATTCACATGTGGTTAAAGTGCACATTGTCAGATTTTAATAAAGGCCATTTTTATACATTTTGGTTTCACCATGTAGAAATTACAGCAGTGTTTATACATAGTCCCCCCATTTCAGGGCACCATAATGTTTGGGACACAGCAATGTCATGTAAATGAAAGTAGTTATGTTTAGTATTTTGTTGCATATCCGTTGCATGCAATGACTGCTTGAAGTTTGCGATTCATGGACATCACCAGTTGCTGGGTGTCTTCTCTGGTGATGCTCTGCCAGGCCTGTATTGCAGCCATCTTTAGCTTCGGCTTGTTTTGGGGGCTAGTCCCTTTCAGTTTTATCTTCAGCATATAAAAGGCATGCTCAATTGGGTTCAGATCGGGTGATTGACTTGGCCACTCAACAATTGACCATTTGTTAGCTTTGAAAAACTGCTTTGTTGCTTTAGCAGTATGTTTGGGATCATTGTCTTGCTGTAGAATGAACCGCCAGCCAATGAGTTTTGAGGCATTTGTTTGAACTTGAGCAGATAGGATGCGTCTATACACTTCAGAATTCATTATGCTACTACCATCAGCAGTTGTATCATCAATAAGTGAGCCAGAACCTTCAGCAGCCATACATACCAGGCCATAACACCCTCACCACCGTGTTTCACAGATGAGGTGGTATGCTTTGGATCTTGGGCAGTTGCTTCTCTCCTCCATTGCTCTTTCTATCACTCTGATATAAGTTAATCTTCGTCTCATCTGTCCTCAAGAACTTTTTCCAGAACAGTGGTTGCAGTACTTCTTGGCAAACTGTAACCCGGCCATCTTATTTTGTGGCTAACCAGTGGTTTGCATCTTGCAGTGTAGCCTCTGTATTTCTGTTCATGAAGTCTTCTGCGGACTGTGGTCATTGAGAAATCCACACCAGACTCCTGAGGAGTGTTGATCTGTCGGACAGGTGTTTGGGAATTTTTCTTTATTATAGAAAGAATTCTTCTGTCATCAACTGTGGAGGTCTTCCTTGGCCTGCCAGTCCCTTTGCGATTAGTAAGATCACCAGTGCTCTCTTTCTTCTTAATGATGTTCCAAACAGTTGATTTTGGTACGCCTAAGGTTTGGCTGATGTCTTTAACAGTTTTATTCTTGTTTCTCAGTCTCATAATGGCTTCTTTGACTTTCATTGGCACAACTTTGGTCCTCGAGTGGTGCCACCATCAAGTGTGGCTGCCTCGCCTGCAGCTGCCCGTCCTTTCATTCTTTTTTATTATTTTTTGTCTGTGTTAAAGTTTGTTTTTGGAGGTCTTTTGTCATTTTTATGTGGGGGAGGGGGAAACATTTTCTTAGTCACTTCCTGGTCGAGGATGCGACTATTATCCGAGCCACATCTTCGCGGCCTACCATCTGGATTGGCGAGGCCTTTCCTGCCGGAGGCCGGTCAGAGCTTCAGCTTCAGCAGCGGCGCAGCACTGGATTCCATCACGGAGCGAGCGATGCCTTACCGGGAATCGCCGTGTTGGAGCTCCGGAGTGCTGGGACTGCCGACTTTGAACACCGTGGAGCTGTGGTCTGCGGAGCTTCCAGCCACGGGCGGCGGGTGCTTACAGCCACTGGCGGCGCTGACTTTGACATCGCAGAGCCTGGGATCTCTCGCCGAGGTCGCCAACGTTAAATCTCCGCCCAGCTCAGCCTTTGGACTTCGGAAGCCGCAGTCTCTGGTAGGAAGAGGCCAAATCGGAGGCTCCGGGCTGCTGAGAGTGCTCTTCCGTTCGAGCGCTTGAAACAAACATCGGCCTGCCGTTGCGGCGACTGCGGAGGCCTCAATAGGCCGACAGGTGAACAGAGGAAGAGGACTGAACTTTGGTGCATTCCCTCACAGTGGGAAACATTGATTCCGCTGTGGGGGGATGTTTTATGTTTTATGTTTTATGTTAAATTCTAAAGTGTTTTGTTTATCTTATTTGTGTGCTGCATGGTAACTCAAATTTCACTGCACCAATTGGTGTATGTGACAATAAATGTCCTTTGTCCTTATGTTGATAAACAACGATAAAAGTTTCCAAAGGTGTTGAAAAGACTGGAGGAAAGACTAGGTGCTGAGAGCTCTCTTATACCTGCATTAAGGAGGCTATTAAACACACCTGAGCAATTACAAACGCATGTGAAGTCATGTGTCCCAAACATTATGGGGCCCTGAAATGGGGGGACTATGTATAAACACAGTAGTAATTTCTACATGGTGAAACCAAAATGTATAAAAATGGCCTTTAATAAAATCTGTCAATGTGCACTTTAACCACATGTGATTTTTTAAAATTATAAATCAAATTGTGGAGTACAGAGGCAAATAAATAAATGATAGGTGTTTGTCCCAAACATTATGGAGGGCACTGTACCACAGCATCCGGCTGTTAGATTTCACCTCCAAGTTGTTCTTGACTTTGGCGATCGGGAGGGCAGCGGAGCTCTCGGGAGTGGTGTCTGTGACCGCAGAAATACCATTTGGATTCCAGACTATGAAATCTGTTGCTCTGTTGTCCTCTGTCCCTGCATTGCTGAGCCAGCCATAGTGGTTTGGTGTTGGTTCTGGCTGCATTCTCCCATGGTGTCCTTCTTCCCCTCAGAACTGATTATTGATTACAGAGTGAGATATCTTTAGGGGTCTCCTGAACTACCTTGCCTGCTCTCCTTCAATGTATCAGTCATCAATTCCTCTTGAAATGTGCTATCTGTTTAGCACTTCCTGATGAGTAGTCTGCAGAGATGTTAACTGGAGATCATATTTCTCCAATTCGTAACACCACCTACACACTAGAAGTCCCAGTGTTTCCACAGGGTACGGTGTGTACATTACACAGGTCTGAGGTGCCTGCCATGTCTTGATTTATTAGAACGGTTCTGTTTGTGGAACAATTTATTTAGGCTTAAAAGCAACAGTTGATGTTTGTCATATATCTGCTTTCTATATTTATATACCTTGGTGGGGGATTATGTTGGCACAGGTGGATTTTTGCTTGTGGTTGTTTCAAGCAAAAGCTGTTTTGACTTTTTTGTGTTTAGAAATATCAGTAGCCTAAATTTTAATCTTTCTATTAAGTGCCTGCTGGAATGATCCCTCTTCCATCTTTCAGGTCGATACTTGTTCCTGAATGCCATCGCCAATCAGTTGCGATACCCAAACAGCCACACCCACTATTTCAGCTGTACTATGCTGTATCTGTTTGCTGAAGCCAATACAGAAGCAATCCAGGAGCAGATCACCAGGTGAGGAATAGGGGACCACTCTCACTACTGTGCACATCAATCTTGAGCTTGATACTGGTCCATGCACAACTGCCTTGTAGTTCAATGTTTATTTTCCTTACCTTGACTTGGAAATGCCCTTTTAGTGTATACCAAAGCTTTCCTGAGTTGTGTTACCATTATTACAAAAAAAGACAGGTCATATAATTAAAATAGAGAATTAAATTCGTATGTACAGAAAATGAATGCTGTGTAGGCCTGTGTTTGAAGCAAGTTCATGAATAGTCTCCAGTCTTAGTCAAGTGTGAGACCAAAAATATGGAAAAATTGTGGAATACATCTCTTCTAATTCTGAAATCATTACAGGTATACTGTTTTGTACTGTATATATAACTTTTTTTCGAAGTTTATCAAGTTAAATTTTTTGTATGCTGACAGTTTGTTTAAGGTCAGAGGTCAAATATCGGAAGCATTTTTTTCATAACTCAGTTTTATCTTTCAAACTCTGAATTTTAAAAAGCTGGAATGTTCATATCTTTAGCAGACATGCATTATAGTTCTGTAGGTAGGAAAATAGCAATGAATAAGATTAATCACAATAAATTTTTATGTATTACTTGTATGACCATGTATATACATAGTAGTAATTTCTACATGGTGAAACCAAAATGTATAAAAATGCCATCGGGTCACGTGTGTGGCATTTTGGTTCACTTTCCAAAGAATGGCCCAATACAATTTTGAACTATATATATATTTCCTTTACTTGATTCAGTTGGCCACCAGAAAAGTTTTGAGCTTTAATTGTAACTGCTTTTTCCTTTGCAGAGTACTGTTGGAAAGGCTGATTGTAAACAGGCCTCATCCATGGGGACTGCTCATTACCTTTATTGAGCTTATTAAAAATCCAGCCTTCAAGTTCTGGAACCATGAGTTTGTCCATTGTGCTCCTGAGATTGAGAAGTAAGTGGGGTTTTTTTCTTCCTCCCCCCAGAGTGTTTAGTAGTCATATGTGCTGGATATGAACTGCACCAATAAAATAGTTATTTGCTACAGCTTTACAAGCACATTAAACAACAGAAATAAATATATAGTAAACTATCTGTTACTGAGTAAACCAGACCATGATAGTACATAGACAACCATAGTAGTGCAATGGTTTCCTGCTGAGGTAGTTGTTAGGGTGTGCAGGGTGGTTCAAAAATCAGACGGTTGATGGGAAGATGTTCTTAAACCTGGAGGTGACACTTCTCAGGCTCTTATACCACCTTCCCGATGGTAGCAGTGAGAAGCATTGTCAGGGTGGTGTGGGTTTTTGATGATAGCTGTCTTTGAGACAGCGCTTCCTGTAGCAGTTAATATGCTTTCTGCCATACACCTGTACAAATTCGACAGAGTATTTGGCAACATGTTAAGTCTCCCCAAAAGTTTGAGGAAGTAGTGGCGTTGGTGAGCTTTATCTGTGATTACATCAATGTGCTTGATTCCTCCTTGGATGTCAGATCTTTGTTATTGAGTTTGTCTTTTGCTTCTGTAGGTTGCAACATTATACCTCTCTCCAAATATCTGACCTGAGCCCCAGGTATGCTATTGCACCAAATCAAACTAGGATTTAGTTGAGAGTATTCTTGTTTCAACTACCAGGCCACCGTCTTCAGAAATACAGTTAAGGCATGCTGTACAATTAGAATGTTTGGATTGTTTCAAACACTTCTTTCCATTTTATGGATTTGTATCCTTTCCCTTTTCCAGCAGTATATTTTCCTATTTTACTTATGACCTTCTGTAAGTTTATTTTTCTGCTTCTCCTCTTTGATTACTGACACACCATGCACTACACTATTTAAAACTTGAATAAGTGAATGTTTGCAAGTTACTTTAATTAATAATCTGACAATTTTTCCCGTCCAGTTTTCCTCGGGAGAGCACATTTTCTTTAAATGTGCTCTCCCGTATTTGGACATTTCTGCTGTCAGCTTGCAGTCCCTGATGTGAGCCATCATGAGTGACATCAGTCATGGAAGTCTTCATAACTGCATTTGTCCTGTTTACATACACAACAATCTCCCATTGAATCAACAATAATAAAGAAAGGAACCCTGAGCTTTGTTTCAGCTATTCAAACTCAGCAAAGCACAGATCCATTATAGCTTGCAATTGGTGTTGCACTTGATACCATCAGACCTGTTTGGCTCATTACCACATTGTGATCCATTTGTGTGGATTGGGAGCAGCTTGTACAAGATATATATAGTTGGTTGGGAACTTGATGCACAGAGAAAGTACTTCCCTGTCAGCTTGATACTAAATCTCAGTGGTAGCATTCTTGCACACACTCCAGGCGTTTGAGCACATAATCCATGTGCAGGTTCGGTGTTGCACTTAAAGATTTTGTTTCTCAGGTGAGACACTGACTTATCTGGCCTCAGTGGACAGTGAACAGTTTGTTTCTATGTATTATTGCTGTGCACAAAATTATTCTCGTATTCCCTCCTAATTGCAATAGTGGATTAAAAGTTCAAAAGTACACAATTGGCTGTTAAGCACAGTGGCATGTCCTGAGGTTGCGTTCTTTCCTGGTTTGTTTTCACTGGACTAATGCTGGTTGATGGCTGTTTTGCAGGTTGTTCCAGTCTGTAGCTCAATGCTGTATGGGACAGAAGCAGGCACAACAAGTAATGGAAGGCACTGGCGCAAGTTAAAACGGTGAAGCAATACCTCCTTGGAGAAACAACATGGAAAGAGTGATGGGCAGCCTGTGTTTTTCTTGAAAACTGTCATTGGTTGTGTAACTTGCTGGTTCTTCCAATCAAATGCAGTCAGCTGCATGAGGCAGACATAGGAACAGTGGTCGATGAAGAACTGATTTCATGTTGGACATGTTTTATTTTTCATTTGTCACTTGGCCAAAAAAAACAAATGCTGTGAATATCATTTGAAATGATATAAAAATGTAAATAAAAGGGAGTGCAACCTTAAACCGGACTATCTCCATCTGTGCAAATTGTATTAAACTGACTTTTATCCAGTTATTACCGGTGTTGGCAGCTGATGACACATTGAAGCATGTCTGGGATAGATTCCCCGCCGTTCCAAATTACAGCCAAGCCACAGATCCTCGAGAGTTGTCACAGGAGCTGCTCTTTATTCGATGCATTTTCCCCACTTTGTTGGGGTGGGGGAGGGAGAGAAGGAAAGCAGTATTGACTTTTATTTGCCCGTTTTCTTGTATATTTAAAGTCCTCCAGCAGATTAGCATGGAGGTCAGTATGGTTTGCATAAAGGTTTTTATTTTTTAAGGTGTTTGTGTTCAAGATGAGCCGCTCCTTCTGTCCTTTAACAAGGGGGTGTCCAGGCTGATTGTGGCGTTCACTATGTTAATGCAAAGGAAAATAAAAGGTTCTCCCTGAATTCTGTACATTGTGGGATAAAAAGAGCCAGTTTTGCGGCATGAAGTCGATTAAGTTTGTAAAAAGAAACCAAGGACCAATACAGGCCATTTTGTAAGGATTTTGAATGTTGTTTTGTAAATGTATTGGTCCATGTGTTGTATTTTGTAGTCTTTGTAGTTTCCTTGGCTCTAGTTCTGCCACTTAACACTCTTGTATGTAAGCATATTGTAGTTAATGCATTAAAACCCATGTCATGCAGCAACTTCCTCTTTGTTTATTGCCTCTAGATATTGAAGGCCAGATTATGTTCATTGTGTAACTTTTAGAGTTGGTTCTGATTTTGACTGAATATCAATCTTGTTTTTAAATAATGTGTTTGTCACTTTCGATCACCAACCCAAATTATGCTGTTTATTTTGTAAATCATTTTGTGGATGCAATTTAATCTTTATTATGGATGCCAAAACTGGAAGATAAATTCACACCTAAAATGTGGTGAGCTGCGTGCATGTGTTAATACTTAACACCAGCCTAAGTATTCAACACTATCTGCCATTTTGTTCCTTCCAAACGGCAACCTCAATTACACCCAGCTCAGTTTCTGTGAGATCTTGTTCTTGCCTGCACATACAGTGCCCTCCCCATGCTGCTTGGGACAAAGACCCATCATTTATTTATTCACCTTTGTACTCCACAATTTGAGATTTGTAATAGAAAAAAAATTGCATGTGGTTAAAGTGCAAATTGTCAGATTTTATTAAAGGGTATTTTTATACATTTTGGTATCACCATGTAGAAATTACAGCAGTGTTTATACACAGTCCTCCCATTTCAAAGCACCATAATGTTTGGGACACATGGCTTCACAGGTGTTTGTAATTGATCAGGTGTGTTTAAATGCCTCCTTAATGCAGGTATATGAGAGCTCTCAGCGCCTAGTCTTTCCTCCAGTCTTTCCATCACCGTTGGAAACTTTTATTGCTGTTTATCAACATGAGGACCAAAGTTGTGCCAATGAAAGTCAAAGAATCCATTATGAGACTGATAAACAAGAATAAAACTGTTAGAGACATCAGCCAAACCCTAGGCGTACCAAAATCAACTGTTTGGAACATCATTAAGAAGAAAGAGAGCACTGGTGAGCTTACTAATCACAAAGGGACTGGCAGACCAAGGAAGACCTCCACAGCTGATGACAGAAGAATTCTCTCTATAATAAAGAAAAATCCCCAAACACCTGTCCGACATATCAGAAACACTCTTCAGTTGTCGGATTCGTCAATGACCACTGTCCGCAGAAGACTTCATGAACAGAAATACAGAGGCTACACTGCAAGATGCAAACGACTGGTTAGCCGCAAAAATAGGATGTCCAGGTTACAGTTTGCCAAGAAGTACTTAAAAGAGCAACCACAGTTCTGGAAAAAGATCTTGTGGACAGATGAGATGAAGATTAACGTATATCAGAGGCTAGAGCTAAGTATGGAGGAGAGAAGGAACTGCCCAAGATCCAATGCATACCATCTCATCTGTGAAACACGGTGGTGGGGGTGTTATGGCCTGGGCATGTATGGCTGCTGAAGGTACTGGCTCACTTATCGTCATTGATGATACAACTGCTGATAGTAGTGGCATAATGAATTCTGAAGTGTATAGACAGATCCTATCTGCTCAAGTTCAAACAAATGTCTAAAAAATCATTGGTCGGCGGTTCATTCTACAGCAAGACAATGATCCCAAACATACTGCTAAAGCAACAAAGGAGTTTTTCAAAAATGATCAATTGTTGAGTGGCCGTCAATCACCCGATCTGAACCCAATTGAGCATGCCTTTTATATGCTGAAAAGAAAACTGAAGGGGACTAGCCCTGAAAAAAAAGCATAAGCTAAAGATGGCTGCAATACAGGCCTGGCAGAGCATCACCAGAGAAGACACCCGGTGAAGCAACTGGTGATATCCATGAACCGCAGACTTCAAACAGCCATTGCATGCAACGGATATGCAACAAAATACTAATCATGACTACTTTCATTTACATGACATTTCTGTGTCCCAAACATTATGGTGCTCTGGAAATGGGTGGACTATGTATGAACACTGCTGTAATTTCTACACTGTGAAACCAAAATGTATAAAAATGGCCATTATTAAAATCTGACAATGTGCACTTTAACGACGTGATTTATTTTCTATTACAAATCTCAAATTGTGGAGTACAGAGGCAAATAAATAAATAATGGGTCTTTGTCCCAAACATTATGGAGGGCACTGTGAGGATTAAGCATATTCCATTTAAGCACCCAGTTCTCGGCATGCTGAACTTAAACAAAAAGTGAAGCTCACTCAACTCCATCTCATGCTTCAGATGCACAATCCGTCTCATTCCCTGCACAACCATCTGTAAAGAGTTTCCTCAATTACTGCTGAATTCATCAGCTCTTGTTTGTCCACTTGTTACTGCACTAGATGGGATTTCTTGCAGCACGTAGCCAGAATAAAGGCCGTGATTTGAACTGTCCTTCCCTGAAGATGAAAGGCTAGAGTCTTTTTCCACTGCCTTGCTCACATTGCTTTACTGTGGTATATTCCTACCTTCCCACAATCTGGTTTAACATTTTAGATTATAACATCCTAGTTCTAGACTACCATAAATCCAGCAATTCAGTCTATTCTCTCAGTTCCCCATAATCCTTGACCTATAATCCTGTCCCTCAAATCATTTAAATTCCAGGGAATACAATCATAGTGCAATACCTCAATTTAACCTGTAATGTCTAGGTAAATCAACTCTGTACTCCAAGCCAAATATTTCCGTATGAAAATATGGTGTCCAGCTTTGTCCACAATGTTCCAAAATCTGATCGATTTTAGGCTTGAATTTCTAGTGTAGCTTCTATACACTTGTTCTTCAGTTCTGTGCTGTAAAATTAATACACACCAACTCATACTTGAAAGTTCTGTCCCTCAATTAACAAAGATTAGTGGTATCTTTGCAAATGCACACTAATTTTAGTGTTACTAAAAACTACAACCAAAGCTTATCATGACTAAACACAATCCTACTTGCACCTGTATCCATCAAAGCAAGACATTTGAGAGGAAAAGCAATTGGTCATTGAGGTAATGAGCCAATGACCCTAAAAGGAGCTGTGATTTCTGGTTTTGCTTTAATTCACTTCCAATTGCACCTGGATTGATGAATCCTGGTTCATTTACAAATAGAGTAAGAGGGTTAATTATCTAGCTGCTTGATACTACTTCAGTAACAGTGGACGAGTATAAAGCAACCATACTAAACAGCACGGCAGTTTCTGATGGGCCACTTGCTATTAAAATTCATCTGCACCCAGGTTTCTATATTTAAGTTTTGTTTTAGCCACTTTCCCTCAGTAACAATGGGTCCTTATATTCAGCGGGTGCATTGTTTCCACAATTATTTACATGGGAACTGGACCTCTTTGTATGAGTGCTGGAGTTTATTTTATTACAGATGTGATTCTTTTGGTGGGGATGGAAAGGAGTGTAAAAGTTGCAGGAATTTGGATAGACTGCTTGTTTATCATCATTCTCTTCATTGAGTAAGGTACACTTGGAAACTCTAATGTATTGTCTGCTGGCCAAACATCAGACCTTGCCTTCATAGCACTTGCACAGTTGTTTCTGTGGAACAATTTTTTTATTGCGTGAGTAAAGATGGCTTGTCAATTTTGTAATTATGAAATCTAGTGAAAATTGAATCAAAAACTGGTTGATTTATCAAAATGGTTAATAAGATATTCTGAAAATAGAGCAATGATAGGGTATCTGATGAATGGCCACTGACTTGAAATGTTAACTTTTTTCCTACTCTATAGATGCTGCCTGACCTGCTGTGCATTTCAAGCAGGTGGATCCTCTAAACTCTCAAATTATGCTGCCCTTGAGCAAAGTCTTTAACCATGTGAGTTTTCATGACAGATTCCTTTGTGGCTGAAGAAAACCCTCCTTTATTTGCCTGCCTATATATTGTTATTTACCATTACTGTGCTTATCTTCGCTCCCCTCTGAGCTGGCTGCTGTGCCGTAAGCATGTTTCCCAATTCAGATTTTTCTTCCTTGCCGGAAAGCGGAACCTGCATTACTTCATGTGGCCTTACTCCTACCTGACTTCATTATGTCCTTTGGAGGAATGATAGACTGATCCAGAAGATTTAAGATGCATGGGATCTAAGGTGAATTCATTTGGACGTAACAATAGATGGATTGGTTAATAAGTTTGTAGACAACACCAACATTGGAGTTGTGGACAGTGAAAGGCTGTCAAAGTATATAGCTATAGACCAGCTGCAGAAATGGCAGATGGAGTTTAATTCGCGCAAGTGTATGGTGTTGCAGTTTGGGAGGTGAATGTAAGGGTAAAATGCAGTTGATGTCACGAACCTTAACACCTTGTGGGAGCACAAAGATAAGAGTGGTAAACAAGGCAGATGATATGCTTGCCTGCATTGGTCAGGGCATTCAGTATAAGAGTTGAGAAGTTATGTTAGAGATTCATTGGATTTTGGCTAGGCTGCATTTGGAGCAATGTGTGCAGTTCTGGTTGCCCCATTTGAGGAAGGAGGTGGAGGTTTTGGAGAAGCTGCAGAAGTGGTTGTACAGAATGTTGCATGAGAGGTTTGACAAACTTTTATTGTTTTCTCTTGAACGTCAAAAGTTGGGGGGGGGGGGGGGAGACCTGACAGAAGTACAGGTGGAGACAAAAATTGCTGGAGAAACTCAGCGGGTGAGGCAGCATGTACGGAGAGAAGGAATATGCGACATCTGGGGTCGAGACCCCTCGTCCGACTGATGTCGGGGGAGGGGGTGGTGTGAAAAATACAGGTGTACCTAGCTTATTGCTATCTGCTATAAGGCCTGCACTTTCAATTTACAGCCTTATTATTCCAGTGCATGCCTTGGCGTTAATGATTGCTGGGGTATTAATAGGTAGCTTGGAGGTGTTTTTGAAAGTGCTGCAGCAGCAGAGGGGCAATTATCGGTCGGAGATGCTGTGTCAGGTGTGCAGAGGTGTTTAAGGGTCCACTGTGGTTGTGCCTATGGAGTTGCTGACTCCTTCTACCATGCGAGTTGGAGTGATTTCTCCCGGCCACCAGGAGACAGAAGGATGGCAAGAGATTGGATTTGCTGGCTTCTGCAAGGCTGGAGGTGCCTTCTACTGGGTGAGTATAGGTGATTTTCGCTGGCGATCGGGACGGGAGTGCAAGGGGCAGGATTTGCCAGCTTCTATGGGTTAGTGTTTCGTAGTTCTCCCAGTTGGGTTTATTGCTAAGCATAGGCAGGTTATGGTCCAGCGTTCCCCCGGACCCAAGGAACTGCAGATGCTGGTATCTTGCAAAGTGCAAGTAATTCAGCGAGTTGGGCAGCATCTCTGGAAAGGCTTGAGCCGGGAATCAAAGCTCCAGTCAGAAATCAGGACTTTTCAGGTCTGTTTTTATACTGGAGCTGTGAATCGAATAAGTGAGTTTAAAAATAAATTATCAAGATCTCATCTTCATTTATACTATATATATGTTTTGTTCAGCGCTTCCATTTTCTAGGAATGTATCTATATACAAAATTATGTTTCTCCATACAAAATTATGACAGGCATAGATAGGGTAGAAATGCCAAAGACTAGAGGGAATAGCTTTAATGTGAGTTTTTTTTTTACAATGTCTGGAAAATGCTGCCAGGTGTGGTAGTTGTAGACACAAACATGGCATTTGAGGTTTTTAGATAGGCACGTGGATATGGAGGAATATGGATATCCTGTATTTGGACACTGGACAGCTTGATTGTAATCATGTATAGTCTTTGCTGGGATAGCATGCAACAAAAAAAGCTCTTTACTGTACCTCAGTACACGTGATACCAATAAACTAAATTAAACTAATCATGTGCAGATAGAGATTAGTTTAACTTGGTACAGCCATTTTTGGCTGAAGGCCTTTTCCTGTGCTGTAGTGTTCTATGCTTTCTCATATCCTTGTATACCTGATTACAGCCATGATCCAGGCCAATACCAGTGGCTGTGACTGCTGCTTCCCAGTTCTATCTTCATTTTCCTGACCCGTTACCTGCTATCCAGGCATTATTTGTCGAGATGACGATGGGGAACATTGCTTGAGGGTTTACTTGTTTTCAAACTAAACTATCAAAAATTAATTAAAACTTTTATTACCCTGTAATGTTTTTATTAAAAGAAATCACCTTCAGCTAAATACAATACAAAATTTAGAATCTTAATGCTTGAAGATCCCACAAACAAATAGTGACAGTGGATCCTGCCTTGCCACCCAACAGCTAGTTGCATTGCTGACCCTATATCCAACTTCAGTATAGCATTAAAGTTCCAGCCTGCAGCAGTAAAAGCTGTCAAATGCTATCCATTGAGATAAATCCCTAAG
Organism: Malacoraja senta; assembly: GCA_038087875.1. Taxonomy (NCBI): domain Eukaryota; kingdom Metazoa; phylum Chordata; class Chondrichthyes; order Rajiformes; family Rajidae; genus Malacoraja; species Malacoraja senta. The sequence continues at coordinate 176,474,762 of CM075978.1, forward strand.
CACTGATTCAGTCTTTGCAGATTGTAATTATTGTTCATTACAATTGTTCACTAACTGTTAAACAGCTTGTTTAATGACAAACTATAAGAAAGCTGAATTCCATAAATTCTAAACGCTGAACTAAAATTAAAAATGAACATTATTGATAAAGAATAGTTAATGTAGAACATGAATTGAGAATCAAAATGTTTCATTTCAGACATTTGTATAATTTCACTGAACAAAGCCAAATGGGCTGGATTCAAGAAATTACCATTTTATACTTAGTGATGACATCATTGAAATAGGCTCCACTTAAGGGAAGCCACAGTATACAATTGGCACCAAAATGCTCGAGCCCTTGAGCACCAAGACAATTTCCTGAGAGTTTAAAACATTACCTAGTTTCTATAACTCAAATAAGAAAGATGATGGGCTGAAGTGCCAAGATATTTTTCCATGAAAAAAGTATTACATTTTTCAACTTTACAGGCTACCAAAACTATAATAATTAGTGAGAATATAAAGAAGATTTTATTCCTCAGTTGCTGTTACCACTACACTGTGAGTTGCAGCAATCGATGCAAAATCATCTTCTGAGCATATCGAACCTGCAGGGAGTCATGTTCCTGTTTACTAAGCTGCCGATAGTTCTCCACATTAGCCAATGTGGCTTCCTCTTCCTTTAAACCCGAGCTGTATGATTTTAGCCTCATTCTCACAGTGTTGTGTAGAAGTTGCTTCCAGGCTGGCTTCAGTTTGGGTATTACAGTATTGGTAAGACTGGAAATATCATCATCTTCCTCTTCTTCCTCCCACCCATCATTGGCTTTGTAGTCTTCAAATTCTTCCATTGTCATACTCAAAACCTAGTTATTGTCCGGAAAAAAATAGTATAAATGAGTCTGCTGTGTTCTCTACCAGCTATAATCAGTCAAAACATCACTTTATAATCAAAAGTAAAAGCTCCCGTACATTCACATAGCAGGATCAAGTTGGAGCCCTTTTGTCTGTGCTGGCCTTTTAAAACTTTTCCAAAATTAATTCAACTCCCATTACATTTTATCAATCTGCTTTTATCCACTCAGGTTGTCCTTTTCAGATGCGTTTCCAGAAACTACAAACCAAATATAAGGCAACATGTCCGCAGAAGGAAGTATCAACTGCACTACCACAAATGCATAGCTTTTCCAGAGTGCCACACAAATGTATGCTAGACCCAGAATGCCCACGTAATAGGGGCTCAGTAGCAGTATGTCCTCACCTTCAGAGTACTGTAAAGTTCCTCCTCTGTTAGGACTCCAGACTGGCCGATAACAAAGTCTCCCTCTTCTCCAACTACTTCCAACTCCATCAGGAATTCCCACTTTTCTGCCAGCAACTTTTTCTCCTCTTCTGTCTTCACAGCTAAAACACAAAGAACATTCTGGTAAAGTCTCCTCTACATCGGATCCCTAGAGCATACTGGACTGGATACCTTGCTCCAAGACCAACCTTGCACGGCAGCATCATACACTAGATGCATCTCGATATCTAGGGCTTCGTGTGTGTTACTTGGGTAGGGTTGGGTGAACCCGTACATGTGCAGGAGTTGCCAGTTGGCAAGCTGACCATAGGTGTTAAATATCTCTTCACCTCCATTGATCTTCTTGATGGAGACCATTTTCAAACATTCCTGTAAATACAGAGCAAACATAATTACTCACAGATAGCCAAGGGGTGAATGGGGATCCTCAGCACAGTTTTGTACGTGGGAGATAGTGTCTCATGAATCGGGTTGAAGTTTTTTTAAGATGTAACCCAAAAAGGTTGATGAGAGCAGAGTTGTAAATGTTGCCGATATGGATTTCAGCAAAGCATTTGACAAGGTTCCACATGGTAGACTGCTCTCGGAGGTTACATCGCATGGGATCCAGGTAGAACTAGCTGACTGGATAGAAAATTAATTTTGTCACAGAGGGTGGTAGGTATATGGAATGAGCTCCAATTGAGACAGAATAACAACTTTAAAAAAACATTTCTATCCTATTCCCCCCCCCCCGTCCAATTATTTCCCACCTACGTCCAAGACACATCAGAACCCCTCCAACTTTAATAACTTTAACTTTTTAGGTCCCCAGTCACCAATTTTACCATGGACATTCAGTCCCTCTACACCTCCATCCCCCACCAGGAAGGTCTCATGGCCCTGTTTTTTTCCCTTACATAAGAGACTGAACTAATTTCCCTCTACTAACACACTCATCACCCTTAACAACTTCTCTCTTGACTCCTCTCACTTTCTCCAAGTTAAAGGTGTAGCCATGGGCACTCTCATGGCCCCAGCTATGCCTGCCTTTGAATTGGTTATGTCGAACAGTCTTTGTCCCAGGCGTATACTGGTCCTATTACCCAACTCGTTCTTGGTACATCGACGACTGCATCAGCACTGCCTCCTGCACCCATGCAGAACTCATGAACTTCACCACTAAGTTCCACCCTGCCCTCAAATTCACCTGGACCATCTATCTCTGACACCTCTCTCCCCGTTCTTGATCTCTTTCTCGATCACAGGAGACAAACTTATCGACGACGTCTACTCCAAACCTACCGATTCCCGCTACTCCTTGGTTCACTCATCCCTTCCCACCCAAACCACCCCCTCTCCAGCAACTTCCCCTGCAACTGTAGGAAATGCAATGCCTGTCCTTATACTTCCTCCCTCGACTCCATCTAGGGACTACGGCAGTCCTTCCAGGAGAGACAGACATTCACATGCATCTCCTCTAACCTCATCTACTGCATCCTGTGTTCCCGATGTAGGCTACTGTACATTTGCGAGACAAAGGGTGGACTCGATGACCATTTTGCTGAACACTTACACTCAGTCTGCTAAGATCTACTGGATCTCCTGGTTGCTAACCAACTTCCTTTCCCATTCACACACTGACCTTTCTGTCCTGGGCCGCCTCTATTGCCAGAGTGAGGCCACACGTAAATTGAAGCAACAGCACCTCATATTTTACTTGGGTAGCTTACAACCTAACAGTATGAACACTGGATTATTTAATCTTAAATAACTTCTACATACATCTCCCTCTCCCTCCACTATAAGCCCACTAACCAATTTTACAGCTCGCAACAATGTATCCCTCTAGGACCACATCAGGGACCCTCCTTGCCCGAAGTCATCTGTTGCTGGTCCCAATTTGTCCTGTTTTTTACCCTCGCATCCAGTTTTTCCTCCCCACACACAACCCTCCCCCCCGCCATTGCATTCAGTCTGAAGAAGGGTCCCGACCACAAATTGTCATCTGTCCAATTTGCTCCAGGGATGCTGCCTGACCCCCTGAGACACTCCAGCATTTTGTCTCTTTGGTATAAACTAGCATCAGCAGTTCCTTTTCATTACAACATTTAAAAGACATCTGGTTAGGTACACGGAAGATAGAGCTAATGTAAATGGGACACCTTGGTCGTCATGGGGAAGCTGGGGCCCCCGTTTCCTTGATGTATGTCTCTATAACTCTCAGCACCCCCCTCCCTTACCCACTCACCGCTGTAAATTCCAAGTTAGCATTGTGATTGGCCACATGGTTCAATATGTCAGCCATGGGGACCATCATGGGAGGGTTTAGAGACTTTAATTCTTCATCATCATCTTCATCTGGCTCCTGGAAACTAGAAATTAAAAAAAACAATCTAAGTCCTACTACTTTTTGCTCCTTTCTGTGCTCCACTGTAAGAGGCAGTGATTCTGGACAGGTCTTAACTCTGCCTGGATATCTATTCACCAATGCTGCCTGACCTGCTGAGTAGCTCCAACATTTTCTGTTTTATTGCAACAAAGGCATCGATCCCATTGGCTGAAGCTCAAGAAGGGTGTGTAAAAGGTGTGTAAATAGACTGCACTCTCATCAACTGCCTTTCCATACACAAAATGAGTATTGAAGAAACATTTATACGAAGCCTACCTCAGATTGTCACCACCACATTCCATGTAAGCAAATGTGGCAGGCCAGGCAGTTAAAGCTATTGACAAGTTTCTAAGCAAAATCATTTATTTTCCTCTGTGACTGGCAAAGCCTGTGTTTGTTTTCAAACCCTACAGGGCTGGCAGACAGGGGACAGACGGGCTTGCTCACTGACTGCTAATTTAAGTAAGCTACAGAGTGTAAGGCAGCTTTTCAGATCGACTCCAACTAACCAACATCCAAGTGACATTGTCAAGCAGGGATGGCTGGAGAGCATTCTCCTTTCTGAAGCATACAGATGACCATGACGGCTGGCCCAGGGCCAGGTAGGGAATGCCTTCACCTGTAAGCCATAACAAATGCCACCAGCTTCTTGTAAAGGTCCAGGGTGTGCTTGTGTGGGTCAAAGGTGTCAGGGTGGGATTTCATGAAAGGCAGCACTATGCTGTTATACTCTTCTTCGATGTTGATCAGGTCTTTCTCCACTGCCACTGCCACGCCCGTGCCCAGCAGCAGCCTGTTCCTCTCCTCCTCAGACCTGCACAAGCAAACACAATAAATCAAAGCACACCTTACATTTTCTCCCCTAACACCATTGCTTCTCACCCCAAAGCCCAACATTCACTGGGGAAACAGATGTATTCACACCTACACGAGTTTTCATTTCGAGCCAAATTATTGATTGTTGTTAAAAAGAAATTAGAGTATGGCGGGAATCCCAATTTACCCAAAGTCTAATCCCTATTCCTGGTTTCCATTTTACATCAATAGGTTCCTGGTGCATCATCAGTGTTCTTTTTGTCCCTCATCCCAGATCCTATCTGACACCATCCCACCACCACCCCCAGTAACTGTGTGTTGAATCGAGGCGATTACTACACTTGTTCAGTAATACAGTGCTTCTGCTAAATCAAGACAAGACCGTAGCAAGCAGCTGTGCAACATAACCAGCAGCGAGGCACGGGATTGCTGGGGCAAGAAGACCCAGTGCCAGCTTCAACCCCAACTCGCATTCCTTTCACTGAGCTCAGCCAACAGCAAGACTGTCAGCGCTGGGTTCACAGTATCTCCTCACCACCCACCTCCACCAGTTAGCCCTTACCAGAACATAGGGTGGTGAAGGGTGCAGAAGCCAGGCCACAAGGAGAAATAAGACTTCCAACAGGACTCATCGTTGGTGATCTCGAACATCATGGAAAGCAGGAGCGGCACCCATCCCGACCGGCTCTCCAACGCTGCCTCTTCTGTAACAGACCTGGAGGTTACAGCACTGACTGAAGCCCCCAGCACACACAACCCCACCTTTCAGGCTCCTAATGATCAGGCATACCTCAGCGGCCTGGATACCCTGGAAAAATACACTTGCTGCTTGTGACCAGTTAAGCAAGTTCAATTCAGTAAATAGTTTAATAGTGGGGTGGAGAGGTTTGATTTGTTAAACTTATTCAGTGAGGAACTCTGCTCCACAAATCAAATGGAAGGCAACTTAGGTCAACAGGGCAGTGACGGAGGCCACTTAACCCAAGGGCTTTTTGCTACACCAGATGGACCACACAGCATCCTTTCTAATCAACTCCGCATGTGCTCAGAGGAGGTGGTCCGTGTAGCTCATGCTCTCCAGAACTGGAGTATCTTACGGTGAAGTGTCGTCCCCACTACCTGCCGTGAGAATTCTATTTAGCTATCCTGACAGTAGTCTACATTCCACCCCAGACTGATTCTAAGATGCATTAGAGGAATTACATACCATCACCAACAGCCCTGTAACCAAGGCCTTGTTCATAATAGCTGCAAACCTCCAACAGGCCCTACCTCAGAAGTGTGTTGCCAAAATACTATTGTCTCTGCCTGACCAGGGGCCCAAACACCCTAAACCACTGTTGTACAATCAACAAAAACATATACCTCTCCATTCCCGGAATGTACTTTGGTAAATCTGATCACTTGGCAGCGCTTCTACTCCCTGCTTACAAGCAGAAACTGAAGCGAGAAGTTGCGGTACAGAAAGTCGTGCCGTGTTGGTCCGAGGAAACAGATGACACCCTTAGAAATTGAATACGAAACTTGCCAAGACAAAAACTGAAGACCGTAAGGAGAGGCTGAACAAGTGTTACCAGAGGAAGAATTACACTGATAAACATAGATGATGAAATATGAGAAAAGACTCGAATACTGTAGATCATATGCCACCTCTCCCAATCCCCAGCTCCCCTCCACCGGGGAACTGTAATCCCACAAAACCTCTCAAATCCATTTGCAGGGAATGCAACGAGGCTAATGGTGACTCCATGGGGGAGATCACCGTTTACAAGCATAACACCACCAGACCCCCGAATTAGACAATTTATTCCAAACTGTGCCATAGGAAGCGATTACCAGCTGGACTTTGGAAACATTAGGGTGTTCTCAAAACCTCCTTAAAGCATTGTAACACCCTCACTCACTCCTGGGAGCCTCTGACCCACCATGGTGAGGGGAGCAACAGCGTTCAGGATGGTGTGGAGAACCGAGTGTGTGTTGCACGAATACATAGAAGCCCAGTGTTCACAGTACACACACTCACAAACCCCCCACAGTCAGACTCCTCCTGGCTCAAGAAGAGTGCAAGTCCCACAGTGTGCTTTCAGTCACCTCCCTACGCACCAGTTGGTACGTCCTTCTCCATACATATGGACTGTTTAGGAAGAAAATCCCAATGAAACACAAAGAGATAATATTGTGGCAATGTTATCTAAATAGTACAATATTTAAAGGAAAACGAGAATAAAAAGACCTCGGGTATACACAGACAAAAGTCTGAAGAAGGTGGGTTACATCAAGACCATTGAAAAGGTAGTATCAAACATTCTGCGGAAGGAACTCAGTGGGTCAGGCAGCATCTGTTTGAGGCTTTACCCAGTGAGTACCTCCAGCAGATTGTTTGTTAATCAGATTCTAGCACCTGCAGCCTAATGTGTCTCCACTGTAAAGGTAGACACAAAATGCTGGAGAAACTCAGCGGGTGAGGCAGCATCTATGGAGAGAAGGAACAGGCGATGTTTCGGGTCGAGACCCTTCTTCAGTCTGATGTCGGGGGGGAGGGGGCGGAAAAAAGAAAGGAAGAGGCGGAGACGGGAGGTTTTGTGGGAGACCTGGGAAGGGGAGGAGAAGGAGGGAGAAAGCAAGGGCTATCTAAAATTAGAGAAGTCAATGTTCATACAGCTGGGGTTTAAACTACCTGAGCGAAATATGAGGTGCTGTTCCTCCAATTTGCGCTGGGCCTCACTCTGGCAATGGAGGAGGCCCAGGACAGAGAGGTCAGATTGGGAATGGGAAGGGGAGTTGAATTGCTGAGCAACCGGGAGATCAGGTTGGTTAAGACGAACTGAGCGGAGGTGTTGGGCGAAGCAATCGCCGAGCCTGCGCTTGGTCTCGCCGATGTAGAGAAGTTGGCATCTGGAACAGCGGATGCAGTAGATGAGATTGCAGGAGGTGCAGGTGAACCTCTGCCTCACCTGGAAAGACTGATTGGGTCCTTGGATGGAGTCGAGGGGGAAGGTAAAGCGACAAGTGTAGCATTTCCTGCGGTTGCAGGGGAAAGTACCCGGGGAGGGGGTAGTTTGGGTGGGGAGGGGGTGGTTTGGGTAGGAAGGGACGAATTGACCCGGGAGTCACGGAGGGAACAGTCTCTGCGGAAAGCAGAAGGGGAGGAGATGGGAAGATGTGGCCATCTGTATCATAAGTACTTTGCACAGTAGAATCCTGTTGGAGGTGGCGAAAATGTCGGAGGATTATCTGTTGTATGCGACGGCTGATGGGGTGGAAGGTGAGGACAAGGGGGAGTAGAGGGATGGGGAGTAAGAGCGGAGCTGCGGGATATAGAGGACTCTGGTGAGAGCCACATCTATAATAGAAGAGGGGAACCCCCGTTCCCTAAAGAATGAGGACATCTCCGATGCTCTGGTATGGAACACCTCATCCTGGGTGCAGATGCAGCGTTGATGGAGGAATTAGGAGTAGGTGAGTCCTTACAGGAAGCAGGGTGGGAAGAAGTGTAGTCAAGATAGCTATGGGAGTCAATGGGTTTGTAGTAGATGTCGGTCAGTAGTCTATTGCCTGCGATGGAAATGGTGATATCTAGAAACGGTAGGAAGATGTCGGAAATGGTCTTGGTGAATTTGAGTGCCGGATGGAAATTAGTAGTGAAATGGATGAACTGTAAAGGTAGACAGACGTCTTGGCTGCAAAAGCAAGGAACTAATAATAGCTTACTGTAATTGTAATTGTTTAAGACCTAGTTAGAGCTTTTCTAGACACCACACATTGGGAAGAACGTCAAAGCCCTTGATCGAGCAGGGAACTGCCAGAATAGAATGGGGGAATGAGGAGCTCCATTCACGAGAAACTTGGATTGCACACCTTACAGCAGTGGAATTTAATAAGGACATTCAGTTACATCCAATTAATCTTGTCCTAGTTCAAGGTACAGCAGACAATTGCAAAATTGATGATTCGTCAAAGGTGAAAGATGAAATGCAAGACTTTCTCATCTCTCGTAAGGTTCAATGTGGCACCAAGCAATACATTTTAACTAGCCCCATTGGAAGATGGCCAGTGCCAAGTCTGGTTAATGTACCTTTCTTCAGCAGGTCACGTAGCACTGTGGTGTGCTGACTGAGGAGTGCTGACCTGGGAACGGAAAACAACACCTCTCCTTCTTCAACGTCTTCCTTTGCCACCAGCCCATAATCGGCAACTGTGCCCTCCTTACTCACATATACCTGAGGGGTCAGCAAACACAAAAATTGTGGGACGCAAACAACAATGACAAAATCTTTTAAAATGTGTGTATAAATCAGGACACTGTTGGTACCCAAGACCACAGACATAGAGCACTTGGTAAAAGATATGGGGAAGAAATTAGAACTTTTGTAAGAAGTTATCGTAGTCACATGAAGTCGCGATAGAATACGATTCCATGGGAACTTTCAAAAAGCATGTGGTCATGGAGAAATGAGTTTGCACCCATTTTGGAGATGTGTGGAACATGGAACTGGATCCAAATGAACCTTCGATGAACTAGATGACCAGTTTGTACTAAGAGAATTCTAAGAGAAACCATGTTATGAAGAGTAAATATAGTAGAATAGAAACAATTATCACAAGGCACAAGGCAGAATCTAACCATCACCATCAACTAACCACACTTGTTCAAACCCACCAGTACCAGATGAATTCATCCTAGGCCCTGTGTTACAGCCTCAAATATTTCATTGATTGTGTTTGGGGATGAAACATTATTCATACAGAGCAGACATAGGCCCCTCGTCTCACCACGTTCATGCCAACTGTGATGCTTATCTATGTTAATCCCAATTTGCTTGCATATTTCCCTCTATGTCTTTCCCAAGTAGCTTCCCAAACATCTTTAAAACATTGCAGACACAAAGAATTGCACATGCTGGTTACCAAAAAAAACCCAAATCGCTGGAGTAACTTAGTGGCTCAGGTTGCATCTCCTGAGGACATGGATAGGTGCCGTTTTAGGTCAGGACCCTTCTACAGCCTTTCATTTGAATTGGTACTGAGTAAGCAGAGGGCTGTGTGTTCCGAGGGGTGAGATTGACATGGGTAAGGGGAGGAGAGAAGTCAATATGGTTGATGTCGTGCTGGCAGTTGAAAATAAAAGAAGGTAGAAGAGCGACAGGGGGAGAACTTGAGGAGAAGGATTGTTGGAGATGGAAAAAGGGTTGTCACTGGGAGGCGAGGAGTCCTCGACAAAAAGGCAAAAGAAGAAGAGCACAACATGATGACGGGCTCGGAACCCATTGAGGTATGGACATAGGGGTATAAAGGTAAGGCCTCTGATAAGGACTGACGATTTTGCATTGGAGAGGGGGAAGGCAGGGGGGTGGTGAAAACCTGGATCTGAGAAGGGTAAAACCTGGATCGGAGGGGGGGCTGAAAGTGGCTCGGGAGAGGTACTGTGCAGGAAGGATGGGGGCTCAGAAAGGAGGAGGGTGTAAGGGTAGAAGTGACAGGGTTCACATTGGGGGAAGCACAGCAGGACCCAGTGGTGTTGATATTAAGGCCCTCGATTGGAAGGGGAGAGGAGTAGGACCCAGGAGAGTTAGTCAAGAAGTAGTTGAAGCCAGCATCTTGGTTGGGGGAGCCACTGAACCTAGCTGCATCGGCGACCCAGGCCTGCTAACAGCCGGAGGGGAGGTGGAGATTAGCGGATGTTGATGCCGCCGGCATAGGAGGCAGTGAGCGACATTAGGGGCACCCTGTACACCGAAGACAGATCCCAACCCAAAGCGTCACCTATCCCTGTCCTTCAGATAAGCTGCCTTACCCGCTGATTTACTCCAGCACTTTGCGTTTTTAAATGTTGTAAATATATCTGCAGCTCACTTTAGATGATCATCACGCTCTCTGAGAAAAAATGACTCTTAGGGCCCCTTCTTTCCTCGCACCTTAAACCTTCTTGTTCTACACCCTCCTGTCCTGGAAAAATACTTCTGATATCTACCCTATCTATGAATCATAATCTTACAAACCTCTCTAAAGTCACTTCTCAGCCTCATACACTGCAGTGAGAACAAAAGCAGAATGCCCAATCTCTTCTTGTAATTAAACACCTCCAGTCTAGGCAGCATCTTAGTGAATCTCTTCTGCACTCTTTCTTAAGCTACCACATCCTTCCTGTAATGTGGCAATCAGAACTCATTGGTGCCATTGTCTTGTTGCATGAATTGTTTGTTACATTCAATAAAGCAAATGATGCAGTCAGGTCATATTGTGGTATATTTTATGAACAAAGTCTTTTTTTTAGGGGGTGGGGGGGGGGGGGGGGTAGTTTTGTCAATCGGTTGAACAGAATGCTGTTCTCACAAGGACTAAGCAGAGTCCTCCCCAATCCCCAGCTAGCAAGTATCCTGTTCCCAACAAAGTATGAAAGATAGCCAGCTTTTTCCATCTCACCTTTGAGCTGAGGTGCAGGCCTGACTGCTTGCACCAGTTCAGGAACTGGCTCAGTGCTTCATCGGTACCTTGGTCCAGGTCCGTGGGCCTCTCTGCAGTCTCAACCTACAGAGCACAGGAAACATCACAAAGACGAGAACACAGATGCTGCCTCCACTTGGCTCCTGGCTCTGTAACACTTGTGGGTTTCAGCCCAATTCCTGGCAAGTCTGGACGTAGCTATTTCCACGGCCGAACGGCATTTGTGTTAAAATTGGCCTTGATAGCCCCGGAATAGAGAAATCAGCCAATTGACATAATTCCTGGTTACACCAGCCAGGGCACTGGTTCCCACAGATAAGGGGGATAGGGGGTAGCTGCAGCATTTGACAGCCTCGGGATTGAAGGTATCAGACAACATAGAACAACACGCCAGCTGATGGAAAATCCTACAGGGTTTTAAAGGATGAATCAGGGAGAGTGTTTCCCCAGGTACAGCAGTTGGGTCACAGTCTGAGAATAAGGCGAGTTATTTACGATTTGGATGAAAGCAGAAGAGTGGTAGAGCTGCTGCCACACAGCATCAGAAACACGAGTTCAATCCCAAAGTCTCGTGGAGTTTGCATACTATCCCTGTGACTGTAAGAGTTTCCACCAGGTGCTCTGGTTTCCACCCAGATAACCATAACCATTACAGCACGGAAACAGGCCATCTCGGCCCTTCAAGTCCGTGCCGAACATTAAAAAAAAAAAAAAACTACTTCCCCCTAGTCCCATCTACCTGCACTCAGACCATAACCCTCCATTCCTTTCCCGTCCATATACCCATCCAATCTATTTTTAAAGGATAAAATCGAACCAGCCTCCACCACTTCCACTGGAAGCTCATTCCACACAGCTACCACTCTCTGAAGCTTCCCCTAATGTTACCCCTAAACTTCTGTCCCTTAATTCTCAAGTCATGTCCCCTTGTTTGAATCTTCCCTACTCTCAATGGAAAAAGCTTATCCACGTCAACTCTGTCTAACCCGCTCATAATTTTAAAGACCTCTATCAAGTCCCCTCTTAACCTTCTGCGCTCCAAAGAATAAAGACCTAACTTGTTCAACTTTTCTCTGTAACTTAGTTGCTGAAACCCAGGCAACATTCTAGTAAATCACCTCTGTACTCTCTCTATTTTGTTGACATCCTTCCTATAATCAGGCGACCAAAATTGTACTCCATACTCCAGAATTGGCCTCACCAATGCCTTGTACAATTTTAACATTACATCCCAACTTCTATATTCAATGCTCTGATTTATAAAGGCCAGCACACCAAAAGCTTTCTTTACCACCCTATCTACATGAGATTCCACCTTCAGGGAACTATGCAGTTATTCCTAGATCCCTCTGTTCAACTGCATTCCTCAATTCTCTACCATTTACCATGTACGTCCTATTTTGATTTGTCCTGCCGAGATGTAGTACCTCACATTTATCAGCATTAAACTCCATCTGCCATCTTTCAGCCCACTCTTCCAAATGGCTTAAATCTCTCTGTAGACTTTGAAAATATACTTCATTATCCACCACACCACCTATCTTAGTATCATCTGCATACTTACTAATCCAATTTTCCACACCATCATCCAGTTCATTGATGTACATGACAAACAACAGTGGACCCAACACAGACCCCTGAGGCACCCCACTAGTCACTGGCCTCCAACCTGACAAACAGCCATCCACCATTACTCTCTGGCATCTCCCATTCAGCCACTGTTGAATCCATCTTGCTACTCCACCATTAATACCCAACAATTTAATCTTCTTAACCAACCTTCCATGAGGAACCTTGTCAAAGGCCTTACTGAAGTCCATATAGACAACATCCACTGCTTTACCCTCATCAATTTCCCTAGTAACCTCTTTGAAAAATTCTAGAAGATTAGTCAAACATGACCTTCCAGGCACAAATCCATGTTGACTGTTCCTAATCAGACCCTGCTTATCCCAGAACATACAAGTCGGTAGGTTCATTGGTTACTGCAAATTTCTTCTCACGTATAGATGAGGCGGAGAATCTAGAGGGAGTTGACAGGAATGTGGAGAGAATAAAATGAGATTAGTATAAATGGGTGTTTGATGATTGGCACGGACTTGATGGGCCTGTTTCCATGTTGAATAAATGATTCAAAATTTCTCCACCCAAAATGTGGTGAACTGTACAAAATCTCTGCTCAAGAGGCTGCGTTCCTGGCTGTCTAGGCATTAAAGGATGTGGAGTTGACGGACAAATAGTGGTGCAACTGGACGGGCCGAGTGGTCTGCTGTCATGGTGCTGGTTTGAACAGCGACAGCACCTCACGGCGCCACCGAGTTACAGCTCGCCCTGCTGCCCCCACCCCTCAGGAACGAGGAGCAGATAGAACCAGCCCGATCTCACCCCCCCCCCATATGACCCGCTGCCCAAACCGATTAATCAACCCCCACCCCCAAAAATCATCCCCCCCTCCGAGTCTTCCCTCTGTCGATGCTGCCCGACCTCCCGAGCATTTTCAATGGTCTCCCTTTCTTTTGCCATCCTCTCCCACCCCGCGTTCTTCTCTTTCCCCAAACTAGCCTTGCACCCTCTCCCCCTGCCTCCCTCACCCTCACCCCCTGCCTCCCTCACCCGCCCCCCCTCAGGAGGGATTGGGGTCGCACCTTCGGCCGCTTGGCCCGAGACGCCATCTTGCCGCTTGTGCTTGGCCGGGTCACGCCGATCACTTCCGGTGGCAGGGCGAACGCGCGGGCCCGCCTCTTAAAGGGCCAGACCTCCCTCCTCTCCCCGCCCATCTCCATCCCTCCCCCCGCCCTATATCCCTCTCCCCCGCCCTACTTACCTCTCTCCCCCCGCCCTACTTACCTCTCTCCCCCCGCCCTATTTACCTCTCTCCCCCCGCCCTATTTACCTCTCTCCCCCCGCCCTATTTACCTCTCTCCCCCCGCCCTATTTACCTCTCTCCCCCCGCCCTATTTACCTCTCTCCCCCCGCCCTATATCCCTCTCCCCCGCCCTACCTACCTCTCTCACCCCGCCCTATTTACCTCTCTCCCCCCGCCCTATTTACCTCTCTCCCCCCGCCCTATATCCCTCTCCCCCGCCCTATTTACCTCTCTCCCCCCGCCCTATTTACCTCTCTCCCCCCGCCCTATTTACCTCTCTCCCCCCGCCCTATTTACCTCTCTCCCCCCGCCCTACTTACCTCTCTCCCCCCGCCCTACCTACCTCTCTCCCCCCGCCCTACTTACCTCTCTCCCCCCGCCCTATTTACCTCTCTCCCCCCGCCCTATTTACCTCTCTCCCCCCGCCCTATTTACCTCTCTCCCCCCGCCCTATTTACCTCTCTCCCCCGCCCTACTTACCTCTCTCCCCCCGCCCTATTTACCTCTCTCCCCCCGCCCTATTTACCTCTCTCCCCCCGCCCTATTTACCTCTCTCCCCCCGCCCTATTTACCTCTCTCCCCCCGCCCTATTTACCTCTCTCCCCCCGCCCTACTTACCTCTCTCCCCCCGCCCTATTTACCTCTCTCCCCCCGCCCTATTTACCTCTCTCCCCCCGCCCTACTTACCTCTCTCCCCCCGCCCTATTTACCTCTCTCCCCCCGCCCTATTTACCTCTCTCCCCCCGCCCTATTTACCTCTCTCCCCCCGCCCTATTTACCTCTCTCCCCCCGCCCTATTTACCTCTCTCCCCCCGCCCTATTTACCTCTCTCCCCCCGCCCTATTTACCTCTCTCCCCCCGCCCTATATCCCTCTCCCCCGCCCTATCTACCTCTCTCACCCCGCCCTATCTACCTCTCTCACCCCGCCCTATCTACCTCTCTCCCCCGCCCTATCTACCTCTCCCCCCCCCCCGCCCTATCTCACCCCCCCGCCCTATCTACCTCTCCCCCCCGTCCTAGGACCTCTCGCCCCCCGCCCTATCTCACTCCCTCCACCCTATCTCTCTCTCCTCCTCGCCCTATCTCCCTCCGTCCCTCCTATCTCCATCGTCCCTCCCACCTCTCTCCCTCCCTCCTCTCCCCCTCCTTCCTCTCCCCTATCCTCCTTCCCCCCTATCTCCATCCCTCCTCCATCTCTCTCTCGTTCCCTCCCTCCTCCCCCCCCCCCTTCAGGGAAACTGGTGGATGGGGAAGCTTTTAAAAACCATCCGAAGACAACTAAAAAGGCAGTGAAAAAAGATTAAATATGAAGGTTGGCTGGCCAAGAATATGAAAGAGGATACCAAAAGTTTTTACAGATACATATAAAGAAAGGCAAGAGTTGGACTGCTGAAAAATGACGTTAGAGTAGTAAGTGGTCTTCTTGCGTATGACGTGCACAGCCTAAAGTTGTAGGACAACTTATTCTTTTTTTTTTTTTAATTATTTTTATTAGAAGTACGGTAAATTACAGTAATACACAACACTTATATCTTAATACATTTTTTATACCGCTTCATTTTTTTGAGCTTTAAGAGAAAGATAGAAGTAAGAAAAGTAAAGAAAGTGCGCAAGAGTCGTGAAGTGCAAGAGAGTGTTGGGAAAAGAAAGCCCCTTAGAAAAGAAGTTAGAGAAGGAAGTAAAGTAAGAAAGTAGGCCCTAGAAAAGAAAGAAAAAGAAAGTAGGAACAATCGCAGAAAGGGGACTACCAACCAAGTCTGTTTTTGTTGTTTTACCTCCCATTACCAGGTCCTGATACCATTTCTTTATTTATTTATGTTTTAAATTACTATTGCACCTCACGCTTGTAATAGGTCCAGAAACGTAGACCACGTCTTTTGGAATTGGTCTGCTTTACCTGCTAAGAGGAATCTCATCTCTTCCAGATGTAATGTTTCAAACATATTTGATAGGACAACTTATTCTATTTGATCTTATTTGATTGTGCACGCCGGGTTGATTGCATTTGTTGAAACGGAGCGCACCACGTGAAGGTTGCAATCTCCCACAGTAAGTGGTCTGAAGGGTCTCGACCCGAAACGTCTCCCATTTCTTCTCTCCCGAGATGCTGCCTGTCCTGCTGAGTTACTCCAGCATTTTGTGTCTATCTTAGAGAAGTAGTAATGGGGAACAAAGAAATTGTGGATAAAGTTAATGTTTATTACGTGAACCATCACAGTAATGTGCCAGAAATTCAAGAGAGTCCGGGAGCAGTCACTATTATTGAGAAGGTGCTGGGGAAGCTGAACGATCTGGTTGAATGTCATCTTGACTTCATGGATTTCACCCAAGGGCTGTGAAAGAAGTAGCCGTAGAGATTGTGGAGGCATTAGTAGTGATCTTTCAAGTATCACTAATCAGGAATGGTTCCAGAGGACTGGAAAATTGCAAATGTAACCACTGTTTACTATGCCTACTATGTTCTCTTGTGCTGAAGCAAAGCAAGAATGTCATTGTCCTATCAGGGACACATGACAATAAACTCACTTGGACTTGTTTAAGAAGGGTTTGAGGCAAAATAAATTATAGGCCAGTTAGTCTGACTTCTGTGGTTGGTAAAATTTTAGAGTCCATTATTAAGGATGAGGTTTCGGGGTACTTTGAAGCACATAATAAAATAGGGCAGTCAGCATGGTTTTGTTATGCGGAGATTTTGCCTGACAAATCTGTAGGAGTTTTTTGAAGAAGTAACAAGCAGGATGGACAAAGGAGTCAATGGATGTTGTTTACCTGAATTTTCAGAAGGCCTTTGATAAGATGCTGCACGCGAGGCTGCTAAACAAGATAGGAGCCTATGGTTTTGGAGGCTAGGTAGTAGCATGGATAGAAGATTGGCTGACTGGCAGAAGGCATACAGGGGGATTTTTCTGGTTCGCTGCCAGGGACTAATGGTGTTCATATTATATGTTAATGATCTGGATGGTGGAATTGATGGCTTTGCGGCCAGGATTGCGGATGATACGATGGGAGGCTGCTGAAGGACTTGGGACAGGTTGAAGAGAGGGCAAAGAGACAAATAGAATACAGCGTAGCAAAGCATATGGTCAAACACTTTGGTAGAAGGAATAAAGGTGTAGAGTACTTTCTAAATAGGAAGGATTCAGAAATTGGAGGTGCACAGACTTGGGAGTGCTGGTGCAGAATTCCCAAAAGGTTAATATGCAGGTTGAGTTGGCTGCAAGGAAGGCAAATGTAATGCTCGCATTCATTTCGAGAGGATTAGAATGTAAAAGCAAGGATGTAATGCTGAGGCTTTATCAGGCACTGGTGAGGCCACATTTGGAATATTATGAGCGGTTTTGGGCCCCATATCTGAGAAAGGACATGCTGACATTGGAGAGGGTCCAGAGGTTTATGAAGATGATTGAGTTAATGTATGAAGATTGAAGCCTCTGGGCCTGTACTCCCTGGAGCTTAGATGGATATGGGGGATCTCATTGAAACCTACCAGATAATGATCGAGTGGATGTGGAAAGGATGTTTCCAGTAACATTCCAGTGTTGATAGTCTGGAACTATAGGACACAGCTTCAGAATAAAAGGACATACCTTCAAATTGGAGATGAGGAATTCCTTTAGCCAGAGCTGGTCAATCTGCAGAATTAATTGACATGAATGACTGTGAAGGCGAAGACATTTTATGTATTTGTAAGGCAGAGATTGATAGGTTTTTGATTAGAAACGGTATCAAAGGTTACGGGGAGAAGGCAGGTGAAAAAAATAGATCAACCATGATTGAATGGCTGATTCAAATTAATGGGCTGAATGACCTAATTCTATGTCTTATGGAGATAAGAAACCTGTTTGTAAATGGAATTAATATTGATCAATACTTAACGGTCGCCATGGACATGACAGACCACATGGGACTGCATATGCACCGTATGATTCTGACTGTCAGAAGGATTAAAAAACAATTATCCCATGACAGCTGGAAAGGGTCAGCACATTCAGTCCAACCTCAAAGTGCTGGCAGATGGGGACTCTAGGTGACAGGTTTGGCAGAATGCTGTGTCCATGACTATCTCTCATGTTCCACAATCCATGGGTTCAAACCCCAGCACATGGACACGTGATATAGAATTGTCCATGTAAAAGTCCCGTATGTAGGTAAGAGGTGGAACAGATAGGGGGATAGAAACGCAGTGACAGACTCCCACATCTACTTCGACTATACCTCCTCCCACCATATCTCCTGTAAGGACCCCATCCTTTTATCTCAGTTTCTTCAGCTCATTACATCTGCTTTTAGGATGAGGCTTTCTGCTCCAGGACTCCTGAAATGCCCTTTCTTCCATGGTTGATGGTTTTCACTTTTCTCCTGCTCGTCATGAATGTGGAATTTAAAAAACAGAATGATGCATTTAATCCATTTTGCGCACATCTGCTCTTACCATCCCCTCGTGCCAGAGGAGAGGTAGAGCTCCTCTCATCCTCACCTTTTACCCTACTAGTCTCCACATCAAACATATTTTGTCTCTTCCACATACTCCAATGGGATCCCACCACCAGCCACATCTTCTCTCCCCAGCTTTCTACAGGGACTATTCTCTCCGAGATTCCCTGCTGCTCTCATCTCCTCACCCAACCCTCCCCAATCCCTAGTACTTTCCTCCCTGCAACCATAAGGGGTTTTACACCTGTCCCTCCACACCTCTCACCATTGTACAGGTGACCCAAAACCAAATCATCGATATAAACCACGCTATTCACAAGCTTCCAGTTTGCAAAACAAACTTCCACCATCACCCTCTGCTTCTTTCCATGAAGACAATTCTCTAACCAGTCGGTTAGCTCTTGCTGGATCCCATTTGATCTAACTGTCCAGAACAGCGTACAATGCGGAACCTTATCAAATGTTCCTCATGTTTATCTTGGATCTTACAACAGTGCAGGACACAGACCAAAGGCTTAGTGGGAATTGGATGAGGAATTACAGTAACAGGAATTTCAGGGTAATTCCTGCAGATGGTCTGCAACAGATAGTCTGAAAAGCAATCACCCGATCTGTGATAATTTTCTCCAATGTAAAGGACACCAAATTAAGTGCACTAGATTGGATGAAGTAGAAGTCAATCACTGCTTCACCTAGAAAGACTGGTGGGAAGGGATTAAGTGATAGGACAAGTGCTGAATCACCTGAGGTTGCAAGGGAAAGCGCCGTAAGTTCTTTTTTTATCAGTGGGCACTGAAGGAGGGTGATTGGTGGGCACAGTGGAGGGGAATGTGATCGGTGGGTACAGAAGAGTGGACCAGGGAATATTGAAAAGAGAGGGAGAATATGTGTCTTGTGGTGAAATCTATTTGAAGGTGGTGGAAATTTGCCGATAATTATTTCTATCCTTGTTCAGTCATGAGTGAGGAGTGCGAGCAGAGGCACAGAAACAGGCGAGATGTGATCAAAGCTTTGTTAGTAGCGGTGGAGGGGTAGCCACAGTTCAGGAAGAAGAAAGACATTTAAGAGGTACATGTACAGAGTCTCATCATCAGACTAAATACGATGAGGGACGAAGAAACAGGGAGTGGAATAGAATTGGAACGGGAGGCAGGGTGGGATGAAGAATAGTGGAGGTAGCCGTGGAAGTCAGTGGGCTTCTAATGGATGTTAGCACCTGGCCTATCTCTGAGATGGAGACAGAGAGATCCAGAATAGGGAAGAGTCAGAGATGGACACAGTAAGGGTGTGTTGGCAGCAAAAGTAATGAAACTATTCAGTTCTACGGATGCAGGAGGAAGCACTGGTACAGTCATCAATGTAGTGTAAAGCGATGAAGCTTGCCTTGGTTCAGACTGGAACAAGCACTGTCCCTCAAAAGGACAGGACAGCATTATGCACGCACGTGTCCAGAGCTGCAACATTGATCTGAAGGAAGTGGAGTTGTTGATGGAGGGGAACTGGTTGCGCCCCTGAGGTGGGATGGAGGTGTAAAGAGATTGTATATCCATGATGAAGACAAATCAGTTGGAATTAGGGAACTGGAAGCAGTGGAAGTGGCAGAGGGCATTTGAGGTGTCATGGAGATAAGTGGGAAGGGAATGAACCAGAGGAGAAAGGATGGTGTCAAGGTATGAAGAATTAAGTTTGGTGGGGCAAGAAGGCTGAAACCATGGGTTTACCAGGGCATTCCTGCTTGTGGATTTTGGACAGGCTGGGACTCTTGTCTAAGTTCCTTTTACTATGTTCTCATCTTCCAACTGTTCCCATTCAATCACTGACCAGGTAACCATGTTCACAGGTAATCTCACAGTCATCTTTGTTTTATCCTATCACACACCTTCTCCCCCCTCTTCCTGCAGCTTAATAAGCTTCTTCTGTCTCTTTTTCAATTAGATGAGTTCCTTGTATTAAATTGTCACGTCATTGCACCTCTACCTCAAATGGGAAATTCACATCTGATCTAATACAGTATGACTCTCTTTTCAAGCTCAGTGAAGGTGTTACCTACCACGACTGTTGTAAGTCCAAAATGTTTCCTGCAAGTTACAACTCAGTGCATGTAGAATATTACTGTCATCACGAATTGTTGATTATATTTGTTTAAATAAATTAAACAGTCCAGCTGGCAAATTTGATTAGAATGGATTTTTTTTTCTGTTTCAGTATGCCCTGACATCATTTAACACCTATTAATATAGCAGGGAGCAGAGGTACACTCATGACTGCTACCACTGACAATAGACAATAGGTGCAGGAGTAGGCCATTCGGCCCATCGAGCCAGCACCGCCATTCATGGCTGATCATTCCCAATCAGTCTCAGCACTGAGCTTTGCGGTACCCGACTAGTCACTGCCTGCCTTTCTGAAAGGGACCCGTTAATCCCCTGTTTCCTGCTGCCAACCAATTTTTTATCCATGTCAGCACTCTACCCCCACTACCATGTGCCCTCATTTTGCCCACTAATCTCCTATGTGGGACCTTATTAAATGCTTTCTGAAAGTCCAGGTACACCACATCCACTGGCTCTCCCTTGTCCCATTTTCTAGTTACATCCTCAAAAAATTCCAGAAGATTAGTCAGGCATGATTTCCCCTTCGTAAATCCATGCTGACACGGACCGATCCTGTTACTGCTATCCAAATGTGCCGCTATTTCATCTTTTATGATTGACTCCAGCATCTTCCCCACCACCGATGTCAGGCTAACTGGTCTATGATTCCGTTTTCTCTCTCCCGTCTTTCTTAAAAAGTGGGATAACATTAGCTACCCTCCAATCCACTGGAACTGATCCTGAATCTATAGAACATTGGAAAATGATCACCAATGCACAATTTCTAGAGCCACTTCCTTAAGTACCCTGGGATGCAGACCATCAGGCCCTGGGGATTTATCAGCCTACAGTCCCATCAGTCTACCCAACACCATTTCCTGCCTAATGTGGATTTCCTTCAGTTCTTCCGTCACCCCGGATCCTCTGGCCACTAGTACATCAGGAAGATTGTTTGTGTCCTCCTTATTGAAGACGGATCCAAAGTACCTGTTCAACTCATCTGCCATTTCCTTGTTCCCCATAATAAAGTCACCCTTTTCCGTCTTCAAGGGTCCAACTTTGGTCTTAACTAATTTTATTCCACTTCACATACCTAAAGAAGCTTTTACTATCCTCCTTTATATTCTTGGCTAGCTTACCTTCACACCTCATCTTTTCTCCCCAGTGTCTCCCCACTGTGCCTTAGAATTGAAGTTGACTTCTGACCAGTTTTCACTTGCATGTTTATGCACTTTGACTAGCTTGTGGATGATCTATTTCAATTAGTGCGTAATCAGCAGAAATTCTCCTTGATACAGGACACCATTCTCATTCAATTGAAAATTTTCGCATGGAACAGGGTCACTTTGTTTAGACTCAAATGACATGCAGGAAGTAAACCTGGGACACTGAAGATATTCATCCATCCAACATTCACTCAGTCAGCGGATTCAAGGCAATCAGCATTGTCTAATTTCCACAGGTTCTAGGGTGGGAAATCTGGCAGTGAAATAAACATCTGGCGAAGAGCGGCTTGCAGATTATTTTACCATTTCTTTTAAAATTATTCATCCCATTTCAAATGAAGATCGGCTTTATAGGAATGCGAGCCAAGACTGCAGAGAAACAACTGCAACTGCAGTTTAGCTAAATGGCCGTGCAGTTTAACTAACCCAGCATGGTGCAGATTGAGACCGTAGAGACGACCAATGCTGGAATCTGGAGCAAAGAACAAATGCCAAAGTAACTCAGCAAATCAAGCAGCAACTGTGGAGGCAAAGAAATGGTCGAAATTTCAGGTCAAGACCATGCAACAGTCGCAACTCAAAGCATCAATCATTTCTTTGCCTCCACAGATGGTGCTTGACCCACTGAGTTCTTCCAGCAGTTTGTTTTATAGTGGAAATTGATCCTGGAATTCTCATATTCAATCTAACAGTTGCTCACCAGCTTAATGATATTAACGAGGTATATTTTATAACGAATCATTTCAATTTAGCAAAGACTGGTACAAAAACTTATAAATGTCACGTTAACAAAAGTATTAACTGGAATGTCCTTGATTAAATGTTCATCTAAGCTTTACTGACAAACTCAGGGATCTTCCTCTTCACTGATCTGGTTAGACACTGCTGGACCACGGAGTAGAGTTTCTGGCAACCTTCGACACAAGCTTTGATCGCTTCCACTGACGTCTGTTCCTCCCACTCTCCTTTTGACACCAGCCCTGAGATCTGGTTAAGAGTGGGTAGCAGTGCTACAGTCATGCTGCCGTTATCCACACCCTTGGAGCTGGCTGCGTTGAACTCCTCAAGCGCAGTCGGGTCTAAGAGGGAGGTAGCACCACACTGCCTTAAGGAGCAGCCCACAACAACGTCAAACATCTCAATGCCTGCTTCTGCCAGTGCCATGGAGGCACAGGTCAGTGCAGCTGCCAGGGTGGAGCCGTCATTCTCCAGAACTATAACATACACGTCAATCTGGGACCTGGGATACTTATGGAGGCAGACAGCAGGCTGCAAACTCTGCTCCATGATTGACGAATACTCCTTCTCCAGGTTGCCCTGAATCCAAGCAGCTCTTTTCTTGCAGGAGAAAGGGGCAAATCTAGAACAAAAACAAATTAGCAAAGAATTGTCAAAATTGGAAAATCTTTCCACTGTTATGATTATAGAGTTAGATTCATACAGTACAGAAGCAGGTCCTTCAGCCCAGCTTGTCCATGTTGACAAAATGTCCCATCTAAGCTAGTCCTATATATCTGTGTTTGGCCCAAATCCCTTTAAATCATTTCTATCCATGTACCTGTCCACATGTCATTTAAATGTTGCTATTGTACCTGCCTCAATTACTTCCTCTGGCAACTCACTCTATATACCTACTAGAGAATAGCTGGATAGATTGATGGAAGAGTCTCGAGAGCCCAATGCAAATTGGAGGAACAGCGGCTCATATTTCACTTGGGCAGCTTACAGCGGTATGAATATTGACTTCTCTAACTTAAAGTAGCCCTTGCTTTCCCTCTCTCTCCATCCCTGCCCCATTCTAGTTCTCCGACCAATCTGACTGTGCTCCTGAATAAATGTTACTTTGTATGCCTCGTTGTCATCTTCCACTGGCTAACAATGATCCATTCTACATTTTCCTTTATTCTCATCCCCTTTGATCTCTGATTTTCCTCTCCCCTGACACTGAAGAAGGGGCGGCCACGGTGGTGCAGCGGTAGAATTGCTGCCTTACTGCAAATGCACACAGGAGACCCAGGTTGGATCCTGACTACGGGTGCTGTCTGTACGGAGTTTGCACGTTCTCCCTGCGTGGGTTTTCTCCGAAATCTTCAGTTTCCTCCCACACTCCAAAGACATACAGGTTTGTAGGTTAATTGGTTTGGTGAATGCAAAAATTGGACATAGTCAGTGTAGGATAGCAATAGCGGGGATGGTGGTCGACACGGACCCGTGGGGCCGAAGGGCCTGTCTCTGCGCTGTATCTCTAAATAAAACGAAAAAAATAAACTAAAGGGTCTTGACCCGAAACGTCACCCAATCCTTCTATCCAGAGATGCTGCCTGTCCCACTGCGTTACTCCAGCATTTTGTGGTCCCATTACATCCCAGACACATGATCCAATTCCTTATCCCCACCCCCCACTAATCTGTCCTTACCCACGTGAACCCGCTTTACCCCCGCCCACGTGACCACCGCTTTTCACCCCACACGTGACCCAGTCCATTATCACACGAGACCCCGTCCCCCCCCATTCATTTACCCCACACACGTGACTCCACGCTCCCCCTTTCCGCCCCGGGCGCGCGACCGTTACCGCGCATTCTCGGTCACGTGTCTCACCTGAACTCGCAGCCCAGGGCGGCGCCGCTCAGACGTCGCTCCTCTTTGCGCTCGATCTCGCGGGGCCCGTACACAGCGCACAGCACCTTGCTCCGGCCGCACTCGGCGTACACCGAGCCGTCCGCCTGGCTCACCAGCCCAGCCCGAGCGAACACGGGCCTCGGCTCGGCGGCCGACCGCCCGTCCGCCCGCGGCAGCAAGGGCCCGGGTTTCGGTTCTGCATCCAACCGTGCGAACAGCAGCGGAGATTGCGATTCATCTGGGCCGCGCACCCGCTTGGTGTCCACCGGCATGAGACTGGGACTGCAGCTCTGTCGGCAAGGCCGCAGGCAAAGAGGCGGCAGGAGCGGGCAACGCCGGCAGGAGTGACCAACGCCGGGACCTTCGGCTGGTGCGCCTCCTGGAGGCGCGGAGGATCAAATGCAAACTGCAACTCTTGTCGATCATGCCGGGAGAGGAGAGTGCATGAGGGGATATTATAGGGGAGGAACAGGTTTGGGGGGACAAATGCAAAGTAAGTCATAATAAGTAGCTGCTTGCGCCGACGATGGATGCCACGGCGTTCTGCTCCTTGCTGTTTTGTATGTGTTTGTGTCGTCTGTGAAAACCCTACAAAGATTACTTTCGAGAGGTACTCATACATCGGACATACAACCATCGTTCCAGATTTCTCTCACTCGCTGGGAATATTTGGACATACTCGTCGGCGGGGCTGTGTTCAAGATGGAGGAGGACTCCAGTAACGAGGGCACACCACTCCAGAGCATATTGCTGGCAAATGTACATTCTCTCAATAACAAAGTGGACGAACTGCAACTCCTGCGCTAGACTAATAAGGACTTCTCTCGAGCCGCTGCCCTGTGCTTCACCGAGACCTAGTTGTGTGAGTCGCAACTGGCTGGCTTCCAACTTCACAGAGCGGACCGCGAAGTGGAGGCAGCGGGGAAATCATGAGGCGGTGGAATATGCTTCTCATAGGGAGGTTGCACAGCAGTCGAGGTCACGACACATGACCCGTACTGTTGCCAACGCCTTCTGGAGTACACGCAGTGGGCCCGTTTTCAGTCCCAGCATCCGGACTCCATGCTGACTGGTTCCACACTCGCGGACCCCGGGCGGTCTGTTCCCAACTCTGCTGCAGCTGACGGGTACATTGCCAGGTTTTCATTCCCGTGTGTCCGCTGCCTGAGCTGCGGCCCCGCTCCACCCAGCCCCGTGCGTGGGTGCTGCCGACCCACAGCCCGGGATAGTGCGGCTCACAGGGGAAGACGGGGCGGCCGTGGTCGGACAGCGCTGACCCCGGGGGAAGAGTGGGGGCTGTCCCAAGGGATGCACTCCTTCGGCCACTTATACCTTGGTGCTCGGGTTCAGAGAAAAGATATTAGAGCATTTGGTTCAGAGCACTCAGTCACCCTCCACAATTATTTACAGCGCAAAAATTGACCATTTCGGCAGTTTTTAACAGGTAAGAAAGTACGCGTTTCGTGTGTTAACAGTGTATGTGGGAGGCTGCCATGTCCTCCAGAAGGATTGAGCT
Source organism: Malacoraja senta (assembly GCA_038087875.1). NCBI lineage: Eukaryota > Metazoa > Chordata > Chondrichthyes > Rajiformes > Rajidae > Malacoraja > Malacoraja senta. The sequence continues at coordinate 176,500,436 of CM075978.1, forward strand.
ACGCCCTTTGACCCGATGACCTTACGTGCAACCCCCCCTATACCAACCAGGACAGGTGCAGCAACATCACGGTAATGTCAAACTTCTGCTCTCCCAACCTCGGATCCTTATAAACTACAAACCCTTCTACTCTCCGAGGGAATTTAACTCTTTTATTCTCGCTGGAGTTTACATCCTCCCCCCCCCCCCCCCCCCCCCCAATGCCTTCGTACGTGAGGCGCAAACGCAACTCGCTGACCAGGTAATGAGGGTAGAGAGTGACTTCCCAGACTTCATTGTCATTTTTTGGGGGGACTTTAACAAAGCTAACCGTAGCCTTGACCTTCCAAAGTAGACTTCAGGTTACCTGCCCCACCAGTGGGGAGAGAACACTTGACCAGTTACACGTCAATCAAGAATGCATATCGCTCTGTTCCCCACACGGGTCTGGGTCTCTCTGATCATTGTCTATTTCACCTTATTCCGACCTACAGGCAGAAACTAAAATCTGCTAAGCCTGTGGTTAGAACAACGAAAAGGTGGACAAGCGAGGGCATTGAGAACCTGCAATACTGCTTTGACTGCCTTTTCAGACCTCCTCTGGACCCTCTCCTGAGCCAGCACATCTCACAAGTTTGTGGTAAAGATTCAGAGGTCACAAATCTGCCTGGGGATGTAAAGAGAAGAATGATACAAACCAGAGAATAGTTTAAATGAGTGAGATATATTCTAAATGTATACTTAGATTTATTCATGAATCAAAAACTTGCATAACAATTGCATATGGTTCACGACAGTTTAAACGAGTCATTTGGGAGCTTGCAGAATTCCTTTGCAGTGATTCTCGTATAGGGAGGTTTCACGGCAGTCGGGTCACGACCCCATGACCCGTACTGTTGCTACGCTACGCCAAATGGATTACACGCGATGAATTGTAGGCAAGCACTTACCATTGTTTCCAGCGTAGCGGGCCCGTTAAAACCCGCCGAAATGGTCAATTTTTGCGCTGTAAATAATTATGGAAATCGGGATAAGCGTGAGAGACATTTAGCCAACTTCAGAATTCAAAAAGTGAGGAGAAATGACGGTAGATTGAAGCGAGAGCTGAAAGGAACAACAACAGCCAGAGTGCTTGGCGAACATTGGCCGTTTGCTCACTGCATTTCATCAACTAAGGCATTATTTGTGTTTTTCTTGATTCCTTTGGCATCTAAAAAGTTTCAGAAGGGATAATCGCCCCTGGTTCTCGTGGGTTTTTACATACAAAAATAAAACGCCTCTGAAGCAAAATTTACAACCAGATTTACCACTTCTGAGACTTTTTAGATACCAAAGAAATAAAAAACAAAACAAATAATGCCTTACCGTTAATGAAATGCAGCGAACAAACGCGATAAATCCCGATATTTTCAATTCCGATATCTGCACGGCCAATGTTCACCAAGCACTTTAGCTGTTGTTCTTTCAGCTCTCGCTTCTCTTTACCTTCATTTCGCTTCACTTTTGGAATTCTGAAGTTGGGTACATGTCTCTCACACTTACCCCGACTTCCACAATTTTTTACAGCGAAAAAATTCAACATTTTGGCGTTTTTTAACAGGTGGGAAAGTACGTGTTTCTTGTATTAATAACATATACCGGAAGTGACGGATGTCCTCCAGATGGATTGAGCGGCTCCGTGCGTCAAGCCCTATGACCCGGTGACCTTACGTGCAACCCCCCTATAGGCAGTTTTTAGTTTATGATTGCATTTTTGTTTACTTTGTAGATAATACTAAGTAGAAGGCTATGGTTTCAAGCCACCCACTCAAGCCCACATTTGTGCCGAACATGTGCTGAACTGATCTCATCTGCCTGCACATAATCCATAACTCTCAATTCCCTGCACTTCCATGTGCCTATCTACAAACCTCAAACACCACTATCGTAGACAATCTACTTCCACCACCACCACCATTGGCAATGCATTCCAAGCTCCACATATCACCATTAAACTCCCCCCCCCTCACCTTATGCCCTTTAGTGTTCGACATGTCCACCCTGGAGGAAAATTGTTCTGACTGTCTATGCCTCTCATAATTTTATTGGAGGTTGGTTCACTTGGAAGTTATATTTTGATGAGACATTAAACAAAGTCAGGTGGATGCCCAAGGTCTCATTACACTATTTTAGAAAGTTGAACAGGTATCTGCTGACTATTTCAGAACAAACCTGGCCATTATCACATTGTTAATGAACGAATAGTACCTGTGTGCAAACTAGTAGCCACATTTCTCATATTACAACAAGTAACGCACGGAGGGTGCCGTGAGATCACAGAAGGAGCTATAATAGTTTGTCTTTGTTTTCAGCAAATTACAGCCATTTTGTTTTTTTAAAAGCAGAATTTGTGGCAAGTCCCTTTATTTAAACTTAATTAATAGCAGACATTTCAATACAAAAGGGTTGACAAAGATGATTAGTTACTTAAAAGCCATTTAATAAATTTTCTAGACATTCCCTTTTCTTTATATCAATTGGCAGCGTTGTTACGTCAGCTAGCAGCGAGTGGAACATTTTGCCGTCATGGAAGCAGGATCCAACTCCTACACCATACAGTCTTTCAAGTGTTATTTGAGATATTTGTCAGTTTTTTAGGTCTCCTATTTTAAGTTTAGCAAATTCAGTTGCCAGCTTCAGTGCCTTTTCAAGATCGTTGATATTTTTCCCCGTAGCTTGAGCAGACATGTCTTTTCCTCCTCCTCTTCCGTCCATTAATTCCAAGATGTGACCAACCCACTCACTGGCTTTCAAACCCCTGCTTACAGTTTCCTGAAAGATTAGAAACATGGAAAATTAACTTGTCAATGAATTTGTGTGGCTTTACACAATGTAGAATAGTGCTTGGACATTCAGGCAAAGGCTCAGTTCTGTGTATCAGACCGTGCAGAGAAGGGACAATACTCGTCTATGCCAACTTGGGTATCTCACCTGGGAAAAGTAGGTTGGGTGTACCAGATGCCTCCTCATGGTTATGGGATGGAAAACACAATAGAGATCCCATCTCTGATTAATGATCACCACTCAGAAATGTGCAGGACAAACACAGGCAAGATTGAGCTTGAATGTGATGTACTTAATCGTGGAACAGGGTGCAGAAACTTGCTGGCTGGTCTCATTGGATCATTATGAGAGATTTCAGAATGAACTTGTACCAATTCATAACCCCCAACAGCTTGCACTTCAAACCATGAAATAGCAAGGAAATAGGTCCCTTGGCCCAACTCCTCTATGCTGACCTAAACGTGGCTTAACTGTCATCTTTTGGTACTATAAATCCTCTAGAATGCACATTTTCTGACAATTGAGCTATTGTGTCGTGTCGGTATCCATATATAACATGGATTTGATTTTTATTCAGTTCTGAAAACTGAAATCTTAGATAGATTGAAATCACATACTTTACATTGAACTATCAACATGTTACCTGGGGCACTTGGCACAAGCACGTGATTGTTCCTGTATCCCTATCTACAGCAAACAACATTGCTGCAGACTGTGGAGAGTGCGACTTGAACAGTTTTAGAGATTCGTTCAGCGCCTGGGGAAAACAACACATGATCAGGTCCAGTATTGTCCAATAATTAAATACAGCCGGCACTGTTCATAATGTTCTTCTCACCTTTGCTGGCGCCCCTGGTTCCATTTCCATTACGACCAAAGGCTGGTTTGGATTAGTGTCTATGAACTGTTTGGTTTTCTCACGTACCTGTCAATGGAATCAACAATAATATTATTCTGTTATTGTTTGTTTTCTCATGTACCTGTCAATGGAATCAACAATAATATTATTCTGTTATTTTGTACAAAGCTAATCCAGACAATGGTTCACTTTGGCAAAACATTGCCAATAGCAATAGTATGCATTAAAGGATGCCCAGAGAAATTGAGGCAAATTTTTCTGCACTCTTCCTACACCCTCCAAATGTCACAGAATGCTTCCCATCCTGCCAAATTGACAAATAAAGCAAACTCACACTCAAAATCTAGCAATCAACAAACAGGATGAAGGAAGGGTTAGTAAGTTTTTGATTACGTTGGCTAAGAGAATGTTAGGATGTAATAGGATTGTTTACATTCATCATCACAGATCTTTTCACAGGAAGAACATGCAGCTTCAACAACGAGATGCTCATAATGTCCTGTGTCTAAAGTAAAGCCCAAACAGTTACTTCGAGAATTTGAACAGATCAACGGGAAATCCTTTATCCAAATTAGAGTGGATTTCGAAAATAAATCAGTCAGATATGAAAATGCAAGTATAAGTAGGCAATAATTAGCTGCATGACTGGAAAGGAGGACTGATAAGTGGGGTTGATCTGTGAAAGAGGGTCAGAGTTTCTTTTTTTTTAAATTTTAATTTTTTAATTTTTTAATTTATTAGAAGTACATTACATTACAACCACATACATTAGTACTCGTCACTTATGTCTTCTTACAATTAATGTACTCCATTTGTTTTTTACACTAGTAAAAGGAAAAGATTGAAAGAAAGAAGAAAGTGAAGGAAAAAGTGAGAGTGTAGAAAATGTGACAACAAAAAAGGACGAAGACCCTATAAGAACAAAATTAAAAACAAAAGAAAAAGAGTTAAGAAATAGACCCTAGAAAAGAAGGAGAAAGAGAAAGAGGAAAAAGAGAGAAACAAATATTTTTATGAGCATTACGCAAATGGGACATACCAACTCTTCAACTATCATCCCCGCTTACCTGACCTCAATTTTTTTTTTTACGGTACCTTTGCACCCTATATTTGTAATAATTCTATAAATGCAGACCACGTCAGGTGGAAGTGATCTGGTTTACCTGCTAGGAGGAGTCTTATCTCTTCTAGGTGTAATGTTTCGAACATATTTGAAATCCACATGTTTATACTTGGTATTGGAGCCTTCTTCCAAAATTTTAGAATTAGCTTTTTTCCAGTTATTAACCCATAGTCTATTAGTTTCTTTTGAAACACATTTAGTTCTGGACCATCTTCCGTTATTCCGAAGATAATCCATTCTGCTTTGGGTATCAGTCTTATTTTAAATAATTTTGTAAAGATTTTGAAAATTTCATTCCAAAATTTTTGAATTTTTGTACAGAAAACGAATGAGTGCGCTATAGTAGCTTCTTGGGATTGACATTTATCACAAATAGATGATACATTTGGGAAAATTTTATGAATTTTAGTTTTGAAATAATATAATCTATGTAAAATTTTAAATTGTATTAAAGTGTGTCTTACATTAATCAAACATTTATGCACGTTTAATAAGTGTTCATTCCAACTTTCCTTTGAAATTTTAATAGCCAACTTGTTCCCAGTCTCTTCTGATACCCTCCGTAGATGGTATTTGTACATTTAAGATAATATTATACAAATATGATATTAAGTTTGCTGATTCAGCTTTTATCTGCATTGCCTCATCCAATACATCTGCTGAGTTATTATAATGATCAAATAGGCGCATATTTGAAAATATTTAAAATATTGATTATTTCCGAGTTTATATTTTATTTGTAATTGTTGAAATGAAAGTAATTTTCCAGTTTCATACAAGTCACCGAGCGTTTTAATTCCTAGTCTATCCCAATGTGTAAAAGCTTTATCTATAATAGAGGGATTAAACGAAGGGTTATTAACTATGGGTAATAAAAGTGATAAATTTCTTAATTTTAAATTTTGTTTTATTTGTTTCCAAATTCGGATTGTACCATGAATAATTGGGTTCTTATTATAAGGGGGGGTCAGAGTTTCTAATCCTGAAGTTTACTTATGCTTCAATTGGATTTGCTTCATCATTTGAAATAGGCAAATCAATTGTTCTCAGCCATACCTTGGAAATGGAAATGATAGGTGATCTGCCAAGCATCAGGAAGATTCAAGTGCAGATTAATTGAGGTTACCCTCCCAAGACAGGATAATGAAAACCAGTGAACTCACCAATACAGACTATAAAATGTTGTTCATCCAAAGCAAAGGCCAATGGCCCAACTGAGATTTATGAGTAAAAACAAAGAGCATCTATTTTCTTAAATATAACACCAAAAGTCTTGGGGTGAATGTTATCTTCATTAAAGCAGTACATCATTACCGACCAAGAATTTATTACCTTCTTTAGCAACTCTGCTTTAGTGGCTCTGTCCAAGTCGTCCATAATTTTCTTCAAGGACTTCAAATTGTCTCTCAGTTCATCCTTCTGCCATTGGGGAATAACTGCAATGCCTATCATCTGGAATTAAAAAGAACAAGTAAAACAATGTATTATTAATGCAGACTTAATATTGCTAGGAACATAGAACAGTAAAGCACAGAAATAGGCCCTTTGGCCCACAATATCCATGCCAGACATTATGCTATATTAAACTAACCTCCTTTGTCTGCACATAATCCATATCGCTCCATTCCCTGCATACCATGTGACTATCTACAATGCCAACATCATTTTTGCCTCCACAACCACCCTGCCACATTGCATGTTTCAGGTAACCACCACGCTAAAAAAAAAACCTTGCCCTGCACATCTTTTTTTGTTGTAATTTTGTCCCTCTCACCTTAAAGCAATGCCCTCTAGTCTTTGATAATAAAACACTCTTGACTCGACTCTTGCCATTTTCACCTTGGGGGGGGGGGGGGGGGAAGGTTCTGTCTGTCTACCCTATCAATGTCACTCATAATTTTATTTCAGTTTTCCCTTCAGCCTCCGACACTCCAGATAAAACAATCCAAGTTTGTCCAATCTCCTTATACCCTCCCGTGCAGGCAGCATTTGGCTAACTTACACCCTCTCCAAAACCTCCACATCCTGTAATTGGGCGACCTAAAGAACTGCACACATTACTCCAAATGTGGCCTAACCAATGTTCTATAAAGCTGCAGTATGACTTTCTGACTCTAAACTCAATTCCCTCACTGATAAATGCCATATTCACCACTCTATCTAATTGTGTTGCCAATTTCAGGGTGCTATGGACTGATATGGGCTTCCCGCTTCTGATGCAAGGTCATTAGCCCCAATACTGACCACTTCTCTGCAAATGCTGTCTGACCTACTGAATATTTCCAGCATTTTCTTTTAGATTTGCAGCATCTGCTGGGTTTTGCTTTATGGCAGCCCATGTTCGATCCTGTACTGTAACTCCAAACGATCACATTTATCTTTGCCAACCACTGATATCTATCATCTCACCACATCTTTTCACAAGTTGTTGGGCTGCTCTATACCTCTAATTCCAGTCATGTGTGGGCAAAATAAACTGTTTTCATAATTAACCATCTTCCCCTTCAACTCTTATATATTGCATTACAAATGCAAATATTGTTGAAATATCAGTGATGTTTTTGAATTAAAATAGAATCAAAGTGCTGGAAACACTCAGCAGGTCAGGCGGCATCTGTGGCAAGAGAAATAATGGTAACATTTGGGTTTCTGTTTGTACAGACACTGCCTGACATGTTGAGTGTTTCCATTTTGATTTATTTCAGATTTCTAGCATTATTCATGTTTTTCTTTTTCCTTCTGAGGGCTATGTTTTTGTTCTTATCTCCACCATTTGACCAAAACAGTTCTCTCAATCTGGAAGCTAGTTCATTTCCAGTTTTGGCATGTTGCTTTACCCATTCAATTCTTCTTTACTCCATGATCTCATGTGGTGCTGGTTTTCTTAAAGCTGCATGCTGATTCAAGTCATCTTTATTGCAATATTATATAACATAGATTAATGGTAATGACACAAAATGATTTTATGTATCAAAGCTGAAACAAATACTCCAAAAGATAGGCATGGGTAAGCAAGACCATCAGCAACTTCTGCCTAATCCATGAAGATTCCATAGATCAACTACACCCACGGGGTGCAGCGGTTATCTCCTGCAATCCTGCGCAGGGAGCAATTTCACTTACGATAATATGATACTGTTGTTACTGAAAATACGATAACACATGTTTTCAACAATACAATTTAAAAAAAATCTGTTCAGAACTCTATATTTGAATAATTTAAAAATTAATGGGAATGTTTGATACGACTTTTTAGATTTACCTCTGTAAGGTCAGCAATCTCTTTCTGGATCTCCTTACTGGGAGAGATTTGGACTTGGACCTTTGACTGCAGTGCAACAAGAGACTTTTGAAGGGCATCTGCCTTTCTTAGTGCCTACAAAAGATAATGTCATTATCTTACAACTCCAAACATCTGAATTGGTACAAGTGCATTGACTGATAGCAAACTGGCATGTAGGACCAGAGCAACGACACAACAAGGGAGAGGGGAGACAGTGAGAGGTGGGAGGAGAGAAAGGGGACAGAAACAGACTGAACACCTGCCCAGTCACAGCATTTTGTTTCCCATCGGGCGGGGGGGGGGAGGAAAGGAACAATGTAAGTCAGACCATTCATGAGAGCATGTAAAAACACTGGGAGAGTCAAAGGACATATAGAAGAGTAGCATGCAAGAAATAGCATGAGATACAGGCAGCATGGAACACAAATTCTGAATGTTTTACAAAACACAAGAAACAGTCGATATACTGCCACATATAAAAAAAGACTGCTTGAACTTTGAGTCTTATCCCAAGGTGGAACATATAGCACTACAAACATCTTTGTCCTCTGACTTGTAATTCTAGGAAGAACAGTACTAGTACTTTCGGGAATTGACATTCTACATGCACAACTGATCACTGATAAACACGGTCCTCAACTCACCCAAGGAGTACGTTTTTCAGCAGAAGTTTGATCATGAGCAAGTGCAAAGCCCAAATGTATCACTGTAAGTGCTCCAACTAGGAGATTTATACTGAGCAAATGTATGGACATAGACTTGCGCCTCATCTGAAGCCAGGATCGATCCCGGGTCTCCGGCGCCGCAATCGCTGCCAAACCGCCACTGGACCATCCCCGTCCCCTCCCGAGTGCCCCCGTCCGGGGGCGGCCAGAGACGTCGGGAGCCAGATGGGAGCGGCGCCCACAGGCAGCGCTAAATCCAACTCAACTCTGCCTGAACCTACCAGCCCTGCCTGGACTTACGGGAACGACGGCCCAGGCTTACAGCCAGCGCGGAGAAGCAGGGCTAAATCCAGCTCAACTCTGCCTGTGTCGCCATCCCCTCCCGAGTGCCGCCCCGTCCGGGGGCGGCCAGAGACCTAGGGAGTCAGACGGGAACGCAGATGAGGCGCAGGTCTATGTCCAAATCCCATGATTCCTTGCGTTGTTCGGAATTCCGAACTCGCTTATTGGACTTAAAGTGAGAGTTTATGTCAAGAAAACCAAAAGCAAGTTGAAAAACAATTTAAAGAAATTGGTCAGATGAAACAAAAGAATCTAAAAATCCAATCACAATCTCTGGTAAAAATTTGTTAAACTCAGCCATCAACCTTCTGAGCTTCTGATCCTGTCACTGCGACTATTCTCCTGATGCCTTTTGCAATAGCTTCTTCTGATACAATCACAAAAGGACTAGCATGGGCAGAGTTCTGCAGATGCCTAGAATAAAACAGATATAATTACCACAACATGCAATCCCAGAAAAACAATAGTCACTTAACCACATACTCCTTTCTCAAAGTCTGCAATAAAAACATCACTTTATTGAATCAGAATTGCTGAAGGCAGAAGTGTCACAATAACTGTCATTCAACAAAATGGTATTACATTCAGTGGTCTGAAAGACATGTGGAACTATTCTTTGGAATAGCCAATATTTATAATGTTGATTCTAGTGCTAACTTTTGTAATGTACTATTTGAAGAGTATACATGGTAAAAAAAACAAAAGGATGCCCAGAAATGAGGCTAAAGATCTTAATGAGGTTTCACTGATGAGTGAGTGGCAGTAATTTGAGGGGGATGTCAATAAGCTATTGTTCAGAATTAAAACAACTATTTTAAATATTATTAACTACTCACTAAGCAAGCTTAAGGAGGTATTAGAGAAAGATAGGCACAAAATACTGGAGTACTCAGCAAGTCACACAGCATCTCTGGAGAAAATAGATAGGTGACATTTTGGGTTGGGACCCTTCGGGATCAATCTGACGAAGGCTCCCGACCCGAAACGTCACCTATCCAATTTACAATTACATTAGGATAAAGGTGTCCAGGAGCAATGGGGCCCCTTTATAACAGGTAATAATGATTCTGTAAATGAAGGTAAACAACTGGCAGATATATTCATTTTATGTTAGTATTTACAACAAAGGGATAATAAATACTGAATCAAGGTTGACGATTCACCAAAATTAACAACGGAGCAAAGCAAAGAGATAACGGTGCAGAAGCAAGATAATGATTATGACCAGATAGGTGGCTTCCATCAGATTTTAGAGCGAGTGAGAAAGGACTGAATTTTGGAGAACTGGTTATTAAAAGATATTTATTCTGTAAAGGGCGGCACAGTGGCAGCTGCCGCCTCACAGAGCCAGAGACCCAGGTTCAATCCTGACTTTGGGTACTGCCTGCGCTGGAGTTTGCACGTTCTCCCTGTGACCACGTGGGTTTCCTCTGACATCCCAAAGACGTGCAGGTTTGCAGGGGAATTGGCCTCTAAAATTTGCCCTAGAGTGTAGAGAGTGGATGAGAAAGTGGAATAACATAGAACTAGTGTGAATGGGTAATCGATGGTCAGCATGGACTCAGTGGACCAAAGGGCTTGTTTCCACACTGTATCTCTAAACTAAACATTAACGACCAAAATAATGAGATGGAAAGCTACATCAGCATATAGATAAGCAACACTAATCAGAGCAAATTGCACAGATCTTTACAATTGCAATGGATTCCTAAATTATTAATAGATTAATTGATGAGCAACACATGAAAATAGATTTCAATGTCAGGAAATGCAAATTTAGCCTCTGATTCTCAATTGAAAATCTTCTGTTCTATACCAAGCAATGAAAAGCTTTGAACAGCAGTGATTCAAAGAAACTTGGGGTCAATGCAAACAGACTATAAAAGTCATGGACAGGCACAGAATCAGACAGCATACATAGCGGTAGAAGCTGGATACAATGAAATGTGGATTTACTGGATTTCAATGTTTAAACTGCAAGCAGAAATTACATAAACCAGGGCTGAATTACCTGAAATTTAGATTTTTAATTCAATTGACATTTTCAATGCATGGGATAATTTGTGATATTACCAAAAGTTATTGCTGAGACGATAAGGGTTATTGCTGAATCTAATAAAGGGTCTTGACCCGAAACAACACCTATTCCTTTTCTCCAGAGATGCTGCCTGACCTGCTGAGTTTGTGTCTATGTATTATTGCTGAGACATCTGCTTTTCTTGATAAATATGAATGATTGTATTAAAAGGACATTATTAAAACATTGGTCAAAGATCAGTTAATGCTCACTTACAGGTTCAAAGGGCTAAATGGCTTAGTCCCATCCTTATTTTGCCACCATTAATAAGTTAATTCTATTGCCTTTTTGCTTGAGTATGCTTCCCAGTAATATTTTACACGCTTCACTCAACTGACAACTATCAATGAGGCATCATTTTATTTTTTTAAACTCGAACAGTTCTCCTTTATTCTCAGAGCTGTGTGTAACCCCCATGTTTTCAAATTCAGGTAACGTACTTACGTTCCACCACAAAATTCCACTGAAGTGACCGAGCCTGCTGGTCCTGATGGGTCGGCTAGCATATCCTCCACAGGAATCCCCACAGACACCACTCGTACTGGGTCAGGATACGTTTCATCAAATACAGCGCGGAGGCCCTGAATAGCTTTAGCTTCAGCAAGGGGAGTATCCTTGGCATAGATTGGCTGGAAGAAAATACTTAGTTGTTACAAATCCTGTCTACTTGTATTTCCCTTCTTGTACTGCTTGTGTAGAGTTTCAGAATAAAGAAAAACAATTTTATGCACATAAGTGTATTTCCATTTTCAATCCTGAAAACATGTTTGATTAGCCATTCCAGATATATCTCACTCATCCAGCATTTGACTTCTTCTCATGATGCTTCAGATGTCTCCGACTTTTTCACCACCTCCAGACCATATTGATTTTCACCGGCCTTTACCTCCCTCTTCCGGCTGCCACCACTGTCACTAATAATTTCATCCCTTTCAGTCCTTACACTCACACCAACCTTCCCTTTCATTTTCTCAAGCCCCATTTATTTGCAACCTCAAACCTATTTATTTTCTGATGTTGGAATTTAGTGGGATTTGGAATAGGTTCTGTGGGTTAGACATTGTTTAGTATGAGGTCCCCAAGTCTCCTACAGTAATTAGACTCGCTTTTCAGGCTTGGGATAACACATGGACGGTTCTTTTAAACTCACTCTGTCTGCTTTCCTTCACATTAGTACTCCTACTCCCACTGTTGTGCTATTCCTCAGGTTAGTTATTCTATGGCCTCTCTTAACAAAGCTAATAGTGCATAATAACTGGTATAATGTACAACTGAAATAACTCATATCCATTTGATATAGGGCCTGTACACTAAGATAGTAAACCCCTTCACCCCATATAACTGCATTTGAAATAAAGCTAATAATGCAACTTCAAGAAAATATTACACTGGTCTCCCACCCCTGAAAATAACATGGGAACGACTCATTAAAACCAACACAGGTGCAGTCACTCCATGGTTCAAGTCATTACTGTTCACATGACTGTACCTGATTCACAGAAACCAATCTAGAGCAAAACTAAGCAATTTGGAATCTACCCCACTGAGACCTTTTCTCCCACTGTCACACCCATTTCCTAATTTGAACACAGGAAATAAGTAAACTACTACCTGGGTACTCAAGATTGCCTCACTTTTCAATATGACCATGGCTGATCTATGCTGGTCTCATCTCCTAATTCATAGATCTTTCCCTCAGGGAGGGTGGAGACTTCAACGTGAATTCTCCAATTTCAGGTAGAAACTCTCCCCATTTCTCATCTACCTAATTTCCATCCCTACCCATATGCATGCCATTTTCTCACCTCTCCCCGGCCTCATCACCTATTTCCTTCCAGCCATTCCATCTGCTCATCACTCTGGGTCCCACAATTTCTTCCCACCCCTTCCTGTTCCTTCACTCCCTCCGGTTCTAGATTTCACTCTCCCTGGTTCTACATTTCATTCCCCACCTTCCTTTCTCATCAGATCTACCTCCTGCCTTGGTTACTTACCTCCACCCTTCTCTTAGCCAATCTGATTTGTTTGCCAATTAACCACTCCTCACCTGGATCCGCCTGTTACTTGCCATGTGTTGCCCCACCTCATTTCCTCATATCTTTCTTCCAGCTTCCCTCTGCTCCATCAATCTGAAGAAGGGTCTCAACCCTAAACATCATCTGGTCCATTTCCCTCCATGGATGCTGTCTGACCTGTCGTGTGTCTCCAGCAGTTTGGATTTTGAAACCCTTTACCTTGGCGTCCTGAATCATCTTGTTTGTTATCTCTTCACATTGTTTGATCTCCTGCGTGCTCATTGCTCCTTTGGCTGTGAAATCGAAACGCAGTCTGTCTGGTGCCACCAGAGAGCCTCGCTGGTCAGCCTCACCCAGCACCGATCGCAGAGCAAAGTTCATCATGTGTGTGCTGGTGTGGTTGCTCATGACAGTTCGCCTCTTGGCCTGGTGCAAAAGAAAGCATTTTGATGATAGGGTTCATCCAAATATTATCATGTCACAGTTCACACCCCTAATTACACAAAAAGACTAATAAAGTGTTGAACTTGAAATATACATCAAATTATGAGATTTTAAAACCAAAAGCAAAATAATGCCAATATTGGAAATCAGAAATTCAAAACAAAAATAAAGTTGTTCAGCAATCCAGGGCAGTACAGTGGCACAACTGGTAGAGCTGCTGCCTCACAGCTCCAGCGACCAGAGTTTGATCTTGACCTCTGATGCTGTCTGTGGGGAGTTTGCACATGTAGGAAGGAACTGCAGAAGCTGGTTTAAACTGAAGATAGTCTGAAGAAGGGTCTCGACCCGAAACATCACCTATTCCCTTTCTCCAGAGATGCTGTCTGACCCACTGAGTTACTCCAGATTTTTGTGTCTATCTTTGGGAGTTTACCCTGTGACCCTTCTCCATGTGCCCCGGTTTCCTACCAGATCACAAAGACTTGCAGTTATGTAGGTTGAATGACCTCTGTAAAGTGTTTCAAGAGTGTAAGGAATGGATGTCAAAGTGGGATAACATAGAACTAGTGTGAATGGACTCAGTGGGCCAAGGGGCCAGTTTCCATGTTATATCTCTAAACTAAAAATAATCTGGGAAGACAATGAAACAGTTAATATTTGAAGTTGGTGACCTTTCATCAAAGGTAGGGTAGGGATCAAAACTCAAAAACATCAGAAAGGAAATAGGTTTGAGGTTTCAAATAAATGGGGAATGGGGCAGGAGAAAATGAAAGGGACAGTGGTGGCAGCCGGAAGAGGGAGGTAAAGGCCGGTGAAAATCAATATGGGTCTGGAGGTGGTGAAAATCGGAGACATCTGAACCATCACAAGAAGTCAAATGCTGGATGAGTGAGATATATATCTGGAATGGCTAATCAATTTTGTTTTCAGGATTGAAAATGGAAATACACTTGGAGCTTCCTTTATGTGCAAGCTTTTAATTGTTCGCCACCGTTCACAAATAAAGGAAACTCTGATAATCCACTCTATAACAATTCAGAAATCCCAATAGTTTGTCATTTGAATCATCAGGTGATGTTTCCCATTCTCCCTTTAAATCACCAGATTCACTGGAGCAGCATTGATACAAAGTGAAATAAAATTGTCTTGGGATATTAATAAGGATAACATTCATTGGTCTGGAAAACCAGTTAGTCTAACACCAAAGTCCCTACCATGCTGGATTACCAGATTTGGTATGTAGCTGAACTGCAGAATTTTAATCAGATTGGCTAGTTGTCTTTATGTATAAAATATACCTTGCTGGAGTAACTCAGCGGGTCAAGCAACATTTTAAATACATTTCACTCTCAAGTGAGCAGCTACGAGGAGCAGCAGTGCAGTAGATTTAAAAACATTTAGTATCTGGGAGTGATTTTGCCAAATAGTATATAAAAGGAAATTGGGCATTAACTAAGGCCCTATTCTGGAACAGAATTTTTTAAGGAGGTGAAGTGCTGTATTTGAAGGCAAGTGTTGAGGCTTTGACGCAAGAGGATTTGGCCATGCTGCAGGATGTGGGAAGTCGGGCAAACCTGTGTCCGAGGACTACACCTTTGGAAAGTGCACGCAGTTGCTCCTTCTGACTGACCTCGTGAAGCAACGAGAGCTGTGGGTGGTTGGCAGAGAGTGTAGGAATCCCCTGTGGCCATTCCTCTCCAAACAAGTATATCCTTTTGGATATAGATAGGAAAATGGATGAGGTCCCCTTGAATTTGAGGATGAGTAAATTTAGAACGTTAAGGATTCAATGCAGTAGTAAGGCAGGTGGAAGGCTGAAAGTTAGTAGAGAGTGCAATGATAGCAGATCAGTAGACCGGATAGACAAAAACACAGCAGGGAGCAAGGAAAGATGGTGAATAAATTGCATTTAAATGCTAAAGGCCTGACAGGCAAGGCAGATGAATTCAGGACATGGATAGGTATGTGTGATGGCAACGCCACAGCCTTACTAAGAGAGGGACAAGAATGACAGCTTAATGACTGGGACACAGGTGCTACAGGCATGGTATAGGTGGGGATAAAAGAGGACAGGGAGTTGCTTTATTGATTAAGGTAGTAGTCCAAGTGACATTACTGAAGCATCATTCAGTGATGCTACGTGGGGTGGACCTGAGAAATAAAAAGGGAATGATCACCTTGTTGGGACTGTACTATTGTCCCCCAAATAGTTAACAAGAATTGTAGTAACAAATATGCAAACAACTGCAAAACTAACAGGGTTGTCATAGTAGAGGTTTTTAACTTTCCTAATATCGACTGTTCCAGGGGCTTAGATGTTATGAAATTTGCCAAGTGTGTGCAGGAATTTTTCCTTCGGCAATATGTAGAGGGCCCTACAAGGGAGAGGGCAACGTTTCATAGGAAACTGGACAGGGCAAGTGATTGAAGTGCCAGTGGGCAAGCCTTTTTGGATGAGTAACCACAGTTCTATTGGCTTTAAAGGACAAGGCTGGCACACAAGTTCTACACTACACTGGGGAAAGAGCAACTTTGATGGTATCAGACAGAAGCTTGCTAAAGTTGACTAGAGGAGGTTGTTTGCGGGCAAACTGATGTCCGGGAAGTGGGATGCTTTTAAAAGTGTGATAGTGTGAGTTTAAGGTATGTTCCAGTTAGAGTTAGGGACGAATAAGGAACCCTGGATGGCGAGGGCAATTAAGGCTCTGGTCAAGAACAAAAGAGGCATGGGTCAGGTATGGGCAGCTGGGATCAAGTATATCCCTGGAGAAGTATAGGGATTGAGGAGCAATCGGGAGTAAAAAGGGACACGAGATAGCTCTGGCAGAAAAGATTAAGGAAAATCCAAAGAGATTTTATGTATATTAGAAGAAAAAGAATAACTGGAGAAAATCCGGACCTGCCAGATGTATTCCCAGGACATTGCAGTTAGCACAATCTTAGTGCCACAAGCAGGATGGACAATGCCCTTGGTATGAAGACAAAACTATGCCGCATAAGCACTGTAAAGTGACAATTCCACCAATGAGTTTGTGGATAGATGCATCTTCAGCAGATAGATCGGCGAAGGCAACATCATATAAAAGTGACAAGCAACTCAATGTTACCCTTGGAGTGAATGGTGATATTTGTCAAGGTGATCACTTTGCTTTCCCCGGCATAAAAGAGACATTGCAAGTGTACAGTATAGGAAAGAGGAAGTAGAAATCTCCGGCTTACTGATGAACAAGTAGCAAGTAGTAAAAAAAAGTTAGATGCTATATCCCAGTAACCGCATGGGAAGTGGCTGTGAGCATATGATTTTAAACCCCATCAAAAAGGTATTACCTCATCAATGAATAGATGAACTTTATCTCCCACTTTCAGTTGTCCATAAACCGTTCCGATGTGTAGGATATAACCGCCTCGTACCTGTACGTTTTTCACTGTGAACTCAGTTTTCTGCGAAGAAATGAGTATAACCGAATTTAGGATAATTTTAGGTTCAAATGACTATCATCATGAATGCAAAGTAAAATTAGAAAGGTTGCACATAGAAGATTTCATGGTGTCAATCACTATTAAATTGGCATTGACGGTGTAGTGTAGTGTTATCGAACACAACAGAGTTTGTGCACTTCAGTATGGATCCAATACATCATAAATCACCTCTAATTCCCAATCAAGGTTCAAACATGAATTACAGACTAGGTCACAGCAGCAGGAGGTGACCAAACTCTTGGGCAAAAACACCAAAAAATCATGTCCTTAAGATAAACTTAACCTTAGGCCCCCTTAGGCTGACCATGGGTGTCTCCACGGTGCTATTCCCTATATGGAGGACCCTGTGCGTGACTTTGTTTAATGTGGGGAGACTGGTGCATGGACAATCACCCCACGGTCCTTGACAAATCTGGGTCAGGATCCAGTGGCATTGTGTCCAAGACGACCGGAGACCCTTTTCTGCTGCAGCCTTCATCCGCCTTCCCAGCCGTTGTGAATCTCCACTAAGGTCAGCCATCGTCCTCTGCCTGTTCCATCGTTGAGGTCTTGGTTGGATTGCTCTTTGTCAGAGACCTCCCCCTCGACCTTACCGCCATGGGTGGCCCTACCAGGAGCATAGCTCCAGATGGCATCGCTCTCAGGATCTCAGGTCCACACAAGCTTCTCCACCACGACAAGGTGACAATCCACGGAGATAAACAAGGTGAGAGAAAAGAGTTAAAAGGCAAAATTATAAGTTAAATTCTCTCTTGTTATCCATATCACTACGTAGCTGTAGCTGCCTTCAACAACTAAGGGCTGTGGATGGGCAAAACAGATTCCAGCTCCTAAGTCTTAACAGCTCATGCGACTCCTGAACTTTAATGGATAGAATCAAACTAGGATACTCCCCAAAACTATTTAGATAGTCCTACTCTTGATCAACGGCATGCAATGCATCAGGTTTACCTCCGTCATGCATCCTCCAGTTTACCAAATGACAGTGAGTCTACATGAATTTTAAGGATAAATGAAGGACTAGGTCACCACTATTCAATGGAGCATGGGAAATAAAATTGTTCAGTTTGAGGTGGGGCAGAGATATTTCAGTTACCCAGGAGAACTTAGTCTTATCTCTCGCTAAATGTGGAAACGTGAAAATTTCTTACATCTTCACTGTTGTCATCCTCCTTTATCAAGTAACCTTCGTCATAAATCTGTCCACCTTGCTCAGCGTAGAAGCACGTGGCATCCAGCAGCACACCACAATCCTGACCTGTATTCACCTCCTCCACAAACATTTTTTCCCTGCGGATTGCTTTCACCGTGGCCTCGACAGACTCAAAAGCTGCAGAGAAAGTCAGGACCTGTTAGCCACTCACAGCAACAATACGGAATAACAAGCATCAGTTAAATACAGACACACTATAAATTTAGATAGCACCCCACTATGTTACTGGTTACTGGACTTCCTCACCGACAGACCACAGACAGTAAGAGTTGGCAAAAACTCATCAGAGTCCACCATCATGAACACCGGGGTCCCACAGGGATGTGTGCTGAGCCCTCTGTTGTTCACGCTGATGACACATGACTGTTGTGCCAAACATAACTCGAACCACATCATCAAGTTCGCAGATGACACAACAGTGGTGGGCCTCATCAGCCACGATGACGACTCAGCCTACAGAGAGGAGGTACAACAACTCATCAACTGGTGTGACATTAATAACCTTCAACTCAATGTCAACAAAACGAAAGAAATAACTGTGGACTTCAGGAAGAAACAGGCAGCACACACCCCACTCACCATAAATGGCAGTGCAGTGGAGTCTGTGAAGAGCACCAAGTTCCTGGGAGTACACATCACAGATGATCAGACATGGTCCACCAACACCATCTCCCTAGTCAAGAAAGCACAGCAACGCCTCCACTTCCTTCGACAGATGAGGAGAGCCGACCTCCCCCCTTCTGCCCTCACAACTTTTTACAGGGGTGCCATTGAGAGCATTCTTACCAGCAGTCTCTCAGTCTGGTATGGCAGTTGCTCTGCTGCTGACCAGAAGGCCCTACAGAGAGTGGTGAGGACAGCGGAGAAGATCACTAGATCACCTCAACCAGCAATTCAAGACATATACCCATCTCGCTGTCGCAAGAGAGCAACCAATATCATCAAAGACACCACCCACCCAGCACACAAACTGTTCACCCTCCTACCATCCGGCAAGCGCTACCGCAGCATGCGGAGCAAAACCACAAGATTCAAAAACAGCTTTTTCCCTCAGGCCATCAGACTACTCAACACACTCAAGAAAATTCCATGAACATTACACAAAGACCAACTGACTGTCAAATTAACTTTAACCCAATGTCTGCAGTATGCTACTTGCACTTTTCTATATTGCACCTTTTATTAATGAATATTTTATATAATGTATATGTCCATTGTCTATTTTTATTGGTACACTGTCTGTCTGTGTTATAAATATTACTTGCACATTGGAGTATGGAGAAACGCAATTTCAATCCTCTGTGTAACTACTTGTTACATTATTTGAATTGACAATAAAATTACTATTACTATTACTATTACTAATTTCCATTAAATGCTGTATCCTCCATTGAAACAATTGCAACGCAATCGGACGATATGGTGACGCAGCAGTAGCGTTGCTGCCTTACTGTGCCAAAGACCCGGGTTCGATTCTGACTACGGGTGCTGACTGTATGGAGTTTGTATGTTCTCCCCATGACCTGCATGTGTTTTCTCCGGGTGCTCCGGTTTCCTCCCACACTCCAAAGACGTTCAGGTTTGTAGGCTGATTGGCTCGGTGAAATTGTAAATTGTCCCTAGTGTGTAGGATAATGTTAGTGTATGGGGATCACAGGTCGACACCGACTTGGTGCGCCGAAGGCCTGTTTCTGTGCTGTATCTTTAAACTAAATCAAGAAACATTGTTTCTCCATTTCCACCCACAGATCCTGCCTGACCCTCTGTTCTTCCAGTAGTTTGCTTTCAGCATCCATAGGCTCTTGTGTCTCCAGTTTACAGTAGATACTCACGCAGGAAATACTGCCAATGTGCTTACATAACACCATGTCATATTTTTCTCTGCAGTAAGCTGAAAGGAACCTAAATGGAAAAGAAATCTCAAATTCCTTTAGAGTGCAAATTGCCAGTTTGAGGGTACAGTGAATTATAAGAGACCAGTAATGATTGAGGGTCTGTTGCATGATGTTCACATGTGAAGCATTCAACTGTGAACTATTCAAGCCTGTGTTAAGGATTCTATATTCATTTCAGTTGCCAGACCATGGAAGGAGCCAGGCAACACACCATAATCAAGGAAAAATAATATAATGGAAATAAGTTGAGAAATTAAAAAATGTTTCTCATATCACAGATGATGAAACCCTACCTACCATTTTGAACATTTTGATTTTGTTTTATTGAGCAAGGTAATCAAAAATGGAGAGTATAAACTAGTGCAAGGAAAAAAAAGCTCCTATTAGATAATATTGTTTGATGATAGTGTTAAGTATTTAATTAATTTATCAAATGGACAAGCTCATTGGATGGAATTATTTCAGAGATCGCAATAAAACAAAAAATCAGCAACAAGCACGTCCAGGTTTGGAACCATGCTGATGGTGGGGTGGAGAACCTCAGTACCAATAGACCAGCCTTAAATCACCGTTCCCTACAGTAAAAGAAAGCAGCAGTTCAGCCCAAACACTGATTCTGTACCAAGAACAATTTTGTGCTGAATAATTCAACTGTCCAGTTCACATAAAACATTCGTTATCTGCAGAGGATGAATTTGCATTGCGAGTTCAAAGGTGAAATGATAATGTGCAAGTTGGACTGCCTGTGAATGCCTTAAAGACATGTTTTACCATGAAGGTTGAATACGCTTGTAGTCTAATTCTACATGGCTGGTTTCACAGAATGCAAGCAAGGCTCCTACATTGACTCAGCAGATTCTGCCAAATGACATACAAAGTTCAACACTGGTCCCTGTACTGAACTAAGGTGACAGGTAACAAAAACACCACTTAGATTGTGGGGAGATAATGATGGTGACCAGCGGTGCAGGGAATGAGAATGAAAAATGAGCACCATTCCAGTAAATCCCACAAGTTAATCAATATTCCCATAATTGAGCTTGTAGTTTTTACCCAAGGTACTTATGACATTTCTGAGGCCTCAAACTCAAATGGAACTCCTCTACAAGGATATCACCAGGTATGAGATAGACAATGAGAAATTAACTGTCTCTACCCCCAGATTGGCATCCTTGAAAATAATTTCTAAGTTAAAGAAATAAAGTACAATTTACCATAGTTTCCGTCATCATCTGATTTATAGTTGTACTTTGATGAGTCATTAGTGACCTCGAAGCCCTTAGCGTGCAGTTCATCAATTGCATAGATGTCTAACATGATGTGATCATCATCGCCTGTACCTTTAGCCTGAGATTTCAGCTGCAAATTTAAAATATTAATATGTCATTTCTAAAGAACGACAAAGCACAGGTTTTAATTTTTTTTCAGGAAAACACCCTAAACACTTGATGTTAGTAGATTAACACCACCAGCACCATCCTAGATAATTGGCAAGAAACTGACAAAAACAACATGTGATACAATACTTCTCAGTGCATCTGAATTATTACTTAGAGTCATACAGATACGAAATGTCAGAGTTTAAATAATCGGCTTTCTGTTTGCTCAGGTTAACTTCCACTAAACTGCTACAAGACGAACTATGGTAATCTAAATGTTCTATGTTTAAGATATTCCTTCACCTGAAGGAATTTATTAACCCAATTCAGATCATAGGCTACTTCCGAACCTCAGTTCATGTTAAATTTGATTGTACTAATTTGTTACCCAAATCTACTCCATCCCCATGCTCCTACTTTAGAAGGGTGAAACATTTTCTGAATGATGCATTTCCTAAGAATCATGTTAAAATACAGGGACACTACAATTACCAACCAGTTTTAAAACTGTTCAACTTTCCTCCTTTACAATTTGATGTTTGAAGTTTTGTATTAAAATAATTCACCTATTATTCCTAATTTGCTTGGAGCTATTTTAAATGTAGATGTTTTCTGGAGTATTCACTTTGTAGCTTTCACTACACTATACATCATTTACTTCTGAGCTACCCCTGGCAAATGTGCAGCAATTTTGACATAGTGTCAGAGTGATAGAGTGGAAACAGGCCCTTCGGCCCAACTCGCCCACACCGGCCAACAATGTCCCAGCTACCCTAGTCCCACTTGCCTGCACTTGGTCCATATACCTCCAAACCTGTCCTATCCATGTACCCGTCTGTTTCTTAAAACGATTGGATAGTACCAGCCACAACTACGTCTTCTGGCAGCTTGTTCCATACACCCACCACCCTTTGTGTGAAAAAGTTTGATTCCTATTAAATCTTTTCCACTTCACCTTGAACCTATGTCCTCTGGTCCTCGATTCCCCTACTCTGGGCAAAAGACTCTGCCCGATCTATTCCTCTCATGATTTTGTATACTTCAATGAGATCTCCGCTCATCCTCCTGAATAGACCCAGCCTACTCAACATCTCCCTATAGCTCACACCCTTTAGTCCTGGCAACATCCTCATAAATCTTTTCTGAACACTTTCAAGCTTGGCAATATCTTTCCTATAACATGGTGCCCAGAACCGAATACAATATTCTAAATACGGTCTCACCAACGTCTTATAAAACTGCAACATGACTTCCCAACTTCTATATTCAATACACTGACTGATGACGGCTAAAATGCCAAAAGCCTTTTTGACCACCCTATCTACCTTCGACTCGACCTTCAAGGAACCATGCACCTGTACTCCTAGCTCGCTCTGCTCTACAACACTACACAGAGGCCTACCATTTACTATGTAGGTCCTGCCCTTGTTCGCTGTCCCAAAACGCAACACCTCAAACCTCTCTGTATTAAATTCCATCAACCATTCCTCTGCCCACCTGGCCAATCGATCCAGATCCTGCTGCAATCGTTCACAACCATCTTCACTATCTGCAAAACCACTAACTTTTGTATCATCAGCAAACTTGCTAATCTTGCCTGTAGGTTCTCATCCAAATCATTGACGTTGATGACAAACAGTAACGGCCCCTTTTAAAAACATCCTTTAGGTCCTCACTTTCTGAATACCTTGCTCACTTCCATCCTGAGGACAAAACAATTAATACAACTATACCATTGCGAAAAGGATCATCCGTCTCCATAAATTCACTAACGAACCTCTATTTAGATGGTAAATAATTATAATAAAACTTCTATGGTTATATTTTATAACCTCAGGACATCCCAGTGCTTTATAGCATATGGCAAGTTCAGTGATTATTGTAATTATAACAAAAGTAATGTGATTAATGACCAAATGCGATTATTGTAATTTTAACAAAAGTAATGTGATTAATGACCAAATCTACCATTTCGGTGACAATAGTGGGGGGGAATAAAGAATGGCCAGGATAACTTAGATTGAAGAATTCCAATTCTGTAGTAGGCATTAACAACAGTACAAATAATTGATGCAGTGCAAGGTTATACATTGTATATTTCAGAGACCCAATTGGACCAGATAAATTTGCATTACATTGCGTCATCCCTGCTGAAAAAACATGCTATGCGTAAAATGGCTCAAACGCTTTCTAGCATAATTCAGACAATCAAAACAGAGCATTGAAGTCACCCACATCTACTTAACAAAATCTAAAATGCAATCACAAACACACTTGAGCAGCTCTTTTCTCTTCCTCAAAGCCCTCTAGGTCTATACGGAGTCCCTTCTCTTCAGCAATCAGTCCAGTCAAATCCACAGGGAAACCATAGGTGTCATAAAGCAGCCAAGCTGTATCACCTGGTGGAAATAAAAGCTGGATCATCAAATGCAATAAATCAATAACATATGATTATATTTATTTTTAAATTGCAACTTGTGCAACTGGAAATTGGCAAATGGAGGAACAGGTTCGAATGGGGACTTGATCACTGGATGAACTTTTCAGATGCCTTTGTTGATTGAAGGCGTATTTCAGGAGGCAAAGGCAAAATAATCAATTCCTAATGCCTCCTGAAATACGCCTTCAATCAACAAAGGCATCTGAAAAGTTCATCCAGTGATCAAGACCCAGCATCTGACATTTCATGTAATTCAAACTCAAGGCAGAAAGCAAGTCATGATATTACAAATGTCTATCTGCACGAGGGGGTCAACCTCACTTTTCCAAATTACAACTCATCTCACTCGTTTCATAAGGCAGCCGTCGGATTGGGTGAGCAATTAAAATTGGCTAATTGAGCAGCCAATAAAAGGAAGGCACAGTGTGGCAGAGTGTACGGCTAGGAGAGGGGCTGTGTTGAAGGCAAGTGTGAGGCTTTAGCAAGGGAGCTGAGCAGACGGGCACAGGAGATTGTGCATGTTTGCACAAATGACATGGGTCGGAAAAGGTTTAAGAAGGAACTGCAGATGCTGGAAAATCGAAGGTAGATAAAAATGCTGGAGAAACTCAGCGGGTGAGGCAGCATCTATAGGCAGCGTTTCAGGTCGAGACTCGGAAAAGGGATGAGGTCCTGCAAAATGAATATAGGGAGTTAGGCAAAAGGTTAAAAAGCAAGACCTCCATGATACTGATCACCAGATCACTCCCGGTACCATGTGCTAGAAGGGTAGTAACAGGAAGCTACGACAGATGAATGGATGACTGAGGAGTTGGTGCAGGGAATCAGATTTTTGGACTATTGGCATCTCTTCTAGGGTAGGGGTGACCTGTACAAGAGGGATGGATTGCATCTGAACTGGAGGGGAACCAATATCCCAGCAGGCAGGTTTGTCAGTGGTACATGGGTGGGTTTAGACTAGATTGGCATGGGGGTGGGATCCAATGCAGAACTGAGGAAGGTGAGAGGCTGGGTGATGAAAGGAAGTTCAGTGGATAAAATAGGTAGGAGTATGACAAGGAATAAAGAAGGACTGTTGGATGGAATGCACTTATTTTAATGTGAGAGAGCTAGATAGTCAGGAGTCCGAGAGGAATTTGGTGAATTTGCAGGCAGTACATTTGCAGCAGAATATTTCAGGCAGTACATTCTACATCAAAAATATTGTAAATAAAATTGTCATCTCTCCAATTGATCTTTTAATTATCTTACTGACATTATTTCCTCTTACTCCTCATTATTTATTCTATCAAATTGTCATAAATTTCTTTACTTTTATACACGGAAAATTGCGTTATCAAAGGGATCTCAATATTCTCATTTTGGCCAATGCCTTGTCTAAAGTGTGAAAAATGAACAAAAAAGACCATTTCACCTTCACAGTAAGTGAAAACCCAAGTACTCAATTCAAAAACCAATTTTAAAACCTGGTTTTGGATAAATATTTCTTTGGTTCCTTTACCTGGTATGATTTTATGATCTGCTAAGCTCTGAATCTTCCGCTCCAGGATACGCCGTCCCCTGTTGAGTGTTTTCAAAAACTGCTCCTCCTCTTCATTAACAATATCCTTCACCATATCTGGATCTTTCTTTAGTTCTGGGAATGCATCCCCCTAAACATAAAATAATAAACTACACTGAGTCCTCATAATTCACTGTGAAGGTTCGCATTCTGTAGATCCATGTACTTAAGGTCAGCTCCATCCTATCTTGAACTTGTTCATAATACAAAAATATATTAGTACTGTGTGATCTAAGAAAGCCACCTTTGTTTACACATCCTCATCTTGTGCTTTTAAAACCAATTTTTGTCTGTATCAATACATTCAACAGTAATTTATTAGCTAATACAATTTCCTTTTAGGTATTAAAATGTTTTAATACATTTATTAACTGTTAATGCTTTTAGAATACTAACGGCTAGATTGTGTTAGAGGGGTGCACTGGGTAGAATGGAGAGAGCCTCAGTGGTATCACATTTTATTTGCAGGAGGCTGTGCTCAGAACGCTCGTGGATAATGAGGACAGAGCTACATGTTATTTTCATTGTACAGTACAACATTCCTTTATGCCCCCTACCAATTTAAAAGCAAATTCTGTTATATAGTAAACAGGTAGTGACGGATAAGAGAATGGTCGGAGATAAGTCACATTTAATTTTCAATTAATGCAGGCTCAGGACAATACCCAGCATTCAATCTTCGTTCGTCCTTTCCTGAAACTACCAACTTTTGTGTTTATAAAAGAAACGGTCATATTTCCGTAGATGAAAAACCCTGGTCATTGAATGTTAATTAGGTCATCACCGAAAAAACAATGTAGCTTACACTTAAATAAGCACATTTAAACAAAGGATTGCTAGTCAGGAGCAAAATGTCAGAGGTGTTTTTCTTTATCTGCCTCACCCATTGATTACAACTGCATAATCAATTATATGTACATACCAAAGATTCCACCACCACATCAACCAAAGTTGCAAAGAAACCCTTTGATGCATTCAACTTCTCATGGGAATATCGGACTGCTCTTCGTAAAATTCTCCTCAAAACATATCTGTGTAGAAAATCACTTTTAGCGACACAAAAGATCTGTTATTATGATCAAAATGATACTGAAAGCTCTGAATCCCAAATTATTGTTAATTTCTAATTAAAAATAGAAAGACAAGCATATAGCATTGTTATAATGTGTGATGACAATGCTTAAAATATATCATGAATTAATAAGGTGCTTTGTTAGCGTTTTAGAGATAAAAGTGGTTATATTCAGAAGTAGCAGATAACAATATCGTTCCTGGTGCTGCTAACATCCATTTACATTAAAGATTCCGGATTAAGAATGGATAAGCAATCAAGCCGATGAAGGTATGGGAGGGTCACAGTTGGGCCTTTCTGCAAGACTAACACTCTTCACGAACTTCACAAATAACATTTTTTCTTTTTGAAATAATGCCATTCCTATCCTCAACCACAGTTATTAGCAACCAAGAGAACAAATTACACATTTTGATCATCTATTGATAGATGCTTGCCACTAAAGGATTTTCTGTCTGCTAGTTTCCAAGAGATACCTCAAAAAAATTGATGAAATTTTGATAAAAGGGCATAAAGCAATGAATTAAAGAAACAAAACAGATTTCACCATGACCTTGCCTATAAGCAAATTAAATTAATTGAAAATTTGGGTTCATTGGGTAACCATTGATTTTAAGTGATCTCAAATTCTAGATTCTCACCATGCAAGAAAATGTCTTCTTTAATATCCACCGTTAAGACTATTCAAATTCTTATGTTTCTATTGTTTCCTCTCACTCAGTGCATTCAAGCCTAGCTCATGGAACTATCTTCATAAGACAACCTGCCTATTCCTGGTAAGTTGAGTATTTATTTTGCATATCAATTCCAACACGTAAACATCCTTTCTTTAAAACTCCAGATGTAGTCTCACATATGCTCCCATTTAAATAGAACATAACCTCCCTAATTTTGATTTCTATTGCCCTTGCAATGAGGGTATGGGGAGAAGGCAGGAGAATGGGGTTCAGCCATGATTGAATGACAGAGCAGACTTGATTGGCCGAATGGCCTAATTCTACTCCTATCACTTATGACCTTATGATCTTATGCAATAAATAATTGTTAGCTTTCCCAATTATTATAATACTAATCTTTTGCAAATCATGAATTATATCCCTCAGATCACTCTGCACCCCAGGCCCCGTCTTAATCACACCTGGTCTGTCAGAAGGAAGTGTAAATCAAAGGAGATAATTGAAAACGGAGGAGCAGAAGGAAAACCTGTAGCTAAGATACAAAGTAGATAAGCAAAACACTGCAGATCCCAGAAAACAAACAAACTGAGACATTGGAAATATTCAACAGATCAGGCAGCATTTGTGAAGAAAAGTCTAATTGGGAGAGGATTTTTTAAAAAGTCAGATAATTGAGGCTCAGGAACAACGTAATTAAATCAAAGTGTTCTGAAAAGCCATGGCATTTGTGACAAACACCTCAAATTTATCTGGAAGATTCAAATATTACAATTCTGAAATTGGTTTTCAGATTGATCGCACCTTAAAAATCAAAATCTACAGCTGCTGCTCCAACATTTATACTTTACTCTGTGTTTTCCAACTTTTCTACATTGGCACATTAATGCAACTTTATAATCTTATCAGTAATGTTTATATTTTTTATCCTCAACTATATAACTAACTTTTATTACTTTTGTTACCATCTAGCTTATTTACTCAGCATTCGTACATTCTTTAAACCACACCATAGCACCTTCTGCTGCCAGTGTGCAGTTCTTGGAGCCAACATCAAATTAAATCAAAGGTCATCAGCCCACAATGTGTGCCAAGATTTGGTCTGCACCTGAACTGGGTGCTGCTTAATGGTTAGTTGACCTTGCCCAAGCCAGAAAGTATTGAGTCTTCTACCACCGTGAAATTTTCAAATGATTAATTTGAACCACTGCATAACAATTTCTTGTTTGGATGCAAATCCCTCTACATAACTTGTCATCAACAAATTCAAACTTAAATGTGTACTGAAATATCTTTTAATTAGTCTTTTCTTAAATCGACTTTACAGCTGTGCTCAGTCTTAATTCAGTAGCTCTTTGATCATTGCACGCAAACGACTTCAAGAGGCAAAGAGGTTCTAACACTGCAAAACATAAATCAGTGCACTGTAAAAATAGATTTCTAGGTGGTCTGATTAATCCTTTCATGACACTGCACTGCGAGGCAATCAAACCACAGTCAGCTGAGAAAAAGTTTATACCATTTTGTGCTCCGAGATGGTTTAATTTGTTTTAATTTGAAGATTGTAGATTGAAGTTCCCTTCTGGAGAGATTTAAACATGCAAAGTATATAATCCAGACTGACATTTCATGTACACACAAATTTTGATTGTAAACACCTTCATTCTATTTCTAATTGGCAAGTTTCTAACAGCCAAGGGCTTGAGAAAATTGCAGGTTTTACCTGCATTTCCTGAATCACCTAGTAAATTTCCAACTTACTTCAGAGATAATCTACTGTCACCATTGATACCAAAGATCCTATAGCGAGCAAGATAGTCCACTCGACGAAAAAGACGTAGTGCGGTCATGGGCAGATTCATGGGTAATTTTCGGCCCCATTTCCGCAACCGGCTTCCGACTCCACACCAAAGATCCCATAGCAGAGCAAAGATACTAGTGCGGAGACGGAAGCCGGTTACAGAAACATCCTCGTAAAAATCAAAGTTCTTTAGTAAAAATCTTCTCCTCATTTTCAGAATTATAATTTATTAACACAAACTGTTCCCCCGCAACGTTGATTACACTGCGAGAGGGATAACCAGTCGGGTCGGGATTACTGAAATGGCTGAAGAAATGACCGACGTTCCGCTCAGTTGCGTACTACACGTCAGCCCATTGGATTTAGCAGGAGTGGACTATCTTGCTCGCTATAGGATCTTTGATTGATACCTCCCCAGAGCTATCCTTTGTTTCTTTACATTCCATTTTCAGTTTGCAATATTATTTTTGCCATTTAAATATTGCTATCTTTGCAATGCCATATATCTCTCACTATTACTTTCCCTGCCATTCTTTTCATAATTGGCTCTCAACTGCACACCTCTAACCAGTTCAGCTTATGATGAAAGTTTCAGGTCAGACATAACATTTTATTTATCTCTCCAAGAGTGCTGCTGGAACTGCCAAGATCTTCCAGAATGTTTGTTTGACAATAGGATCCCTTCACTGCTTGGGACTGGTGCAATGTCAGTGATGGACATTTAATGTACACAAACACACACACACACACACGAACATGGGAAAGAACACCACAATTGGCACATTCAGCCCTTCAAACCTGCACCATCATTCAACAAAACTATGCCTACATTTCTCAACACCCTTCCCTGCCCTCATTCCTTGATTCCTTTAGTATCCAAAAATCTAATGGTTTTTTTTTTCATTGCAATGAGTGAATGAGCCTCATGATTTATGGCTTTCCAACATACCCTCGACCAGTATTATCAGGCCTGCCACCATCAGACAACGCAATTGTTATTGTCCGTGCATGATCTGCCAACACTCTGTATGCCATGTCAATTCCATCAACATCTTCAGCTCCCACCTTCCCAGTGTATGGCCTGGCACCAGTTCCCTAGAATTACATAAATAAACAACTAATTAGCAATACAACTTGCTTGCAAAGGGAGCATCAAAATACAAACTTAGCACTGGTAAAATGTTTTTGTTGCTGCGGCGTCAACTTTACTAATTGCCAGATACACAATGACTTTACAGAATAGCCCAAGAGCAAGTGTTTAGTGAAAATCCCACAACTTGTAATTAATTCAATTTACATACCTGGTTCCCTATGGAAGTTTCAAAATAGAGTGCACTGTTGAAAGGCAACTCATTTCTTTTTTAGAAAAGGACAGTAGAGAAACTATTGGGTAAAATACAGAGCGCTTCTCACTTCAGTGTTGTCCTCCTTCAAGTAATTATGTCTGCAAACTCTGTCATCTATTAAGAGGAAAGGTTCCACACAACGGCCAACTTACAGCCATTTATCACAACAAAAAAAATCTCTATATACTGCTTACTACATTCAGGTCTTATAATATCATGTGCCTTATTTAGTAGTGTAAAATGATTAGTGAATCAAACACTGTTGTCTGAATCCAAGACTGATTAACAGTAATAAGCACAGTAGCTAGAAATCACAGTTTGAAAAATGAATATTTTCAGAACTTACTTTCTGAATTGCTTCAAAATAAGGTATAAATAAGTCTGTGTCATAATTCGACATCTTCTCTTGTAGGACTGACACCAGCCGTTCAAAACCCATTCCAGTATCAATGCTCTTCTTAGCCAGGGGTTTCAGACTGCCGTCAACCTCTCTATAGTGGAACCAGAGGCAATCAGTTCTGAATGCAATGATTTGGATGAGAACATACATGGCAATATTAGCAAGTTTGCTGATGATACAAAAGTGGGTGGTGTTGCAGATAGTGAAGATGGTTGTGAAAAATTGCAGCAGGATCTTGATCGATTGGCCCGGTGGGCTGAGGAATGGTTGATGGAATTTAAGACAAAGAAATGAGTTGTTGCATTTTTGGGAAGTCTAAAATAGCCAAGACTTACACGGTGAATGATAGGGCTATGGGGAGTATTGTAGAGCAGAGGGATCTAGGAGTGCAGGTGCATGGTTCCTTGAAGGTGGAGTCGCAGGTAGATAGGGTGGGCAAAAAGGCTTTTCACACATTGGCCTTCATCAGTCAGAGTATTGCGTATAGAAGTTGGGAGATCATGTTGCAGTTGTATAAGACGTTGGTGAGTCCACATCTAGAGTATTGTGTTCAGTTCTGGGCACCATGTTATAGGAAGAGCTTGAGTGGGCTGGGACACTATTCCTTGGAGCTCAGGAGGGCGAGGGATCATCTTATAGAGGTGTATAAAATCATGAGAGGAATAGATCGGGTAGATGCAGTGTCTCTTGCCCAGAGTAGGTGAATTGAGGACCAGAGGACATAAGTTTAAGGTGAAGAGGTAAATATTTAATAGGTATCTGAGGGATAACATTTTTACACAAAGGGTGGTGGGTGTATGGAACAAGCTCCCAGAGGAAGTAGTTGAGGCTGGGACTATCCCAACTTTTAAGAAACACTCAGACAGATACATGTATTGGTGATGTCTTTATAATTTATTTTACTCCGATTATTTGTTTCTTATTTGTTAAACTCTGTAAGGTGTCCTTGAGACTTTGGTATAAGGTGCCCATAAATAAAATTTATTATTATTATTATTATGGATCGGACAGGTTTGGAGGGATATGGACCCAACGCGGGCAAGTGAGACTATTGTAGCCGGTGTGGGCTAGTTGGGCTGAAGGGCCCGTTTCCACACTGTATCACTCTAGGAGTCGAAGCAGAAATGTCTGTGCAAATGAACATGACGCTGGCTCCCTGCGCGAGCGCAGTGGGCCCGGTATCGGCGAGTGCGCAATTGGGGACCTCCATTTTGACTCGCGTCACAACGGGGATCTCTGGCGTCACAATGAGAATGGGCGAGTGGTGGAATATTGCGTTGGGGGAACGGCACCCAACGGGTCCTCGCTTGGTTTATTTCAAAACCTAATGAAGGCAACTGAACCATAACAAATATCTAGCATTTTAAAACCTACAACTTGACAAACAAGTCTATGCCATGGTAAAACCTAGCTTCTTCCAGCTTCGGACGATAGCTAAAATAAAACAATTCCTCCAGTTTGATGACCTCGAAAAGATCATCCACACATTTATCTCCGCCCGCCTCGACTACTGCAACTCCCTTTACACTGGCATCAGCCAATCTTCCCTGTCCCGCCTGCAACTGGTCCAAAACGCCGCAGCGACTCCTGACGGGCACCCGAAAAAGGGACCACATCACCCCGATTCTGGCCTCTCTCCACTGGCTCCCTGTGCGGTTCCGAATAAATGTCAAGATCCTTCTTTATGTTTACAAAGCCCTTAACGGGCTTTCCCCCACCTACATCAAAAGTCTGCTTACCCACCACACCACCTCCAGGTCCCTTAGATCGGCCGACTTGGGGTTACTGAACATCCCGCGGTCTAGGCATAAGCTCAGGGGCGACCGCGCATTTGCGGTTGCAGCTCCTAGACTGTGGAACAGCATCCCTCTTCCCATCAGAACTGCCCTCTCCATCGACTCTTTTAAGTCGAGACTAAAAACTCATCTTTACTCTCAAGCCTTTCTTGACGTCCTCTGAGGGAGGGCTGTATGTATTTATGTATGTACTTAATCTATGAACCAATGTTGTATAACATTAGTACCTCCACCAATGTAAAGCACTTTGGTCAACGAGAGTTGTTTTTTAAATGTGCTATAGAAATAAAAGTGACTTGACTTGACTTGCTTGACTTAACAACCTGGTGTTCTGAGTGGATGAACAAGACACATTAATGTGTATCTCCCAAAATTCTCCAATTTCTGGAAAGGACCAGGTAGATTGGAAGGAACCAAATAACACTGCTTTTAAAGCAAGGGAGAGGGGAGGGAAAATATGTGTCTACAGACCAGTTGAGATGAGGAGGAATTTCGGTAGTCAGAGGGTGGTGAATCTTTGCAATTTATTGCCACAGAACGGTGTGGAGGCCAAGTCAATGGATATTTTGAATGTGGATTAAAAAAAACCATTTAGCATATATAAATGTTTTCAGTGAATAGCAGGGTAGATGTGGAGGCTTGCCGGGCCAGGATCGCCATTTTCACTAAACATCGCCTCGTGTATGGATGAGTGGTGGAATATTGCGTTGGGGGACGGGCCCAACGGGTCTAAAAGTGGCCAGTCCAGCACTGCCAAATTGACCCCATTTCTATTAGGAGATACAAGGATAATCATTTACATAAAACAGGATATAAAGTGAGGCACACATTAACGGACAGCATTAACTACAGCACAGTGGAGAACATGTACAAAGAGATGAAAGCAACATCACTAATTTACTTGCCAAAATAATTTTTGCATGTCAAAACTAACAATGCTGAGCCATTTGTCTTAAACAGGTTTTTTTTTAATAAATTGTATGCTGGGAAATAATTACCTGTTGAATTGAATGAACACAAGATTCCAGACCTCCAGAACATTAGGATCATCCATGTTGACCAGGTGAGCAGCATCACGTCCACCAATACGGTCATAATGCAACTCACTGCATGGGCCACAAGGTCCGGTGTCGCCCATCTCCCAGAAATTATCTTTCATGCTGCCTGGTAGAATCCTTTCTTCTGCCATTCTTACAAAACAGAAGTCAACTCGATTTAACGCAAAAGCAAATAGACAGCAGACTAATTGCATTTTACAGACATTATTCTGTTGGTTTCAGAGCCACTTAATTTTTCTTCACTTGCGTAAGATACAACTGAAAGTTTTTCTTTCAATACCTGACAAATGACAGGGTTCCATGAAATGATTACTGAATGGCTGCCAGAAATTCCAGGGAGATGGCAGAATTAATTCCCATAGGTTAAGCAATCTCAGCTGCAGCAGCAAAAAATATAAATGGAAGAGGATTGATCCAATAGATTGACCCATTCAAACTCATTCCTCTTTTACATGCCGTTGAAGGATTTAATCACTGGAAAATACATCTGCTCTTACAAAGGAAAATCCCTCCAATATTCCCTTATGATTGGCTCTGCTATGATATTGAAAATGATGGCAGCAAGTGGCAAGCCCTTAACTACCATCGTTGTGAACTACCACCGTGCCTGGTCCTGCTCAAAATCTAGTTGTGTTCAATCTTCGAAGATATACTTGCCTTTTCAATACGTTTTCTTTTAAAATTAACCTATAATGGGTTGGAATGGAAATAAATGATGGGGGAAAAAACTCACCCAAGATTTAACCAGATCTGCTTGCATTCAAGATCTGGTTCCAGTCCCGCTTTTGCATCCCCTCCAAAGTAAGTCACATAAAGCCTTTCGATGGGGATTCTGAACTCCTTCGTCAACAATTTCATGGCCATCTCACAAGCCAATTCCTATAGGGAAGGAAGCAAAGTGTCCACACAGTCCACACTGCAGATTGGATTCTACGAGTTATCTCTATAATACAACTATTAGTTTGAAGAAAACTGCCATTTGAATTATATTTTAACTGAAAATTAAAGTAAGTACCATTTATGAGCAAGATCAAAACAAGAGTCAATTAACACAAGATAGGTACTTTTAGGTCAGAGCAATTGAGGCAAACAGTACAGATGTATTCAAATAGTCATTGGGTAAGTATTTTACGAAGGTTGACGGAAGATGGTTGGGATAAGGCATATGTGCCATTGTAACACTAGAATGGATGTGATGAACCCAACATCCCAACGGTTGGGGGGAGGGACTCAAATAGAGAAAGCTTGTAGACAGAGTGTGAGGCAGGAGGCAGAGAAGGGAAGCACTCAGACCCAACAGGTAGGGGGGAAAGAAGAAAAAAATAATAAACAGAGAATAAGAGGTGGTGGGTTTCTTAAATGTGTGAGCAGAGAGACAGAGGGGTGTAAAATGAGGGTAGAAGCAATAGGTAGCAAGGTGAAAAGTAAACGTCGCAGGCAGACAAATCCAGGGCAAAAATCAAAAAGGGCCACTTTTCAACATAATTGTATAAGGCGTAAGAGCGTTGTAAAAACAAGCCTGAAGGCTTTGTGTCTCAATGCAAGGAGCATTCGTAATAAGGTGGATGAGTTGAATGTGCAGATAGCTATTAATGATTATGATATAGTTGGGATCACGGAGACATGGCTCCAGGGTGACCAAGGCTGGGAGCTGAACATCCAGGGATATTCAATATTCAGGAGGGATAGACAGAAAGGAAAAGGAGGTGGGGTAGCGTTGCTGGTTAGAGATGAGATTAACGCAATGGAAAGGAAGGATATTAGCTTGGAGGATGTGGAATCGATATGGGTAGAGCTACGAAACACTAAGGGGCAGAAAACGCTAGTGGGTGTTGTGTACAGGCCACCTAACAGTAGTAGTGGAGTTGGGGATGGCATCAAACAGGAAATTAGAAATGCATGCAACAAAGGTAAAACAGTTATAATGGGTGACTTCAATCTACATATAGATTGGGTGAATCAAATTGGCAGGGGTGCTGAGGAAGAGGATTTCTTGGAATGTATGCGGGATAGTTTCCTAAACCAACATGTAGAGGAACCAACGAGAGAACAGGCTATTCTAGACTGGGTATTGAGTAATGAGGAAGGGTTAGTTAGCAGTCTTGTTGTGAGTGGCCCCTTGGGCAAGAGTGACCATAATATGGTTGAGTTCTTCATTAGGATGGAGAGTGACATTGTTAATTCAGAAACAAGGGTTCTGAACTTAAAGAAAGGTAACTTTGAGGGTATGAAACGTGTATTGGCCAAGATTGACTGGCAATTGATTCTTAAAGGGTTGACGGTGGATATGCAATGGAAGGCATTAAAAGACTGCATGGATGAACTACAAAAATTGTTCATCCCAGTTTGGCAAAAGAATAAATCAGGGAAGGTAGTGCATCCGTGGATAACAAGAGAAATCAGGGATAGTATCAAAACAAAAGATGAAGCGTGCAAATTAGCCAGAAAAAGCAGCCTACCAGAGGACTGGGAGAAATTCAGAGTCCAGCAGAGGAGCATAAAGGGCTTAATTAGGAAAGGGAAAATAGATTATGAAAGAAAACTGGCAGGGAACATAAAAACTGACTGCAAAAGTTTTTATAGATATGTGAAGAGAAAGAGATTAGTTAAAACAAATGTAGGTTCCTTGCAGTCAGAAACCGGTGAACAAGGACATGGCAGACCAATTGAATAACTACTTTGGTTCTGTCTTCACTAAGGAAGACATAAATAATCTGCCGGAAATAGCAGGGGACCGCGGGTCAAATGAGATAGAGGAACTGAGTGAAATCCAGGTTAGCCAGGAAGTGGTCTTAGGTAAATTGAATGGATTAAAGGCTGATAAATCCCCAGGGCCAGATAGGCTGCATCCCAGAGTACTTAAGGAAGTAGCCCCAGAAATAGTGGATGCATTAGTGATAATTTTTCAAAACTCCTTAAGATTCTGGAGTAGTTCCTGAGGATTGGAGGGTAGCTAATGTAACCCCCCTTTTTAAAAAGGGAGGGAGAGAGAAAACAGGGAATTACAGACCAGTTAGTCTAACATCGGTAGTGGGGAAACTGCTAGAGTCAGTTATTAAAGATGGGATAGCAGCACATTTGGAAAGTGGTGAAATCATTGGACAAAGTCAGCATGGATTTACGAAAGGTAAATCATGTCTGACGAATCTTATAGAATTTTTCGAGGATGTAACTAGTAGAGTGGATAAGAGAGAACCAGTTGATGTGTTATATCTGGACTTTCAGAAGGCTTTCGACAAGGTCCCACATAAGAGATTAGTATACAAACTTAAAGCACACGGTATTGGGGGTTCAGTATTGATGTGGATAGAGAACTGGCTGGCAAACAGGAAGCAAAGAGTAGGAGTAAACGGGTCCTTTTCAGAATGGCAGGCAGTGACTAGTGGGGTACTGCAAGGCTCAGTGCTGGGACCCCAGCTATTTACAATATATATTAATGATTTGGACGAGGGAATTGAATGCAACATCTCCAAGTTTGCGGATGACATGAAGCTGGGGGGCAGTGTTAGCTGTGAGGAGGATGCTAGGAGGCTGCAAGGTGACTTGGATAGGCTGGGTGAGTGGGCAAATGCACGGCAGATGCAGTATAATGTGGATAAATGTGAGGTTATCCACTTTGGTGGCAAAAACAGGAAAGTAGACTATTATCTAAATGGTGGCCGATTAGGAAAAGGGGAGATGCAACGAGACCTGGGTGTCATGGTACACCAGTCATTGGAAGTAGGCATGCAGGTGCAGCAGGCAGTGAAGAAAGCGAATGGTATGTTAGCATTCATAGCAAAAGGATTTGAGTATAGGAGCAGGGAGGTTCTACTGCAGTTGTACAGGGTCTTGGTGAGACCACACCTGGAGTATTGCGTACAGTTTTGGTCTCCAAATCTGAGGAAAGACATTCTTGCCATAGAGGGAGTACAGAGAAGGTTCACCAGACTGATTCCTGGGATGTCAGGACTTTCATATGAAGAAAAACTGGATAGACTCGCTAGAATTTAGAAGATTGAGGGGGGATCTTATACAAATTTACAAAATTCTTAAGGGGTTGGACAGGCTAGATGCAGGAAGATTGTTCCCGATGTTGGGGAAGCCCAGGACAAGGGGTCACAGTTTAAGGATTAAGGGGAAATCCTTTAGGACCGAGATGAGAAAAACATTTTTCACACAGAGAGTGGTGAATCTCTGGAACTCTCTGCCACAGAAGGTAGTTGAGGCCAGTTCATTGGCTATATTTAAGAGGGAGTTAGATGTGGCCCTTGTGGCTAAAGGGATCAGGGGGTATGAAGAGAAGGCAGGTACAGGATACTGAGTTGGATGATCAGCCATGATCATATTGAATGGCGGTGCAGGCTCGAAGGGTCGAATGGCCTACTCCTGCACCTATTTTCTATGTTTCTATGTCTATGTTTCTATATTTATGTGCTCCAATTCCTGCACAATCAATAAACGGGAATGCTTTTGTAATAAGGATGAAACTAGTAACCTATTAGAAACTAATAAGATAGGTTGGTTCCCAAAACAGACAAAACTTTAGAGGATATTCACTTGGCACATAAAAGGTAACTAACAATTCAGTGCCACAGATCTTAGGTGAAGGCTGTCATCTCTGCTCCGTGCTATTAATAATTACACGTCCTATTGCATTCATTACTTTGCTTTCCCAACACATCTCCCAGTGTCCCAATGAAACAGTCTAATTCCTTAATGACACCTTGCACATGCAAGTAACATTTACTTTCATATATCCTACTGTAAACAATGTTGGATTACACTGTTGGATGTACTGCTCGGAGAGTGAGGGTATAACAATATATTATGTCAGAATGGTGTGTGACTTGTTGCGCACAGTTTGGTCAGGATGGGGGTGAATTTTCTTTTCCAAAGTGGAATGCCAATCAAGCAAGTGCTTGGTTCTGAATTTCGAAATTCTTGAGCATTAATGGAGCTAATTATCCCATCACATTCCTGACATGTTCGGTAGATGGTGGAAAGATTTTGAGTCAGGAAGTAAATGCTCCAAGCAGAATAACAAGAGCTTGATGTGGCTCGACCTGCTGAATGTTTCAGGATTCTCATTTTTATTTCAGATTTGCAGTGTTTTATACCTCACAAATGTATTTTTCTGCTCTCTCACTTGTTCTTATCACCAATTTGCATTTCCTCTTGACATTCAACACTTCAGCTGGCATCACTCCACTTTCAGGTCTCTCTTGGCTGTCAAGCTATCACAGACATTACATTTGTTCTCTTCAACCCTCCCCTTTCGCTGCAACATAAAGCACGTTTTATTTGCTAGTTTTAAAGAAAGGAAATCAACTTGAAATGTTAACTCTGTTTCTCTCTTCACATATGCTGCCTGACCCAAGTATTTACAGGAGTTCATGTTTATACAGTATTTTGACTTTCATCGATACGTCAAAATTCTGGAATTTCCAACCCAACAGCACTAGTCTCCACATGGATTGCAGCATTCAAGGCGGCAGATTATTAGCATCTTTTCAAAGACAGTTAGGCATGGGCAATTATTGTGGCCTTCTTCAGAAACTGTAATCCTGCATCAAAATAAAACAACCATCACAAGGTACCATTATCCTTTTTTCGTTTTAACATTAACGACACTTGTTCCTTATAGCTAACCCCAATACCATTATTAAGTAAATAGTTTTACCTTGAAGTAATCACCAAAAGACCACGAACCCAACATCTCAAAAAAGGTATGATGATAAACATCCTTTCCTACATCATCCAGGTCATTGTGTTTCCCACCGGCACGGATGCATTTCTGAGTATTTGTAGCTCTTGTTAATTTGGCCATTGGATGGGATGGGTCAATCGTGTTCAAGAAAATTGGTTTAAACTGTGAAAGATAAAAAACAAGTCACTTACTCAAACATATTGACAGTCAGTTAACTGCCATTTTAGAACAAGCTGTGACTTTTTTGGTTTAATGTTATAATGCATAGAAATTAACACAA
Organism: Malacoraja senta; assembly: GCA_038087875.1. Taxonomy (NCBI): domain Eukaryota; kingdom Metazoa; phylum Chordata; class Chondrichthyes; order Rajiformes; family Rajidae; genus Malacoraja; species Malacoraja senta. The sequence continues at coordinate 176,540,130 of CM075978.1, forward strand.
AAGATTAACACATATCTGCCTGAAAAAAAAGCGAGTTGCACGAATCAATATGGGAATTAGTAATAACTTAAGAGTACGCCAAATAGGCTCACAAGCTAATGCTGCCACCATATCACGGCTGACTCAATGATCTCGGCCACGTTCCCATACATGCCAATTTCCTAAATTGTCAGAAATCTAACATTCTAACAGAGATCAGACCCCAGGCTCAAAAAGCACGTCTGACCTTCTGCTACTGCTAACTCCGAAGCCTGGGTCTCATCACATTAATGACTCAGGATTAATCTCTGGCTCAGACAGAATCGGCCCATTTTAAAGTTTCTTTTGATGCATTTGGCAAATGTCAAGTCCATTCTCAGATACAATTTGGAGCATTTTCAATTTCACTGCCTTATTCATGGTTGAGTTAAAATGTTGGGTGTAGGAAGGAAATCTGCAGATGCTGGTTTAAACTAAAGATAGACACAAAAAGCTGGAGTATCTCAGCAGGACAGGCAACATCTCTGGAGAGAAGGAATGGGTGATGTTTCGGGTCAAGACCCTTCTTCAGACTGGTTAAGGATAAGGGAAATGAGAAACATAGACGATGATGTGGAGAGATAAAGAACAATGAATAAAAGATAAGCAAAAAAAGTTACAATGATAAAGGAAACTGGCCATTGTTAACTGTTTGTATGGTGAAAACAAAAAGCTAGTACGACTTGGGTGGAGGAGGGATAGAAAGAGAGAGGGAATGCCGGGGCTACCTAAAGTGAGAGAAGTCAATATTCATACCACTAGGCTGTAAGCTGCCCAAATGAAATATGAGATGTTGTTCCTCCAATTTGCATTTAGCCTCACTCTGACAATGCAGGAGACCTAGGACAGAAAGGTCTGTGTAGGAATGGGAAGGAGAATTAAAGTATCCGGCAACCGGAAGATCAGGTGCGCTGAGGGAAAGTGTTCTGCGAAATGATCGCGCAGTCTATGTTTGGTATCGCCGATGTACAAGAGTCCACATCTTGAACAACGGATACAGTAGATGAGGTTGGAGGAGGTGCAAGTGAACCTTTGCCTAACCTGTAAGGACTGTCAGGGTCCCTGGACAGAATTGAGGGAGGACGTATAGGGACAGGTGTTGCATCTTCTGCAGTTACAGGGGAAGGTACCTGCAGAGGGGGTGGTCTGGGTGGGAAGGGATGAGTTAAGCAGGGAGTTGTGGAGGGAACGGTCTCTGCGGAAGGCGGAAAAGGGTGGAGATGGGAAAATGTGGCTAGTGATGGGATCCTGTTGGAGGTGGAGGAAATTTCAGAGGATAATGAGTTGTATGCGACAGCTGATGGGGTGGAAGGCAAGGACGAGGGGGACTCTGTCTCCGTTGCAACGGGGAGAGGGGGGGAAGCAAGAGCGGAGCTGCGGGATACCGAGGAGATATTCGCTAACCTCAGTAATGTTCTCTAAAGATGCACACTGAAATGCATCTTTACGAATCTAAACCAAGACTCCTTAAGAATCTATAGGAAGGCGAGAACTTCTGTTAGTATAGGTTCAGGACAATATTTTTTGTCAAACTGGTTGCAGTTAATAAGGTTCCAAAATTAGCAGGAGTTCACTTTACTGATGACACAAATTATGAGATGTAATAACATAATATGCCATATCGGCAAAACAGAAACTGACAAGTAAGCTTCACACCCAAGATTCCCTGCATTGCAAGTCAATGACTATTTTAACCAGATTAGCAAGAGACATTAATGCGAGCATAATACAACTTGATACAATCAAAGAGATGGACAATCCAGTCATCCTATTTTGCTGTCATGTACAATCAGCCTTTGCTTGCACATCCAGGAGAAAATCTCTGCTATTTGTCATCTACACAAAATTTAACCCCTAAAAGGGAAAATAGACAAGACTGGAAATTAAATATAAACATAGAAGTGTGGGTCAGATTTAGCAGAGTCACATTAAAGAGAAAAAAGTACAAGAACCAGTCAGTCAAGCAACATCTGTGGACAGAGAAACCAGTTAATGTTTTGGTTCAGAGACCCTTCCTCAACACTGGATGGAGTCGAGGGCTGTCAGTTTGTAAAGCACAGCTGACAGAAAGACAAAAGACAACATGTAGATTGGTTAAGACAGATCAAAAGATAAGAAACACGATAACAGTTAGCTCAGCATTTTATGTAATGTTGTCTTCTGTCTGGACCTTGAGTCTGAAATAAAGTTTACTAATAACAATAATAATTTATAGAAACAAGATGAGAAAGGAGCATGACCATGATAATGAGTACAATGAGAGAGTAGTTTTTCTGAATTTGAAACATTCCATGTATATTCCAGAAGATGCAGTGCCAAGAAATGCTGCTTCTCTACCTATGATGGCCCTCACTAATGATAATAATAATAATGAATTTTATTTACGGGCGCCTTATACCGAGGTCTCAAGGACACCTTACAGAGATTTATAGGAAACATATAATCAGAATTTAAAAAAAAAGTTATAAAGACCAATACACAAATCAGGGACAGAATTCCTTCCAAAAACACAAAAAAAGAAAATCAGAAGCACAATTTGAGGAGAGAGCAGCGGCAGCGAAGCCGCGCCAGCGTCCACTCTCCCCTCCGACCGCCATCTTGAACACAGACTAACAAATACAATTACAAACAATTACATACAAAAATCATCCCCCCACAATGATTTCCACTGTGGGGGAAGGCACAATGTCCAGCCCCCAGCCCCAGTTCACCCAAAAAAGTCAGGCCAAATGAAGCCCCCGCTATTGCCTCTACGGAGGCCCGATGATCTTGGCCGTTCTCGCCGGGTGATGTAGCCCCGGTGTCGGGAGAGTCCTCTAGCGGTTGGGCCACCTGGAACGGCCGCATCCCTCACCGGAGGCCGCAATTACGGCTGGAACGGCCGATGCACGAAGGCATTGGAGGCCACAGACAGGTTGAAAAAGGAGTGTGATTTACAATTGAAGTTGTATGGATGGGTATTGCCTTTCTTCCAGTTGAGAATACCAAGTTCCTTTAGTATTACCTTGCATCCCATCAACCTTTACATTCTTGTCCATGCCGATCAAGGTGCCCTATTTGACCATGTTTGGCTCATATCCCTCTAAACCGTTACTATCCATGTAGCTGTCCAAGTGTTATATTACCAAATTGTTTAATTACCTGCCTCAACTCAACTGTGGCAGCTCGTTCCAGGTATTCACACCCTCTATGTGAAAAAGTTGCTCCTCAACTTAATAACATCCTTCCTATAGCAGGGTGACTAAACCTGAACAGAACATGCAGTTTCACCATCACACTTAAATGCATCCCTACTATGACAGTGGTCTTACTTTTCCAAAGTTAGACACAAAAAGCTGGAGTAACTTAGTGGGACAGGCAGCATCTCTGGAGAGAAGGAATGGGTGATGTTTCGGGTCGAGACCCTTTTTCAGACAGTTTAAACCAACATCTGCAGTTCCTTCCTACACATTTCATCTTACTTTTCCAATGCTTACTGCTCCATGGCACCTTCCCGTGCAAGCAAAGATACAGTAATAGCTATTCATTCACCTCTTCCCTTCTCATCTTCCAGAGACCCTATCAATCGATCCTGATGAAGCAATGATTTATTTGCATTCAGTGTTTACTATGTGGCCTGCTCTAGATCAGAGAAACCAAACACATGATTGGTGATTACTTAAAAAAATGTAACTGGTTTCTCCTTTCTTCTCCAGCAGCTTGACTGGCTGAATTCTTGCAGTACTTCTGTTTTAGTTTAAAATTTCAGCATCTGTTTTTGGTTTCCATTGAGTTGCATTAAAACCTTTCAGGCACATACACATCACCAAAAATGATGTAAAGAGTATGCATGCAAAATTTAGATTAGACTTTTCTCGATACAGATCACTATTGCTTTCTTTTGTTGAGTTAATTTGCATTTACCACTCCGTACACTGAATCCTGATGGAGCAAATCTCCCATTATAGTGGAATGTAGTTATTAACCAGGTTGTTATCGAAGCAAGAGACTACTGAGCTCTTTGGGCATTTCTTCTAATGTGCTCAGTAAACAGAACAGTAGTGCTCTATGATATTACAGCACATGCTGATAACAGGTCTCAAAGTTCATGGTAAGCCAGAAAGGAGGTTAGTGAGAAACCAGATTACTGATCAACTTAAACGTTCTTCACTTGGCATGTAAGTGGGGCATAAACCCACTACAGTTCACGGTTTTCTGAGCTTTTAAAATAATACATTGTAAAATGTTCGTGGAACTTCACAAGGCAACTAACATCAAGTAACTGATATTACTTTGTAAGAATAAAAACTAAATGCCCAGTCATTAGCCATCAACCAGTCAGTGATTATCAAAAATAGAAATACTTCAATGTTGTAAGGGGAAGATTAATAGATTATCTCCGCGACGAGATAAAATGGGTTAAAGACTGGTCTTCAATCTATACTGTCGTCTGATCAAGCTTGAATGACAAAATCGGACGACATGGTAGAGTTGCTGCCTTACAGCGCCAGAGAATCAGGTTCAATCCTGACTACAGATGCTATCTCTATGGAGTTTGTACATTCTCCCCATGACCGCCTGTGTTTTCCCCTGGGTGTTCCGGTTTCCTCCCACACTCCACACACCTACAGGTTTGTAGGTTAATTGGCTTTGGTAAAAATTGTAAATTGTTCCTAGTGTGTTGGATAGTGTTAATGAACGGGGATCAGTAGGCCGAAGGGCCTGTTTCCACATGGTGTCCCTAAACTAAAGTTAAAAAATCACAAACTGGACTATAAATTCAAAATTTATAGCTCAGCCTTTACCAAAGTATAAATCTGCTATGCAACAATTTTTATAGGATTTTTAATATTTACAATATGTCAATGCCAGAAAGATGAGGGACTTCCACAATAATCTGGCACTGTTGACCTACCTGATTCATGCCAGCATTAGTAAAGAGAAGAGTGGGGTCATCAAGAGGGACAGTGGCTGAGGAGTGCACATACTCATGGCTGTGTTGTTTGAAGAAATTAATAAATTTCTGGCGAATCTGTCCAGCGTTCATTTGCAAAGCCATTTCTGGAGCAATTCACAGGGTCTGCAGGAAATTACAGAAGGTAACAAAAATGACTCTTCCTTCCATGGCAATTTAACTTTAAAAAGAAAGTCACATCTTGATGAACAAATGTTCCTCCAGCATTATTTAGCTTTTCAAGACAGCAAGCTATTTCAATAGGAATAAAAGCATTTCAATTAATTAAAGGCAACCATAGTCAGTATTTTTTATCATGTACCAGCAATTTGTCTAAAAAAGAGCAAAAACCTACCAGCCAAAAATACTGAAAAGCATAACAATCCCAGATTAAAACCAGTGAAATCAATTCAGATTGGTAATCTGACTGAGATCTTGCTGCAAGTCGACTGATCATTACATTAGATGAAGAACAAACAGCAAAAATAAAACAAATAATAAAAATAATTATATGCATGTTTGTTATCACCATTTTAAATCATTTCTACCCGTTCTGAAATTTATGCAAAAAATGTTCGTCTTCTTAATATTGTATGCCAGAAAATATTATCAGCAATTTTTATTTTCCTGAGGTTACCCTATTTTCACAAGATAGTTCTGATTCTTTCAAACAAAATTCTGATGACAGGTAGATAGAGTTTGTATCCTGGCATGATGACAATTCCAATAAATCACGCCATGCCCTGACATGACACAGGGTGCAGTCTAACACCTATCAATGTGCCACAGCGAAGACCATCAAACTGCAAATACTGGAAATAATTGGAAACATCCCTGACACCGAATCAAATAAAAAGTGTGGCTTCACTGCTTTGATTATCTAATTGAATTCCAAGGCTGTGAAGATAAAACTGTGGTTTTCCATTTTCCAATCAATGAAATGCAGCAGTCAGTTAGTTGATTTTTGGGCACCAATTATTTTGGAAAGCAATCCTGCCACTGGAAACACTTCAATTTATACTCTGTCCAAAATATTTTGAACCACTATTACATCTCCTCAGCAATTTTAGCTCTATCATTGTTGGGTCAATCCATAAATCATTCTACATTTCCGGAGTCATCTTCTGCTAAGTCTTAACATCCTTTCGAAAGTATAGTGTTCAGCATTGGAATTAATACATTAGTTGGGGGCATATTTGTTCAACATTTCTGTTGGGAAGGGGATAGAAAGAGCAAAAGCTCTTCTTGTTTTTCCAAACTATGAGATCCACCTCTTGAACAAAGTTAAAATAGGAAAATCAGTTTCAGTTTCAAATTCCTATTGTAAAAAGAAACCAAGTTTATTCTCTCCTACTATTAGCCACAAACTACGCCTAGAATCCCACAAAGATTCTTGCAGTGAAATACCTCCAGTTATCTATGCCGATAGTTTGCAGCATCAACTTTATATCAAAGTGACTAAAGGAATATAAAAATCAGGGCTAAATCAGAAGTTTGCACTCCTCATGTTTAATCACCAACAAAAGTGTCATCCATCAATTCCTTCATATATGGATGTCATCTATCACAAGGCAACCTTGTACTTCCATAGGACAGTATTATCTGCCTCCCCTTTCAATACAAGAAACACAGCAGCCAATACATGCACAGCAAATTCTCAGGTAGAAACGCAATAAATCACCACATAAGATAGACACAAAAAGCTGGAGTAACTCAGAGACAGGCAACATCTCTGGAGAGAAGGAATGGGTGACGTTTCGGGTCGAGATGTCTGAAGAAGGGTCTCGACCCGAAACGTCACCCATTCTTTCTCTCAAGAGATGCTGCCTGTCCCGCTGAGTTACTCCAACTTTTTGTGTCTATCTTTGGATTAAACCAGAATCTGCATTTCCTACACAAATCACCACATACATCTTTTTGTAATGCTGACAGAGGCCCGAGAGCCGCTGGAGCGGTCGCAGAGGGAGGAGCTACACCCGAGCGGTAGGAGTTAAAGTGGAGCGCGGGCTTGCTTCTTACAGAGGCCCGAGAGCCGTTAGAGAGGTCGCAGAGGAGGAGGAGCCGAAATCTGCAACGTTCCAAGTTCCACTCGCACTTCAAAAACAAGTGGGCTTAAGGAAGCCGCTGATTGGTGGAAGCAGACAAGAGGGAGCAGCTGATTGGGAGTCAGATCCTGTTGATTGTATTGTAGCAGTTTGTATTGTATTGTATCCTAGGTAAGGGGAGTATGAGTGCCAGGGCAGTTTGTTGTTCTGGATGTCAGATGTGGAGATCAAGGAATCTGACAGCCTTACAGACGTCCACATCTGCGCCAGGTGCATCGAGTTGGGCTGCTCCAGGTTCCCGTATTAGGAACCTGGAGCAGCAACTCGATGACCTCCGTCTGGTCAGGGAGAGCGAGGAAGTCATTGAGAGGAGTTACAGGGAGGTGGTCACTCCAAGACCACAGGAGGCAGGCAAGTGGGTCACGGTTGGGAGAGGCAAGGGGCACAGGCAGGGACTAGAGAGTACCCCGGTGGCTGTAAACCTTGACAATAAGTACTCCTGTTTGAGTACTGTTGGGGGGGACAGCCTACCTGGGGGTAGCGACAGCGGCCGGGCCTCCGGTACAGAGACCGGTCCTGTTGCTCAGAAGGGTAAGGAAAAGAAGAGGAGGGCATTAGTAATAGGGGACTCTATAGTTAGGGGGTCAGACAGGCGATTCTGTGGACGCAGTCGGGAGACCCGGATGGTAGTTTGCCTCCCTGGTGCCAGGGTCTGTGATGTGTCTCAACGTGTCCAAGATATCCTGAAAGGGGAGGGAGAGGAGCCCGAGGTCGTGGTACATATAGGTACCAATGACATAGGTAAAAAAAGAGAAGAGGTCCTGAAAGGAGAATTTAGGGAGTTAGGAGGGGAGTTAAGGAGAAGGACAGCAAAGGTAACAATCTCGGGATTACTGCCTGTGCCACGCGACAGTGAGAGTAGGAATGGAGCGAGGTGGAGGATAAATGCGTGGCTGAAGGACTGGTGCAGAGGGCAGGGATTCAAATTTCTGGATCATTGGGACCTCTTTTGTGGAAGGTGCGACCTGTACAAAAAGGATGGGTTGCACTTGAACCCGAGGGGGACCAATATCCTGGCGGGGAGATTTGCAAAGGCTACTGGGGAGACTTTAAACTAGAACGGTTGGGGGGAGGGACTCAAATAGAGAAAGCTATTAGACAGTGTGTGAGGCAGGAGGCAGAGAAGAAAAGCACTCAGACCCAACATGTAGGGGGAAAGAAGAAAACAATAATAAACAGAGAGAGGTGGTGGGGTTCTTAAATGGGTGAGCAGAGAAACAGAGGGGTGTAAAATGCGGGCGGAAGCAATAGGTAGCAAGGTGAAAAGTAAAAGTGGCAGGCAGACAAATCCAGGGCAAAAATCAAAAAGGGCCACTTTTCAACATAATTGTAAAAGCGGTAAGAGCGCTGTAAAAACAAGCCTGAAGGCTCTGTGTCTCAATGCAAGGAGCATTCGTAATAAGGTGGATGAGTTGAACGTGCAGATAGCTATTAATGATTATGATATAGTTGGGATCACGGAGACATGGCTCCAGGGTGACCAAGGCTGGAGCTGAACATCCAGGGATATTCAATATTCAGGAGGGATAGACAGAAAGGTAAAGGAGGTGGGGTAGCGTTGCTAGTTAGAGAGGAGATTAACGCAGTGGAAAGGAAGGACATTAGCTTGGAGGATGTGGAATCGGTATGGGTAGAGCTGCGAAACACTAAGGGGCAGAAAACGCTGGTGGGTGTTGTGTACAGGCCACCTAACAGTAGTAGTGAAGTTGGGGATGCATCAAACAGGAAATTAGAAATGCGTGCAACAAAGGCAAAACAGTTATAATGGGTGACTTCAATCTACATATAGATTGGGTGAATCAAATTGGCAGGGGTGCTGAGGAAGAGGATTTCTTGGAATGTATGCGGGATAGTTATCTATACCAACATGTAGAGGAACCAACGAGAGAGCAGGCTATTCTAGACTGGGTATTGAGTAATGAGGAAGGGTTAGTTAGCAGTCTTGTTGTGCGTGCCCCCTTGGGCAAGAGTGACCATAATATGGTTGAGTTCTTCATTAGGATGGAGAGTGACATTGTTAATTCAGAAACAATGGTTCTGAACTTAAAGAAAGGTAACTTTGAGGGTACGAGACGTGAATTGGCCAAGATTGACTGACAATTAGTTCTAAAAGGGTTGACGGTGGATATGCAATGGAAAGCATTTAAAGACTGCATGGATGAACTACAAAAATTGTTCATCCCAGTTTGGCAAAAGAATAAATCAGGGAAGGTAGTGCATCCGTGGATAACAAGGGAAATCAGGGATAGTATCAAAGTAAAAGATGATGCGTACAAATTAGCCAGAAAAAGCAGCATACCAGAGGACTGGGAGAAATTCAGACCAGCAGAGGAGGACAAAGGGCTTACTTAGGAAAGGGAAAATAGATTATGAAAGAAAACTGGCAGGGAACATAAAAACTGACTGCAAAAGTTTTTATAGACATGTGAAGAGAAAGAGATTAGTTAAAACAAATGTAGGTCCCTTGCAGTCAGAAACAGGTGAGTTGATCATGGGGAACAAGGAAGTGGATGCATTAGTGATAATTTTTCAAAACTCTTTAGATTCTGGAGTAGTTCCTGAGGATTGGAGGGTAGCAAACGTAACCCCACTTTTTAAGAAGGGAGAGAGAAAATGGGGAATTACAGACCAGTTAGTCTAACATCGGTAATGGGGAAACTGCTAGTGTCAGTTATTAAGGATGGGATAGCAGCACATTTGGAAAGTGGTGAAATCATTGGACAAAGTCAGCATGGATTTACGAAAGGTAAACCATGTCTGACGAATCTTATAGAATTTTTCGAGGATGTAACTAGTAGAGTGGATAAGGGAGAACGAGTGGATGTGTTGTATCTGGACTTTCAGAAGGCTTTCGACAAGGTCCCACATAAGAGATTAATATACAAACTTAAAGCACACGGTATTGGGGGTTCAGTATTGATGTGGATAGAGAACTGGCTGGCAAACAGGAAGCAAAGAGTAGGAGTAAACGGGTCCTTTTCAGAATGGCAGGCAGTGACTAGTGGGGTACCGCAAGGCTCAGTGCTGGGACTCCAGCTATTTACAATTTATATTAATGAGCTGGATGAGGGAATTGAAGGCAACATCTCCAAGTTTGCGGATGACACTAAGCTGGGGGGCAGTGTTAGCTGTGAGGAGGATGCTAGGAGACTGCAAGGTGACTTGGATAGGCTGGGTGAGTGGGCAAATGTTTGGCAGATGCAGTATAATGTGGATAAATGTGAGGTTATCCACTTTGGTGGCAAAAACAGGAAAGCAGACTATTATCTAAATGGTGGCTGATTAGGAAAAGGGGAGATGCAGCGAGACCTGGGTGTCATGGTACACCAGTCATTGAAAGTAGGCATGCAGGTGCAGCAGGCAGTGAAGAAAGCGAATGGTATGTTAGCTTTCATAGCAAAAGGATTTGAGTATAGGAGCAGGGAGGTTCTACTGCAGTTGTACAGGGTCTTGGTGAGACCACACCTGGAGTATTGCGTACAGTTTTGGTCTCCAAATCTGAGGAAGGACATTATAGCCATAGAGGGAGTGCAGAGAAGGTTCACCAGACTAATTCCTGGGATGTCAGGACTTTCATATGAAGAAAGACTGGATAGACTCGGTTTATACTCGCTAGAATTTAGGAGATTGAGAGGGGATCTTATAGAAACTTACAAAATTCTTATGGGGTTGGACGGGCTAGATGCAGGAAGATTGTTCCCGATGTTGGGGAAGTCCAGGACAAGGGGTCACAGCTTAAGGATAAGGGGGAAATCCTTTAAGACCGAGATGAGAAAAAACGGTTTCACACAGAGAGTGGTGAATCTCTGGAACTCTCTGCCACAGAGGGTAGTTGAGGCCAGTTCATTGGCTATATTTAAGAGGGAGTTAGATGTGGCCCTTATGGCTAAAGGGATCAGGGGGTATGGAGAGAAAGCAGGTACGGGATACTGAGTTGGATGATCAGCCATGATCATATTGAATGGCGGTGCAGGCTCGAAGGGCCGAATGGCCTACTCCTGCACCTATTTTCTATGTATCTATGTATCAAATTGCCCAATCTTTTCACAGCACTGCAATACACAGACAACCTGTTTAGCATCCCACCTATAAGATTGCACCTTTGACAATACAGTATCTCCTCACCACTGCACTGAAACATCAACCCGTACTGCTGCATTCAAGACACTGCAGGGGGCATCAGCAACAGGACGAGCCAAATTACCCAGGGGTCTGGTCCAGTGACACCACTCAGAGCCCAGTGACTGTGTACTCAGCAGTGACCCAAGTTCAAAACATCAGGACTTCTCCAAGTAGCAGTGTGCCAAACTAACGAGGGGCTCCAGCCCATGTCACTGCCCTGTGAGTGGTTCATCAACCAGCAGTAGGTTAAAATAACTAGAGGGCTGGCCCATGACACTAGACCAAGCTTTACCCACCAGTAGTGGGCCACACTGACCAAGGGACCTGGCCCATGTCACTATCCAGTGTACCAGGGGTGAAACTGGCCATATCACTGTCCAGCTTCACACACGAGCAGTGGACCAAACTGACCAAGTCCTGGCCAATGTCACTGTCCAATGTACGTGGGATGAAATTGGCCAGAGAGCCTGGTCCATGTCTCTGGCCAACTTCACCCACCAGCAGTAGACCACACTGACCAAGGGGCCAGACTAATGTAACGCTCCAGAGCTTCATCCACCCCCAGCGGCTGAAGCTAACGAGGGACCGGTAAAATACACCGTTCGGGAACTGACTCGCCGGAGGAGCGCCGCAGCCTCTCGCCGACCGCAGGGCCGGCTGCCCACACCCTCAGAGACATCAGCCCCCCCCCCCCCCCCCCCCCCCCGGTAACCCGACACATCGATCGAACGAGGTTAGTTAAAACTAACTGCAAGCACAACGTTACCGGGTGCGAACCCGCCACCGATCACCGATGCGATGCGACCACAGTGATTGCGTCTGTGCGCGAGCGCCACCAGCTAGAGCCCGCCCCCCCGCCGCGCCCATTGGTCGGCTTGCTGTCGAGGGGCAAAATACCTGCTCCCTGATTGGTCGACAGGCGCGTCGCTCAGGAGAAGGCGTTTGCAGCCGCCGCGAGTTCCGGCTGATGCAACGAGGAGCCGTGGCCCGCGGCATCAGCGCCCTGAGCCGTCCATCCCAAAGATCCTAGAGCGAGCATCTTTGGTCCATCCTTGCTCTATTCACTCACTCACTTTCACAGGTGAGGACAGTAAAACTTTCAAGCAGATATCATGATCCACAGCAAATCAGTCCGATGAATAATTACCTTTAAGGTAGCAGTGAAGTGAAACTGTGGGCCAGGTCAATTAGAGGACTCTACGTTGGAAAATGCGCCTTCTGCACCACACAAGTGCTTCCCTTCTTTCAGGGGTTAAATGTACCGGTAATTTTAACAAAGTCAAAATCCAAACGGTCCCAGTTTTATGAAAGCACTTTAATGCTTTGAGAAACGACTACTGGAGTTTTCAACAAATCTTTATTCACAAGTTTGATTGCCAATATGCAGGTTCTACAGACACGTCTGCCCACAACGGTGGTCAGCGCTGAACTAACGCGCACAAGTGAAAACCGCGCGAAACAAGCGGCCCCTCCAGAGTCACGTGACCGCGGCTACCAAACGCCGGGTTCGATCTCTGCGTACGCCAGCAGGCGCCGCTACATGCCCCCCCCCCCCCAGAATCCGCAGTACGGAAACGGACGGTTCGACCGGAACGCGTAGTCCGAGGTCGCTGGGCAAGCGTAACAGTAGGGACCGGTAAAACAGGACCAGAGGGGCGCGAAAAACGCGAACGAGGGACGGGCGTAACAAAGGGGACCGGAGAAACGCGACCGTGGGTAACAGGTGCAGAGGGCGGTAAAACGGCTGGTGGACGTCCTCTAAAAAGTGTTTCCTCGTCTCCGTTCTAAATGGTTTACTTATTCTTAAACTGTGGCCCCTGGTTCTGGACTCCCCCAACATCTGGAACATGTTTCCTGCCTCTAGCGTGTCCAAACCCTTAACAATCTTATATGTTTCAATGAGAGACCCTCTCATCCTTCTAAATTCCAGAGTGTACAAGCCCAGCTGCTCCATTGGCTCCATATGACAGTTCCACCATCCCGGGAATTAACCATGTAAACCTACGCTGGACTCCCTCAATAGCAAGAATGTACTTCCTCAAATTAGGGGACCAACACTGCACACAATACTCCAGGTGTGGTCTCACTAGGACTCTGTACAACTGCAGACGGACCTCTTTGCTCCAATACTCGATTCCTCTTGTTATAAAGGCCAACATGCCATTCGCTTTCTTCACTGCCAGCTGTACCTGCATGCTTACTTTCATAGACTGATGAACAAGAACCCCCAGATCCCATTGTACTTCCCCTTTTCCCAACTTGAAGCCATTTAGATAGTAATCTGTCTTCCTGTTTTTGCTACCAAAGTGGATAACATCACATTTATCTGCATTAAACTTCATCTGCCATGCATCTGCCCACTCCCCCAACCTGTCCAAGTCACCCTGCATTCTCATAGCATCCTCCTCACAGTTCACACTGCCACCCAGCTTTGTGTCATCTGCAAATTTGCTAATGTTACTTTGAATCCCTTCATCCAAATCATTGATGTATATTGCAAATAGCTGCGGTCCCAGCACCGAGCCTTGCGGTACCCCACTAGTCACTGCCTGCTATTCTGAAAGGGACCCGTTAATCCCTACTCTTTGTTTCCTGTCTGCCAACCACTTCTCTATCCATGTCAGCACTCCACCCCCAATACCATGTGCCCTAATTCTGCCCACTAATCTCCCTATGTGGGACCTTATCAAATGCTTTCTGAAAGTCCAGATACACTACATCCACTGGCTTTCACTTGTCCATTTTCCTAGTTAGATCTTCAAAAAATTCCAGAAGATTAGTCAAGCATGATTTCCCCTTCGTAAATCCATGCTGACTGTTACTGCTATCCAAATGTTTGGCTATTTCATCTTTTATAATTGACTCCAGCATCTTCCCCACCACCGATGTCAGGCTAAATGGTCTATAATTCCCTGTTTTCTCTCTCCCACCTTTCTTAAAAAAGTGGGATAACATTAGCTACCCTCCAATCCACAGGAACTGATCCTGAGTCTATGGAACATTGGAAAATTATCACCAATGCATCCACGATTTCTAGAGCCACTTCCTTAAGTACCCTGGTATGTGGACCATCAGGCCCTGGGGATTTATCAGCCTTAAGTCCCATCAGTCTATCCAACACCATTTCCTGCCTAATGTGGATTTCCTTCAGTTCCTCCGTCACCCCAGATCCTCTGGCCACTACTATATCAGGAAGATTGTTTGTGTCCTCCTTAGTGAAGACATCCAAAGTACCTGTTCAACTCATCTGCCATTTCCTTGTTCCCCATAATAAATTCACCTTTTTCGGTCTTCAAGGGACCAACTAATTTTTTCCTCTTCACATACCTAAAGAAGCTTTTACTATCCTGCTTTATATTCTTGGCTAGCTTACCTTCGTACCTCATCTTTTCTCCCCATATTGTCTTTTTGGTTATCTTCTGTTGTTCTTTAAACATTACCAAATCCTCTTGCTACCCACTCATCTTTGCTACGTTGTACTTCTTCGCTTTCATTTTTATACTGTCCCTGACGTCCCTTGTCAGCCACGGTCGCCCCTTACTCCCCTTGGAATCGTTCTTCCTCCTAGGAATGAACTGATCCTGCACCTTCTGTATTATCCCTAGAAATACCTGCCATTTTTTTTTCCACTGTCATCCCTGCTAGTGTATCTTTCCAGTCAACTTTGGCCAGCTCCTGCCTCATGGCCCC